>OY735236.1:14758267-14760767 GCA_963457665.1 Thysanoteuthis rhombus | reverse complement strand
TGGTTCCTGGCATTGACCTTTATCGATCATTTCTTCCAGGACCTCGCCCCAACTCATCCTATCTAGGTCCTGTTATCGGAAAGACGAACAGAGTCACAAGGATGTAAAATAGAATCCGAGGGGCTGAATCCATAATGGAATCAAATTCCGAATGTGGAGAACGGATCTACCCAAGTAGGGTTTGTCGTTTTTGTTTGTTTGTTTGCTTTCTTGTTGAACACTGGTTCGTATTCCTGGCCTTGCAGCGGTTTACTTCCTGCGAAAGAAAGCTTTTCTCCTTACTTCCCTACCAAGGCACAATAAAACCTAACATAAACTGAAAAACAAAACCTTGTGGTGTCCATAATTTCTTGCTGTTCTGACTTCCTTCCATTTTAGTTTTATCCCGGGAGTTTTGCGTACATTACCAAATAATTAGTCTTTTCTTTTCCCTCTTCTCTCTTTCATTTGACCTCAGGATATATGTTTCAATGAAAACAGTAACATTTCTTCCTTACTTCTTGTTTTCGTAAAGAATTGGGATATTGTTTAATGTCATCGAGAACACTTTGCAGCAACCAGTGAATCTGTCATACATACTTGCTAAAACCTTTGCACAGCCTAGAATAGACAGTATATTGCAGAAGTGTTTGCTTAATGTTTCATTACTCATTTTTGTTATAAGATGAATTCTAATCTAACATTTGTATTAATAACCTTTTAGCCTTCATGTTCGAGAAAAATCTAGGAATTAAGACTGAAGTAAAAATTATACTTTATTGAAGTTTAGGACATATTTTTATGCTTGTGCCTTCGTTTCTTATCCATCCAGAGGATCACAGAGTTCCGGTTTGTTCATTCTCCAGCTTTTTTTGAAGTGAAATTCCCATCCGGTAATTCATTTATTCAAGATGATGCCACGTGACACGGAGGAAGTCATTTGATATCATCAGTTGAAAGCAGTATCTTTTAGATAATAATCAAGCAAAGGATATAATGATTGGATCAAATTAATTCATTGTTATGATTCCATTATCTTACTCAATCCGTTATCATGAAGATATATAACTTAGTTATATAAATATTTGATTATACTGAGCAGATAATTTTAATATATTTAGTTCTTTTTAAATAAAGAGTCAGGGATTGGTTGATTTTGATATCAACATTATCTGTGATTATAATAACCGTCTTTTCTGTATTTACTATCTTGGCTTATACCAAATGGGATGAAAAGAAGGCCTGTTCCTGAATTTTATCCCTGGTATAACTCAACTGTTGGTGCAAGAGAGAATTATTTGACCTCTTGAGTTACCAAGAAGAATACAGACGATCTTAGAAGCTGTATTTTTATTTAATGTTTCGTTTTGAAAAAGAGCTGTTCATGAATTCAGAGCCTAGAATATATATATATATATATATATATATATATATATATAGAGAGAGAGAGAGAGAGAGAGAGAGAGAGAAAGAAAGAGAGAGAGAGAGCGAGAGAGAGAGAAGGATGAACATACTCAAATAGATAGATAGATAGATAGATAGATAGATAGATAGATAGATAGATAGGTATAAAAATATAGATAGGGATTGTCCAATTTGCAAGAGGGTGGCACCTTTGCTGAACAAAACATAGTTCTTACTAAAGTGTCTTTGTAATTATCATAAATATTTTCTCAGTACAAGAGTGTTCATAAATTGGAACGAAGAGACACGACCACAAATAAGTCACGGTAAGAGAATGTTGATTTTCACGGCAGGTTTTGACAGAAGTTTTACAAAAACTGTGGCTAGAACTATACCCACATAAAAGAAGCTCATACAAATAGTGCCCTCGAAAAAATGTACAAATGAAAAAAGCCCACCGAAAATAGCCCACGTGAGGTTTCCCTGTGTGAGATTTTTCAATGTGGGATTTTTCTCCCATGGAGGCTTCTTTCCACGTACATTCAGGATTGTGGGCTTATTTCTGAGGGAAATTTCCCTGTGAGCTTTTATAATGGAAACGAATAAAACATAATAGAGAAGGAAATAAAAAATAACAAAAGAAATAAGAAGCAAAGAGATCCACAAGAAATTGGTGACGACATTAATGAAGGATACTCTTCCTCCAAGCCTTCATACCAGTGACCATGCTCATTTTATGCACTAACTCTTCCTTTGAGAGATGTATATCGAATACTGGATTCTAAAAGCCAACCATTGTCAAAACTTATGATCCCCGAACAGGAGAGATTGAACAGTTGTAAACAGTAAATTCTCAAAGAGTTGAACTGTATATGAGATTAGTTGGAACTGTGTAACTCATGTCCTTGTACCTTAGACCGCAAAATTTCCTGAATATCCGACCAAGCGAGCCGAGTAAATTACTAAAAAAGTGTCTAGAGTGTATGATTTTTTTTCTTTTTAAGTGATATTGACGCCTTTTTGTGTTCTCTTTTACGATATCAGAAAGATTAAAAAATTATGTGTAACTACGCTCAACAGATAATCATTCCTCCTCTCACACTCAAACCCTCAGTAT
>OY735236.1:14703267-14755767 GCA_963457665.1 Thysanoteuthis rhombus | reverse complement strand
TGATACACTAAAACCAATTCTGCTTTATCATGAAGTCTACAGGTGTGTCTTCCAGATGTACGGTGACTTCTTTCTGCCTTTTAGTTGGCTGGGAATCAATTCCAACCCGAAGACACTTTGGTTGCTCATTTTCATTTTGTATTTTTGATGTAAAGGTTTCCCTTGCGGCTATTGTATTTGCATTTGCACGCCAGCAGTATTCACTCAAAGGTTTCGCCAAATGGAGCCCACATATTGGAAAGGTTTTCATATATTCGCTATCACATTCATTACCTCTTTCTATGCAACAACCCACCCACTCATCTATCTACATCTAGTTTTGCTTTCACATGCAAAACCCTAACGTCGGCCCCGAGATATTCCCAAGCCAATAAAATCAATCAGGTTCTTTATTAACGATGAACAAAGAAAGCTGGAAACATCAAACCCTTTTTCATTATTCTTTAATTCTTCACGTTATGACGCATTCTCCATTGAAGTGGTTCCCCGAGGATCAAGGCAGATGTTGCCCATTATTTCAGCATCTCGATTATGCCAAGTCTCACCATTCTCTATTGTCTGGACAGATTCCAATAACTAATGAGTGAGCTCTCATAAAGAAATCTAATAAATTACATCTTATACAATATTCCATTTAGATGACGCGTTCCACAAAGAAATGCTGAGAGCAACAAGGGAGAGTGCACTGTGGAGAGCTATCATCACCCATCTCCTCTTGAAAGGACATGGCACATAAAGAAGACAGGAATTAAATTTGAATTTTATCTTATTAGCGTAGGTCTGCATACAGTTGTTTTTCCGAGTGAAATGATCTTTTTTTTTAATTATCCATTTAAAGTTTGTTAATCTTAAGTGTTGCCCAGGTCTTGTACCCAATTGATGGTTGCTATGCAATCATCTGATACATGGAACCCCTATGGGTTCTTTAATACAGCGATTTTCCATATCATTACTATCATGTTACAAAACGATATCACGCAATGTCAGGATTTGAGCGCTGGGGTTTTGTGTCATGTCCAAACGACCATATCAAAGCGTACTAAATCCATAAGATAATTTTTTATAAAGAAAACTAATAGTTACATTAATATTAAGTTCGCACATACATAGGTCACTCTGCTCTTTATCAAACCTCCTCACTTTGTAGCTTGGTATGATCTATCAGAACCCCTTAAGACCAAAAGCAGTGGCTCTGCTATGATACTCAAGTATGTGTTCGGGTCTTGCTGGCCTACAGCCACTCTTTACACGCTATAAATTTATTTCTCTGTCCATTCATTCCATTCGATACTTATCCATCTATCTATCTATCTGTCTGTCTATCTATCTATCAATCTATCTATCTATCTATCTAAATCAATTTCATCGCTATTGTACCCATATCTACCCAAGTCTATTCATATATATTTCTACTTATTTCCTATTCATTTATCTATCCATCTATTCAAGTCTGTTTATATCTAGTTAGCTTTTTCAACCTTTTTATGCCCATCTATATATCATTTGACTTTGGTCACAAATTTGCATTAGAGGTCGATACTCAAGCTGAAAGATCTCGGCTTTGAAACATAGCCGTTTCCCAACAATCTGTAATTTCTGTAATTGGTAAGGTTTTATGACCGTGTGGTATAAAGATGAATCCCTCTATTTTTCCTTCTTATTGTCTGTCTGCTCGTTAGCTTACAGGGACTAATGGTGTCCCAGTTAGGCCAACAACGTCCGCTTTGAGGCAAAATCACTTATAACACCGCAAGACTATTGATAAAAGTCCTTCAATCATCTTTCAAAGTCTCAAATAATCTACCCTGATAACTTGCCATCGGAGACACAAAACTCTAAAAGCAGAAAATGCTATTAATGTGGTGCGTGATTTAAGCCCAAAACTTCATGAGAATTGGTAGCAGACTAGTCAGTACTAATTAAACTTAATTTGGATGCATTCGTTTCTGCAAGACGAAGGAATACATTTTTATTTTTACTCAATCTTCAAAATGGTACTCAGTGCTTTTCTGTCAACCACTCGGCACAGGAACCTCTCAATACGGCAAATGGCCAAACTGCGGTCAATACTTGTAAGATCACTGAAGTTAAGCAACGTCGAGCCTGGTGAGTACCAAGGTAGGTAGCCATTGGGGAATACTAGGTACTGTAAGTAAAACAAAGCATTGACAGGTCTGGTAATCAGGAAGTGGATTTTACTAACAATTACCTGTGTACCTAACATTACCACACTCTCGATGCGGCTATGAGCGGAAATGATGATTCATAGAAATGTAATCACAAAAGCCCTGGGAAAGGTTATTTTACGGTCTAGCAGTCAAGCAGGGTGGAACAAACCCGTACCCAAATAACATTTCTGAATTTTAAGATCAATATCAAAGATATTAAACAATTTAAAATGTCAGTTAGATGTGTGTTGCAGTAAAGAGCAACATAATAGGAAAAATATCATGATGACGATGATCATGATTACCATCGTAATCATCATCAGCCTTCTAGCGTGCGACATTAGACATAGACGTTCTACGGATTCGCCAGACCTCTCGAACGTGTATATTATGTCAGTCACTATTTCTCATACAATCTTTTGGTATCTACATAGTGAGTTATTGTGCCCATTCTTCCAACAAGGCCTTTCCATTGTCATTTGAGTTTTTTTCATGAATCCATATCTTTGACCCTGTTTGTTCTTTGATATGATGTGCTACTTGAGATCCCTCCATGTGATGCTGAGCATGATTCTCCCCTGCGCACATTGAATAGTTCCGAGTTTTGGGATCGTCCTTTTGGTTAGGTTCCATGTTTACTTCCATACGTGACTATTGGGAGGATGCACTAGTCAAACATTAATAATTGCTAATACTTCCACTCAGCCCCAAGGGTTCTAAACCAAGAGATGACCCTTCTGGGGGAAATGTTCGGAATTCAGGATACGTCGAAATCATGACCTTAGATTTGCAGATTGGAACCGTTTGAATTTTGCTTTCTTTGCACTGGTAGTCAAGGAAATCAGGGAACGATATTCAGAAATATATTGAAAAGGATGCTTGGAGGGGAAATATTGAGAAACAATGCTCTAAGATATTCATAGATTCCTGAAATACAAAGCAGCAGAAATAAAGTGACTGAAATACAAGTCAGAAATTGTTAATGAATCATTTTTTCAGTTCTAATCGACTTCATGGTTATCACTTGTCAAACGTTATCACTTTTGTAATCTTCTACTCAAAGTAAAAAAATTTTATTTTCATGACATTTCTTAAAAATTTCAATGAGTTTGCTGTGATAATACTCGGATCATTATCTGAAATAAAGAAGGTCTATCTGTAACTTTCTTCGTGACTCATATCTCCCAGAATTATCTCGTCCATAAACAACAAAGTGGTTCCATACATTGAATTTCTAAGGTGAGACACGCTTTTTTTATTCACATTCATGTTATAGGCTTATGATACCTGTGGTCCTGTTGTAAAATGCACGGCCCTGGTTTGGAAGACCACGGTTCAATCGAACGTCACGAGATACCAAAAAATCCAAACACTAAGCACAAGGATTAAGATTGAGTACAACCCCATTCCCCTGTCCTGAGGTTTTGTAATTGCAGCCAGGACTCTTTACAGGTCTATTGCAAACTGTTTCAAGAATATTTCAGATAAAACACAAAATTCATTTTCAAGACCCTAAAAATGATGCGCATTGTACGTATGGCTGAGTTTGGGAAATTAAGGTGAAGGGATGTACGAGATACTAGGGTGTAGAAGAGAAGGTCAGATTTTATGTGCTCCCAATATATCGACTTGTTGCAAAACAAACTCAGAACACTTATTCCTTTCGATATTTTCGGAATAATCGAAATAGTTGCGTAAAGTGGCATAAAGCCGGAAACGTTTGTATTAGATTTAAAGCACTCACCCCTAAAAATGTTGAGATTTGAACTGAACAATTATTTCAAAGACAAGTTAATGGCCGGAAGATATCATTTATTTTGGCTACCATTCCCCCTATATAATTCAGATTGCTCTTTAAACTCGGAACAAGTATTACTGAGAAAAGACATTGAGTTTAAGCTCAGTTGAGACAAGCCAGCAACTCTGAGACATTTTATCGATCTTAGGTAATATATTGAAAGATATTCATAAGACACAGTTATAAACAACAGTGTTTAAAAGATTTCAGTGTTCTCTGACTTTCAATTTTGAAAAGCAAAATAAGACTCTAGACCTTGAGGCAATTTGTAATTTGAAAGTTCTTTGGAATAAAAAAAACAGTCTCTCTGTTGCTATAGTGATTTTAATAATGAAAAAAAGTCTTGAATAATGTTGCCTTAAGACCAAAGTCGGTTGGTATTCTAAAATATTCGCATGTATTATTTTCAAAGTAAACAACTGGCTATAAGCAAGGTTGGATTAGGCTTGGTTGAGACCGCTTGCATGTCACAAGGACACTGAACATTCGGAAACACACGCAAAAAATTAAAACACTCACCTTTTATTAATTACATTGTAAAGTAATTGATTTTTTTTAATCTGCTACGCAGCCAAATGATAGGACAAAATTCACATTTCAATGATAGTATCACTTCCCTTTATTTTATCTTTGTGCTGCGGATATGACTTCAGGTTCAAATATCTTTGTTTTCATGTCTCTTTCCACATAGATAACTCTTCTATTTATTCCTATTAGAATATAACCCTACTGGAGGATCCACTAAAACATTGAACCCTCAATTGTTTATCAAATCTGAAATCAACACACTATTATAGCAATGGAGAAAGTGTAGGATCATTATATCATAATTGATAGCTTGAAAGTGTTTAGCGCGGGTTCTTTGAAATTACAAACCTCGTGGCACATGTTACTTTTGCAACATAAGTAATCTGGCACTGACTATACAATTGTATTTTACTAGGAGTCTTGCTATGATGAGAATTTTAGAAATTAGTTCTGGGGACCACTACAACGGTATCGATTTCGATCCTCACTGGGATCTGTACTTTTTCAGCCTTGCAGCAGACTAAGCTATTCTCAGGTATCATATCTTTAATAAGAGACATGACAAGAAACATCATCTAGATCTCAGTAAACCTTCACGAGAACTAAATCCAAGACGACAATCGACATCACAAGGGAATCAACAAAAGATATACTTCCTCTCTATGTTTTATAGGATTCCAAAGGAATTCTCAATCATCTATGTATGTATGTACGTATCATCGTTCTCTGCTTACACCTTCATCGAGGATACCGTGGATTGGGTGCACACGGGTAATAAAGCACTTCCGACACACAATGCCTGTCAAAGCTTTGTTATGTTTACGGCACCTGATATTCCTCATTGGTCATGCATCTAGGCACGATGTTGCATAACTACGGTGATCTTACAGGAGTCATTTTATTCAACGTGATTTGATTGTAACCTCTTGTGCTGAGTCTTTAGCAAAGAAGAATTGAGTATCATTTTGGACGTCTATGGAAGACTGAACCACGACCTACCGAAGCTGACAAAATCACCCAACCACCAGGCCGGGGTATTTTTGTATTTTGCATTGCTGGAATCGAGAGAAATTGTGCAACATTCGTTCGGCAGAGAAATTACCCCGCAGTCTTACTCCATGTCAAAGCTCTTATTCAAGTTACAGCTCTGATCATGACACTTGTGTGGGAGGTCCTTTAACTTCTGTATTAACTAAATTGGTTACCTTTAGAGGAAAACAAAAAATCACCATGACCAACCAAAAGTAAAGACAATGATTGAAACACATAACTCTGATTTTTATCGAATACTAGACAATCCTTTGGCCCATTTAGTGACCCTCCACGACCAATCAACTGAGAATTAATTCGGATTTTACACATATGTAGATATATAAATAAATGAGAGACACTCTATAATCAGCATTTATAAATTATCTCCTACAACAAGTCAGTTGTTATGATACAGATTGGGTGTGGGCGAACGCAAACCACTCCCATGTCATGTTAAATATCCACCTAATCTTTCATATTGCATTATTTACGTTACCGCGTTTTCGTAGTACCTACATTCAACACATATTGTTATAATCCATTGTTTCGGTAAATCGAATGCCACGAACAGATAAGCAAAATCAGACACTTAGAATTATGAAGATAAATCAAAATATGTTAAATTACGAATTCATTGAAAATGTTCAGTATTCAATATTGGAGAAATTTTTCTAAATGATTTTAGGTGAAGTTCAGAAAGTTTCATTGCTTCTGTAATTCAATGGTTGAACAGTGATGCTGTTAATAACTACTTGTTAATTCTGCAGCAATCTACGAAGTCTGAAGGGAATGTCTACTAAATATACAAACCGAAGAAAAAGAGCAAACAATCCATAACAGGCACAAACAAATCAATTATACTTGATTGGTCGTATTGATTATTCAATTGAACAACTGTGTCCATCGAAAGTGGTGAGAGATTCTATTCATTTTATCTATGTGCGAGTGTTTGTGCGTTTATGTTTGTCGGTTCGTGTCTTTGTTTTGTGTGTGTTTGTCTATGTTCGTTGGGTTGTTTTTCATTCGTGTGTGAGTTTATTTATGTTTGTGGGGAAAGTTTCTTTGTTTGCATTTGTGATTTTGTTTATGTTTGTAGGATAGTTTATTTGTATATAACTGTGTATGTTTGCAGGTTCGTTTCTTTATGTGTGTGTTAGTTTCTGTTTGTGAATTTGTTTTTTCACTCGTATGTGTGTATGTGTTTGTTTATATTTGTTGGTTTTTTCTGTTGTCCTCGTGAGTGTTTTTGTATGGCTGTGGTTTTGTATCTTTGCACCAGTGTTTATTCATATTTGTAGGATTTTTTCTTATTCTTAGCGTGGGTTTGTTCATATTTGTTCGTTTGTTTCTTTGTGTGTGTGTTCGTGCATGCGTTTGAGTTTGATTCTTTGTGTGATTTTTTGTAGTTTTGTGGGTTTGTTTTTCTCTGTTTGCATCTGATTGCCTATGTTTGTGGATTTGTTTCTTTGTTTGTGTTTGTGGCCTTATTTCTCTGATTGCATGGGTTTGTCTATATTTTGGGGTCTGTTTCTTTGTGTGTGTGTGTATGTTTATGATTGTTTGTGGGTTTGTTCATTTGTTTGTGTGTTTGTTCGTGTTTGCAGGTTTATTTCTTTGTTTGTGTGTGTTTGTTTATGAATGTTGATTTGTTTCTTTGTTTGTGTATGTTTCCATATAAATGTTGATATGTTTCTTTGCGTATAAATGTTGATTTGTTTGTGTGTATTGCGTATAAATGTTGATTTGTTTCTTTGTTTGTGTTTGTGTATGTTTGTGGGTTTGTTTCATTGTTTTTTTATGTATGTTTGTAGGTTTTGTGTGCGTGTTTGTTTATTCTTAAGGGTGTGTTACTTTGTTTGCACGTGTGTTTGCTGATGTTTGGTTTCTGTGTTTTTGTGCGCGTTTGTTCATTTTTGTAGGTTTGTTTCTTTGCATGAGTGTGTGTTGTTTCTGCGCTTGTTACTTTGTCAGCGTGTGTGTTTTTAAGTTTGATTTTCTATGTTTCTTTGTTCGTTTGTGTGTTTGCGTGAGTTTCTCCATGTTTTCGGATTTGTTTCTTTGTGTGTGTGTGGGTGGGCTTGTCTATGTTGGTGGGTGTGCACGTTTTTGTTTCTGTGTGTAGTTTTGTATGTTCGTGGTTATGATTCTCAGTCTATGTGCATTTTTCTGTATGTTTGAGGGTTTGTGCCTCTGTTTGCGTGTGTTTGTTTATGCTTGTTGATTTGTTGCTTCCTTTGCGAGTGTTTATTCATGTTTGTGGATTTATTTCTTTGCATGAATGTTTGTTTGTGTTTTTGTTTGTTTTTTGTGTTTATTCGTGTGTGTGTGTTTGTTTATGTTTGTGGGTATGTTTCTTTGTTTTTGCTTTTGTTTTTCTGGAGGTTTTTGGATTTGTTTCTCTGTTTCCGTATGTTTGTTTAGGTTTATGGGGTTTGTTTCTTTTTTTCTCTGCGTTTGTCAATGTTTGTGGGTCTGTTTATTTGTGTGTGTATTCGTGAGTTTGATTCTTTGTTTACGTGCATGACAGTATATGTTGGTGGGTTTGTTTATTTGTGTGTATATTCGTGAGTTTGATTCTTTGTTTACGTGCGTGACTGTATATGTTTGTGGTTTTGTTCCTTTTTTGTATGTGTGTTTGTTTATTTTTGTGGGTTTCTCTGAAGGTGTTTTCAAGTGTGAGGATCTTGCTTTGTTCTTTGTGTGTGTGTTTATGTATGTTTGTGAGTTTGGCTCTCTGTTCTTGTGTGTGTGCATGATTGTGGATGTGTTCATCTATGTGTGTTTGTTCGTATATCGTTGTGGGTTTGTTTCTCTGTGTTTGTGTTTGTGTTCGTTTCTTTGTTTGTATGTGTGCTTGTTCATGTGAGTGTGGTTCGTGTGTGTGTGTGTGTGTGTGTTTACGTCTGTTAGTTTGATCAATTGTGTATATGTGTATGCTTGTGGGTTTGTTTTTCGTCTGTTGGTGTTTTTGTGTGAGTTTAATGGTTTATTTCTCTGTTCATCTGTGTGTTCAGGTATGTTTGTGAATATGCTTTTTTTGTTTGCGTGTGTGTCTGTTTATGGTTGTGGATTCATTTCCTTCTGTGTGTGTGTGTGTGTGTGTGTGTGTGTGCGTTTGTGTTTGTTCGTTTGTTTGTTTTTTCTGTCTGTGTATTTATTCTTTTGTGTGTGTATTTTGTGTATATTTGTAGGTTTGTACTTTTCATGGCAAACCATGGGGATATGGATCCCCCGAGATCACATGCGCAACCGAGGCCGGCAGAATGTTAGATAGAGAGACGAGCTAGAAAAGTTCAGGAAGTACTGGCTCCGCGACGCCCATGATAGAGAAGTGTTGCAAATCTTTGGGAAGGTCTATGTCCAACGACGGACGTTAAAAGACTGATGATGATGACTTTTCATGGCATGTGTGATTGTTCATGTCTGTAGATTTGTTTTTTGTTTTTTACGTTGTGTATCTTTGTGTACGTTTGTGGGTTTATTTACTTGATTGTATTTGTTTGTTTATGTTTGCAGGTTTGATTCTCCAAATGTGTGTATGTTTGTCTATTTGTAAGTTTGTTTCTTCGTTTGTGTTTAAGTTTTTTGTGTGCATGTATGGTTATAGGTTTGTTTGTGTGTAAATGTGCTTGTCTAGAATTGTTTATTTGTTTCTTTGTTCGTGTGTGTGTTCATGTTGGCGGGATTGTTTTTTTGTTTGTGTGTGTGTTTGTGTATGTTTGTGCATTTGTTTATTTCTTTGTGTGTTCGTTTGTGTACGTTTTGTGGTTTGGGAGGTTGGGCGCGTGTGTTTGTGTTTTTTGTGTTATGTTAGTTTGTTCGAGAGTGTGTTTGTGTTTTGGGGTACTTTTCTTTGTTTGTGTGTGTGTAACGTTTTGTCCATGGGTTTGCTTCCTATTTGCGTGAGCGTTTGATTATGTTTGGCAGTTTGGCTTTTTGTGTGTGTGTTCGTTTATGATTGTGGTTTTCCCTGTTTGTGTGTGTGTTTGTTTATGTTTGAAGGTTCGTTTCTTTCCTCGCATGTGTGTTTGTGGAAGTCTGTACGTTCGTTTATCTGTGTGCTCTTATTAGTGTATGGTTGTGGGCTTGTTTTTTCGTTCGTGTGTATACTTGTTCATATTTGTGAGCGTGTTTATTTGTGTGTCTTTGCATATGTTATTTTGTTTCTTTGTTTGTGCATGTGATTGTTTACTTTTGTTGGGTTTGATTCTTCGTTTCTTTGTGTTTTTGTGTATATTAGTAGGTTTTTTCCTTTGTTTGTGTGTGTGTTGGTTTATGTGTGTAGGTTTGTTTTGTGTATGTCTGTGGATTTTGTTTATTTGCTTGTGTTTGTCTTTGTGTGTGTTTGTTGGTTTGTTTTTTTTTGTTGTTGTGTTTGTTTATATTCATGAGTCTGTCTCTTTGTTTGTTCATGTGAGTTTGTTTATGTTCATTTCTTTGTTTTTGTGTGTTTTTGTTTATAATTTGTTTCTTTGTGTATGTGTGTGTGTGTTTATGTATGTGGGTGGGTTTGTTTCTTTGTTTGTGTGTGTGTGTGCTCCAGCCTTCTCAGTCATGTCGTTCTTCCTGCAAAATTCAAAGTTGGCATCAGTACTCCACTAACACCCTCTGCAAATATTGCGGTGGGCGTTCTTTAGTAGCTTTTCCTGACGGATCTATCAGTATTAGATTCAAAAATATCTGGAAACGTCTAGATTTTTCAGAATCAAGTTCTAACTATGTTTTGAATATTTCTTAAAGGAAATAACGTCTACATTTTCAGAATCTATTCACTCTGTATTTGATGTTTTGGAAGAGAAAATACAACTGATCTCATAAATATAATTTATTCGAGACATATGATTCCTTCAAATTAAATTTCACTGATCCTGACGCGACGTTTGTTCAATAATTGACTGTGATGGTGAGTTAATGAGAGTTTGGCTTTCCAAAAAATAGAAAAAAAGAAGACAATCCCTTTAAAACACGAGAAGCAAGAGGAAGCAACAATAGATATTTATTATGATTATTTGAATCATTGAGGGTTAGGGTTAATCGCTTTTTCACTTAGTAATAAACGATATCTTCGCTTTGGTTCTTGCTGCCTCCTGTTATTTCTCGTATTGTATCATGAACAATGGGAGAATTTCACTCACTTAAAAACATGAAGGAGTATTTCTTTTCAAAGTTCATAGTGACTGAACGGTTAGTGGCTCGGAAAATGAAATCTGCAAAGCGAGTTCAAACTCTGGCTGGGGTAGGTCGCAGTCACTTCACTCTAATACCCTCGGGAAAATCATGAATAACCTCCTATTGGTATGATAGTGCAGTGGATTCGGCTATTTGGATTGAGTTGGCAACTAATCAAGGATTCGAAACCAAGCCGAAGAGAAACGGACTCTGTCAGCCTCTCACCCTTTGTGCACATAATGAATCATCTGTAGTTCCCCAACGACAATGCACTGGCTTCACTGGCTGGTTGTATGTATGTATCATCGTTCTCTATTTATCCCTCATCAAGAGTAATTGTTAGTGAGACCTATTTCCGGCTTGGTAGGCCTGGAAGCGTAGTTCTGTTTACTGCATTTTGTGCTCCCCAATGGTAACCCACCAAGGTATTAATCACTCAACTCCGGTGATCTGACGAGAACCAGCGTATCTTCGAGGCCCCTCAATTCTAGTCTTTGTGTTGTTTGCTTAGTGGGAAGGTAGTACCATTCCTAAAGCCTTTAGTATAATTCGTCGGTAGATTTTAATCATGACATACCGAACCGAAGGCGAGAACTCCAGCACTGGGCCACGGTGATCGATATGGGGTACGTGTTAAAACAAAACAAACTCACAAAGCTGCTGTTTTCCTGGACCTATAACAATGATGAGCTAGGGTGTGGCCTTAGATAATTCAATCCTCGATGTCAATGAATCAGAACTATTAACGCTTTGGCGTGGCACTATGTGATTCTAGGATTGCGTGGGGCGTTGGAAAATGGCTTTTGTCTTGATAGACGTTTGTGGGTCACTACGCTTTGGTTTTCATTATCATAGAACGATATTGGTATGGTGTTTGATTGCCCCAGGGAAATCTTGAAACCCATCGATTTGAGGTGACGACGTCTTGTGAGGGGGGAAGAACGGGAAGATTAACTTCCTTTTTTCTTCCTTTTCCTTTTTTAACATTTATCATTCATTTTTTTTTAAATTTTGTTTTGGTTTTTGAATTTGATTCCTAATCTTTTGGACCGATTGTCGTTACTGACAGACGGAGAGGATCTGACAGACAAGCTGACATACTGAAAGCTCCAACCACCTCTTGTTTCCACCGACTCTCTCTATATATGTCTGGAAGTGCGAGAGAAACCTCTTACGCATCCATGGTATGATTTCCAGGGTTTATTTCTTGCTTTCCTTCGTTGTTCATCCTTCATCTTTTGGCTTTGACGGTTCCCTTGTTCGACTTTTCGAAAGGAATTTATTTTCCTCTGAATCTTTCTCTTGTTTCTTTCTTTTATTTTCCATTCAGTCATCGTTCATTGTATCTTTCTTTCTTCCTTTTCCCTTTCATTCATCATTTCTTTATTTCTTTCCATCTCCGTATCTTCTATTCATTCATCATTGTTAATCTCTTTCTTTCTCCTTTTCTTCTAATCATTCATATTTTCTATGACTCTTTCTTTTTTCTCTCTCCCGTCATTCATTACTTCTTTTCCTCTCTTTTCCCCTTCCTTCTATCAATTCATTATTCCTTGCCTTTTCATCTCGTCTTTGCTCCCTTCTTTCATAATTTCTTTTACTCTTCCTTTTTTTCCTTTTTTCTTCGTTCATTATTTTTATTTCTCTTTTATCCTTCTCTTTTCCCGTCATTCATTATTTTTTGTCTCTTTTTCTCCCTTTTTTCTATTCAGTCATCATTCTTTTTTTCATTTTCCCTTCTTCGGTCATTCATCAATCCTTTTTTCTCTTTCTATCACCCATCATTTCATTCTTTCATAATCCATTTGTTTTATTCTTTCCTTTCTATTTATTCATTATTTATTTGTCTCTTCCTTTCTTCCATTTCCCTTTCTTTTTTTTCCTCTCTTTTATTCATTCATCATTCCTTTGTTTCGGCCATTCTTCCTCCGGTCATACATCATTTCTTTTTTTTTTCATATTTTCTTCCTTCTTTTTATTTATTCATTATTCCCATGTATCTTCCTTTCCTCCTATCTTCTATTGATTCATCATCTTTTTTGTATGTCCCTTTCATCCATGTTTCCTTCGTTTATCATTTCGATTCATTCATTTGTCTTTTTCCTCTCTCTCTTCCCCAATCTTCATTTCTTTATTCCTTACTTTTATCCGTCTTTTCTTCATTTATCAGTTTTTTTGTCCCTTCTTCCTTTTTTCTACTCATTCATGGTTTTTATCCCTTTCATTCTTTCTATCCCCTGTCATTCATCATTTGTCTCTTCTTTTCATGCTTTCTGCTTTCTATCATCATTTTTTTATCTCTTTCTTCCTTCTTTTCTTCTATTCATTCATCATTTCTTTGTCTCCCTCATTTTCCCTTTCCCCCGTCATTCGTCGTCTTTTTGACTCTTCCTTTCTTATTTTCCTTTATTCATTCATTATTTTCAGTCTCTTTTGTTTATCCTCCTTCCCGTTATTAATCGTTCTATTGTCTCTTTCATTTTTCACTTATTCTATCCATCAATCTTTTTGTCTCTTTAATTTTTCTTTGATTTATCTTTCCTACTATTCATTCATCATTTTTTTCCCTTCTTTTCTCCCTTTTTTCTATTTATTCTCTATCTCTTTCCCTCCTTCCCTCCATCACTCATTTTTTTATCATTCTTTTTTCTTTACTCTATCAATTCATCATATTTTCGTCTTTTCTTTCCTTCTTTTCACCCTTCACTCGTAATTTATTTGTCTGTTCTTTCCTCCCTTTCTCTTATTCATTCATCTCTTCTTTTTATCTTTCATTCTTTGTTCCTCTGGTCATTCATCATACTTTTCTCTCTTTTTCTCCCTTTCTGCTATTCATTCAGCATCTTATTGTTTCTTTTTTTTCTCCCTTCCTTCAATTCATTCCATTCATTCAGCTCTATTTTGCCTTGTCCTTTCATACTTGCTCCCTCCATTTTGTTCTATCGTCATTCATCATTCATCATATTTTTCTTCCTCATACTATACCATCATTTCCTTCCCTCTTTATTTCATCCTGTCTCCCTTTATTTATAATTTTTTTCTTTTGACTTTGTCTTTCCTTTTATTCATCCATGATTTTTTATCTCTTTCATTCTTCCCTCGTCTATTCATTTATCTTCTCGTTATCTCCCATGTTAATTCTTCCTTCCCTTTATTTCTTTATCTCTTTTATTGTTCCTCTTCCGATCATTCACGATTTCCTTTTATCTTTCTTTCACCCTTCGTTCTATTCATTCACAGTCCCCTTGTTTCTTTTCTTCCGTCTTTCTTTGTGGCGTTCATTGTTCTTCCTTCGGTAATTCATCATTTCTACTTGTCTTTTTTTCTTTCTTTCTTTCTTTTATTCATTCAACATTCACTTGTCTGTTCTTTTCCTCCTCTCTTCTATTCATTCATTATCTTTTCGTCTCTTCTTTTCGTCCATGTTCTCTTTATTCATCATTTTTATCTCTCTTTCATTAGTCCTTTCCCTCTCTTTTTGCTCCTTTCATTCTTCATTCATCGTTTTTTTCATCTTTTTTTTCTTCTGTCATTCATCATTCTATTTTCTCTTCCTTTGTTCTTTCCTCTCATTCATCATTTCCTTCTCTTTCTTTCTCCCTTTCTCCCTCCATTCATCATTTTTTGTCTCTTTATCTCTTCTTTTTCATTTATTCATCATTTTTCTATTTCTTTCTCCTTTTAAGCAGTAACTATAAATACATTGTAACGATATATTATTATTATTACTATTATCATCATTATCATTATTATTATTATTATTATTACTATTATTATTATTACTATTATTATTATTATTATTATTATTATTATTATTCTCATCATCATCATCATCAACTGCATATAAAATTCGATTGGAATAATTCCTGTAGCAGCCTCATTTTCTTCCATTTTTCTCTATCATATTCATGTTGTGTAGGCCTAGATATACAGTCACAGTGTAAGCCATGGGAAATTGTTTCAAATAGAGTTTCAAAGTGATATAACGTGTGTGTGTGTATATATAAATAGTAATTACAAAATCATTGGTCAAACATCGAGAACTTTATAGGAGAGATCCTATATGTACGTGTGTGTGAATGCATAAATATATATATATATATATATATATATATATATATATATATATATATATATGTGTGTGTGTGTGTGTGTGTGTGTGTGTGTGTATAGAGAGGGAGAGAGAGAAAGAAAGAGGGAGAGACAGACAGAAAGAGAGAGAGAGAGAAATGTATGTAGTTCCAGGTATAAGGATAGACTAATCATTGCCCTAAGTGATAATCGTTTCCCGAGTCTCACCAAACATTTCACCTTTTCCTTAAATGTTTTTGTCTTCTAATTCCTCCATGATTTTGCCACTCACTCATCAGATGCTATCGGTGCGATCTTTTAAGCATATCCAATGGGATATTTCCAGCCTGATCCTCCATGATGGCACCAGGATTCTCAGCAGGATTACGGTCAGGTTGATTCCCTGGTCGCCTGCCAAATCCATTTCCCAAAGAAAAAGGACTTGTGCGATTGTCAATACCGTTAGTGGCCATTATGTGGTAAGCAGGCCGCTATCAGAGCTCAACATCCAGCTGCTTAAATTTTTATCATGAAACACTTCTCGATTCAAAGTCAAGAAAGGATCGTCGTGTCCGAATCAGCATCAAGCTTGCGTACGAATAGTTTCAGTGCGACTTTAAATCAATCAGTCGTTGAAAGTGAATTTTCGATAAAAGTTTGTTGGAGCATCTGTTAAGGAAAATTGGAAGAGCTCTGACTTCTTTCCGATGTCCACCAAATTCATTTTATTGATTCATTTGCACAAAAAAAGTGGGATTTGTCCAGATAGCTGGGACTCGATAATTTTTAAATAAACTAACTAGCATAATGTGTTGGGGGTGACCAATTAAAAAAATTAGAAAAGGGGATGATCAATGGATGAGTTACTACTTTTGCTTGGGGGGTAGTGATCAGTAAGATAGTCTGAATTCTAAACAAACAAACTTGAATGCTGCTGGACACAAAATAAAATGTCAATTTGGGATATATTCACAAAAACAATTAACCTCTGCTAAAAACCTATTTTTGTAGACGTGATAAGGAGTAAATATTGACATTTTCAGCCCTCTACCTCCATTGGTGTAGCCTATTTACGTGATACATACATGCACAGCCAGCCAGTCAGACCAATTAAAAAACTGAGGAATCCTATATTGACACTTATAATAGTTTTGATAATCAGTTTTTAATTCACATACTAAGATAAAAGAAAATAATTGCTCTTTGTTTTGAGCATTTTGAAGATGAGTCTCCCTTAAAATTCTGATATCTCATCAGCAGTAGCAGCAGCCTTTTAGTGTTAGTCGTTGTACAATTAACTACCCAAAGATTTGGAAGACTTCTCCACCATGGGCGTTGTAGAGCCAATATTATCGGTATTTGTCAAGTCTGTCATGCCAGCCACGGTTTCGCATATGATTTCTGGGGATCCTTGTTCCAAGAAGTGATGTCCTGAAGTTGTCTGACATTGTTGCTTCATATGAACTTCAATAAACTTGTAACAAAAATGTCACATACAAAATATAAATCAAGGGCAAAGACGTAACGATCAGAACAGAAAACGCAGAACTGAAAAAATAGAATCAAATGGAGAATAATTCTTGGATGGCTAGCAGTCGATCGAACAAGCTCAACTTTCAAAAGTAAGAAAATCCAATTGATCCGAGAAAGTGTATGCAATCAATGGATCTTCCCGATAGTCTCCTATTAAGCCAGAACATGGAACCTAACCAAAAGGTTGACCCTCAAACTGAGAACCCTGCAACGTGAACTGGAGATGATTATGCTCAACATCATATGAAGAGATCACAATGTAGCACAGCATATTAAAGACAAGACTGGCTGTATTGAAGTCAAACTCCATTCTGACTGAAACTTAATTAGGAATATGAGATCGGGTGAAAAAGTAACTTGCTAAAAAAAGCATTATCCAAACCAAAAATTCCAAAAGATAGCACGATCAGAAAAACAAATTCTCCGAGGATGTCATAAAAATTCAAATTTCCCTTTTTTCTTTTGCTTTTTTTCCTTCTTTTTCTTCCCGGTCGCGAGTTGACACCACAAGACACCATGGCATTACTCTTTCTTCCCCCCTCACACATTATACTGTCTGACTAATTGTGATAATAAAGTCAACTCTTCAGGAGTCAAAAAAAATAAGAGTCAAAGATATCCTAGATATCTCAACTACGTTCTTATCTCCAAGACGACCCTGCAAGTCAGATGATTTATACATCGTGTTCTCCCATTCTGATCTCAACTAATTTCTTGGCTGTGCCTCGTGCATAAAAGAAGTCATTCAGGTGGGACAGGAGGTAGTTTAAAAATGTCCACGCTGTATTGTTCCTTTGTTGATGGTTGATTGGTTATTCTGAAGATATTTACGTAGATAATAAATCTAGTTGCATGTCACAGTGAATTATGATAAACGGTGTGAATTTGAAGAAAGTAGAGAGGAACATTATAGCCTGGCAGCGAACAGTATGCAGAATGACGAACTTAGTCCAATTTCTGGCAGTTGTAGCTTGTTATTACTCCACACAAATCCCTCTTGTAAAGCATAAACATAAACACACACACACACACACACATATATATATATATATATATATATATATATATATATATATATTGTGTCATCCACAGTCGGCTGTTTCGATGTATTACATCTCTTCAGTGTGGCTATAGACTTTTAACCCATCCAGTACCGTGAGGCAGAATTGAATCCCTCACATCGGACCCGGAGGCCGATATCCTACCTTTGGACTACGGAACTGGGTGGTCAGTAAGGCTGGATTTAAGTGATATATTCATTTTTACGCAGAAACTCCTCATCCATCAGAGTGCTCTATTCTTATGGAAGATTATTGCATAAGCTTACAATGGATGAGTTACCTCACTTAAACAGTGCTCATCCCTGAATAGAGGAGCATATATATATATAGAGAGAGAGAGACAGACAGACAGACAGACAGACGGACAGACAAAGACAGAGACAGAGAGAGAGAAAGACAGAGATAATAATTGAAGCATATGATTTCCATACTCTTAGGCTGAGAACCGTATGTTGTTTCCTCATCTCTCTATTTATACATATATAAATACATGCGCATGCAACTATATATAGATGTATCTGTGTGTGCTTTTGTGTGCATAATAATGATAATGATTGACACGACACAGGCATATACTGATAACCATGGTAACATGACCCCCACAAATACTACCCTCTAAGATATACATGCACATTTGATGGATTGAAAGACATCGATAACAGCCAAAAGTGTCCATAACGTGTGGCTGGCATGATCTACGACCTGCTTGAGCAAAGGTTTATGGGGCTACATATTAATTTGTGTTTACGTCATCCGTGTAACCCTTCTCCCTGAAAACGGGTGGAATACATCGGATGATTCAGTTTACAATATATATATATGTGTATATATATATATATACATATATATATATATATATATATATATATATATATATATATATATATATATGTGTGTGTATATATATATATATATGTGTGTATATATATATATATATATATATATATATATATATATATATATATATATTTATATATATTAATACGAGTCCCAGTCTATTCATTTCCACAATCAATAATTATCACGACCTTGTTGGATTTTTTACATCCACATACTGAGCAGACATATGTGTGTGTGTGTGTGTGTGTGTGTGTGTGTGTGTGTGTGTGTGTGTGTGTGTGAATGTGTTTGTGTGTGTGTGATGAACAACCACTGCAACTTCTTGGGTGAGGGGCATATATTTCTAGGGAAGGCGAAAATTTATTTCAAACCGTTTTGCCTTTGAGGAGGCTTGAATCAGGAAGTCAAAACAAGAAACCAGTCTCTCGAAGCATGTAACGGCAATCGGTACGATACATTTCTTAATGCTTTCGAGTTTCCATATTGTCTGTCAAATTCTCCATTATGTCTGATAGATCTTATCAATTTCTTCATTATATATATTTTCATAACATATATATAGACATGTATAGTTTGGAAGCTTTACAGCTTTAAACACTACACATACGAACACTTTTTCAATTTTTTTCCACAAAATTAGGTCACTTATTTCTCAATATTTATCAATACAATTTATGTAATTTTCCCCTGTTTGACGTGCACTGTGTTATCATGGTGCAATGTATGATTCTTTTCCCGTCAGGATAATGTTGTTTATCGTGGATATATCATCCGACAGATCTGCATCAGCCCATTTTTCATTAGTTGTTTATCCTATATATGTTGTCTAGGCCAAATGGCATATTTACCGTGTAATAACAGGTTATAATTTTAAATAAAGGTTTCTATATAATGTAACGCAATTCATAATCATCCCATCTAATCATATATTCATTCCTTAAAAACATAATTGTCACGTTGAAAGAAACACATTGACCGTGAATAATGAAAAATGGGAATTAGGAGTTGAAACAGTCGTTTGTGTCTTTGCCTTGTCGACGGTAGTGCAGTTCAATAGTAAGAACAACGCTACGTTGAAGAGGCTACCCTATCGTTTACAGGTTTAATTCCTGCAGCAGACCCATTATCTTCAATTGTTTATTCTATTTATGTTCTCTTGGCCAAATGGAACATTCACCGTGTAATAACGGGTGATCATTTTTAATGAGAGTTTCTATGTAATATAACTCAAATTATAATCATATATTCATAGTTTTTATTGCATATTAGTTGCAAAGTGATGATAAGTATATCTACATTTGTTTTTCTTTTCGGCAAGACAAGAAATTTTGAAACGTTTCTAATTCAGTTTGAAAACGGCACGACAAAGTATCATTACTAAAAAAAAAAAAAGTAGCACGTTAGCTGAAAAGAAAACTAATACATATATCGGTATAAATGAGTGTGAGACATACCCAATACTTTAAAAATCCTTATTCTGCTTCAAGATTGATTGAATTTGAATTACATATACAAATTACAATAATATTTAAAAAAACCTTGGTATCATAGTCAATAATTGAAAAATAGTAGGATCAAAATTTAAAGCCATGTAAAAAAAAAATTAAATTGATGATTAAATATGGTCAGAATGAATTCTATTTTTGACATCACTTCCGATTTTTCTACCGGAAACCATCTAAAATAGTATGAAAAATATCGATAAAGATAATAAACCTAACGCAATCAGACCCGGGAATGGTGAAAAAAAAAATTTTTTTAAATCAAAACCAATGTTTACGAAAGGATATAGGGGAGTACTGACACCAATTTTCAAGTCTGGCACATACAAACACGTAAACAAATAAACACGCGCATTTATTTGAAAAAAAAGACACAGCGTTTTGCGATTTTCGTTTGCTATGGTTGTTTAAATATTGAAATGAGATTAAACATTGAAAGCTTATATACTAAATTCAGGAATGATTGGTTTAAATTCTCTCAATTTGGAAGCAGTATAAGTATGATTAAAAAAAACTTTTCGAAATGTATTGAATATTTTTGAACTCACAGTATATATATATATATATATATATATATATATATATATATATATATATATATACATATATATATATATATATATATATATATATATATATATATATATATATATATATATATATAATATAATCCCCAATGTGTTCTTTATATATCGAAATAAATCAATAAACAAAACATTGCATAAATGTTTCTCTATTTTTACTCATGCGCACAATTTTTTTTCCTTTTCGATATATCCATTGACGAAATGACGTCCATTCTGCTTCGTCGTTTGTCAATCTCCCTTCAAAGTCCCAAGTTCTTTTCCATAAAAATATTAACCAAAGCTCAGCATTTTTTCCATGCACAGATTTTCTTCATGAAAAGAGTTCTGCACGCAAAGATCCTCAATATGTCCATTTCAAGAAAAAAGATTTTTCTAAATATGCCTAATCGAAAATTCTCCGTAAATTTTTCTGTCATACATTTTTTTTTGTTTATATCTCTTATCATCCAATGGCATTTCAAGCGTTTCTTTAGTTGCCAACGAATTATTTCGATTCTGTGCATCCGTCGATAATAAAGGCGCCACGTTTCCATGCTTCTCCTTTCGCCCATATGATATATTACTGCCAGGGCGAAAAGATATTTTCCAATATGATTTTTAGAAGTCCCATTGAAATGCCATTTCTGTGAATCTCTGGAAGATTCTTGGGAATCAGCAAACGCTTTTAGAAATAAACCTTGTAAGCGACGTTAAAATCTTAAATCTGCAAATGAATAGAGGTTTCATAAATACTGGGAGTTTCAAAAAGGATGCAATCATTTATTTAACAACTTTTATTTACACTATTTTAATTTTTTTTAAAGATGCAAATCAACAAAAAAAAGTAGCAAATTACCTGTTCGTACCTGTTTCATTACATTAGAAAATGACAGTTGACACAACACAAAGAAATTAATACTCGAATGAGATTCTATCAACTCAAATGCTATATACTGTTGCCTGGGTATATTAAAGTCTCGTGACTAGTAATGAAGCATGGTATTTATTGGTTTTACACTTTTATCCTAAGGGTGGTATCCTTTATGAAACACCATATATATATATATATATATATATATATATATATATATGTTTGTGTGTGTGTCATCAGCTGCTATATCAATCGCGGAACAAAGGTCTCCCCATCTCCTTCCATGACGACTGTGATTGCTCTAAATTCTCTCATGTCTTTTAGAAAAAAGTCTTTCCATCTAATGACCAGTCTTAACTGCTTTCCAAGGGTACCAATCATTTAGTTTTCTACTCCATTAGTGTTCAGTGTCCTCGCCATGTACCCAGCCCAACTCCATCTTTGTTGCTTACCTACTTGTGATACATTATTCGCTCTGGTTTTCTCACGAATCAATGTTGATTTTTTCCTATTGCTAAGAGCTATTCCTAACTTTTTCTTTCTTTCTTTCTTTCTTTCTTTCTTTCTCTCTCTCTCTCTCTCTCTCTCTCTCTCTCTCTCTCTCTCTCTCTCTCTCTCTCTCTCCCTCTCTCCTTTGCCCTCTGAGCTATCCTGATTTTGTTACCAATCGGTTTTACAAGTTTCCAGGTTTTGCATCCATATGTTATAGCTGGTATTACGCATTGATTATATATTTTGCGGTTTGAGAATATTAGCTATTTGCTTTTCAGCATGTTTCCCTTTATTTCAAATGCTTTCCAGCCAATTGCTATGCGCCGTCTTATTTAATTTCCATGGTCTTTCTCAAGCTCGAGCAAGATAAATGTATTCCTTTACTTCCCCTTCCCTCTCTCTATCTCTCTCTATATATATGTGTGTGTGTGTGTGTGTGTGTGTGTGTATGTGTACTAAGCCTCCCAAAAAAATTATTTTCAAAAATGGATATGCTAAAACATACTCAGCAGTCCCATTAGTAGCATCATAAATTTTGGTCTTCACAGCTGTAGCTGTCCCCGAGTTATTCAATGAGAGACAGACAGACAAAAAACATAATAGTTATGATGATTCCACTCAAAACTATTATTGTTAACTAATCCAAAATTTAATCTTACCCCATTTATGAATTAAGCTGTATAAAATTATATCTCTACCGACTAAAACCAATCAAAGGACAAAAACGTTTTCTCAAAACTGCAGATAGAACGACACAAACTACTAATGTCATTTAGTAATTATGTAAAACTCAATTGAACCACATATTAATTCATTCACACCCATTTCATCTCATTCATAAATTTATCTCACCTCACCCAATTGCATTG
The DNA here is from genome assembly GCA_963457665.1 of Thysanoteuthis rhombus. NCBI lineage: Eukaryota > Metazoa > Mollusca > Cephalopoda > Oegopsida > Thysanoteuthidae > Thysanoteuthis > Thysanoteuthis major. Next base: position 14,733,267 of record OY735236.1, on the reverse strand, counting down.
ATAAACTCACTTCCATGGTACGTCAAGAAAGACAATAAATCCTCTAGGTAGGTCCATTTTGATAGAATGATCTCCTTTGGCATTATTTTGATTATTATCTAACCTCCAAATATATCCTCATCTACTCAAGTGCATTCACAATTTTCAAATACAGCAAAACAAAAATCCCAGCTCTACCCTTGTGATAAAAGAATCATGCACAACCCCAAAAGTTAACAAACATCATAAAATGCCTCCAAATATTCCTTCAATCTGAATCTCAAGCAACGTAGGACTACGACCCCATTCAAACGATCACTCCCTACACACAAAAAAAATGATTGGACTGATTTTCGAAAAAAACAAATAAACCATATCTGTTTACGCATGTTTTTGTTTTTTTTAATATGAGCATTGTTACAAAGCAACACCAAACAATGTATATATATATATATATGATAATAATTGATAATCGTGTCATCCACAAACAGCTGTTTCGTTGTATCACAGCTCTTCTGTGTGGTTATAAACAATCCAATACACCTTCCGGTACCACGAGGTAAGATCAAAAAAATTCGCTCCAGACCCAGACATTTTACTCCTGCCCCACGCAGAACTGGATCGTTAGTAGGACAAAAGTAAGCGATGTATTTACTTATGTATGATTCCCCATCTACCAAATTGTTCCATTCTAGAGTTTGAAGAACATTGCATTATAGCAGTAATAGTAATATATATATATATATATATATATATATATATATATATATATATATATATATATATATATATATATATATATATATATATATTAGTACGCTTCAATGTTTCAAATCTCTTCAGATGCTCATTTTTAATATCTGTCAATGCAATTCATGTAATTTTCTTCATAAAACTGTTTTGGGGATCTTAAAATCAAAACAGCTTTAGTAAGATGTCACCCCAGCAGTGTTGATTACCTCCCTTTCTAATTCCATAATTCATGTACGACATGTAGTTGGTCATTCCATGCAAAGTCTTATGTGTATTGTATATTGATATTATTTTATACTACATATTTATTTTTTGAGACAGGGCTTACTCACGTAGGTCACCCAGAAACATTTTTAACGATGAGGGATCAGTAAGTATGAGAACAGATATGACTTCGTGTTATTTCTATTGAATGCTCATCCATGTGAATATTGAATCCGTTGTGTCGGTTTTAATATCAAACTACATGCAAACCAATATATATGTGGGGGGGAGCTGGACTGACCAAATAAAGACAGAACAGAACTATATAGTATGTATGGATCATAAGAGCATAATATCTGAACATGTTTCAGAGCACGACTCCATCATCAGTAGTTACATATATATATATATATATATATATATATATATATATATATATATATATATATATATATATAAAGGGATATCAGAAACTGCCCATACTCCCATAAGCTATCTAAAATCAAGAATTTTCAAATATTGATTTCCAAAAATTCATATACTCTGTAAGGGTTTGTTTTTTTTTTTTTTCATTCCAGTATAGCAAAAATATGACCGGAAGTGCTATATCTGAAACATCTGGACAGTATTTACGTTCTTTAAATCCATAAATGTCTTGCTTATTAGACCCTTCGCTAAATATGTTTGTCTGAATATGTCAGGCTACAACTTCTCAGGAGGCCTGGTTCTTTCCAATATTGTTCTTCACTCGCGACAGAAATCTGCCAGACGTGCTGAGACTTTTGATAGACAGCTGACGTCATTCCTAAGAAACTATCTCAATATTTTGTGGACATTCAAATTTGGCGTTGCAATACTAGATATAATTTAGCCGTACCTATATATCTCTGCATAAACACAGAGTTATATCCCTGCATATATTCTTACACCTAAGCAACCAAGCAATGTATGCATGTGTCTAAATCTATTTGTCCATTTTCATGAAGACCTGTTGCTATGCATATATATTCATAACAGATTCAGCATACTAATATAGATTTATGGAGAAAAGATGCTTTTTTTTATTATTTTTACTTCGCTCCTGCCTTTTGTATCTTTGTGTGGGTGTTTTTGTGAACAACTAAAGATAGTTCATTACTTATACGGATAAATATGCATATGTGTGTGTGAACGCACGTATGTGTATGTTTGTGTGTGTAAATTCATGCTAGTATCCATCTTACCACATCAAGTTGTATATATTTATATATATGTGTGTGTGAAGGTGTAAGTGTGTATATACATTATGTATATGTGTGCGTGTATATGCATGCATATATACATGCACATGTATATTCAAATACATGTACATGTATTTGTATATGCACACATATATTTATATCTCTGTTTACATGCATGTATATATAAATGTGTATTCATATATGTATATATATACATATGCATGTAGGTTTGCATGTATATAAATGAATATATACAAATACACACACATATATATATATATATATATATATATATATATATATATATATATATATATATACGTGCACACTATCTCTCTCACATACAGTAACATACATGAGATGACATCAGCCCTCTTTACCATAGTTTGTATTTATATATGTGTGTATGTAAGTGTGTGAGCATATATATGTATATATATATATATATATATATATATATATATATATATATATATATATATATAGAATATACATCAAATAAATATACGTATATAGATACACTAATACATATATATACATGCATTTATATATATATATATATATATATATATATATATATATGTGTGTGTGTGTGTGTGTGTGTGTGTATGTGTGTGTGTATAAATGTATTGGTGTATTTATATACATATATTTATTTTATATGTTTTTGTATATATATGCATATATATGTATTTGCGTGTGCGTATATATATATATATATATATATATATATATTTATATATATATATATATTTATGTATTTGTGTGTATAGATATACATGTATTTTAGTGTGTGTGCATATATATATATATATATATATATATACATATACATATATATATATTTATATATGTACATATATATATATATATATATATACATATACATATATATATATTTATATATATATATATATATATATATATATATATATATATATATATATATATATATATATATATTCCTTAGCAAACTCCACATTCATGAGTGGAAGTATAATGGGTGTAGTGCATGTAGCCTGTGTCCATCTGCTTCTTGTTTACTGCTAGGTTAAGGGTTGCGGACATTTGAAGAACAGCAAACGTATTGTACCATCATTTGTCCCTTATAAAGTGTGCAGTGACGGTAATTTCCGTGTTTCATAGCCAGTTGTCTCATTTCGATCGTGTACAACTCTCTGGTGTCGAATCAGCTTGGCTTTCCTAAAGCAGACTAGAAAAAGCCCCAAACAGTGTTGACAAACTCTCGAATGATTTTTAATGAGACCAAGATAAGACACATTATCTTTGAACGGAAAAAAGGATTGGAATAAAATATAATACAAAGATGACCATACTTGTTAGCTCGCCGACAGCATCATATGTATAAATATAATGATATATATATATCGAGAGATAGACAGACAGACAGACAGACAGACGGATAGACAGAGAGAGAGAGAGTGAGACAAAGAGAGATATGTATATTGTAGATAGTGAGTTCAGTGTTCACAGTCACTAACTGAATAGTAATATTACAAACATAAGTTTCCGAGCATTTTTGACTGGCTATGATTGTGAATATGTATGTATATGATGCACTTACTGGCCGCCCTGATGGAGCTAGAGGGCCGAAACGGAAACATTTTTTCCTAATCATGTCTTGAAAAAATTCCGATTTTCTAAGATTCCCTTTGATAAGTTTTATTGGAGGAATCAATTTGCAATCTTATTTTATGCTAAATTAGTCCATTAGTCTCTGTCCAGCACTGTTTATGGGTATTTTTTGGAAAGTTCTAACTATTTTATTGATCACAACCCAACAAAAGACGACAGAGTGACTTATTCAATGATCATATTTTTCACCCCGACACGGCTTGCTGCCAAAAGACATTGGTACAGTAACGACTTCGATTCAATAACTAACCAGACCTGTTTGTAATTCATATCATTTTATTTTATTCAAGATTTAACAACTTTCTTATAAAAAGGTCAGTTGTCTCTTCTCCAGTTATCTCGTTGGAAATACGATATGAAAATTCAAAAATAACTCTCTTGGTGAACAATTACTGATCCCCTTCAGGTGTATTTTCTGGCTTTACGTTCATCGAATATGATAAACATCGGACCACGTTTTTCGAGTCAAACTGTTTGTTTAATCTCTTCAATTAAATTATTTCTTCTTTGTATATAAACAGAGTCGAAGAGATAACAAAGTTCACTTGTTATTCTTTTTTTTTCTAGACACAGAAAAATGTGATAGCTCAGTGGTTACATTATTTGTCTAATTGTCATAAGGTCAAGATCTCAATTCTTTCGGTTCTTGTAAGCATAACCTCCCGAGAATCGTTCTGCACGACAGCTATGCATCGATTTCTGTCCAGTTTTCCAAAGAGAAAAGAGTAAATGTCATCCATTAGGTTTCTCCAGCAAGTCATCATTCCAACCCATCAAGTGGTCAGCTCTTTTAAATTCTCTTCTCCGTCTTCAATATCTGTATAATTTGAAACACACCTTAGCTCAATTTAACAAGCTGACTGTAAAAAGATGCAAAATTTCGTCTTTCTAAGTTAAGCCGGAGAGCTGTACAAGCTGAAATTCCCGTCATACGCAGTTAATGGTTTGAAGCTCTCATACAATCATCGTTAGTCAGACGTAGATCAACGTATGTCTGTCTTTGAGCACACACTGCGACGAAGCGACCCCAAGATAGGTTGGCCGTATCATCAAGTTGATCCGATATTTTGCAAGAAAAAATCAGCTAATACCTATTTACAATGCTCTATACTTATTGGTGTACTTTTGTATGAGAATGTATAGGTATATATGTATGTGTATGTAAGTGTAAATCAAGTTGATCCGATATTTCACAAGTTAGAATTACGAGAGCATTAATCGTTAACGTCAGGCTGAGTCGTTCAGACGGAAATATCAAATCGGAAATAAGTTGACACGAGGTTGAAAAGGTTATCAAATCACAAAGCCGATGATGAGCGATGGTGCGAGGTCTTCTTGGAAACACTCGGATAGGAAGAATGGATTGCTGGGGGAGAGGAAATAGACTATCTTTGCAATGAGAGTTGTCGGTTCATTTATGTGTTTTTCCGCTTGGAATCAGTTCTTTTCTCACTTACTCACTGTGTAAACACTTATGAAACTTTCGATGGAGAACCATTCTGTATGTGCAGACTTTTCTAAATGTGGAAGCTTGCTTTCATTCTTTCAGAATCGTGGACCAGTTTCAACCAGACAGCGTTTATCATTAACAAAATTGTGCAAGTTTTGAAAACAATAATTTGTTTGGGACATGAAAAATACGTACAACAGTGCAGTGAAATTATCTCGAACGCCGTGTAAGACAATGCAATAAGGGCTAAAAAGACAAAAATTTTAGAACTATCAGGAACCAAGCATGGAAGGAAAAATGAGAAAATAATGTTCTTCATCAACAGTTTAAGATGTATATATAGAAGTGATTGCAGAAGAAAAATATGGGTACGGTCACACAGAGGTCATCTGTAAAGAGGAATGAAAAATGTTATCTTATACGCTGATTTTTTTAAAATGTAGGTACTTGTTCTTATTCTCTTAGCTTCCTGAATCAATTTAAACCAGACAGTGGTTATTCTTGATGCATTGGGCAATTCTGGTGTAAAAATTCATGAAGAGACAAAATCATATTAATTTTATCTACTTAAACAATACACCACGTGGTTTGCTATAAAGAATCACTGATTTGTCTCCCTTACTTTTTGTCAATGCTTGAAAAAATCTGGGTTCATTCTGATTAAGCATAATAAAGAGATGTTGGACAATATAATAGTGCTTGAACAGTGCAATTGTAATTTTCACGTAGTTTTGGCTGTTTTTGCCTTAAACCTATTGGTAATAAGATGTCAAAGTCATTTTTTGACACATTGGTAAACTAGAGAGTACAATAATAATTATAATCATCCTGATGAGAATAATACCAATAACAATAAAATCCACAAAATATCGATAACGTTATAAACAATGATAATGCTAGGGGCTGTCTATTATATCAATATTATGATGATTTTTTATAAGTTGAACCATTTTCTACCATCATTAATTTTTAAATAATATTTATTCCATCTCAATTTTAGTTGTTTTTCATCACAACTATAGAGATATTCATTCTAGAGCATCGATCGGAAACAAAAAGTGAGGTCCAAGCCTGACTCGCATTTGCATCGATTTCACCTCGGGAAGCCGATTTTGTGTTATATTTTCTACAATGCTCCAGCTACAAGAACTGTATGGTTAACAGGAGAATAAAATCATGGGTTAGTTCATATAATTAGATGTGCTGGTATCATCATGAATAAGAGAATATCCTATATAACAAATAAAAAAATATACTCCAGGACTTTAAGATCCCTACCTAGCATTCCGACCGGATCGATTCCGGTAGTCGTAACAAAATAGGAAAGACTACTAAAACGAGTGGGTCCACTTCACATTGGAACTCTGATATTTTATCATAGCAGTAAGAATAGCTATGCTTTTCCCAAGGGGATTCATGCAAAGTGAACAGCCTCAACTGAAAATTGAACTCTGCATGCCAATCCCATTGTCAACACTTTCAACCGGTACACCATTGAAACCTCACGTCGCGTACGGAATTTATAAAAATTTTCCGATTTTAAATCAAAACAAATAGATGCTAACGAATAGAATAAAACAGTTTTACATGAATTTTATGCGGTTCGCTCTTAAAAATATGTCATTTTGGCTAAATTTGAATTTTATCATCTTTAGTCAGAACAAATTGATTTTGTGCAATCTTGAATTTTGTTATTATTCATTTCTTTGTCCGGTTTTCATCCGAAGTTTGTCTTTGCCGTTGTATGTTTGTATTCAAGTTGACGCACCTGTTTGTTTCACCTACTCTCAAGTAAATAAGAGATATATGTTTATTTTACCCATTTGCAAATACATTTTAGAAATATGTTTATTTTACCTACTTGCAAATAGATGCAAGATATATGTTTGTTTGTTTTTACCCTATCGCAAAAATATTTGAACAGATTGACAATATATGAACAGACATACGGATGCTTCGCTAAGATTTTCCTCAAGTTAACAGATTTATAAGTGAAATATTTTGGGGCAATTCTAATCAGTAAATCCTCTCATCCTTGAAATGGTGTTAGTGAAAAGTTCTTGCTTTCTGGGAATTACTAAGAAAAACGTTAATATGTCAATATACAAGTGTGGGAATGTAGTCAACATAGGTTTCTGCAGATTTTAAGTGATTATGCATGCTATGTATGTGTAACGAGTACAGGCTACACTAATTGTGCTAAAAGGTTGAACATTGAAACGTTTACTCCTTACTCTGGCTAAAAAGCATGATTTTTTAATCCCCCCTCATCAAATACAGGAGTAATTACATCGTGAGTCGATGAGCATTGTGCCTGTTCGAGGTTTTAAATAGACAAAAACGTAGCAAGCTGTTCGATTTGCGACTAAATCAATTCCAAAGTCGGGCAAAAATGTTTCTGAATAAATTATATCTACAATTATCACATTCTGTCGGACATAAACTGTCCAATCTAATCAAAAACGTTTTTTCTCTTTCTTTTAATAAACGAATACTTTTTCCAGTATTGTCACAAAATCGTATCCTGTTGGAAAATACTATTTCCTTCCCTTAAACATACGCCCACACGCACGTATACACACACACACATACACACACGCACACACACAAATATATATATATATGTATATAACAATAGCTAAATGTGACTACTATATCCATTGTCAGCCTTAATTGATGGTAGCTATACACGATTGCTTGAATCTGTTATGTTAGAAGAACAATATATTATCTATTTGTATAATACGCTACGTTATGGTCTATATTTAACGCCTGCAACATTTGTCACGGAAAATGAATATTGAATACCAATTATAAAATCGTCTCCTTTACTTTCATATTTCTTATAACTGAAGCGAAAAAAAATCTGAGTTCATTATAGTTTACAATGAACGAAGAAATATAAGACAACATAATGCTTTTGATATTTTCAAGTAAATTGCATTTTCAAAATCATCTGATTATTGTTATCATTTTTTGACGGCTTTGGAAAATGAAAATGTAGTAACTGTTGAGATCTTATCAAGTGCGATAAATAATCACCGTTTAAACTTGATGAGCAAATATCCTTATCAGTGTCGCACTTCCCTGGTGAGATATAGCAATCAAAGAAATCTTTCTTATTGAATCTTTCTTTTTTCCTTCCTTCCGCTCTATTTGATTCGGTCTATTGGATTATTAACACCTCTCTCTCTCTCTCTCTCTCTCACTCTCTCTCCCTTTCTTTCCCTCTTTCTCCCTCTCTCTCTCTGCCTTGTATTCTTACACCTCTCTCTCTCCATCTTCCCTCTTTCTCTCCCCCTTTTCTCTAAACTTCTCTCACTCTTTCGCTCTCCCCACCACCTTTCTCTCCTTGCTTTTCTCTTGCTACTTGTCTCCCTGCCTGCCCCTCTCTTTACCCTCTGTTTCAGTTGAGATTAACACTAGGGTGGGGTTTGAGTCTAATATACTTTGTCAGACAACAGAGTCAGACAGTCCGAGTGTGTTTAGGGAAAGGAGGGTCATTACAATCAATACCCCATCTGTTATATTCGTATTGTGACCAAAGTCCTTCTCAAGGAAGATAAATATCTCGGGGATGGGCTGGATGGGGATTGATGAAAATTAGTTGAACAATGGTTGGCGCAAAACTACATCAATAGTCAGCTAGACGCCATTGTTTTCTCGCGGGAAATTTTCTCCGGGATATAAAGTAATTTTCCTAGTGGCTACTTCATGGCTTGACAAAGAATGCTTAAACTTAAGAGAATATTCCATCATTTACTTTTATTAGATGAATTATTGTAATTGTTTTTTTACTACTATTTACCTCCATCAGAAAAATTGGAAAGAAAAACATGTAAACGTTAACATTAACGGGAATAGTAGTCAAAAGTTACTAATGGCTGACAATTATTTTTGTAATAAAGATAATTAATAGAAGGCTTATTTTACTGGAAGTAAGGGTTTTGAAGATCAAGATAGACTAAGAGTTTAAAGGTTGGATTTGGACCTCTGCAAACCTTAGGTTATTATCTTTCTGTAACCAAAATACTTCTCAAACGATGTAAGTATTGATGGCTGGTGTTTGGGTATGAGTTAGAAATAAGCCGATCAATATTGGTTCAACAAGACATCAATCTTCAAGTAGACGCCATATCAGGGGTTTGTGGTTCGGGAGTTACGGCAGTCATGTCAATGGTAGAAAATATCCTTGGCAGTGATATAGCGATAAGATTGTGGAAGTAGTTATTTTTTAATTGAAATTAATCCGCAAATGAGAATATGTAAGGAATTAGGATGTTATTCTCCACAATTTGTTCAAAGTAGCTTACAGAATCACATAAAATACATAAGTATATCAAAAAGTTATTCACTAATTCAATAAAAAGGTCATTTATGAAAAGTGACGTTTGCATCACCTAATTTCAATCATGGGAGCAAAAAAAAAGACAAGACATAACAGCCATTGCAACAAATACAGAGAAAGAGATGAACAAGTAAATCATATGATAATAGAATGTAACACATTCGATGAGAAAATAAACAAATCGATACCCTTGAGTGAAACAGTGATTCACCGGTAATTATTCAAATGACATTGGTTCGATGATCTGGACGGATAGATGAGAAAATATAAGAATCTGTTCCGAGAAACTGAAAAAAAAATTTGGCCATTTTCGAATTCAAGTTGATCACACCTTTCAAGTCTGGAAACCAGATTTATTATCATAACAAAGAAAAGAAAATCTTTCGTAGACGTTGTTGTCCCAGCAAACCACCGACTGAAACTGAAAAAGTGTGAAAAGATAGAAAAAACATTTGCTCTTTGCTAGAGGACTAACATCTGTCAGTTATTTGACCGCATCGTTTCAGTGGACCGTAGAATGAATGAAAAAATATAGAGGAGCTGTTAAAAAAATACCTGGACTTTGTAGGAGAAATGAAATCTGTCAGATTGAGGATGTGATGGTTCCAGTAGACCAGAAAATGATTGAAAAGGTGTAAAAAAAAAAAGGTGTAAAAATGTCCAAACTTTTCCAGAGAACTGAAATCTGACAAATGGTGAACGACCTCGATCCAGCAAATCACTGACTGAAAATGAAAAAGCTTAAAAAGCTTAAAAAGTATTTTCACTTCTCCAGAAAACTAAAATCTATCGGAAGATGAGTATCTTCGTTCCACCAGACTAGAGATTGAATGAAACCATGTTTTCGAAAATCATGAAAAATATCTTAACTTTGCAAAGGAACTGACAAACCTGTGGAACCTAGAGGGGACGTTTTTCATCAATGTCAATAAAACTGTTGAAATGACTCAGAGAACCCTTCCCAAGAGATTGGAAAAATGTAAATACGAGGAAGAAAGAATTAGTAAGATCGAAAACGTTACCGAGGCTGATACTGAAGTATTGAAGATATCTGGTTTTACTAGATAAATGCCATTATATATTTCTGACATGTAAAACTAGTATGAAATTGTATGTACATCTTTATTATCGTTCTTCGCTTTTACCTTCGTCGTGGCTGTCGTAGGGTTAGTTACACACAGGCCATTTTTAGTGAGACCCGACTCACCTGATCCATCAAAACGTCGTTCTGCTCACGGCACCCGGAACTCTGCAACATCTAATAATATCAACATACTGATTGGGATCGACGTTACTTAACTTTGGTGATCGTAAGATAACTGGTGTATCCAACGAGATTTGGTCGTATCCTTCAGCCTCGAGGAGAAGCCCTCCAATCTTACTCCTTGTGCCAATTATGCAGTGGAGGAGCATCTAATACCATTTTTAAAACCGCTGGTATGGAAATTTTTCTAAAAAAAAAACACATGCAAGAGGCAAACACGTTCCAAGAAAATAAACATTCATGGATAAACAAGGGCTTCTGGCAAAGCAGAATAGAAAAGCGGGAGAGTGCCTTAGTGTTAAATGAAAACATAAATTATATTTTAACGGAAAAGAATATTCCACAACTTTCAGGATATCGATCAGACGAGAAAAAATTGCAAATAATCAAACAAATGTAAACACCATTTTTTCTTACCTAGAGCAAGCAGAGAAATAAACAACTACCTCTATCCAATAACAGTTGTTCCATTTACACATAAAGTAGAGCATGTTATTTGTTTTACGATATTTCGATGTTGGGAATAAAGCCATACATTTCGGGTGATATTGAAATATGTCTTCAATGGTAATCCATATTCAGCTCTCTCTTAAATTGAAGTGGATTCCTACCACTTATGGGTAAGGAAAAGTGACTCAACACCCACAGGGCCATTAAACAGATTTTACTGATTAAATGCACCAGCTTGAGGCAAATATGTTTTCACTGTATTTCAAGTAGAGCAAAAGAAACATTTATTTTCAAGTCAGTCATTTATTATAATGACTGATTTACATAGAATTTTAATTAGATAAATGCTACATCATTTTTGGAAGAATCCAATTTTTTCTTCTAACAGATATAAAAAAAAAGCGTAATATGTTTTTGGTTTTGCAAGGCGGTAGACAATGACAGTGACAATATATATATATATATATCAATATATATATATATATATATCAATATATATATATATATATATATATATATATACATACATACATACATATATATATATATATATATACATACATATATATATATATATATATATATATATATATATATATATATATATATATATATATATATATATATATATGGTGGAGGAGAGTACAAAAAGTGTAATAATAGTTTGAAGCCTGCTCCAAATATAGAAAAAACTTCTTTTTCATTTCATATACTTTTTCTTAGATATAATTTGGGGTTTTGTATGCAAAATATCGAGATATATTCTGTCAACATAATCATGTATTTGAGGCTCTTGATATAGATCTTCAAACCATCGGGGACCAGTTTATCATAAATTGCAAATAGAAAACCAACCCCGTTCTTCATGTTTAGGGGCATCTTTTGCTGATGTATTAATCATAGAGGGGTCAGTTTATCATGTAATCACAATAGAGAGCCGATCTTCCCACTTTCTCGATTCATTATTCCGTGTACAGAGACTTTTAAAAGAGTTTAAAATATCTTTTAAGCGCATAAATTTTCTCTTTGTATTATTATATTGAAGTGTATGTTACAAGTATGTACGTAAAATATAAAAGTTGTAGATGATGCACACAGGTATACATGAATATAAGTTCAGCGTGACCAATTTAGCATTACAAAGACATGGAAATTAACGTTATAGATAGATAGTTATAAATGCAAGTATGTAATATCAATCATAAGACAGAGGTAATATAATTTTAACCATTCTGCTTCTGGTTTTTCTTTGCTGTTCATCTTCTTTTCAATGTACCATAACCTTTAAAGACGTGGATAATCATGGCTTTCACCAGCTCCCTTCCCTCTGTCACTCTCACTTAGCCCTGCTCTTCAACACCTACTGGCATTCTTCCTACGATCCATCTGCTGATACCCTTCAAGTAGTACTTGTTGCTTTCTATGATCCCTGTTAGCGTCAAGTTGTCCGATCCTTCGTTAGATGCCCGAAGAATATCATCAGTCTCCTCCTTATTGTTAGCAGCAGTGTCCTCGTAGTTTTTAATCCCACAAATGTCTTCATTTGTTATATGTTCTGTCCATGATACTCATAACATTCGTCGATAAAAGGAAATCTCGGTTAATTCAATTTTCTTTTTCATTTATGACGTAACTGTCCATCATTCCATGCCGTATAAGCGATAGGATTTTATAGAGCAGTGCAAAAACACATTTCTTTGTTTTTAATGTTCTACTTTTAAATATCTCCCTAATCCTTCATTATCAAGAAATATACCTGAAGGTCTGACCATAGATGCGCTAGTACTTTCTTATGTGAATATATGGCCTAGCCAGTATTGCTATCTTCGTTGTCAGATGTACATTTAAAAATGATCAAAAACATCTTTAAACACCAAGAGGCATCTGTCTCTGTCTGTCTGTCCGTCTATCTGTCTGTCTGTCTGTCTCTCTCTCTCTCTCTCTCTCTCTCTCTCTATATATATATATATATATATATATATATATATATATATATATATATATAATCTAATAGCAATATTAATTCATATTCGTCAATAGTCCACTAAATATATTCTATTGAAACAAGATTGAATTTATTAAATATCTCTTATTTTATCACTCAAAATCAAAAATTAGATATTTTTTATTTTATCAAAAGTAATTTAAAGAGCGATTTCCTACATCTATATTCTAATGAAAACGGCTAAGTGAGGGCTGGTGGTTGACAACATCCTAATTGGCAACACTGAGCAAGGGACGTAACTAACATTTCGGTATGATAGTCAGTGATAGCAATCGATGTTAGAGATGCTAGTGCATCAAAAAAACAGGAAGTATATATTTTGGAGGAGAGCAGAGAGAACTCGAGTCGACAAGAGGCTCCTATTAGTGGACATAACAGAAATATACTTTCTTTGCCAAACATTTTATGGCAGTTTTTACTTCGCTTAATCCAGAAGGTTTCACGATAAAAACAGCATTTTATTTAACGCCTTTTCTCGAGACATCAGACTCTGGTCAAATAACATGACGTTCTTCCCTCTCAGCTTTTACTAATTTTACAAACACCATTAACTGTCTTCTTATAACTATTTCTTTTACGACCAATGCCCAAAGCCTATATGGAGTGCGTCTTCTTGAGATTATCTCATGTCTGCTAGACATAAATGTTCAATTACTGAGCAGTGCCATTGACTGTTTCCAATATAAAAATGGACCGTATATTGACAGAAAGCTTTTCAATGGATAGTCTCTTCTGAAATGACGTCAAGAACTGTCATTTAAATTCACGTGTGTAAATAAAAGTAAGTAAATTTAATTTTGTGTTTGTCTACCAATATATCCACAGTGACAGCAACCACAACATCACGATAAAAATAAAACCCAAATATTCATGTTCGTTGGAATATTTGCTGAATAATACAGTTGCTAACAAGAAGAGTCAGATAAATTTTAGATGCACTTGCATCTCTAGCATCTTTAACAATCACAGAAAGACCGACGAGCTGACATACCAGAATGTGAGTTACATCCCTTGTTTAGTATTGCCAATCTAGGTGTTCTTGGTTGCGTCTAAATGTCAGAGATAATTATTTTGATGGTTTTTAGTGAAATAGCAAATACTTTCATTTATTTTCTATGAAATAATATGTTTGATATCTCAATGATTTTTTAATAAAATGAATGCTGGAGATCTGAGTCGCATTCGATTTATCAATAATATTTGATATATTACTTACTTATTATATATCTGAACAATCTAGATGTTTTAGGCGTTTTAAGATATTTTTGACAAAATTTTACATTTAAATTTGGAAATAAATTTCACAACACTGTCAGCGCTGAGAATTCATACTAGAAAAGAAATAGCACATCTATGGTCTGACTTTCCGGCTTGTTCAGTTATTTTCACTTAAGTTACTGTTGTTCAGTTACATTTCTTCTTGGTGATTCTCTTTCTTGCCATGGTTGAATGGGGTTTGTTGTAAATAAGGTATCAATGATGTGGTAATGAGGAAGAAAAGGAGAGGAGAGAGATGGAATCAAAAGGAAAGAAAAAAGTAAAATATTAAAGGAAGAAAAGGAAGAAATGAAAAAAAAAGAAAAAGATTAATGATGAGAAAGAAGAGAACATTGACAATATATACATGCATGTACAGGGATACTTTGGATTGGGCAGTTTTGACTAATACGGGTTTTGACGTAGTACACTTAAGGTATTGGTGTACAAATTACTATAACTAACTATAAACTTTGGCAGAACATTAATTATTGTAGGACCTTAAACTGTTCAGTTATGAAGCACAGGAAATTTTGGAATTAATTAATTGCACTAATCAAGGGGTACTTTAATATGCTTAGGTACACAGCGGCAATTATTATCAAAACCAATTTCTGGCTTTCGGAGCCTGTCGAAACTTCACTTCTGCTTACAGTCAACCGAACGGGATGCAAACATTCTACCACTAGGCTACAATGATCGTTAACAATGGTTATAATGAAGAAGTTCATCAAAAATCGGGAAATATAGAGAATAACACGCTCACACACGCATATTATATATATATATATATATATATATATATATATATATATATAATGTGTGAACATACATACACCTGAAAAAACGTTATAACAGATATATATATGTATATATATATATATATATATATATATATATATATATATATGTATATATATATATATATATAGTGAGAGAGAGAGGGGGAGAGAGACAGAGAGATAGAGACAGACAGAGGCAGACAGACAGACAGAAAACGAAGGAAGATAAAGGGACAGACAGAAAGACAGTGAAAGAAATGTGTATTGAAAATGTTCCAAAAGTTATATTAAGGAAAATGGTACATTTTGTATTGGTAGAGGGAGGAAGAGAGATGGGAAGGGAGAGAGAAAGGGGGAGAAGAGAGACAGAGAGACAGATAGGAAAGAAATGTATATTGAAAAGTGTTCCAACTTACTAATGTATAATCTTAAGGAAAGTGATGAAAGATAGATTTCGTATTCAAAACCATCACACCCTTTAGCTTTAATCTGGCATCGTCCAATCCAAAAGTGCCACTTCGTTTGGTAAAGTGATTCAATAACGTGATACTTCAATTCAACAAATGTCTTATCAATTCATTTATTGTGCTAAACACGTCAACTGGGTGTTGTTTTCTCTTGGTTTTCTTCCAGTAAATATAAAGACATAAAAAAACAAGCCTGAATGCTGCAGGGTCAAGCTTTACTACTGCATATACTCTGACTGAAAAGGATAACTGTAATTTTTGTATTGTGTCTATATAATGAATATAATTGTAAAGCTATACATGGATATATAGATAGATGGTATAAATGTATTCATTTATTCATTAGGATGAAATCGTAGATGAGAAGGACTTGCCAGTTCGGCTCAATCGGTAAGACAGCTGCCTAGCAAACACTTTGTCTTGATTTCAAATTAGGGTAAGGAAAAGGGAATTTTATACATTGGTTCAAGAGTTTACACCCCTATTTTAGATGAAGATTTTGCTTGTTGTTATTACGTTGGAAAACAAAGGCAACTGGATCATCTGACTTAAACTGAGGTTCAAGAATAGTTTCATACACAGTAAAAGAAAAAAACATTAAGACTGTTCGCAAAAAGAATCTCGATAATCGGGTGTACAGCTTTCATGGGATTCAACCAGAGTTGTATGATTGTAACATTCGCAATGCCCGAACAAATTATTCTCCCTGTCCCCTGCAGGTTTTGAGGGCAAAGCAACTCATCATCTGGGTCTGCAAGCTTCATACCCATCCGAGATCTACAGTCCAGATTTGACCCCAGCGATTTTTGGCTTTTTTGCGGTTTAAAGGGAAGAGGTTTCTGACCACTGACGATATGAAAGGCAGAAACTGATATTGATCCTGAAAAGACTTTATAGGCTGTTTTGAAAAATGGAAAAGTGTGTGAGATCCCAAGAAAAGCACTTTGGGAGATTTGTGTAACGTTTGGGCCTTTCTTTGGCCTTTGGACCCTTGCACTAGTTATCATTCTGAAGTAGACTTTCCTCTTTTTTTTCTTTTGAAAGGACACAATAATCTAGAGATATATCATCATCATCATCATCATCAGTCTTTTAACGTCCATTGTTGGACATAGACCTTTCCTAGGATATGCCACACTTCTCTCTCATGGGCGTCACGGAGCCAGTACTTCCTAAACTTGTCTATCTCGTCTCTCCATCTAATATTCTGTTGGCCTCGGTTGCGTTTATGATCTTGAGGGATCCATGTCATGAGTTGTGATGTCCATTAGTTGTCTGCCATTCTTGCAACATGGCCAGCCCACCACTATATGAGATTTTAAATGGACTCTATGATGTCCCTGACTCTTGTCTTTTCTCGGATGTACTGTGCTGTCTAGTGGCCTCTCCATGTGAAGCCCAGCATAATTCTTTCATGTGCACGTTGCATGGTTCTCAATTAACGGATCTGTCTCTTGGTTTGGTTCAACCTTTCAGCTCCATAAGTGACTATTGGGAGGATGCATTGGTTATACACCCTTCTTTTTAGGATTAATGGGATCTTCTTATTTTTGAAGGTTGAGCTTGCTCTGCCAAAGGCTTGCTATCCTCGCGTGATTCTCCGCTTGATTTCTTCTTCTTTTGAGGGTCTCATGGAGATTCGTTGTCCTCGGTAGATGTAGTGATCTACTTTCTCCAGTTCTGTGTCCTCAATTTTGATCTTAGTGTTTTATCTCTGATGTGGTTGTCGCACATGATCTTCTTCTTGCTGAAGTTCATATGTAGGTTGACTTGCTCTGAGTTAATTGCCAGTTGCCTCGCTCTCTCTTTCTTTCTCTCTCTCTTGGCAGTATGATGATGTTATTATCACTATACCGGTTTCAAGTAGCAATTTTCCCCAGTGCAAAACTCACTTTCGATTTCCACGATATTTCCTTTTATGGACAACGGAATAGGAAATGTTTATCCCTGTAGATTGGATAAAGATTCAGTTTGGAAACCGAAATCTACATCAATCTAAACAGGTCGGTACCCTAGCCGAAGCGCTGTGACTATAACATCCAAGATGAGGACAACCATACGAATAAATTAGGGTACAATAATCTCTCTAAGTGTATTCTAGTGTACTCGTGGAGAAAGAGAGAGGGAATCGTAAATAAGGATACATAAATTGTTCTTAATACTTGACTATAGACACTAATTACAAACTGATGACAGTGCGCTTGATATACCCTCTGCCAGGTATGGGATCTCAAGCAAATAAACACTTGAAGACCTCCTGTCTCGATGGACAATAAAAAGACTCTAAAGTGATCTCTCCAGGGCACAAGCTTTGACAAAGCGTATGGAGATTCTAGGATGCCTATTTGACATGATCCCCCTATTAGCCTTTTTGATGTAGTCCACAAGAAATTAGGTATGTTTGGTATCAGCTCAGCTGCAAGTGACGATGGAAGGTCATCAAAATTGTCATCCAACTTCCTTAAGGAGTTTTCTATTCACTAGTGGCCGTCTTCCCCGATATCTTAACCATAACCAGTAGTAAAAGATGTTGATCCATGCCTTTCCCAGGGGAATTAGTGTAATATGAAGGTAAACAACCTTGATGAGAATTTGAACTCGGCCCGCTGATTCTATTGTCCGCACCATTAAGCAATATGCCACTCGCATCTCTTTTAATCAATACTTAGCCCCAGAGCAACTGACATGTTTTTTTTCTCTTTAAATTCTTTGAAGATTTTACTTAAACAAAGGATGTTAGTGAACAAATCTAACAAATTGAATCACTTACCAAGTGTTATTCTGTACTCTTGGTGTTGAGACGAGAGTAAAATTTAAACTGTTTAGACATGATTGTTTTTCTTTCAGTCTAGCGATCACTTCATTCTTGATTTTATCTGACACTCGAACATTCTTTTGACTTTTGCTGGTCGGCCATGCAGGAAAATAGAACAAAACTTTTCTTATCCTGATTAATTGTTTGTCTTCTCCTACCAGCCAAGCAGAATTAATTATGTGTTCATTTCACTTTGAAATCATCCATCAAAGTGTTTGGGAGTAGTTCTATAATGTTCAGTTTTCAAAAGCGAGAGAGCGTTGAAAAGGGTGTTAATCTTATTTGAACAGTTCGCCGATATATCAAAATCAAAATATCAAAATATGAACCATGATAAAATTCCTTCTCGCAGTGCAAAGTTTTGGATCAGCAATTATTCCAGCATTTAGACCTTTCCCCACCAGTAGATAAAAAGGTTTATGAATAACTGTATTATCGTTAACATTATAACTATACTAATTAGACAAAATACTATGAACTTGAATACATATGGGTTTTTATTAGATATATTATTTTAGAAAATGAAACAGTATATTGTTACGGACAGAAAAACTGAAAATCACACAGTTGACTATATAAATTGATTAACTTGAATTTGCATCCGGCCATCGATACTGGAAGATCTAATGAGGGTTCGACCAACATAGAGGTGATTGCTGATCATTGCGCTACGATGTGCACATTGATCTGTTTTGTCTTTCATATGATTTTCAACTTAACTGTTTGGCATCAGACGATCAATGATTTGAGATCGAATGAGGATCAAACCCATTAATCACGGCCAACATGATTAACGCACTGATCATTGTTATACGACACATGTCTTGACCCATTTCTCTATCTGATTTACTGATTGATTCCAGTGGAAAAATTCATAGATATATTTTGATTTATATGAAATGTTTTGGCTTCAAAAATACACCTTTACTTGGAAAAATCTATTTTTCAATTGAGGGTTGGAGGTATTTTTTATCATTAAAATGCTACCTTCAATTTGGTGAGTGCTGACACAGAAAATCACATCGTTCATTCATTAAGTAAACTTTGAGATAGCAACATTATATGCTGTATGTTTTTATGACCTTGAGTAAATCAAACATTTCTATGCCTACCCTCTACATTGCAACAGTTCAAAACACACTAACTATCAACAAAGTGTAAAAGCTAAGGTGATTGAAGGCAGGAATATCTTTTAGGTCAATGATCCCCAAACTGTTCCCTTGGGCGGGGTGGTTAGCTCCAAAGGACGCAGCAGGTTATGAGAGAATACGAGAAATTTCAAGCAATCGCAATCTAATACAGAGATATCCGGACACAACTATAGGAAATTGAATCTAAAACATTGTGAATAACTTTGTCCATCATGGCGAAAAACGAAGGAAGCTTGTGGCGGCTAGAATCCACGATTTGAAGAACTGTTGTGAAGGGCAAGCTCACCCATCGTACCAGTAATTGTGCTTATTGTAAGAGGAAAAGAATGCATAACTTAAATTGAAGGATTCATTATCTATTTCATCTATCCTAAAAATGAGAACAATAATCTAATTGCTCAGATTTTTTGTGACTGGGGGCACCTGGAAAAATCTTCATACATCAAGGGTTCAGTGATTTAAAAAAGTTTGGGGACTCTTACTTACATTCATCACATTTAAGCTTCTCAAGAAACAAACGATTTTCTCTTCTGTCAATTATTTCTCAAACAATTCCTATCTATGTGGTGAAATGTTTCTCTGTTATCCTTTGGGACTATCAACATGACATATTAAAGACTTTCCGAAAAGAGAATGAAGACGTTACGTCATTTTTCAAACAATTCCTATCTAAGAGGTGAAATGTTTCTTCGTTATCCTTTGGGACTATCAACATGACATATTACAGACTTTCCAAAAAGAGAATAAACCTGTTACGTCAGTAATCGAAGTGAATTGATAGGAGGAGACAATATCTTCGTCGATGAAGCTATTATTCCATAGGGTGGGGTTTGGCAACACGGTCAGTAGCCCAAGGCTCTAAGTGCTAGAGGACGTTCGACATTTTTGAGACAGTAATACTTTCCAATTACCAATGAAAGAAATGAAAATATAGATAAATTAAACAGAATAAAAACAGTCAGAATATGGGAAATTTCTTGATGTGAAGTCAGATTTTTCTCGAAAATCTGACACTTAAATCCTTTTTGTAGTGATTAAAATAAGAGGACCTATTTTGAGAGGGAATTCTGGTGACTGGCGACATCCTCAATTTAATTATTTAGTGTGACGAAATAGAGGGATCGCATTAGCGTGGGGTTGAGAGTTAAGGTGACTGGAGTGTGACAAAGTCCCAAGCAAATGAATAAATGATACTGTATTTTAAAGCATACCGAAGTTCAGCTTGCCAAGGGCCACGGGAACCCAAGGGCCAACCATGAAGAGGTAACACCAAGGATCTATCAGCGTAATTGATATTTCTAGTCCTGCTGGATAGACTGCTTAAGAGTACAGTTAATGCTGACCCTTTCAGTTTTTGTACTTTCCAGGAAAGATGTCTTTTGTGACTTGAATTACTGTAAATGATGATCACGACACTATCATAAACATTTAGCTTAATGATACTGACAAAAGTTGACGCAAATGAATGTCCATTACTTAAATTTTCTGATAATGTATTTTTGTTTCGCTCATAAATTAATTTTAAAAGACTTGGAGAAAATTTATATTAATTATCTTAAAGTGTCTTATTTCACGCAAAAGAATTTTCGTGCCAAACTCAGATAAGGCTAATTAGACGAAACCATATGTGACAAAGAGTCATGGGAAATTATAAATCAGCCATTGTCTACCATTAATTGTGTTATTTCTTTGTCTAACGTAAGTGAATGGAATGAGTGTGCCAAAACAACATGACTGAGCATAGAGCAATGGTTCTCAAACTGTGTGCTGCAGCAAAATATTGAGCTTTAAAGTGTATGTAGTAAACTTCTCGAAATACTCAAACATTTTCAAGCCTTGAACGCGTATAGAATGGATACTATGTCTGTTTCTCTTCTGACACAGGGCTGCTAATGTCTTCGTTTAGTAACAACGTCTTATAGATAGATTTTCAAAAAAAGGGTTGAATAGTAGGTATGCTGATATAAAAGGTTTGCCCATTGACTACTGAAATACTTTCGTCTAATTCATCTTATTTTATATGGTACGTAGACTCAAAGTACATTCCTTCATTAATACTTCGTTGTTTACTGTTATTTAGAATTAGGATGATCAACCAGTAAAATATACCCCTTGCAATATATGTGTACATTCATAATTTAATGTACTTGGTGCACTGCGTAAACACTCTGGCTGAAACATGAATTTGGTTAGTTTTATGCAAAGACTGTTTAGAACTTTTTTTCAATTATGCCGTTTGGGATATTCTCAAAGGAAACTTGGGTAAATGTCAATGACGAAATCACCTTCTTTCATAATTTGGAATTTTATGTTTAATAAGCAGTAAGTACTTGTCTTACGCTAACTATAGCTTCAGTCGTCTCTTCTTAGGCTTAACATTTCACTACAAGTAATGTGAGCTCCACGCTTATTCAGACGCTTTTTTTCCCGAATCAATGAGCTGAATGTTGCTGATTTAGATTTTTGAAAAAATTTAAATAACCTATCTAAATTGGTAGCACCTGACCGCTTTCTAGGACCGTTTGTGAACTCTAAAATAAGGCTATTCACTTCATCCTAAGATATATTTGAGGTGGGAGAATGAGTTCCTGTCTTTCTCTTGAACATTAGCGCAAAGTGAACGTAAACTGTCCCAACCGGAGGAACTCAACTCGCTGTCCATTCTACGTGATATTACCCGTTCGGCCACTTGCACCTACTAAGCAAAAATATTGTATCGGTAGACGAAATTACTTTTAAAGAGACAATAAAAATGCTTAGTCAGGTTAGAAATGTAAAAAAAATAGTGAAATCGAGAAAAAGTATGGGGTTCCGATCTTATTTCTGTCGCTCAGTGTTTCTTGAAGAAACTACAAATGGTAAATGAGATTTTTTTAATGTTGATTTTGAAATATCAGTCCCGCACAATTCCTGAACTGAATTGAACTATAACTGTACAACCGTATCCATCGAAGGTTTCCATCCTTTTCAGATGTGTGTGTGTGTGTGTGTGTGTGTGTGTGTTTAGGGCTTTTGTCTGATAAGTTCATTGATGTTTTTCTGTCTTCGAGTGCATTTGGTCATTTGTCAACGAACTGAAAAGTTGGCATCAGTACTCCACTAGACCCCTCCTAAGTTTTCTCTATTTTCTCACAAAAACATCTATTTTACCAATTTGGGGCCTTATTCTTACGGATTTATAATAACATTTAGATTCTCCAGAATGTTTGGAAAATGCTAGTTATACCATGAATAGAATTTGTTCTGCCTATATTCATCCTTGGGTGATATTTTACATGACTCCGAATTTTGACGCTATGGTTGTTACATTATTGACAATGATGGTGAGTAAGTTTGATTTTTTGTGTGTATAGTTTGATCAATCCAGTTATCTCCTTGCCACGGTGAATGATAAAGGTCCTTAGTGAAGCATTCGCCCATCATTCTCACTAAAATGTAAATGTAAGTCAATGCAACTACTATGGTATCACAATATTAGTGCAGGGAAGCAAAAAAATGGATTTGTTATGAAATTACTGATTGATTCAAAATATTCAAAATAGTAGCTATTAAATGAATCAACAAAAGAGATCATCCCATTTCAGTGCTACCAACCAACCAAACAAACAAACATATTAAAAAACAGAAGATTTGCATATAAGCTCATTATATGGTTAGATTCTTTCTATCAGAAATCTTTAGCACTGTTCATGGGGTACTTAGCTGAATATTTCAAATGGGGTGGATTATTCAAAACAGTCTGGGAACCAGTGCTGTAATTGACGGAAGACAAAATGAAATCAATGTCTTATGAGTGAATTCATAATCGACGAGCAAGTATTCGTCTACATTGGATTGAATATCTGAACAGTAAGAAGAGAGAGAACTAAAGCTATCAGACTCGTAAAAAGGTCTCCCTTCATTTTCAACACTTTAAAGGGGGAAAAGTCCCCTTTCACTTTCACCCCTGAAGGAGTAAAAAAAAGTTCCCCTTCATTTGTAGCTCTTAACATCGGGTGAAAACTTTCTTCCTCTTTTGAACCCTAGAATGGGAAAAAGATTCTCTTCTCTTTTGACCTCTAAGAAGGGGAAATTTTCTCTCACTTTTGACCCTTGGAAGAGACAAAGGTTTCTCTTTACTTTGACCCCTTGAAGGGGCATAAGTTTCCTTTAACTTTTGATCCCTTAAAGAATTATATGGACTCCCCGATTGATGTCTTTTCGTTATGAGGTCATTGAGGAAAAGATTCGAATATACGATGATATAAAATATCGTAGGTGGAATTGCAAATTAAGTGATTTTTCTGACTTGACAGAAATAAGTCGCAGAAATCTAACACAACAATAAATTAGGTTTCATTACTACTTGCCATCATGGGAACGCTTATTAGTCGTTGACGACTGGCGAAGGAGTGAAAGGAAAAAAACAGTTCAAGTAGCAAGTGAGACAGAGTAAGAAGTGTCAACAATATACATTTTTATGACGGAGTCATTAGTTTTGACTTGATTATATCCGCAGTGTAAACGGTCAACTGAGACGCCATATTAAATCGGTTCTAAGTAACGTTGTTTTGCTTAAAGTTGTGGTTTTCCGGCACCTAACCACGGCGATTATATATATATATATATATATATATATATATATATATATATATATATATACATATATATATATATATGCATATATATATATATATATATATATATATATATATATATATATATATATATATATATATATATAATATTGCATATTCTTGTTCTGCATAGCCCAGTTTAGTATTATAGTTACATTGTAAACAGAACCTCACCACTAAAACCATTTTAAAAGTTTTTCTCAAGATTCTTACATTAAAACCCCTCCCTTTGACCATTGAGTTTGTATGCAAGATTTGCTTTGGATGGGTCACACAAACACACACACACACACACACACACACACTCGCACACACACACACATATATGATATATATGTATATATATATATATATATATATATATATATATATATATATATATATATATATATATATGTATGTATGTATGTATGTATAATTGGATAAAAGATGGTATCTCTATAGAAAAAGAACAAAATGGATCAGAAAAAAGACTCAGATATCATGCATAATTAAGCAACAAAAATAGAGCTGGACACTTAGCTAGAAGCGATGGTTACTAATGTTAGTACCTCTGGGTTGGTAAACGCAGTAGAAAAAGACACAAAAAAGCACAAAATTGAGGGATGATATGAAAGGTCTGTCGATAAGAAATGACAGGGGTTGGTGCGATCGTGGTCGTCATAGATAGTTATCGAAAATGGTTTCATCAAGCAGATGATGATGATGATGATGATGTTTTCCAGGTATTTACCCCCATTGTCCTGTTTGCTTAACAAGTAGCTGCGTCAAAACAACTTTGAATGACGAACTAATGAGTTGGGGTTGCGAGTTTGAGTCCCGGCAGAGGCAACTTCTTTATTTCTGATTTTGTACTGTTTGCTTTAGCGATTGGAGAGTACATCGACTCAAAGTGTAGAGATAAAAAAATAACAATAATAAGACTCAAGTTGAATATTGAAGGCTTTATTGGGTAAAAGTATTGTGATGAAAAGCAATAAGAAAAAAGGATGAAGCTACTTGGCTGTCTCTGATGTTTGCACCAACACACACATATGCATACACCAACACACACATATGCATACACACACATGCACACATACACACTTACATGCGCACGCATATGCGCTCATACACACATGGATCCCCAGAGATCATATGTGCAACTGAGGCCGGCAGGATATTAGATCGAGAGACGAACTAGATAAATTTAGAAAGTACTGGCAACGCTCACAATAGAGAAGTTGAAAGACTAATGATGATGATGATGAATCTTTTCTGAAAGTGAATTAACGGAAATCTTAAATAATTAAACAGATGTCCAACTTTCAAGTTGAAAATGAATCTGATCATTTCATATTCATGGTTCAATTATTCGGTCGTGTTAGAATGTGACCTTTGAAAATCAATCAGTAACAATTTGTAGCTTTCAGTTTTGCGATATAATGAATGGTTCAAAATCAGCAACATTTATGAATTGGGGACATCAATCCTTACTCGGTCCAATTGGGTGGCACCACTCTTTATTAGGTTGAATTGGGTGGTACTACACTTTATTTGGTTCGATTAAGTGGTACCAATCTTTACTCAGTTTGATCAGATGGTACTAATCCTTACTTAATTCGATTAGCAGGTACTAATCTTCACTCGATCCGATTAGTCGATGTAATTAGTCGATTGGGTGATACTTATCCATACTTGGTACGATTCGATGGTAATAATTTTTACTTGATCCAAATGGGTGGTACTTCATACCAAATACTAATATATATTTTAGGATTCGATTGAGTGGTACTAATCTTTCCTTGGTCTGATTGAATGGAACTAGTCTTTTTTTGATCCGATAGGGTGGTACTAATCTATTTTATTTAGTGATACTAATGCTGACTCGATCTGGTTGGGTAGTACCGATTTTCACTCTTTTCAACTGAATTGAATGGTAATAATTTGTAGTTGGTTAGTTTTACCTATCAGAACATTCAAAGGGATCTTGAATAGCCTTCAAAACAGACCCATACCGGCCTTTTGTTCAAAATCGGCTTCATGATGTTTCAAAGTTAAATTGTCGTAAAAACCTTTCCGGCCCATCTTCACCTTTGATCCTCACCCTGTAGATACCGACCTTTATTCGGTCTCATCGCATTGTATTAAACTTTGCTTACGTTGAATGGTACTGAGCTTTACCAGGGAAATATAGTGGTATGTATCTTTACTTCACCCGAATCAATTATCAAACAGATATAATCTCAACGTAAACAATACATTTTTAAAAGCAGACTCACAGTGTGATCTGATTGGCTAAAAATGTGGGAAAAAAGAAGGAAAATATAGCAACTGAGAACCATGAGACCCAATTAGTGAATCGCTTGTGAAAAGATTTTTTTAAAGATATTGATTAAAAAAGAACAATACAATTTTATAGACATGATGGTGCGATAAACAACAGATGTGTTCCTTACAGGCTCTTAATCATATATAGATTATATATAGACATGGAATTATATGTGCAAAGAGAGGGATATGTGTATGTTCCGTATCTAAGGAAATATGTTTGCTAAAATTTGATATGCCTACATTTCCATACAAATCTCATTTTTATAGAATCTCCGTTGTAGCATTAATATCTATGAGTGGATGTAACTTGTAGACATGTATCGAGATTCTCCCTCTCTCTCTCCCCTCTTTCTCTTTCTCTCTCTCTCTCTCTCTCTCGATATATATGTATATGAGTGTGTGTGTGTGTGTGTGCTGAATATAAGTACTACCAAATTATTTTTAAGTGTATATTTTATATAGATCCATTTTTATTGAAATTATGTATATATACAAAATATTATTAGTACTATCGTTACCAATAGTTACATTTGGAGATGTATTCAATATTCAACACTAGATTGAGCGCATTGACAAGGAACGAAACTTTTCGAAGGTTAAATACTTTTTTATCATTAATCTGATGACTCATTATAGTACCAAGTTAAACTTACAGAAATGTACGGTATTACACACAAACACACGTGCACACACATATACGTATAAACACGTGAGTGTGTTTTTATATATATATATATATATATATATATATATATATATATATATATATATATATATATATATATATATATATATAAATATATATATATGTGTGTGTGTGTGTGCAATGATGGTAGATTACAAGTTATATTGAATTTATTTCACGACTATTATTTTCTTGCCAATGGCTAAAAGCAGTCCACATTCGTGAGATGAAATTTAATTCTGTTTGTTGCTATTGGGACAGACCATAGTTTGAGAACATATTCATTTTCTTTTTCTTTCCTTCTTCCTAGCTTCAATTTTGTTTTAATCTAGACAAAAAGTCGATTAAGGTCGTCTGGGCATGAAGACATTCACGTCGTTTCCTTCGAATGGTATTTATTTTTATGCTGTCATTGTTTTAACCTATTAAGGTGTTTGAGTGTAATTCTTTTTTCAGAAATTATTTATATATATATATATATATATATATATATATATATATCACTATTGGACAACAACTTTTCCCGTCTCCTTCCATGACGACTGCAATTGCGCTAACCTCTATCATGTCTTTCTAGCAAGCCTTTCTATCTCATCCCTTCATCTTGTCCGTTTTTTCCTGCTGCTTAATGGGCACGAATCTATCAACTTTTCGCCCCATTCGTTGCTATCTCTTCTTGTTATTTTGTCACAGTGGCTGGAAGGTTGTTCTTTTATTTTGTATTCCAGTGACCCTGCGCTTTTCAAATTTTTTCGACGTTATTCTTTTCTTGATTCAGCACAAACTCCCGGGTAGACATGCACTGACTGCTGTCAAGCACTGCTTGCCCCCCTCAGAATTCTTCTTTTTTTTTTTTCAGAACAGAGTTCAAGTTCTCACTTTGGCGTTAGTATAAGACCTTTCGACTTGAATTGTACCAACATTTTATTGACAAGTGTGGGTTGGGATCAGGGTGTGAGGCACAGTTAGCTAGATATGTTTAATTGTCAAGTACAAGTCAGATATATATGTATGGAACGATTGTTTTTTGTTGTTTTTTTTTTTAAATACAACGATCAATACATTGATTTTTAAGAATACAGCTACATGAATATGCCTATTGATAAGTATAATGAAGTGTGAAACAGATTTGTTTGGGGAATATATTACATATATATATATATATATATATATATATATATATATATATATATATATATATATATATATATATATATATATATATATATAGCTTTCTGGTATTAAAAAAAAAGGCTAGACTCACTTTACGTGTTCTATCCTTAAGGCTAGAATGGAGAGTGTTATCTTAAGATGGGTAATTGAATATTTCATCAGATCATTGGTGTCTCTATGGAAATTGTATTAATATAGAATATATATATCCATGTTATCTTTAATCCAAACTAATAAAAATCAAGCTCGATCATCTCTACGTTGTACCTGTTTTATTGATGAGTTATATCATCCCAATAATGGAGGATATTCAGGAAATTGTATATATATATATATATACATATATATATATATATATATATATATATATATATATATATATATATATATATATATATAAGATAACGGAATGAAAGTAATGTTTGTAGATAAGGATATCGGATGGAATATTCGTCAATGAATCATTTCATAAACGAGAATCATTTCCGTTTCCTTTTATACTTAATCCATTAAGAACAAGTCGTATTCCATATTCCATATTTTACGGAACAATATTATCAGAATATTCGAGAATAGCTTGAGTTACTCATCGATTGATTTTATACCGAATACTGTTTCTTTAGTTGAAAGAATGGTCAACCGAGGCGGCAAAATTAGCAGGACTTATAGACAATTTGATAAAAACTATGTCTAGACATCATGACTCCTTTAAACTTATCAGCTTGACCATCATGAAATTATAACCAATATTAAATAATATATCAACGAGAGTGTAAAAATAAAATAAGTGAATAATGCATATCAAAATAAATAAATTTGTATTAATTTTCGGTAACCAAGAGATGGATCCAGTCTTTGTTAGTTTGAAAGATCATTGTATTGACTGGAGCCAGGGAAAGGGAAAAAACATTAGGCTATGGTCCGTTTGTCTGACTGGTGGGTAGTTTTGCGGTTTGGAGTTTGAACATTGAATGTTGATAACAAATTGTCTCAGTATATTATTGGAATAGCCCACTGAGGTGTTACTACCTGGAAAAAAATGCTTTGGTTTCCCTTTAACCTGGTGTATAAGGATACTTTATTTGATAATCTAAAGGAGAAAAAATGATGGAAGCTTGATGGAATATGACACGGAGAGATTGCTTTCAATATTAGTGGGAACTATGTTGAATTCTTCTGTTAAATGTATTGGTAGAGAATCAACTCTAAGAAGTTTTTCCGTGCAACTAGTATTCTCAAAGATGTTGTTTGCATGTATTCTGAGATGAAATCCGACACAACTGATTTGATATTCACATGGATAAACACTATATAGAAGTAATGTGTACAGCGAGTCACGTTTGTTGCAATATATCTTTGGAGTAACTTCCGTAAGTAATCCTTGTTTCAGAAGATTAAATGATGTTTTGTAT
>OY735236.1:14678267-14700767 GCA_963457665.1 Thysanoteuthis rhombus | reverse complement strand
GTCGCGTCGGCTGGAGCCATTTTTCAAATGGTGTCTCCTATTTTCCCCACGTTAAGCCTCAACCTTGTATCACATTTTGCTGTGGTGGGACAGTAAATAAATAGCACACACCACATCATATTGAATTTCTCGTCTGTGTCATGCTACATTAATTTTTTTATGAGGGCAGAACCATATATAATTGACAATGTGAAATACAAGGATCCAGATTTCAAATTAGAAAGTCTATATAGTAACGGGTTCAAACATTAGTGAACCATATAAGAAAAGTTAAAGGTAGCAGCTTGGAAAGTACTTGTTAGAATCCTAAGCCGGTGACATTCGTGTAGGAATCCCCATGCCTGTGAGAAGATTGCATTTAACAAAATGAGGACAAAGTACCTAAACGTTGGTCATGGAAGAAGTAGCAGTAAGAATGGAAAAGACCAGTTGTTGAAAGATTTGATTGGAAAAAAGTCTCATCTGTTGCCAAATCTATTCTTAAAGTAAAAGAAATTCATGTAGACGTAAGTTTGCACTGGTTGCAACTCATCTCAACCATGGAAACTCCCTTAATGAGTGTTCTCAACGGAATGGTAAATTGTCTACGGAAGAGTGCTAGATTCCAATGATGTTCCATCCGTTAAAACTTGTTGCCACTGGTCTTGCCACCCAGATTTTATCACTGCGACGAGATTATCGATGGATACTCCAGGCAGACCAATAGTTTCAGAGTGCTTGAATAATTTAAACCGTGTCTGTGAATGGCTAGAATCTAAAGGAGAGTTGCATTCACCAGCAGAAATTCACGAAAATATTACTGAAATTGCGTATGTTTCTGGAGCAAGGAGGCTGAAATTAAAGTTACACCAGAGATATGAGGGTTAAGTTTATTCTGCAGAAATTTGCAGCAGATCCGATATAGTTTGCTTCAGGAGACTTTCTATTTATTTGATAAATGACACTGGTATGGAATTTAGGAAGAAAGAGCATAAGATGAATCTGAAAGTATCATTACAATGGAAGCAAAACTTATTCTCGTTATCATGAAATATTCATCGAATCCCTAAAAAGAAACAACCATTGAATCAAGCCAGTGTTGGACAAGTCATCATCAATACCATTCGTTGAAGCTTGTCATTATTTTCCACCTGTTTTTATCTTTGAGTTGAATTAGGCCACATGTTAGACTAAAAGCGGGTGATTTACTGAACAGAACAGATTGTGATTCAGTATTAGACTAGATGAAATTACGTGCTATATAAACAAGAACTGTCTTGGCTCAGTTATTACTTGACCTGATGAAAGAGTAGATCAGAATGACAGGAATATTGATAGGGCAGGAAATCTTTGCACAATGGGAGTCAAGTCATCATCGACAGTTGGTGATACGCATTAGAGTCAAGCAACAACAATGCGAACATATTCGGCAGATAATCAACAACAAAAGAATATATTAATATATTTTGGAACAGGTTTCGAGATTGTCTGTCTTGTTTCTGAAGCATACTTAAATCAAAGTCGCCCACTACATTTTCCCTAGACATAAATCAGAATTTGTAGGGACTTAGTTGGGTATATTTCAATAAGAACTATCATCTGAATTGGTCAGGGTTCACGACTGGTATATTTGTTTGGACATATCCAGGCAAGTTTATAATCAATATCTCTCCGATGATTGACTTGAATCCAGCATACACTGCAATTAATTTACAATGCAATTTGTCCTATATTAATCAGCAGCATTTAGCTTGACTATTTTGAATGCCACAGATTGGGACAGGAGAGACGAAAATTGCAGGATGTCTCCTACACAAATCAATGCTAGGCCTGCACCAGAGTAGTTGGTAAAAGCCATAAGATGTCGTTGTATCATGTCCCCGAAAGACGTGGACAGAACAACAGTTTGCTCATGAGGAAACAATGGAATGAAGTACGTGGACGCTGGTAGCGACTTTTGAGGCGAATTATGTTCAAACACAACCACAGAAAATGTTATTTTAGATGGTTCTAAAGTTGTCTCTGCCGACGGTTCTGACCTTGAAGAAAATATTTTCGATATATTTAATAGAAGACTTACTTTGTAATATAGCATTGAAATATTTGGAAATATATTGTATCGGATGAATGCCTCGGGCTTCTTTCGAGTCATAACATGTCCCCTTTACCTCTGAAAAGGTTTTATATTCTATGATATTAATCTTTTATACGCATTCAAAGCAACAATAGCAACCAAGACAAGTACAATTTTATTTACTTTCAAACCTCTATGAAAATATTGTTGAGAGTAGGTACGAGTATTGGCGAAATAGGAATCAACTTTGTATAACAGTATCCCACATGGTACGAAATAAATCTTTATATCCGGAGAAACCAGAAGTTTGATACAAAAAGACAGTGGGATATACGACTGTAGGTAAATCAAGGGACATAAGAACATTGACATCAGCAAAGGTTTGTTCATTTGGTCATTCAATATCAGGGGAGGTTGTATCAAATTTGAGCGTGTTAACTTTGTTTAAACTCTTATGAGTTGAGATGAAATGGCGGACTTTGGTTGCAGTGACTACAAAACAGTGATTGTTTCCTTGAACGCAGTCGATTTCAAACGCTTATGAATTTTCCCAAAAAACCTAGGAAGGAGAATTCACATATGTTAGTATTTATAGAATGAGCTCTCCAACGTTAACAAACATGTTTAGTCTCTAATTCCTGGATCAACACTATTTCGCCCAGGCTAAGTTGCAACTGAATATGTTCTATATATACTGATTGATAATGATACGTATTAAATGGATAATGAAGTATACGGGGGGTGGAATTATACATATGCATATTCAGGTGTACTTAGATAATAAATAATAACTGGATTTTTTAGTCGCACCATGAAGATGTCTGTATATATTTACATAGCTGCATAATATTCAACCGAGCAAAACAAATCTAATCTGGCCCTTAAAAACAAACGAAGCAGATATAATGAGCTCTATTTTAAAATCTTGGAATGAGAAGAAATCAAGTTTATTTTTTCAATTTACTTTATTATTTTTATATAAGAGCAGTTTGACATAAACATTGGACACTGCATTTGACGTATTATACAACGAAAAAGTATTATGCTTATATTCATGCAAGATTATGAGAGAAACGCAGAAAGACAAAGGTTTACGCAAATGTAGGACTGAAGCTTTGTGTCCACTTTAGTACAGCGAGTATTATAGCTTCCAGCCTCTAGGAAAAGCTGTGATTAGATATTTTTTATCCTAAAGTCTATTTTATTTCATCCTTCATGTTAATATTGTTTCACTTCTGGAAACGTTGTGCTTATCTCTCCTGCACATCCTTTTCAACATCTCTCCCAAAGGTTCTATGATGTTGAGATCTGGAGACTGAAATGGTCGTTCTAATACTTTGAGTTTGTTGTTCTTCAGTTATTTTGCCAGATGTAGAGTGTCATTATCTTGTTGGAATATTCTACACCTGCCCACTGGCAATTTTCTTACAGTCAATTTTAGAATATATTTTGAAATTTCCTGATATTGATCGGCATTCATTTTGCCATTTACTTTGACGTGTTGACAATCGCCTTTGGCACTGATGCAACCCCCTATATATTCATCTCTATGCTTCACAATTCCAATCGTTGTGCATGGTTTACTCCACGTTGAACAAAGCGTTTGTAATTAGATCCAAAAGCTCAATTTTGATATCATCAGATCATATAATTTTATCCCAAATGTTGTTGGTTTGGGTTGGTGGCCATTGGCAATTTCAGTCGATCAGTGCTTATGTCTCAAGTAGGCTTTCTCTGCCAGCTAGCCTAACTTTGTTTGAGTGGCAGCTTATACTTTTAGTGATGATATTGATTCTTGCTACTTGGATTGTTGCCTGAAGATCAGATGATGTAACATGAGGGGTTTTGGGAGGCCTCTCGTGCAATCAAGCTTAGTGTCTGGGGTGTTACATTGCTTAGTCATCCTGATCTTGACCTGGTGATAACAGACCCTCTTGATTAAAACTTATCTAGAACTGATCTCAAGGTTGTAATCGGCTCTTTAGGGGCTTGGAATCTCTTTCTAAATGACTTTTTTCCCTTTTTGTGTAGTTTAACTACCCTAGACGGCGTTAAGTCATGAGATATTTCTTCAGATTTGCGAATGATGGTAACTAGAAAGATTGAATAATATATCTATTAAAAAAATGTTCAGTTTTTTTAAGCAAGGACGAACACGAGAATGCAGATTTTCATAGATGTTTTATAGTTTTATTCCCTATTTACTTTCCCTTAGATATTTGCAAGGAGGCGTACTGAGACAAAATGGAATAAATTCTTATACTTTTTTCCTTACCATGATATGAAAATATTATTTCAACTTGACGTACGCTTGGCTCAGGTTCTTACTAACGTTGGAATGTACATAATCAACACGTGGCTACATATTAAGGATATGAATGAGAAATATTTTAAATTCAATGCATGGAAATATGTAATCACTGTGAAACCCAGAGGAAGAGTAAATTTATGACTACAACTCTGTATATGGGAATGAATAAAAACAGCAACGCTACAGCCATAATTCAAATTTTAAAATTCACACGAATGCGACAATGCAATTACTCAGAAGCTCGAAAATATAACCAAGAAGCATGGGTTAATGACGCAAGTAACTGTACATTTAGAGATCAAAACGGAAAATCAAAATTCACTTGAAAATCCCCGGAGAAGTGCAAAACAGACTGCTGTGGTATCATCCTGGACATTTCAATATATATATATATATATATATATATATATATATATATATATATATATATATATGTATATGTGTCTTCCATAGGAAAAGAGCAATCTGGTGGATGAGGAATCTCTGTGTAAATAGATATATTGCTTAAATTCAGCCTTGCCCACCGTCCAGTTCCGTAGTCAAGCGGTAGGATATCGGCCTGATGTGAAGGTTTCAATTCTGCCTCGCGGTACTGGATGGGATAATTGAAAGTCTACAGCCACTCTAAAGAGATGTAATACATCGAAACAGCTGTCTGTGGATGACACAATATATATATATATATATATATAATTTGGGGTATTGCCCGGAGAGATATTTTGACAAAACTGAATGTTGTAAATTCCAACAGAGAGCACAGCAAAATAGGGATCGTCACCCTTTTGTTGGTTCCTGTTCATTATGTTATCAACTAATTTGTATAATTTATCCAAACAGATTTAGACTGACACCTTAGAGGGTCCTCAGATAAATGCATTTGTTTTTTTACTCCTTAGCTTGAACTATCAATCTCTATACTCTGCAGTCATGGGCATGAATATTTACATACACACACACACAACTACATGTATATGTGTGTATGTGTTGACATTTTGCCTACAATATGTATATCATCAGATTGGACAGTCCATATCCGACTGAAGGTGCTCTATTTCGATCTCCTGTTTATCAAGAGTGTACTTACTTAGCTCAGTCGGTAAAGCAGTGTCATACTGAGACTGCTTCCCAGTTGTCGCACGACGTTCATTACTTATTCATTTACGAGATCGGCACTTCGATTAGCTACTCGGTTAATTCCGGTGTCGGATGAAATATGTTTCCAAGTTTAATGTTTCTACATTATGTTTGGCATAAACTGTCCCAACTAATGTGGCTATTATGTAATGAACTGGGCTTCTGTGAGTCGAACCACAGTGGTCATGTGCGAGCCACGTGGTATGTATTGACCAATGAGCAAGTTTGTTTTTTTTTTACTTGTACATTTCAGTCCGTCTCTGTGATTGGTTCCCTATTACGTATCACTTGAAGTACGCATGGATTTTTTTCTGACGCGTCGTAAAAATTCTCAGTTCATAAATCAATCGTACAAAATCGGTAACTAAATCTTTCTGTATTGTAATTGAAGTTCATGGAGAAGAAATGCAAGTCACATTAACGTGTGTTCGAGAAGCCTGAATAATCGTGTGAACGTTTAGAAAATGTCAAAGATGACGGAAGCTAAATCTCATAATCCTTATAAAAGCCAACATACGCATATAAGGTGGATATCAAACTCCTTATCAGAGAGATGTGTTTAAATTACAATGATTGAACTCCATAGCAGAGTGCTTGTCTCCGATTCGGTACGTCGTGGGTTCAATCCATCACAGAGCCTTACAAGATTTTAAACTATTTCCAATGCCTTTTTGCTTTCCATACTTAGAAGCAAGAACTAAGATTGAGGTTACGTCCAAATCACGTTGGCTCCACTGGTTCTCATGAATTGAGCTGTAAGTAAGTTGCGGGTAACCATTGGTTATTGTCAGGTGCCGTAAGCAGAATGAAGTTTCAACAAGATTGGCAAATCGGAAATAGGTCTTATTAACAACTGTTGCTGCGCACGAAGTCTCATGACGCCCTTGATGAGAGTTTAAGCGAAAACAATTTTACATATATACATACGTACATGCATACAACGATTGAGCTTGTTCCCTGTCGGTCTGCATACATTAATCGACTACACAGAAAACAGCAAATTAAATATGCATATCCTTTCATTGCGTTTAAACACAATTCATTTTCTATAATTATTGAGTCAGCCCAGGCAAATTACTTCAATTTAGATACCACATTAAAATGAAAGCATTAATCTCTAGCCCTGGGTGACATCTCGGGGGCGAATTGTGCTCTGATGAGATTTCATCAATGTCAGTTAAAGGTCGACATGAATAAGCACCGACCAGGTTCTCTACTGCTTACACCTTTGGCGAGTATATTTGATACAGTTGTCAATCATTTCAATTTATCTCATCAATTATTTAACTTGGTAATATTCAACTTACACGAAACTTTCTCTACCTGATTATCTAAGTTATAATTATAATGATCCGATCGCCGTATGTTTGATTGGGGTATTTTTAATTCATCACTGTAAAGCACGGAACACAGCACATGATTGAACAACCGTTCTTTGCACAATAGCTTTTAAATGCTTTTACTTGGAGAATAAAGCAATTTTCAGCCCATTGGGTCACTGATGTACACAAAAAATACCCTCACCACAACAATGACAAATTCAATGCAATTTTATATCTATGTATCTATAAACATATCGATAGGTAGATTTTAAAAGGACTGGTAAAATAAGAACAGGAGGAGAGATTTATCGTTCTTCAAAGGTATCCTTATAATGCCTTCACAAGAGTTAACTTGATCACCAGACACATGGAGAAACTAACTTTGTAGCAATAGTTTGTAAGATAATCCAACTAATCAAATGAAAATGTGAGGGGAGGGCTAATAATACCATGAAACATTGGTGTCTGATGTATATATCTAAGTATATGCATATTCTGAACATTTGACATCTGGTCCCAAATCAGTTGGACACTCAACACCAATGATGTAGTCCTATTTGCTACTTTAAAAATATCAGTAACTAATGTTGCTGGACTCTATTCCGGGACGGCTTTATTGGGATTCCTTATTTCGGATTTGGGGGAGGACGAAATAGCAAGAGAAACATTCGATGTGGACAGCGTGCAGTAAAGTAGACATCAATTTCCTATTTAAAAATGTTCCACTATTTTTGTCACTGGTTGATTTGCATCTATGCCCAACAACGGAATTATTCATTTCTATCAGCGACTGCGGCCATCCGTCTTGGCGCAGATTGCCCAACTTCATCTCACCGCAACGCCTTCCGGTAGAAACGACCAGACAAAACAAATAAACAAACATCAGTGAATTCGACTGCAGGCATTGCAGCATGCAGGATGGTTTGAAAGAGATTGGTAATGCGGTAAGGGACTCCTTTGACGCCAAGACCATCTCTCAAATATACAGAGAGATGACGTATATACAACGAGGGCAAAAAGTACCCAAACATTCCAAAGTTCAGTCCAACATCCTTATACATCTCTATTATTGTTCGGACTATCCTCATTTTGGTTGTTTTTCATATACCCACGTCGGTTAGATAAAGGGTTCGGTTACTCAGGTCTCCTGCACCTCCTACCTGTTACTTCCCCACACCTACCAGATGATACCTGATGAAGGCCGTAGAGTACAACGGCCAAAACGTTGTATGAAAAAAAATTCAAGATGATGATAGTCCAAACAATAATAGAGATCCTTATGCAACTTCAAAATTCACAGATAACGGACAAAAGATTAAAACAAACAAAAATCAAAACAATATTGGAAGGAGCTCAAACATTGAAGTCGTTTACAAAAATCTGAATTTCTTTGTCCGAATTCTCTCAGTTTTGAAGATGTATGAGTGTGCTAAAATAAACTTTCTGAAAAGGGGTCGGATACTTTTTGCAGACGTTGTAACCCTTTTTTTTAGTTTGAAAATAAAAATAGATATTGTCAGTTATTGAAGTTGATGGAGGAATTTTGAAAAATCATTCACGGAACATATTTAGGTGTCGATTTCCTGATCATGCACAATCCCTTTGAAGTAAACCATTAGCAATGCATCTACATATGCATATAATAACTCTTTTCAGTTATTAATACATGGACAATCTTTTTTTCTAATTTCCAGTGCATCTTTGTAATAATGATAATAATAATAAATAAAACCTTTACGTTATTCATCTGAAAACCCTATTCTGTCAGTAACGCTCGCAATAATTACTGACTGCTTACAATCCTTTTCTTCCCTAATTTTAATGCCGAACACACGGGTAGAGTACCAAAAATCAGAAGAACAAATTTCACGTAAAATCTTTCAAATTCTTTCTCTTCCATAAGAAACATGTAACTTATTAGTGTAGAAAATGACTAAAACTAAACAGGCAAATTGTGTAAAAGAGTTGAAGTCAGCGGGACAAGTATGCCGATATATCTATGTTTAAAGAGTGAAAAATATAATCAACAAGCCGTCTACTCACTCGTTCTAAGTCGATTAATTACGTAAATCGGTATTAAATCCGGTTTATTAACCCCAGGGCTAGCACCGGTGCCCAAGACGCATCCCTCATCATTTATTCTACCAAAGAAAGCCTAGTACTGACATATGTCAATTTATAGACCGTCTTCGGAACTCTCTTCTCTTTGCCGCTATCTAGGTTTGTTTTCAATCTAGATTCCTTCCGTTACTGTTGTCTTAGACTAAAAGTTACCTCTTTACGTCTGCGATCAAAGCTGAGAGAGTGATCTCATAGAATTTCAAAGGTGCCAGTCAAATGGTCAGTTCACTCTCCCCCTATATATTTCCTTTTCATGTAAAGACAATGACGTCTAAAGATTCTTTTTTTCACTATTTATTTTCTTTCCAGATGGAGGAAGCAGTTGACAGTTCAAAAACATTTACCATTTATTTTTGCATCTTTTTCGGACAATATGTATACCAATCCTCGGCCGCAGACAGATCGTACTTCGGAAATGTGAGCTGTTCGAGGGTGAGCAAATTTTTGGAGAACTCATATGTCAATTTTGATGTTCAACGATTTGATATGGTATTATTATTATCATTATCATTATTAAAATTATTATTATTATTATTATTATTATTTGGAATCTCTATTATTATTATTTGCAATCTCACACCAGTTGCCTGGTGGTAACCACCGGAGTTTGAGTGACAGCAAGTCTCCTCAAGTCTCCAGCCCTTCTCTTCTAGTTCTCATAGGCCACAGTAATACTGCAGTTTACAGTTTCACACCGGTTGCCCAGTGGTCATTGCTGAACGCTGAGTGACAATAAGTCTCCTTAGGTCTTCAGCCAACATCTCTTCTCTCCTTCGCCTATCATGCCAGTGCTGTGGTTCACATTTCCGCTTTAATTCCCCTTCCTTTGTGAGGTCACTGTTAACAATTAGTGTTGCAGTCTTTATATTTCTAGCACTTTCCTCAGTATCCGTGCAGTTCCTAGCAGTACTGTGGTCTGTACAGTTTCAATTCTTCCCTCTATCCTGATATCCTCCAGTCTCGCCCTCAGTGTCTTTGGGACAGTTCCTAGTGCGCCAACTATGATTGGCACTACCCTGGTTTTCATGTTCCACATCTTTTTCAGTTCTCTCGCTAGATCCTGGTATTTTTCCAGTTTTTCATTCTCCTTCCTCTTTACTCTACGGTCTGCAGGTACAGCCACGTCTACTATTTGGCAGGTCTTCCTCTTCTTGTCTACGATTACCTAGTCCGGTCTTCTTGCCTGGATGAGGTGGTCGGTTTTGATGTCAAAGTCCCAGATTATTGTTATTATTATTATTATTATTATTATTATTATTATTATTATTATTATTATTATTATTATTATTATTACACCGGTTGCTTTCTAGTTACTGCTGGAAACTGAGTGACTGCAAGTCTCCTCGAATCTCCAACTCTCCTCCCATCCAATCTCCCCTTCCTCTGTTAAGCCACTGCTAACAGCTGCTGTCGTAGATATCATATTTCTAGCACTTTCCTCAGTATCCGTGCAGGTTCTGAGTGCACATATTATCACTGGTACTACCCTGATTTCCATGTTCCACAACTTCTGCTCTTGGCGATGAATCTTTTCAATCTTAGTATTCTCCAAACTTTCCTTTTTACTTCAAGGCCTACGGATACGGCCATGTCTAATATTTGGTAGGTTTTTCTCTTCTCGTCCACGATTACTACGTCCGGTTTTCTCGCTCTGATAGGGTGGTGAATTTTAATCTTAAATTCCCAGAGCAATTTGAGACTTCTATTCTCCAGGGCGGTCTCCGGTTTGTACCTGTACCACTTTTTCGCATGGTTTAATCCTATTTGTTTGCCCAGTTCCCAGTGTATCACTGTTGCCACTCTATCGTATATATGTTCATACTCGTTCTGGGCTAGTTGACTACATTTACTAGTTATGTAGCTAACAATCTCAACCATTTCTCCACATAAGCGGCATTTGCCGGTTTCCAGTGCTTTGATATAGTTTGTCCTGATGTATTTGTTTTGGGTTGACATGATGAGCGATTCTGTTTATCTCTTCAGGTTTCCTTTTCGTAGCCATGTCCAAGATTTCTTGTCTGCAATATCCTGTATCCGCCTTTAAAATTCTTTCATTTTCTTCCCTTGTTTCCTGTGCTGTTTCATCGTTTTCCACTTTTTTGTTGATTGTTGCGCTGTTTTGTGCACTCTTTATGATGTCTTCACTGTGTGCTTGCACATACATTACTAAATCTGCTTTGGCTCTCTGGGCTTAGTCTTCTACGCTGATTAGTCCTCTGCTACCTTCTTTGCTTTTCACATATTATTATTATTATTATTATTATCATCATTATTATTATTATTATTATTATTATTATTATTATTATTATTATTATTATTATTGTTGTTGTTGTTGTTGTTGTTGTTATTTGAAAGAAAATTGTTATGAATTTGTTGAAATATGTTATATCGGAACAAAACTGAAAATATACGATATGTTGTATATCTACTTCAATCAAGATTCAAATGTGAAATAAATGTTTAAACATTATTGCTGTGTTCTTCTAAGAGAAATGAAACAAAATTCGAACATCTCACGTCAAAGTTCTAATAAGCTAGTGCTATTTTTAAATGATTTCTTGAAAGTTCAAAAGGTCAAATGTATATTCGGTCAAAGAAAACTAAATACGAGTTGACATTCACACAATAATGCTTTAAAATATGTGGTGTATTTTAAAATCCCTGTTAAACCAGAGAGTTTATGGTGAACGCGAACCAGTTTGCTGAGATTATTACGTAAGCCATCTGGTTTATGAATTTTTAATCTTAAGGTCCACTTACTCTCCTGGTGCTACAGCACCAAGGCTTTTCTCCACTTCTTCTACGACATGTACCCGGAGGCTATTATTGAAAGTACAAATCTTGTTTTTACTGAAATATTTGTTGAGTTCAGTTGCTCACAGTGCTTGTTGAAACGATTCCTCAAAGTGATAGGTGTAAATCCTACGTATAGCAGTTCATGATTTGCACAGCATGAATAATATGTTCAGATTGACAAGAGCCTTCCGGAATTTTCCATGTATTGCCAGATCTATCTTTTTTTTCAATGTTTCTGTTCGTCCCATATCGGAAGATGATGATGATGATGATGATGATTATGATTATTATTATTATTATTATCATTATTTTTATTATTATTATTATTATTATTATCATCATCATCTTTCCTTCACAATCTATTGCCAAGTTGTAACTAACTACTTAGGGCAAAAGGAGGCTGTAGTGATGTACATTTTTCCCACTCCTATTCTATGTTACAGTTTTTTATCGTATGCTGTAGAGTTACACTTTACATTAGTATAAACTAGATGATATTGCTCTTCTCAATATATGGACACTGTCTGTAAGTGCTATAGTCTGGATTTCGCAGAGAGAAGTATTACCTCGAATTTTTTCGATATGTTTTTCAATGCCTCCCTTGATAATTCCTAGTGCTCCGACGATAACGTGGACAGTTTTTATTCTCAAGTTCCTCATCTTATGAATCTTGTTTCTAAAGTCCTTGTGCTTGTTTCGTTTTAAGTATCAGAAGTCACACTCATGACAATTAACCGGGAAGTTCTTTTCTGGTGATCATTATTTTTATTAGTTTCATTTTTCCTTTTGATGTCGAACAGTATTCATCGCACCACGAATTTTGGTTCGAAACTTAGGGAAAGGAACGATGTTATGACTTACGAAATTGTATTTTTTTAAATTTTATTTCATATCTATAAAGGGGGGTCAATACAGGACCAATACAGGAGGCTACACAAAAAGCAGTACATACTTAAAAAACAGGAAATTTTCGTGGGGCCAATGAGGACAATCATTTATATCTCATAGATGCTTGGATTTCCTTGTAATCTACCTAGATATTTGTCGGTATACTTTTCAATGACCCCAAGGGCTCCTATAAGAACTGATGTTGTTATGGTCTTGAGTTGCCACATTTAGTCTGTGCATATAGTTTTCCAAACTTTTTTACTGAATATGTCTCTGTCTGATGGAATGGTCATTTCTTTCCTTTCCCGAATGATTATGTCCGGACGGTTGGCTTTGATGATTCGATCTTTGTGTACTGGGAAATCCCATAATATTGCCACATTTTGTGTTTTAGTTACAGGATTTGGGAGATGGTCATACTAATATGTGTGTTGTGCTCCATAGTGCTTACATACTATCCAGTGGATGTACTGACCCACTTGATACATCTCTCTGTGTGATGTTGAGTATGATTCTATCATTTTCACGTTGCATGTTTCCTAGTGGGTCTGACTCTGGGTTAGGTTCTATGTTTCAACTCCATAGGTGATTATTGGAAGGATGCATTGGTTGTACACTCTTCTTCTTAGGATTAGTGGGATCTTTCAGTTTTTAATGGTTTAGCTTGCTCTGCCAAAGGATTGACATCCTAGCGTGATTCTCAGCTTGCTTTCATCTTTTGTAGGTATAATGGAGATTTGTTGTCCTTTAAATGTTCTACATTCTCCAGTTCTGCATCTTCGGTTTTTATAGCTGTGCTATCATTTCCAAGATGGTTGTTGCACATGACCTTCGTTTTGCTGAGGTAAGCTGTGAAGGGTCTGGGTGAGCTGGTATCGCCTTGTCTCACCCCTTTTTGAGCTGGAAGGACTCAGAGTCTTTATGTAACCTGATAAAGGAGCAGCTGTGACTGTATATATGTTTTAATACTCAGACATTTACAAGGTCTACACCTTGTAGACTTATGGCCTTCAGGACCAAAGGAATTTCCACGTCGAAGATTTTCTTGAAGTCTACGAATGCTACAGCGAGTGGCATTTTGTATTATGTTGCCTTTTCTTTCAGCTGATTCATTGAATGAGGGTGGTCGGTGGTGGATGTTTACTTTTCAATTAAAGCTTATAATAAATCGGTCCTTTGATTTGTGCCCAGCATCATCAACGTTTGGCTTTTGAAAATCCGTTGTTTTTTAGTAACGACTGCCTAACAAAAGGCGAGAGACGTAACTTACACATTGATTACCCCTTCGTACAATTTGTTCATTGATCATCCCAAACACAACAT
The DNA here is from genome assembly GCA_963457665.1 of Thysanoteuthis rhombus. NCBI lineage: Eukaryota > Metazoa > Mollusca > Cephalopoda > Oegopsida > Thysanoteuthidae > Thysanoteuthis > Thysanoteuthis major. The sequence continues at coordinate 14,686,819 of OY735236.1, read as the reverse complement.
GCTGCAAAACAGCATTGGCAACGTTACAGTTTAGTATTGAATGATTTGCTAGACATGTTCTTACCATCATTTTTAGATGCATCCACGCATATCTATAGGAGACTTTCCAGTTGGTCCCTAATATGTTGAATATCAATTTTCTCAGCCTTATTATGTTGGATAGATATGAAACCTGACCTTCAGGTGAACTACCCTCATCTTTTTCTCCCCTCTTCTTTTTCACCTTATCATCTTATCCCTTCTGCTACCACAACGAGTAATGCTAAATATCAATTTTCTGAGCTGTATAATATTGGATTGAGCTGAAACATGTTCCAGACCTTCGATTGAATTATCATTATTTCCTTCTCCAACCTCCTCATCTTCCACTGGACATCTAAACTCCTAAAAATCATATTTGGGAGAAAAAAAAGATTTATGTCAAACAACGAACGTTAAAGGCATGATGATGATGATGATGATGATGATGATGATGATGATGATGATGATGGAGGATCATAATGGAAGGTAAAAAGTTACGATCGCTTTAGCCGAGTTGAAACTCATAAAGTTTTATGGTGAGAAAATTGGTTTCCATGAGATAAACGTTTGTTTCTTATGCAGCATTTCTGGTCTTTGGTTCGGATAAGAGCGAAAATGTCGTGAATAAATTGGTTAGTCAACCCCAATGGCACCGTCTGGTTGAAGGTAGAGACGAGACACAGCGTCACATTTGAAAACTGCTTTACCCCGAGAGATCAAGTTAAGTATGCTATGTCTGATCAGGTACATACATTTAACCATTCGAACCGATTGGTGATAAATTGAGCAATTCTCTATGAAAAACATACAAAAGGTATTTAAGACACCAAAAATGTGTTATTTGGAGAATTTTTCACTTCTATTCATAACTGACCGAGCTTATTATTTTTACGTTTTTACTTTATTTTTATATGTTATAATCTCTGGTCAAAATTCTGGATGCTTGAATGAACTGTTGAAAGAATACTAGATACTGTTTGCACTCACAATGCATACATATATTATCATTATTATTATCATTATCATTATCTTTATTATTAGTATCATTAAATATCTGTTATGTTGAATTACTGTTATTCACCTTTAACGATCCTTTTCTAAAACATGGAGCACTATTTCCAAGTAATACGCAAAAACAAAACAAGCATATATGCATATATATATATATATATATATATATATATATATATATATATATATATATATATATATATATATTCTTCGCCATTGCTTGTGCTCAGGTATGCAATATTAACGCCTGACATATACCAAAGTTCCATCTACCATTATCTAGGTGCACTCAGATGAAAATAAGTGTTCTTAAGAGGAATAAATTTGTTACTTGCCGGGGATATTTCTCGATTTATTGTTCTTTGGTAAGTGTGACTCTGCCTTCGCTTCCATCATCGCTGTAAAAGACGGAGAATATATTTTCTGTTTTGTGCAGAGAAGCTGGCATATCTGAATCTGTGCAATAGGCGAATTGAACTATGGAAGTATGCATGTAGATATTTCAATCCTGGTATTATGGATTTCATAAGTTAATACCTGTGGAAAAATTCATGGAAATACAGCTTTCCCCCTACAATCAAAAAGCAAAAGAATGGGATATAGACGGGATAGAAGAAGATGTGAGTTCCTAAAGAACAGCTGAACGTTATTTCAGCTTTTCACCTTTATTTGAACGGGTGTAAGAATGGTGCAACGCGAACTTTCGGAAAACGGGGACTGTATTTGATTTCTATTAGACGAAAATTTGAATTTTTTTTTAACTATTCGTTTCCGTTGAAGAATGTATTGTTTAGAATGATGGGTAGAAAATATTTCTATTCGAAGAATTCTAAAAACTCAAGTGGAAGATTCCATGGTCACAGAGAGAAAACTGAGTGATTCACCTGTTCATAAGATAAGTTGATACGATTTAAAGAAATAATCGGAAATTGGACTTTTTCAAAAAGTTTAATAGCTTCTATTTTTGTGTTTTTATACGTTGTAGGGTTTATTCAGTATGTATATATATATATATATATATATATATATATATATATATATATATATATATATATATGAATAAAAAAGCATAATTTTTTTCCGACTACTCCCTCATGGGAGGTGTCGAAGAGTCAGATATACACTTGAAACGACTAACTTCTAAGTAATTACGCGTATTGGAGCTGTGTTCTGCTTACGGCACCTGGTATTCACGAATCGTCACTCATGTAAGTACTGACCAGGATCAACTTCAGTAATCATACGAGAACCGCTGTATTCTATTGATTTTTTTCATGGTTCTTTTGTCCTGGGGAGGCATTCCTCGAACCTTGTTCTTTTGCTAGATGCCCTGCAGAAAGGCATTGAGTACCACTATAGATTAAACTGCAACTTAATTGGATGTTAGTAATTTACCATTGGACCGCGTAAATTTACTATTTTACTGTGTTAAAACATCCAGCAGACATCTGGGGCATTGACTACTTTTTAAGTTGACAAAGTAGCGAGCGCATATCAGGAATATTAGGGCAATCTTCGAAAGGGACACATATCTAAATAAAGAAATGTTTTTTTCCTATCAGAGTCAATATTTCCTCAATCTGAAATGACAAGCAATCAAATTTTTCGTTATTTGGAAAAAGCATACTCATAATTGCTATATAAACAACTCTGTGTTATGAACACTAAATTCAACTTACCTCGTCGTATCTTTTTATAAGAAAAGCGTTGCTTCAATGACCAAAAATCTCTTTTTTTTTTGTCCAAATACCGTAAAATTTGCAATTAAAGACGAAGCTATCCCACTACGTATCTCCTGATTTGTATATATTATTTTGTTTGCCATTCTCGAAAGGAATTTATTCACCAGAGTATGTATGTGTCACCGTTTTCTGCTAATACCAACATAGCTTATTGTTGGTAAAACACCATTTAGGCTATCTAGGCCTATCGAAGCTTCGTTTTACTTACAGGGCCTGTTTTTTTCGCAATTGACACCCAACTAGGTACTGACTAGGTTTGTTGTTGCTTAACTTTGATGATGATACGAGAACTGCTGTATACAACTTGATTTTGCCGTAACCCCTCTTCTCCATAGTCTTTGTGCTTGGCGCTTCATCAGAGGATTCACATATCATTTTTAAAGCCTCGATATGATTGAACCATGATCTAGCGAATCAGAAACAAGCACAGTACCATTCGGCCATTATGATTGGTCTACCACGAGGCCATCAATAATTTTTGCTTTTATTGGAAGAGCCTTTAATATAGATAATTGGAGAATCATATTGGCAGGAGAGGTTCACATGTTAAAGAATGCAGAAAACCTCCACGCAGGCATATTAGAAATCTGGTCAATATCTGGAAAAGGAGAGCTATTTAAATGAAGAAAAAAATTATTTTCGTACCACAGTCGATATTTCGCAAAGACGAAATGACAAGTAGTCACATTTTATTTATTTGTAATAGGCATATGTATAATTGCAATATTGTGAACATTCAGTTGAACCACCGTAGCCATCAGATATGGCGTAGGATTCTATCCTTTTTATATGTGCGTGAGTCAGTTTATAAATTCATGTGTTTGCTTGTTTGTTTTATGTTCCAGCCATCCTGACCGTATCGTTCTGCCTACAAACTTGAACGTTGGCTTCAGAGCACCACCACACCCTTTCTAAAAATGTCTTTTTTTTTATTTTTGCCAAGAAAACTTTTTTAACTTTTTCCAGGGTATCAATCTGACGGGTTTGTTTGTTTGTTCTGACGCTCCTGGCCATACTGTTTTGTTTACAAGAATTGGCATCAGAGTATTATCAGACCCTTATAAAAAATTACTTTTTTTTCTTTTTTGGAGAATCTTATTCTGATGGGTTTAATAATTACATATAGATTCTCCAGAATCTAGATGCTTCTATTCTAAACATTTTTTTTTACTCCATTTTAGATGTTTCCCGGTGGAAAACGCCAGTGATGTCATAAAAAGAATTTTTTTCTGACCATATTTATTCTTCTGAGGATTTTTTTTTTTTTACATGACTTCAAATTTTCAATTATTGACTGTGATGCCGAGTGGTACTTTTTATTATAAGAAACCGCTAAACAAAACTGTCACCTAAAGTGTCAACATAAATTTCTCTCAGTTTGACTGGCTATGTATGTATCACAGGTAGAGGCCGTACGAATGTAGGTAGAGGGCTGATTAATTAAATATACACCCCTTATTATGTCAAGAAAAAGACTTTGGGGGACAAAGGTTCAAAATCCTAAGTATGTTTTAGTGGGGGTTCAATCTGCAATGTAAGTATATGTTAAATTGACCCTTTAGTTTGTGTCGGCTTTTTTTCTTTTTTTTTAATTAAGACTTTAGTGATCACTGCCCATAAGGGCAAAAGATGTAACATTCACTGATTACCACTCTTTGAAATATTTTAATTGACCACCCCAAACATGACATGCTTCAAAATTAGCCACGTGACAGTTTCTATTGAGTGATCAACCAGACCCGTTTATATCTTTTTTTTAGTAACACGTTGCCTTATTGGCCAAAAACTACCGAAATGAATGATTGCAATGATTGTCAAAAATACTGAAATACAAAGATAGCTCACTATTCTTTTTTCGATTCAAATATGTTATTCCTCAGTACGTTTTTGGGAGTATAGTTCTATCTAGGCTTTCTGTTAACTGGTCGGATGGATTTTGTAATTTATTCATTTCGACATTGCATCAAATAGAAATAACAAATATTCATTGATATTCTATTCAATGGAACAACAAACTGAACAACGTAGCTCAAAGTATAGAATAAAATCTTTACTAAGTACATTACTTCTTAGATTATAATCATACTTAAAACATTGTAACATTCCAATAGAGTGTCGGTAAGTAATGAGATACAGGCTGTGTCAAATAATCTTGAAATGATTACAAGTTTACATTCGCAGAGGCATTGTCACAAGATTTTTGCGTTCATTGTCTACTTAAGATTTGTGGAAGGGTTCCTTGGAAGGGGTCTATCTTCGAGAAGAATTCGAAATTGGTATGTGAGATAATACAGGCATAAGGTGATATTAGTGTTAATTTATCTATATGAAATTAAAGATTGGTAATATCCAAGTTTTGTGTGAGTTTTATTCATTAATAGCATTTTTTCTTCCTGGACATTGTATTTGAATCCTGTCAGGGCCTTGTGTGGGGGGTGAAAGGAATTGAATAGGGGGAGTTTTGTATCGAGAATAATGACAATCGATTATTTGCATTAGGCAAATCGTTTCCTGCCAAATTCTTTGAGATTTGGGGTTTTACCCCAAAAGTTGAATATGCATCACGAAGGTTGGATTGCTGGGGATTCTAGGGGCGTCTCGAATCTTCTCAATTATTCTGAAAATCATTTGAAATAGACACACAGGTACTCTGAGAAAAAAAAAGTAGAAGAAATAAATTATTCTACTTACCTAAGAACGAAAATTGTTACAAGAGACGAGGGTCCTTAACAAATAACCTTAACAAAGAAAGGGAATAAAAAGAGAGATACTCGGAAGCGACATTAGTAGAGTGGGCACTGATGGAGAGAAAAGTGATCAAGTGGTTGAAAGATTATTAGCCTGTCAATTGGAATACGTAATTTGTTGTTTTAGGACAAATTTACCGAAAAATGTAAAAATTGAAAGTGAGGGGTGAAGGTCCGTCTGTCTGTCTGTCCGTCTGTCCGTCCGTCCGTCCGTCCGTCTCTCTCTCTCTCTCTCTCTCTCTCTCTCTCTCTCTCTCTCTCTCTCTCTCTGTTTCAATCTTCATACGAAGGAATAGAATCAGCATTTTCTTTTAAAACAAAAAGCGATGTTGTTTTTGTATTTCTAAATCTTATATCTGCAGCATGCACATAATTTTGCAGTAACGCAACGAATGGAGACATCAACCATCTCAGATTGAAGGAACAAGCCAGACCCGACCGAAACGTTGACACCGGCTGAACAACAAATTGTTGAGGAGTTCAATAACCTCATACCCAGATGTTCGCATCGTAGTCGCCCGGAGGCTATGCGAAACGTAGATTTTACCTGATTATGTCTGCACTTCTGGCGTGGGAAATCTCCCAAGAGATAAGATCGTTCATGAACAAACCTTTGACAAGGAATCATATGCCAGCGGCCATATTGATCAACAAACAGAAGTTATTATCCGTATTTCTATCTTTTATATAACTTATATTTATTGTGTTCTCTTTAACTTAATATCTTTTTGGCTCCTTTTCAAAATTTCGCTTTTCTCTAATGGTTTGTCGTTGCTTCTTTTCATAACATTTCTTTCTCTCACAATTCATCTTTCTGTATTTACTTTCTTTCCCCGCTTTTCTTTTCTCCTTCTTATTTTTCTGTGATTATCTTTATCTTTTCTCTCTCTTCCCATGCTATTTCTCTACTCCATACACCCATGTTATTTCAGTAGTTTCTTTTTCCCCTCCACTTAAGAATCAAAACCGAATAAGGATAATTCTAGTCTTTACAATTCAACAAATAGTGTCTAATCCGCCAGGAAAATAGTTTTTATCTCCATCTATTCTTAGGATGGGTTGTTCTAGTCGTTGTACAAAATAGTCTTAATTTGTTCACAGTCAACAGAAAACGTGGACGAGTATTATCTACCTTTTGAGATCGATGAAACCTATTCCAAGTATGTTATTTGTTTATTTATTTTGATCATATGACAAGACAACTATTAAGTAGTGATGGCCAAAATCCTCTTCGATGATGATGAAATGTATTCAGGGATTAACGTTGACAATGCAAAGTCTCTTTTGATGCAAAGGGAGAAGAAAAAACAACTCGTTTCTTTACTTCTTTCATGATTTTCTTTTCTTTTTCATTTTTCCTCCCTTCTAGATGCGTTAGCAACTCTAGTGTTCATGACCATCACTGACTGAAGGGCTGACATGTCGAAAAAATTGCCGATTAATCCTTTTGGGGGGCTACATCTATCACTTTTTTGTAGCGTTCAGCTCACAGTCACTGACTGACTGACATACCGAGAAAATTTTTTCAAGGAAATGCGTTTCCAAAGGAAGAGTCCGTTAAATGAAAGTGCTTTTAAAAGTAGTGCTTCAAAGCTTTGAGAAGAATGGATTTTCAAAAAAAATACTTTAAAGAGCACTAAACCGATGGGTTCGAATTAGCGCATCTATGGTCTGATTTCCAGGCTTATTTCATTCCTTCTGGGGGGATTTCCTTTGAGTGTTTTATTTCTCACTTTTTCAAGCTCATTCTTTCTTTTTTTATTAGTCCGATTTTTTTTATTCTTTATTTCTTCCTTCCTTCTATTATTATTTCTTTTTTCAAATTTTTTTATGATTGTCTCCTCGCTGTTTTTGAGGGTCATTTTTCCGTTATACATTTTTTTGAAGTACTTATTAGGTTGGTGCAATAAAATTGCAGTTTTTATTATTTTAATCTTTGATGCTTATTTTTGGAATAAACTATTATTTAACTATGCTCCTGTAATTAACAGTATCCGATTGAGGGTTATATTGAGGTGGACCTTCGCGAAACAACTTGAGAAATTTCATAAGGACTAAAATTACACCATTCGACAGTGGTTCGACATTCACACCAAAGCAAAAAGCTCCACATGTGCAAATGATCCAGCAGAAAAGGGACGACCCACGCTACGAATTCAGGAAACAGCTCAAAACGTCCCATTGTTTGTTCCAGGGCCTAAGAATCTATGTTTCTGGAATAAATGAACTTTCGGCTAGTTGGCAAAATTGTACATTGTGAAGGTTCTTATTTCCATAAATAACTTATATTTTAAGCTAAGTTATACTGCTACAAATTGATGGTGAATAACCGTATGTGTTTTTACACCAAACTGATTATAATTTATTCTCATTCTTCCATTGTTTGCAATGCCTTTCCTCTTTTTCTTTTTTTTTCAGTCAATCATCTTTCTTTGCTTTTTTTCTTATAACCTTTCTACTTTCTCTTTTCCTTTTCTTCTTTCTTTTTTATTCAATTTACCGACCTTCAATACTCTCTTCTTATAACCTTTCGGGTTTTATTCTTTTTCATTTCCTTTCTTTTTTTCCTTTTTTTAATGAACATTCATTCTATACTCCATTCAATGTTTTGAAATCTTTTCTTCTGTTTTTTTCATTTTTCTCTCTTTTTTTTCCTTTCTTTTCCTCTCGTTCTTTCTTTTTTTCTTTCCTCTCTGTTTTTTCCTCTCTATTTTCTCGAGGTTATTCTACTGTTTTGTCTTTGTACGCTTTTCTTTTTCCTTTTCCCTTCTTTTCACTTTTTTTTTCTCTTCTTCCATGTTCATATCTTTTTTCTCTTTCTCATTGATAATTTCAACACGTTTTCTCCTTTTCAATAAGTTTTCTTCTTCGCCTATGATTTTCCTGTCTTTTTTCCTCTTTTCATTATATCCATCTTTTTTCCTCTTACTTGCCTCGAACAATGAACCATTCCATCTTGAAATGTCTCAAGCATTAAAATGACCCTAAAGGAAATAAAAACATGTAAGTACAATGTGAAGTAAATAAGGAC
>OY735236.1:14645767-14675767 GCA_963457665.1 Thysanoteuthis rhombus | reverse complement strand
AATATGAATCGTCTTCTTTTCTCTCCTATTCCATCGAGAGACACTGACCCAAGTGTTGAAAAGGTGACCAAGGCAGACACTAAAAGCATTTAAAAACAAAAGGTAGAAAGATTGACTTACATAGACTACAAACCGGCTACAATTCATTTCTTTTTGTCTCCGGTAGCAAGGTCAGTCAAAGGGTCCAGAAAAGTGAGTAGGACAGGAGCAGGGACGTTGATTTTTGTCATTTAATTCAGTATAAAGATTAATCTTCTCATTAGAAAGATCGCCACAGAATGCTTTCTGGGTGAATCAAATATGCTTTGGGCATCTGCTTTTCCCACACAGTCACCAATCTAGACACTGACTTGGCCCAACGTTGCTCAACTCTGATGATCGAACGACGACCAATGACGAGCAACTCGACCGTAACAACAGATACAATGAATAAAATCAATTCATTTCGGTATTTTGAAACTCTGTATGATCGAATATGCTTATTTTCTAAGTTTTTCAAATGAGATACCGACCACCATGGCCAGGTGGTAAATTGCTTGCCTCTGATCCAGTTGGACGGGGGTTAATCAACTACCGATTCATACCAAAGACATTCCAAAGGTGATCAATGTCTCCCTACAGTAAAGAGTCTAGGTAAGTTAAGTAACGTTGAGTCTGGTCGGTACAAAAATCGGGGATCATCAGGGAATATAAGATGCCGTTGGCAAAACGAAACTTCACCAGGCCTGGAAGTCCTCCTGAGAATTGCCCGCGTATACGAGACCCTGCGACGCCCTTGTTGAGGGTCTGAACGGAGAATGGTGATACAGGCAGGAATAAAATGCTTGGATGTTTGAATGCTGTATATGATCAACTGTCCAATATTTTCTTGGTGTTCTGGTGAGTATTTCTATCGTGGCTGTCTCCATCAGTAAATTTCGACCCATATATTCTTTTTCTATTCTAAGATTAGTGGATGTCATTATTTCTCGCTTTGTTTACACCAGTATCCTGATTGTTGCTACTTCATCATGTTTTACTCATCTTCATCCAACCGAACCCTTTTTTAAATCCTGAGACGTGCCATTTTTATGATTAGTTTCTCATTTTTTTTTATCATATCTTCTCGGCTGATGAATTCTTTGTTCTTCCAGTGGTTGTTTCGAATCCAGTTAGCAATCATGACAAGCGTTGTTCTGACAAATATCTGCCTATTTTCTATCCTATCACCAACGTTCGGTAGATGCATTGTTCGGCCTTCATTTTGTTGAAATCCATGATTAATTATTTTCATAATTCCACAATTCTTTTAAACAAGTATTTTCATATTCATTTACTGAGTTTCTCTGATTAGTAACCTCATCTTGGCTGTTTCAGCTGTTGTGTCTCCAATTATTATTCAAGTGTCTATCGTAGTTGGTAACCTCGGGGAGTATTAGCCCGACACCCATCCTACTTTACTGAGGATTTTGTGTTAGAGTTGTATTCTCTCAAAAGGGCAGCCTTACAAGGTAAAGGGATCCAACGGCATATATTCACCCATAGAGAAGAGAAAATAGATTTATACTTTTTCCCAAGGGCATCATGTGATATGAACATTGAAACTTGAAATCGGTCTGCCGGTTCTGTTTTCCACCCTGGTAACCGTTACACCACTTTTCACCTCCAACAAGAAAAGCTGAATTGAAATTAATGCTTTCTTTGTTGATCAAACATACAGAAATATTCGATGAAATTCTACGGCTTCTTTTAAAAGATTTAACTCGTTTGACTGAGATATTTTTTTATTCGGAAAATTATAGAAAATGCTTTTAAAACAGTCACATGACCTGTCAAATTAACAAAATACAGTCGGCCATCAATTAAGGAATACATTTTTTAAACATTGAAGTCTACAAAGAAACAATACAATTGCATTTTCAATTATCGTTAATGGAAATTTAACTCAAATTTGTATTGAAACATCAATTTGCCAAAAATGTGGTAATTAGACAAAATATGATACGTAAGTCGATAACTGTACATATTGATAGAAGAATGTATGTGATAACTTCACACTCACATGCAAACACACACTCTCACACACACACATTTGTATACACATTTTTATTTACAAGTGTATCTATATAACATTATATTACGACGGTTCATATATATATCTTTTAGTGCGTGTGTGTTTGAGAGGATTTCGCTTCCATCTTACATAGATAGGTAGATAAATAGATATGAACAGGATCAGATAGATACATATATATTGACATTCTCAGGTAGATGAGTAAGAAATTACATACATATGAACGGAATGAAATAGATAGGCATGAACAAAATGAGCCAAAGATATCTGAATATCTCTGACTTTCCAGTGGAATTTTGCTATTTTGTTCGTCATACCTTATGAATTTGACTTCATTGATGAATTCACCTTTCATTAAGAGAACTTCTAATGTGGATAATTTAGAAGTCATATTTGCCAGATAGGTTCACATATGGTGTCGTCACACTACAAGGGCAAATTTTCTCTGGGTCCCCTATACCGTGTCGTCAGAGTGCCTTTCATGGGTGTGGCTTGGGAAAGTTAGCATGAGTCCTTAACAAAGTGACATTGAGTATCATTTTTTAAGTCTTTGGCTTAATTTGGCCATTGATGGAACCCACAAATTACTGAACTAGGGATGATCTCTCAAGCACAGGACTGCGATGTTCGGTTCTTCACACTATAAAAATCCATTAAATCCGTACACTTTCTTGTGTTGCCTTCATCATCATCAGTCTTTTAACGTCCGTCATTCCCCAGGATTTACCACACTTCTCTATCATAAGCGTCGCGGAGCCAGTACTTTCTGAGCTTGTCTAACTCGTCTCTCCATCTAATATTCTGCCGGCCCCGGTTGCACATGTGATCTCTGGGGATCCATCTTGTGAGTCACGATGTCCATCGGTTGTCCACCATTCTTGCAACATGGCCAGCCCACCGCCATTTGAGATTTTTAATGGATTCTATGATGTCCCTGACTTTCGTCTTTTCTCAGATGTACTGTGCTGTCTTTTGGTCTCTCCATGTGAGACCCAGCATAATTCTTTCATGTGCACGTTGTATGGTTCTCAATTTCCAGATCTGCCTCACCCGAATTGGTGAGATTGGAGAGTGCTTAGTACGCTGAAAGCCAATTTCAGGGCTACTGGTAGAGCTCAGAAAAAGAGCTGTTAACAAAAATCATATGAAACCATAACAGGTGTTCAATTCTTAATTTTTTTTTAGAAAACAATATCTTATTTCTTTTTCAAGTTAAATGGAAGAGAGAGAGAGGCTAATATCCTGAAGCACAAAACAGTGTTTTGGAGCGATCTGTGCAAAAATTGTGGACGACAAGGCTAGCCCTGGGTGGATATGGCTCTGCCTCCTTCCGTTTCTTCTCTCGTCTCGTCTTTGAAACTATTTTTTCCCTTCTTCTTCTGTCATTGGGCTGTTCGACACAAAAAAAGGAGTGTCACCCTATTCTTTGTCCTGCCAATTTTAATTTAGCCTTCATTTTCATTAAAGGCTACTTAGCCTCACACTGAGATGCCACGACAGATTCCAGCATTATTATTTTATCCGATTCCCTCTCTTGTTTCACTTGTTTTTTGTGCAGGTTGTTACCATTCAATTCAACGATGATCGGCCATTCCATTTCATAACTGGGCTGACAAATCACAAACCAACCGTGAACAGGACACTCGAATTGAAATACAAACAGAAAATATTGCTTTGCTTTTAGAGATTGACAGAAAGGCACATTATCATTATACTAACTGAACATTTGTTCCATTTTTATTCGTAATGTCAAAAGACAAAAACTGGAACAGAAAAAATTGGAAGAATTCAACATGTCTGAAGCAATAAAACTGATTCTCTATTTATTTTTATAGATTAATAAAATAATATTATATCACGAATATTGCAATTTAATAAAGATAAAACTATTATCATATTGTATGTCTCTTTTACGTCCTTAACTTTTAAAATATTGATTAAATGTTGGTTTAAAATGATTAATTATTCGTTTCCTATTTGTTGTGTAGATGATACTTGGAAATAGATTTTGCTTTTTTAGATTGTCTGAATACCGGTACCAGAACGATAAAAGCTGTGCTTTTTTTCTTTTTTGGGAGGATAGATATTTTTCCTCCATCTTGTTCAAATGCCTATTCAAAATAAATAACACTTTTCTTCTCTATATCATCTGAATGTCAGTATAAAATATATATTATATTAAATATTCATATGATTTAATTTATTCATTTGTTCCATTATTGAATCTCTGTCTATTCCCCTGGAACTAATAAAAGTAGGTAGTTGGTTCAAATTCCAATGACTTTCTCGATACTTTATATCCACAAATAAGTGTATAATGTACAGATAAGTTGAATGTATTAGACTCATCCTTGTCAAGGTTTAAAGAGGGGTGTAAGTATTCTCGCTGCCAGTATCTGGACTGTAAAATTGCTATGGGAAAGTGGTTTGTGTATGTGTTCCTTCATCCACTCTCTTCTTCATCAACCGTTGTGGCATGCAAAGGACAAGACATTTCTCCTTGATTCACATTTCTACCCTTCTTCAAATAAAAAGTCGTTATATGACGGAATTGTTGCTTCAATGTGTGAATGAACAAAGAAAAATACGCCATTTTGATCATTTTCAAAATGTATGGTGATATGACAGCTGACCCAATACCACCAGAAACTACGGTTGGAACTAAACATTAATAATGCTATTCAACGACAAAAAACTGATGTGGTAAACCATGAGAAACAATGGGAAATAACAAGGAGCGAAACCAATGTAATTATCAATCTAATCAATGAATAACCTTAACCTTAAACTTAACTGAATTATTTATTCAATCTTCTGTATGAATTTGTTTTTAATTACATTCTCTTTGCTTATTGTAGCTTTTTGTTTCATCTTTTGTTTTAAAATTTTCGTTTTTGACCAACTCAATAACCCCTGAATTGAAGCTCTGATAACGGTGCATACAACGAAAACCTCGATTTTGCTTTGAAACTCTTTTGAGCTTCCGATGTTCCATATTTAAATTGGTATAATGAGCTTCCTAAACACAAACGATTGTTGCTATTTTGTGAACGACACAAGAATAATTCTATTCTGGACATGTCATTACATCGTTAATTACATTATAGATTCTTCGTTTGGTGATGAACAAGAGGACAATTAGTAACAGGTTTTGTTTTGTGTTTGATTACAGTTCCTAAAATAGTCACAAAAAACTTTGTGAAAGAAAGATTTTGAAACTAACGCATCAGCATAAATGGAATGAAAAAGACAGAATACCAATATTGTTTGCTTGGAAATAGACAATCGTTTTTATTTTATTTTTTTGTGTCCGGTTTTTGGTGAGCAATGTTTGGATAGGACTTATAGATGCTCTAGCATCTATAGCCGTGATTGCCGTCACTGACAGACTGACAATCTGACAAATCGACGTAGCGAACGACTCATCACGAAGCATTCCCTTCCATTCAGTCTATGGAAGAAATATTAATTTTTGATATTGGTCGAGTGACATTTTATTATTACATCATCATAGCATGGAATTCCGTTATACTACGTCAGAAGACAAACACATGCCAGTTGCAGTTCATTGGCAGTCTGTCTTGCTGACAAACCAAAACAAAATTTTCTTGGTTAACCCTTTTGGAGCTAGCTCGATCTTTGTGCATTCAGTTCATTTGAAGTCACTGACTGAAATACAAGAAACAAATTTTAAATAAAGGGGCTTTTGAAAGAAAGGACTGGAAAATAGAGGTACTTTCAGGAAAAGGGGCTTTTAAAGGTGGGAGCTTTGAAAGGAATAGGCTTCAGTAGGAAGGGGCTTTCGATGACACAAAAAACGTACAAAAGCATTGCATGCCTTTTCTTTTTTTCTCTCACTTTCCTAAATCTTGATTTCTGATACACCGACCCAATCTTTGACCACACAACTTGACACATTATTATTTTCATTTTGGGCGTCTGGGAATGCTCGGAAATATTCCCGTATAAATAAATAGTAACTTCTTCTGCTTTACACCACTTTAGTTTGCAGAAGGTTTTCATTGGTACTTCGTAGTTTCAGATAAGGGGGAGAGCTGTAATTTAAAATTCGTCATCTGGGCATCTCGATGATTAAAAACAGGAATACGAGTTTTATCTAAAAAGTATCCAGCCATTTTGTATATCTTGGGAACCAGTTTCGCAACCCTTACGTGACTTATCAACAAATCAGGGGGACCTTATTATGCAAGCATACACAGACACTCTCTGAAAAGCAAATCATTTGGTAATCAGACACTATTGAATGAATTTTTGTACATCTGTCTCTCAGGTCTGTCAGCACTTCCACTGACCATCCAGATGTGACTTCTGATTTTCTGCAAAGAGAATTCAGGTCGATGACAAGATAAAGGGAATACATCATGAGACAGTTGATAGTGATCTCTAATAGGACGATTCAGATTGTTTTGAAAAGTGAAAGTGATGTTGGGAAAAGTGTGACAGGTCCCAAGGGGAGTATTCTAAAAAGGACTTTGGCGCCATTGCTCTAAGTTGACTATTTTTCGGTAACATCAAATTGCTGCTTACTTTCAGGACAAACTTCATATCTAAACTTGCTCTTCGTTACAAAATACTTGAGACAAAAAACGAATACAGTATATGAATATAAATGTATCTATATTTTGTTCTTTCTATATCAGCAGTTATACTGATACAGCATTATCACCTGCGTAGTATTTATCGAGTTATTATTGACGTCAAATATTCACCGAGAATTGAATTTCTCTTATTTACAGAGTAAAAGTAAGCGTCTATGTATGTATCACGTGTACAGATTGCACCAATGGAACAAGCGGACTGAAAATTCAAACATTTACAACTTACAATGTCTAGAAAAAATGTTTCCTCTATTCTTTTAGGTGAGGTGTCCAAATTTCCACTTCCCAAAAATATATTCATGAAAGTTCAATTTGCAATGTAAGTTTATGCTTAATTGGTCCCTTAGTTTGTGTCAAGCAACATTCATACTTGTTTTTCTCATTCGAATTTTCTAAGTGATCACTGCAAACAAAATGTGAGAAAAGTAACATTGATCACCCTTTTTCCAGTTTTTTAATTGATCACCCCTTCACGACCTGCTACCAAGGAACGTACTAAAAGAAACGAAACGAAAAGACCATTAGCAAGCAACGTGAATTGGAAACAAAGAACTAACCTTCGGCAAGACTTGAGCCTGTTTTGCCGTTGTAACTGCTCCTAAGACTGGGCTACAGAGGCAACTGACCACAATCATTCAAATATAACGGGATCGAATCTCAACTAAGTCAGTTTATATTATTTTTTTGTACATATCCGTGTGGAAGGCATGAATCCACTTCGCCTTGTGTTCTCTGTCATTGGTAGATGCGCTGAAAAATGCTTCCTAGGCATGCTACGTTTGGTTGATTGAGAACAGAATAAGTTGTTGAACATTTTGACATATCTTTCTCACATTCTCACTTACTGTCCAGACAGAAGTAATAGTAAATAGCTGTTATAACCATTATGAACCGCGACAGGAGGTGTTCAAGAAGCGGTCTCTGTGGAGTGGACTTGGTCGAGGAGTCAGAAATGCTTCCAGAACAATTTCAGTTTTTTTTTCCTGGCATATACCTATCCGTTCATGGTAAATGTTAAAGAAAGTATACTTTTATTCACCACACCATGAAAAGCTTAACAATAGTTTTTGTTTTCAAATTTGGTTTAATTGGGTATTTTAATGATTGTATGTTGTTTATGTATGTTGTTTATTCTGACTACTTTTCTAGTCTTTGTCGTCAACCAAAGCTGTTACCATAATCGTCGATATAGGCTTATCCAAGTTTTTAGCTCGTCTGTAAGTGTGTAACTATGTATGTATCACGCGTACTAGTTGTACCAATGGAACTAAAGAGCTTTAAAATTGAAGAATTACCCATTATTATGTTTCTGAAAGCGGATTAATTTGCTTTTTGAAAAATCCCCCGCTAGAAGTTTTTTAGCGGGGGGGGGCAATTTGCAACTAAGATTCATGCTAAATTTCCTCCTTTATTTGTTCCAGCAGCATTTATGCTTCTTTTTTTGCTCAGAGTTTACCTTTATTCTAAATGTGATAACTTGCCATTGAACATACCTTTTTTTTACAATTTTTTTATTGAAAATATGAATAGCATCACAACTTCTGTTTATGACCTGAGATTTTTACGCAATCGCTGTTGCAAAATTTCTTAAATGCTTTTTGGTGCCAAGGGTTAACCAGTACAATGATAAGTAGCCTCAGTTTTTAGTCCAGCTGCCTGGATATGTTTTGGAGAATCTCTAACAGTTGATAACGCTTGTTTAGGACGCATGAAAGAAAAGGTGGACCAGTTTCAAAACAGCACACAGACACTGCTTCTTCTTCTTCGACAATTTATTGTCTTAAAAGTAATTATACTACGTTTGTGTTCAATAAGAAAGAACATTATTTTATTTTAACATTTTATTACTGTCGTTTGACGTAAATATTTTGGAACTTTTCTTGTTTTATAAGAGGTTTTCTTCACTAAGATTTAGCGATTACGGAACACAGCAATCAATCACACAGTATTTATCCACACAACGATAGTGTCGAGAGAATTTCTCAAAATAATCGATTTTATCCTCAACAACAGATCAGAAAAAATGATGACTTTTTTTTTTTTTTTGTTCGCACAATTTTGTTGGCAGTTTAGCGAAAAATCTAGATTGTTTTTGACAGGATGGCAAGAAATATTGTTAAGTTTGAAGATATCAAACTGACAATATTTCGACACTGATTGGTAAAAAAAAGAATGACGATTGATATTTACAGATTAATACATACCGACCAACGTGGTTCAATGGTAGGGACCTCGCTTCCAGTTCGGTAAGCCGTTGTTCAATTTCCTGCTGCCATACTAAAGACTCAGAAGATGGTACTTTATGCTACTTCACTAAGTACTCAGGACAAGGACTAAGTTTGATGAACCTCTTCCGAAGGCTAGCAAGTCACAGCCATGTAACCTTGGATATACCAATTCTTGTGAGCTCAGCAGGGATACAGTCTAGATGCAGAATACTAAATGCTGTGAGCTGAACGAAACTTCCACAGGCCAGGCAAGCCTGAAGTTAGTCTTACTAACAATTTCCCATGTGTACCTGACACCATGAGACACTTGATGAGGGTATAAGCAGAAAACGTGCATACATACGTAGAGATTAATACAGTTGGACAGTTTGCTCAGTTCCTAAGTAAGCCGGAATAGATAGCACCAAACGCGCCAAGAATACATACATATATATATATATATATATATATATATATATATATATATATATATACATATATGTGTGTGTGTGTGTATGTGTATGTGTGTGTGTGTGTGTATACATATATATATACACATATATATATATGTGTGTGTGTATACATATAAAATTTCTTTATCTATCATATTTTATTTATCATATATATGATTCACTTATGAATATTCAATCATATATAACGGCAGGTGTGAAAATGAGATAATATATAAGATAAGTATTTGGGGGAGGCCCTGTTCGGGATGGCGTAACAGTTACTGACACAGAAAATAGAATTTGCGAGCTGAGTCCGAATTCTGGACAAGATCGTTTGCTCTTATTTTGCACTAACCTCCTTGGAAAAAGCATGCATCCATCTCTCCTCCTAGACGCAAGCTTTGGATAACTCATCAGAGCAGACTTGGCTCTAGTTTAGGTTGACAATTGGTTTAAGGGTAGAATGACTGAATCCAAAATCGGGAATAGAATCGGAAAAAAATTAACTTCACAACCAGCTACGCATTGAAATAGCAAAAAAGTTAGAGGTGCAATCCTAACTCTTTAGAATAACTCACTTTCTCATGCTGACCAGTGCCAAAACTGACAGTCCAATTTGATCAAGGATCCAGCATTCAGGGGAGGATGTCTACACTGCTGCAAATCTAGATTAATTAGGCACTCAATTAGGATCGAATAATTAATGATTTCCAAAATTGGTACTCTAATCATCAATACCTGTGCCAATGAATTTGGACAGAGGTTATGTATTCCCCAGTGTTTGTTCGTACGCCTGTTTCTTTGTTTTTAATTATCAGAAGCTAGTGGTCATGACATATTATGCAATCCGTGACTTGATTGTTGAGTTTTTAGTGGCAACAGCTTAGGTGGAGATATGGAGTCTCTGAGAGCTCTTTATATCGCAGACTGTTTATCTTGTGCATCATTTCAAGAGGCTCTGTCCAGCCCGTGCAATGATGACTGAGGCTAGTTTTTTTGATTTTTGTTACAAAATTTGTTGTATACCTCAGGGTGTGAGCATAACCAATTTCCTAAAGTAATACCCCTGAATTCTGCTAGAAAAGCAGGAATATTCAACATTTCTTTACGATATTTTGTTTGTTGCATATATACGTGCCAACACTATTTTCTTTCATGGAAAAGGCGATAGATATTCGAATATTTCTCTTGTTTTATCATTCTTGGCAAATAAAAAAAATAAGCAATGTCCATACAATGGAAACAGATTGTAAGAGGTATCTTCGCCTCTATATAACATTGAGTTTGTCTGTCCGTCAGTCTGTCAGTTCCCATATTGTTTCTCAGATGTTTCATGTCAGATACACTTGAAAGTTGGTAGAAAGATGTCCCTCGATGGGATGCTTCTTTCATATGAAATTTACGTCACAGGGTCACATGATCCGGCTATTATGGCGCTTAATGTTTAAAATCAATTGTCTCAACTGTTCTGAGTTGGATTTACTTGAACTTTGATAGGAAAGTGTTCCTTGATAAGATGCTTCTTACCTACAATTATCTTCTACTCAGTCATTTGATTTGGTATTTAAACTTCAAAACGAACGCTTAATTGAACTTTTGGTCTGTTTTAAAGTTACTCGATTTTCTCATTATAGTATATTTGTACTTACATGTACTCCAATGCATTATAAAAAAATGAGAATTATACTATTTTTCTCTGGTGGGAAGGGGGTGCAAAACATCGTCAATTTGTGGTTCAAAGACAAACTGCAAGTGAACATCGGTTAAAAATCATCAGCAGCAGCAGCCTTTAAACATTTGTAGTTGGACACTTTCCCGAAGATCTTCCAGACATCCAGAGGCCATAGTGCGGTTCGAAAAGGCAATCGACATATTCAACCACTTTTTGAACGACTTTACACCTTCCCCGATTTAATACATGCCTGATTAGCCGACCTGCCAGTCTGGAAAAGTATATATATATATATATATATATATACATATATACATATACATATATATATATATATATATATATATATATATATATATATATATATATATATATATATATATATATATATATATATATATATATATATATATATATATATATATATATATATATATATATATATATATATATATATATATATATATATACATACATACATACACACAATACATAGGCAAGTCCGAGTGGCAATTTAATATTAGACTCAACAATTACAGACATAGGATTAAGTCACAAAACAATCGCAGCCCACTTCCTGTAAAACTACACTTTTGCACACCCGGCCACAATTTTGCCATGGACGCTAGCTTTACCATCTTAGAAAAAATAGAAAAAAATACTCCAATTGACATAACTAAATTTCTAGAGAAACACGAAGATATGTGGATCAACAAACTCAAAACAATGGATTAAACACTAAACTCAACAACCCTAATCACACAGATCTCTAATTCATAAAACTCGTACTAATAGTATCCTCATACCCATATCTTAGATACATTCGATAATGGAAGCTTCAAAGTCACCCAGACCCATAGGAAAAATTCACCTTAGCCAGTTATTCCTCTTGTCCAAGTCATAGCCAACACATTTTTGATAACTTATGAGGTTGATACCTATGTAGCTCCTTGACTTCACCACCCTTCCACTTACACTATCCCTAACATACCCAAAAAATCAAACTCCACATCACTTCCATCATACCCTGACACACTCTGCCCCCTCCAAGACCAACTGCTGCTGCTTAACCAAAGACTTGATACCTAACTGGACTTTCTCTCACTCAGCAGAAGGCCTCCAGCAGCCCTTATAAGATATTTTACCCACAGGGCATAGCTCCTGATAGTGGACTCTGGTTCCAAATGAGAACTTTAAGTACATACTCACACAACACACACCAATGAAGATGGGAAAAATCCCAAAACATGTTTGGACCATTTACATCTAAGGATTATTAAACCTTACCTCTAAACACTTTACTCCCGAGTCTGTCTCATTCTTTACTGTACACATTATACATATATGTGTGTATGTGTGCCTGTGTGTTAGTGCGTATGTGTGTGTATACAGATTTTATTATGCAAGTCAGTGTTTATAATAAAATTGGAATTAACTAACCGATAATACTAACATTTTCAATATATATATACATATATACATATATTCATATATATATACATTCATATATATATGTGTGTGTGCGTGTGTGTGTGTATGTGTTACTATCATCGCTTCGTCAATTAATGTGAGTGTATATATTTATATGATAAGTGTACCATGTATTCAGCTTATAATATCAGTTTTTATTAGAAATATTCGCAATAATTTATTTGGTGGTGTGGGATTTTATCATGCAACTCGAGGGGTTTTTGATTATATACATATATATATATATATATATATATATATATATATATATATATATATATATATATATATATATTCATATAGAATTTTTTTTTTTCGATTTCAGATAAATAAAGATTGCCATGGGTTGTGAGAGAGATGTAACCCCAAAAGAAAACGGGATATTTTAAAGTTATTGAGTGATTAGAACACAATATCGGAAATCGCCAAAAGGTTGAAAAGTGATTACAGAACAATCATAAAAGGGATTAAAACAGATAAGAACAGAAAAACTAGCTTTAAGAATATCGCAAAAAATGATATAAATCAAAAGCTAAAAATGTGGAGCAAAACGGAAATATTAAAGAAGTTGGTGTTGCGAATGTAAACAGCGAAAATATGTAGAATATTAAGAATGATATTGAAGATATGAAAGCAACAAATAACACATTTAAGTAAACATCATGAAGAGAAACGTGTGAGATGGACAAAAAAGTACACGAAAACTGATTTCTCAACGGAAATTTTAATGATGAATGCAGAGCTATATTGGATTGGCCTCGTTGGGTCCTCAATGAAAGCACTCAACCAAACGACTTAGAAGATAGCAGAGGTGGAATAATGTTTTGGGCTGGTATTATAGACTGTAAAATTATAGGCTACTTCAAAATTAAAGATTGTGTCAAGATAAATGCGGAGAAATATTGTTCAAGTGGTACAGGTCACAATGAAAACACTTTAGGCTAAAGCGTATATTAATGCAAGACAATGCTCCTTCACATTCTGCAAAGCTCAATATTACCCACCTTGCCAAAAACGGGTTCGAAGACACCAAATAAATGAAATGGCTCCCAGACTCTCCTGATATTAGTCCAATAGAAAACGTGTGTTTCATCATTAAACGAGATGTACATGAAAATGGAAAACAATATTCAAGCAATGAAGATCTCCATAGCAATGAAAACTGCTGCAAGTAATGGTTAGGCTGAAACGGTACAAAAGATAACAAAATCAATGAATTAAAGACTGTTAGAGATTATACAAAAGTCAACTTGCCCATATTAACGTGTAAAATTGAAAAAGCAAATAATTTATTCAGGTATATGGGATATTATGTTAATCAAATATATGGTTTGTGGCCTTTGTGTTTTCAATTTATTTATAAAAAAATATGTAGCAATTAGTTCACTTGAATAATAAATCTCATACCCCAAAACAAAGTTATTATCAATACAGGATGATATTATAAGCTGAAAATCACAAGATATATTGCTCATATCTATATGCGTATCATAACATACCAATCTTATCGTAACGAATTTGTCTTGCGAAATAAAATTTGACGTAGTGTATATACAGATGTTTACATATGTATGGATATATCATTATCTTCATCATCAGCTGTTATATGTCATCTGCAGAACAAAGACTTGTACGATATCCTTCATGCAGTTCCTCTGTCGGATCCAAACTGAACGTTTTCTATTGCTAAGAGTTTTTCCAAACATTGCTCTTTCCATAGCCCTCTATGCAACTCTGAATTCGTTCACAAATCGTTTCGTTGAGTTTCCAGGTTTTGCACAAAACCTGATATTACACACTAATTGTATACTTTACATTTTAAGCATATTGGCAATTTGCCCTTCAGTATGTCTCTTTTCACGCCAAATGTTTTCAACCAATCATTATCGGCTGTTTTATTTCGTTTCCATGGTTTTCTTTAGCTTCGTCGCTTCACCAAAGTAAACGTATTCCTAAGCCTTTTTTAAGGCATCAAAGTCTATTTTGATGGTCCTTTTTGAAATTTTACTATTGAACCACTTTGTTCTCTTCATTTATGGCATTTTTTCCACTTTCTCTATTTAGATTACTCAACATGTTTTGTAGATCATCTACTGTTCTATATTGATGCTCTACCGTTACAGTACCTCAATTCATTCAAATATTCTTCGTGTATATTCATTCCCACTTTCTCGCCGTCTGATTTCCAGGGAGTACTTACAAAGTTCATTGTGAAAAGTTCCGATAATATTATATCCCCTTCTCTTACTCCTTTCCAATCTTCATCTTGTTGGCATCTTTACGATATGTGATCATTTCAGAGCAATTTTGATATATATTCTCAATCATTTTTATGTAGTTCTAATGTATACCTCGGTCTCCACTGAGTCAAAAACTGCTGTGTGTTCTATTGAGTCAAAAGCTTTTCCATAGTCTACATAAGCCATAATAAGTAGTTTGTTGCATTCTGGTGTGTTTTCGATTGGTAAGTTTAATGTGTGTAGGTGGTATGTTGTCAGTATTTTTAAAAACAGTTTTTAAATGTCTGGTAATGAAGTGATAGGGCAGTAATTGCTAAGATGTAAATCGCCTCATTATGTTTCAGGATCAGGATTTGATTTGATTTTTTTACCGTAAGCATTATGTGAATAGTTGCGCCCATCCTTTGTGAAAGACTTCTCCTGCATCTTTTGAAAGATCTATCATTATGCTGTCAACGCCTGGGATACTTACGCCGTTTTAACAAATCAGTTATTGTTGTAGTAGTAACTGATTTATTGTCTTTCCATGAGAATTAGTTTTGACGGGTTTAATGTACGTGTTTGGTCAATTGTAGAATAGACACTTCTAACGCCTGCCTATTCACGCGCTTGCTCTTTATTATAAGTGTTTCCCTAATCTATAAGCAAGTATTTTCAAGAATAGTTTGTAAATGTTCGGTAGATATGTAACAAGGCAATAATTGCTAAGATTTTTACCGTCTTATTTCTTATGAATAAGGATCACTACTTGTAGACGGAAGTTTTGGGGCCCTTTCCTTTTTTCTAAGCATTATGTGAATAGTTTTGTTCTTCCTTTACGAAAGGCCTCTCCTGCATCGTTTAAAAGATCTATCATCATGATATCCTTGCCTTGAATATTTACGTTTTATTGTCTGAACTATTTTGACGAATAATTCATTGTGATAGAAATTGATTTATTGTTTTTCCATAAGAATTAGGATTGTCCAGTCTTTCGAAAATTATATCGACCAAAATAACCCGGGGAGATTTTTTTTTCAAGTCACAAAACATTGCTGACATTTTGATTACACGGACACATATCAACATATGCGCTTGTTCACACATACATATACATATCACACACACACATATATATATATGTGAGTATGTGTATGCATGTGTGTGCGCGTGTGTGTGTGCGTGTAATTGTGTGTTCTGAAGGGAAAAAAGGGATACGTCTTATTAATTTCGTATAATATACAATTTATATAAACTTCAGTGACAGAAAAATGATATGTTCGAGAAATTAATGATTGTATAGATGAAGGTTGGGGGAATTATTGGTAGGTAAATAGTTAGGTTAAAAACTGATAAATAAAAGAGATCATTAGGTCGAAATAAATAGTGTTAGATATGATTTTTGTAACTGTTTGCGTGTATGCATGTGTACATACATACACACAAAAACCGACAAAAAATTATTCATGCAGGGGTGCTGGATGTATGTGCATATATCATGTCTCGTGCAAAAGTCAGCCCTCAGTAAATATCTCTACGGATTTAGAACAGTCTGCACGAAAATGTATTCTGAGTATTTGTATGTTAGTCTTAAGAATTATCAATAGCAGTGGTCAATGACTCACGAACAACGATTTAAGTACTTTCTGGAGACTTAAAGACTTTAACATCGACCATATCACGTCATCTGGAGGCGATAGGAAAGATCTAAAAGTTTGAAAAACAGGTCCCCATATTAAATGAAGGAAATGTTCCATGACAGTGCATCAACCCACACCTTCCAGATGACTCTCTCTTACGGATTATTTTGACAGATTTCGGATTTTTTATCCGTAATAAAAAATTCCATTAATTGAAAGGGTATGATTCTGGTTTCCTTGAATTATGACCACTTAACCTAACGATTTCATGACATGGCATATTATGATTAAAGGATCATCGAGAAAGATTCAAGTGGGACATATTTTGATCAAATATTTATTGTTTTTTTATATCTTCCTTCATCCTTATTATTGCGGTTATAACCGAGTCACATTGAATACAATGGTTCTCGGACGAAGACCAAACTTAAGCAACGTTGAGCCTGATCAGCACCCAGTTGGTAACCAGCAGGGTATATGAGGTGCTGTAAGCAGCTGGCATTAGGTTGAGAGCCTCCAATGACAGTATTTTTCATCAACCCACTGATTGGTCTGACTGCAAGCAATAGGAAATGAATGAATTTTATTATTCGAAAAACGACATTTCATACGTAATAACTTCATAAAAAGCGGAAAGATGATTCAAGTATCAAGTCGTCTTTTCAGTAATCGATTTATACACCATATATCTTCGTTGGCTCTCACTCTTCATTTTCTCTTTTTTGTATTTTGATTTTGTTTTCGACGATTCTTTTTGGCACCAACATAACTACTTGGAGTAAACGCTTTTGGTAACAGATCGTTCATGTCTGAAGAAAGGTACATGGTAGATGAGACCTTGCCAACTTCAATCTGCTTGCCATCGTTACGATATAGATCTCCTTCTTTTTTTCAACTTTTATAATTGTGAAATTTGATAGAATACAGTGTAGTGAAAAGATTCACCCGTTACCAACAACAATGAATAAAACTTATATAGAGAGAAATAGACAGAGGTAATGAAATAATGTGTATCATTTTCATCTTACATTTGTCTTTATTGGTTATTATGACAAATGCTTTTTGTGACAAAATGATATTTAATATAAACCAAAAAGAGTGTCAATTAATTCATCCTATTATAGGCTAACACTATAAAAGAATCAGTGTTATAATAAGTAACGTATCCGTACATTTCCGTCGACCACGTTTCCGCATGGAGATTGAACTTTGCAACTGTGTACTTGCCGGTTTAATCTGCTGGCGCTGCTTGAGATATAGAGCTTTTTTTTTCAACCTCCAAAATCGGGAAGACTGAAATGATACAACGTAATGGAAAGAATCGTTCATAGCTAACAACACTGAACGAACCAAGATGCGTACCATCAAAAGTTGGTTAGCCTCAAAGGTACACTTCAAAGAATAACTACTCAGCAAGTTAATAGCAACTACTCTCAGATATATGGGTTTTGAGGATGACAGTAACTAACCGGTCACCTCAGAGATGTGTTGGGAAAAAATCCAAAGGATCCTCTATCTTTGCAAAATCAACAGATTCAGCAAAAAAGAGAATAAAATGCACAGTGTATCCATGACGTAATGGCAATACTACACGCGCAAAAGCCAAAGTAGGTTGCAACAATTTTAGAATCACACAATGTATTTAAAAATATACGGATAAATCCGAAAATATGATTTAGAATTATTAATAACTCAGATTCTCCCATCTTATTTATGTTGCTTTTTATTGTATCAGGGAGTTTTTGCATTCTATCTAAGTAAGCAGCCTAGAATAGAGATAAAGAATTACCTTCCAATGAGGCTTGACCTTGCATATCTTATTCTTGGGAACCCGTCTGATTGAGGCATGGCCTTAATGATTAGGCTCCGAAATCAAATGGGTTGACATCATTTAAATATAATAATATAGCTACATTCTTCATCGTATCAACTTTTACTCTGCACCATACTGTTTATTGCAACTATTCTTTTGGTGCAAAATTAATTGCGGTTTCACTATCAATTCCAAAGCCGTATATATCAAATAAGAATAAAGTAGTCCAGTTCCGCAGGATCATTCGTGTGACATGCAGTTGGTTGTTGTCACGGAAAGGTTTGGTTCTTCCCGATTGACTAATGTTAGACTTGATTGTGGCAGTTCTCTGTATAGTATGTCAATTTCCGGTCAATACGTCTTTGCCAGAATTTAAGAGAAAATTCTACTTGCTGGCCACCAAACAGTGACCATAATCTTCTTTCCATGCAGGTTCGGTTTTGGAAAATGTTTTGCTGCTTCATCTGTGCCAAAAAACTGTGTGTGACTCCGCCGATTGTTAGACAAAAAACATTCCCCGTCACATGTCCCGATGCAATCAAGAAATTGATCGTTTTTTGTTGGGTTTTTTTCTTGCACAAGAAGCGCAAAGCAGATCTTCGTTACTATGATTTTTTGATATTTTCATTCAGCTCCAGTAGCGTCATTCGTTGAGCTTCTTTGATTTTCGACTGTTGAATGGTCAACGTTTACTTCCTCTACAAATTCTCGAGTTGATTCAACGATCGCCCTTAATTGAATGTTTTCCGTCACAGAAAGATGTTTGAGTCCATTCTCATTTTCAGAACCCAAGTCCCCGTTCCGAAATATTTGGTAAAATACCTGGTTAATGTTGCAAAATGATTCCGCTGTTTGATGCCCTATTTTTGAACCCATACAATGAAATTGATCGATTTGGCTCTTTTTTTTTTCCATTTTTGATTCGATTAACTCAAATAAACCAGAATAAATCATCGGAGGCGAATATTCAGATTAAATGAACAGAATTAAATGCACACTAAAGCTCGATGTATTCCATAAACATAGTTAAGTAATAGATTATTTCAAGATTGCCATAAAAAGCTGCAACTATTTTTGCGCCAATCGTAGACGTAATAATCTCAAGTATTACAAATTTTTCAGAAACATTGTCATTATGATTAATTTTTTACTTGTTTTGCTTCCATCAGCTACGAATTACCGTGGTATAGTGCTCTCGTCCGGCTCAGTGGGTCGGAGATCAAATCAATGACTTTTTCAAAACAATGGTACTTAAAGTATAAAGTGAGAGATGGGTTCTGTCTTCATATCTCGTCCAAAACACACCATTTGAAACATTGGTGCCCCTATTTCACGGTACAGGGGACTGAAAAGCCTGTATTGAATTACGAGATTACGGACTGTGGATATTGAATGTTCTGCCTGGTAGATATAAAGGGATTAAGTTTTCCGAATTTATTGAATAAAGAATTTCCATTATCATTAATTTTTTACATGTTTTTCTTTTATCATATTCATGTTGCTTTTTATAGCAGTGGATTATTTTTACATTCGACGACTGTAGGAAACATGGATCTTATATGGGACTGAACCATAACCTTGAAATCCCGTCTACCCGATTTAACTCTGAAATCCAACAGTCAGACGTCATCCAACACAATCATATCGTTACATTACACCACGCTGGTTATGCCAAATTGCATTGGACACAGACTGAGCAACTAAGAGTTTTGTCAGTACCTAGATGGGCGACGGTCCAGAAATACCAAATGCCGAAATAGCTGGGAATCATGCAGAGAGCTCCCCGTTAATCCCCCAAGGGCAAGACCGATTTCTTCACTGCTCTCAAATCGTTCTGGACGAACCTGGCTGCAACTCCACGCCAGATTGTTTGTTTCAACTGGACGAAATAGTCGTGAGTTGTCCAAATTTCTTACATAAAGCATTGTCATTAGTTTCAATTTTAAGTTTTTTTGTTTTGTTTTCGTTTTTTTTGCTTGTTATCGGAGTATGGATCGCATTTGCCAGCCACAATGCATTGAATGAATGGAAAGAAAATAGGAAGCTCTTCAAATCCACCAGCTCCTGCTGCATAGTGTCGTAATTAATTTAGCCTTTTAATTCAGATTTAATTGTTCAATTATTCCATGGACCAACGCCAGTTTCGAGTCAGTGGTAATGAAGAACTAAATTAACCAAGATTTGCTAATGTCTAATCACCAATAGTTATTTGATTGGACCATTAAAATTAAAGGAAAATGTCACCCAACTGGGGCTATTAGGGCAAATTGGTGGGTGTAATTAATCAGTGTAATTTAACCGCTATTAAATGCATAGTTTTCGAAATTCCCCAAGATGCAGTTGACTACAAACCAATACATACATCAATGAATGTATATGTATATATAACTTCTAGACACTATGGATGCCAAATCAGTATATTCTAATATTATACACGATTAACAATGCATTCTAGTTTTCAAAGAAGCCCTTAACAATAGAACAGCTAAAGAACCAAGTCTGAAACAATACAGTTGGTCCCTTATTCAACAAATTTCGACGCTCAAATCTTTAACTTCAATAATAGACATTCTCTTCAGATGGACCCCTCCTATGCTAAGATTTCGAAGAGAACTACTTATAGCCAGAGATAGACAAAGACTGCATCTTCCAAGTCAGATTTATAGATGACATTCTTTTATATACACTGGTGATGAAGCCGAACTAGAGAATTTTTTCTACAAACGACTCGATTAGATTGCTAACGTGATATATACTGACTCCATAGCTTTCTTAGGCGCCCGCATATACATATATAATAGTAGAGACCTCTAAATCAACCTCAGCACTAAACTCACAACTAGCTTCACTCCGAATCGGCCTACTCCAAACACCTGAAGAAAAAACTACCATTTTCACAAGGACTTAGAATCATGAAGATTTGTTCTGCAAATAGAGAACTCAACAGACACAGCTACAACCTACCATACTTCACTAAACGAGGATATTCACCGGAAGATACTAATAGCCAAATGAAAAAGACAAACTGCAATACCAAGACAGGAACCCTTACACCCTCTAACAAAAATAAACCTGTCTACATACCATTTATAACCACCTTCAACAGCACCCTCCAACCCTTGGCACATATAACCAATAAGAGATGGGATATACTCACACTCAAAACAGAACTCGAAGAAATATTCGTAGAACCATGTGTTATCACCTACCGTGAACCCCAAAACATCAGAGATATGATTAGAAGCAGCAGTATGATAAATAATGAAGTCTCACATAACATCTAAAAATATCTAAAACCACTGAATTCTTCCAACTGTGAAACAAAAAAAATAGTTAATGTTGCAACCATCTTAAGTATACCAATACCATCACTAACTTTACCACTAACAAGACCTTCTACTTATACCATGACCCCAACTGTTGAAGCAAAAATATGATATACTTCTTAGAGGGCAATAAATGCAAGTTACAATACATAAGCAAGTCTGAGTGGTAATTCAACATTAGACCTAATTACTAGAGACATAGAATCAAATCATCCAACCATCCCAGTCCAGTTTCCCGTAAAAGTACGATTCTGCACCCGAACATAATTTTGCCACTGAGACCAGGGTCACAATCATTGAAAAAATAGACACAACCAAAATTTCAGCAAGACATGAAGATATGTGGATTAACAAATTTGGAACTTTCTCCTCTAATGGATTTAACACTTGACAACCCTAACCACATAGGTCTCTAATATCATGAGCCTCCCAATAATAACAACCACACATTCACACTCAACCCGCTTTTATGTATATTCAATATCGGGGACTTCATAAAGTCACACTGAACTCTCCTATAAAAACCTTTGTATGGTATTTCATTTGGACAACTCGCAGTCATCGGTCTTTCCATGACCATGAGGATATCAAATATATACTATCCCCAACCAACCCACACAGTTTGATTCTAAACCACCACCTTACAATTCTGAAAGCTTATGGCCTCTCCAAGACCCACTACTGCAGATACAATTATATCCTGCAACAGACCAACACAGACATTATTACACATCATGATGACCCTAAAACAAAACCTCTTCCTTGATTGCAATTTTTGTTTCAAAAGCATAACATTGAATATTAAGTTAATGTTCTACGGAAAACTTCTAACCACTGAAAGGTACACACCCTCACACGCACATACCGCACTGCACACGAATTAATTAATTCATGGATTAATTATTCAATAAATAAAGTCTCCATACACTCCTATTCCTGAGTCTGTCTCATTCCCTTTTATATATATATATATATATATATATATATATATATTAGCACTAGTTCATGTACACGCACACACATACACACACACATACACAAATATGTACATATATATGTGGGTAGGCATATCAATCCCTTGCATTGCAGCCAATTTCAATATCCTCTTTTCTCAATCTATTACTACTGCTACTAACACCATTATTTTTAATTCGTACTGTAAGTGCACCTACGGGCTTCTCAGTTTATGAGCTGATTGTCAAGCCTCAGATAGAGACTGAGTGCAGATTTTTACAGAATACACCTGCCTGTTTCGTCCATTCATTCGATGTAGTAGGATAACCTATCAAGGATCGAGCCCAGAACTCCGAATACAACTGACACGACTTTCACTACTGGAAATCCCCACAATCTTGAAATTTCTACTTTCAAGTTAACATATATTTTTCTTCTCTATTTCTTTGTGTTTTATATTTATATTTTTGTCTGCAGGTATTGCGACATCATTATTTGGATGCTTTCCCTTTTTTGTACCATGTACAATGATGTCGTGTCAAAGGTATCCATTTACCTTTAGATGCATGTATGTCAAAGTTCCACAGATACCTTTGGTTCTCAGTTTTACTTAACTTGTAATCCAGTACATGATTGCACCATTCATCCAAAGTGATAAAGCCACTTAAAGAATGTCAAATGCAAATTGAAACAGACCTTATCATCTCTTCGCTTTTATTCTTCTTGGGCCAACATTTTACAACCTGCCACAATGTGATCAATATTTTTCCACTCGCTCGTTGCACAAGCGTCACCTATTCGTTAGAGATGTGTGATATATTTCCTTCTTCATTGTGTTAGAGCTAAGTGCTTGGTCTTGAGCGACAACCAATAAACTCTCCGTTTCCGTCCTCAAAACTCCACACTGAAGTCACTTCCGCGACTAATCATCTTTCTTTACTTCTTTGGTATCTCTTATGAACTGTCTATGCGATTGCATTTCTCCACGTACTTCCTTTCTTTTATGGACCTTACTATTTTGGCATGTACCTATAATTCTTAAATCTACAACAGCATATTTAAGAAGTTCTTTATTATTTTCCACAAGGTAATAGTTTACAGACCTTTGCTCTTCACCCACACAGTCAGCAATGATAATGAATCCCCTTCCTCCGACCTTCCTTTTCATGTAAAAATGACTTATATCTGATTTAAGATGAGGCGATCAATGCATAGTTGGGTTTTTTCTCGTTTTTTTCTGTCTAGAAC
Organism: Thysanoteuthis rhombus; assembly: GCA_963457665.1. Lineage (NCBI taxonomy): Eukaryota > Metazoa > Mollusca > Cephalopoda > Oegopsida > Thysanoteuthidae > Thysanoteuthis > Thysanoteuthis major. The sequence continues at coordinate 14,652,094 of OY735236.1, read as the reverse complement.
ATCTAATTCATCTCTCGTCCAGTTATCATTATAAATATAATAATAGAATTATTATTATTATTATTATTTTCCATATTCATAAGTGCATGAATATTTGTAAGATAGTATCAACGTATAATGAGGAGATGACGGTGCGTACATGTATACCCATTCTATGAATTCTTTTCATCATTTATTATGTACAAACGCGGGCATCACCAAATATTGAAACTATTCTGTTTATATATGTATACTCTATCTGCTTATGTCATATATATATATATATATATATATATATATATATATATATATGAGCGTGTGTGTGTGTGTGTGTCTATTTTATGCATTGTATATTAAATATATCGAGCAGGCTCTCAATATGGGTAAGTTGAGTTTTTATGCAAATCAACAGCTTTAATCTTGAAATAATTATTGTAACAAATTTTAATAAAATTTGTCGTTCTGAAGAGATTTTTTATTGTAAATACCTTTTTCTAGGTCCATCAAATCACGAAAATTACTCAAAAAAACGAAAAATACGAATTTTTAAGGAATTTTAACTTCAAATTTGATATAACACGATGCTTGCCTAAATATGATGAGAGTTCCGATGATGGAAATGAAAAAGATTTCGAAAGTCCGACATGAAATATTCACCTTATCCTAATTTTGTAATCGATATATTCGTGTTTCAAATCCATCAAGCCTTTACTTCTTTTGAACAACAGAAGTAGTTTGGGACATCGTGTGTTCATAATAATGTCAAAGAAAACAGGACCAGTCAGAAAATACGTACCTGCACAATGTGTTAATATATCCGTGGAAAAGAAATAATATTCTGATATAAATTAGGCGAACAAATATACGCAGTGGCAAAATTGAACAATCCTATATTACAAAGTTTAGTTACATACGGGTACCATGATTCTAAAAAGAGCTATTTTTTTATAATTTGGATATCTAATGTTTAAATATTATTGTTTAGCATTAGTTAACTTGTTACAATTATACAATTTACTATCATATTAACACTTTATGCAGATTGGCAGTTTTCTAACTGGTAATTATATTTGTACATGTGTGTGTATATGTGTGACACAATTTTAATCCCATACGCACTATATACATCTGCTCTGTCTTGATGGGTAGTACACCCATATGCATATATATATATATATATATATATATATATATATATATATATATATATATATATATGAGTGTGTGTGTGTGTGTGTGTGTGTGTGTGTTTTAGAGGACAATTGAATTATCGTTTTCCGCTTATACCTCATCGATATACAAGATAAATTGTTCGTGAGGGCCATTTCCGACGGGTCAGGCTTGCCAAAACTCCATTTTGCTTATCGTATCTTACATTGACCAATGGTCCCCCATCCAGCTACTGACGTGCAGATCATGCAAAAATCAGTGAATCTAATGATTTAGACCTGGCCCTTTGGTCTCGGGGAGAACTTCTTCAATCCCAGTCATAGCGTTGAATACTTAGCGGAGAGGAATTAGGAACTTTTTTTTCTAAATTTTTGTTATGACTCGGCGGTAGGTTGAACCCTAGCCTGACGAACTGGAGGCAAGGACTTCACCGATCAGCGTAGTCCAGTGGTTAGAACTTAATATGACATTTATATAGTTTCTACATGTACGTACTCGGTACTCAGATGCACACTTGAAAGTGTATTTGTTGGTGGATTGGCATGTATTCATAGATAATCCATCTACATCATATATTGCTAGATATAGTTATGTTGATGTAATGCATTCATCATTATATCTATGTACGCACATGCGTGTATGCGTGTGATTTTGCTCACAAATACTCTTCGAAGTATATTGATCAATTGATTTATTATGTTTGAGAGTATATTACATTCTATTATCGAGTCAGTTCGGCTGTGAATAAACCCAACTTATCGTACTTTGAAGACATAATGCAACAAAATGATTTTAAAGCATTTCAATATTCTTTCGTTTTTTTCAAGGATTATTTTCAAAAATAAGTAACATTAGGTCTCTCTTTCCAAGTACTTAGTCTCGGGAATTGAATCTATTCGAAAGGTTTCAAATTATGTATTTATTTTTTAAATGAAAATTTTTCTATGGGCATCACCATATAAAATTTACATTAAAAATACTTTCTTCAACATTGAAATGCACTAAAAAAATCGTATGAATTTCATGAAAAAATCAAAAGTTTATCGGTGCAGAGAAACATTGCATATTTATTTTTATTTTCTCTCTTAACTCTTACGTATGTTTTGGCTGATAACTCCCAGAATGGCTTTATCAATTTATTTACTATTCATAATGATCTAAATTTGTCCAAGTTATTATTAAAATCATTTACACCTGCACCATTTATTATTCATTCCAGTATTTGAATTTTTCCAGGGTAAAAACAATATGATTACGTGACTTTGTTTTTGCAATGAAAATAGCTAGTACATTCTCGCTTTTTTTCTGGCTTATTCGACATCGTGCTTCCATAATTTGTAAAACTATTTGATATTTTCAAAGTCTCCACTTGTCTCCTTCACAAACAAAGTAACCATGCTTGAAATTTTAATACCTTAAATGAGGTCGTTTTCTGCTAACCTGAGTCGGTGAGTGGATAGATGGATTCATGCCTTAACTAAATGCATTCGTGCTAAGATAACACAAACTGTGTCAGTCAATGTTTGGTTTCAGTAAGCCGATTCTTTTTTTCTGTGTTGCTAACCGATCGGCCACCAGTTCAGGCGTCCGGACAAGAGGACGACCTTGAAGGCGTCGAATCGAGGGCGTGGCAGAAACGCTCAAGTCCTCTCCGTCAGAGAAGTGACCCACCAAGATATCGACCGACTTCTCCACCTCCCTCACCTGCCAGTAAACGTGAAAGATGAAATAAAATATAATCGATCAAACAACAAAGATAGAAAAAAAGACAGAAAAAATAGTTGGTGAAATTACGAGGAGGCAAGAATAAAAATGGACTGGTCTGGTGAGTCATTAAATGAAAACTGTCAAGTAACCAGCGTCTTATGACAGCACGCTGTGTTTGGGGTGATCAATTAAAAATTTGGAAAAAAGGGGCAATCAATGAATAAGTTACTTCTCCCACCTTTTGTTGGACAGTGATTACTAAAAAGTGTGAATTTATAAAAGCAAAAGAAGCGTGAATGCTGATATAATTTAAGTGACCAATCTAGCATAAACTAACATTACAAATTGATCCCTCCTCTAGATACCTATTTGGGGGAAAATTAAGAAGTAAATGTTTAAATGTTCAGTACTCTAGCTCCATTGGTGCGAGTGGTACGCATGATACATACATAGAAGTATAGACAGATACGCTGACAGACCAACTTGAAAACTGAAGAAGCCTATGTTAACAGTTTATTTCTAGGATACAAATAGTGAAAATTTATGAAAGAATCCCAGCAGAAATCTTAGAGAAGAAAACGCAAGTGGTGTAAGGAAAATGTACGGAACCGAAAAAATGGAGCCATATGAAAAGACAATCTAAAGTAACAAAAACAGATTGGGCTCTGAAGGTAACACAGATGAGAGAAAGCTAGATTTTCCTTCTTCACTGACCAAATTAAAGTCTTGAGTAAAGGAGATTTTCAGTTCAGGAATTTCATTAGCAATGTTTCTACATTATACATAAAATAGTGAAAATCTATGGAATCCATGCTTACATATATTGGGTTCGAATTCAGGTGTTTCTCAAATGTAATCATTATCTCACCATTTCTTTGAATCATCAGTATTTTGGTACCACTGTATATACGATGATTTGTGTGAATCAAAGTTTTAACATGTATGTAGGTTCATCAAGAATCCGTTGTCTAATAATGAACAGAAGCATTTATTCTATTCAACAAATACTTAATTTTTCAATACCATCTACCCTTGAAAATTTACTTAATTTAGTTGTGTATATTTATTACATCAGTCTAACATTATACAATGAAAAATTGGCTCCAGCCACGGACTGATTGATCCAATATTGCATGTTTAATAAATCCCATTTATGATGTCACAGATATCTTACAGAGAAAATGAATATCCTTCAATACGGACACGATGATTATTAGATTTTATTGAAAATTTTTCAACTCTCAATATACCTGCATGTACATGAAATACGCTTTTGACAGCAGTTAATTGCGTCATTAAGCTAGTTTCAGCTTCAGTTGCTGTGGAATTAAACAAATAACAGAATTTGCAGTCAATGAATGACATCTGAATAACGGTTATTTTTTTTGAAATGTTAATATTCTCGGATGTCTTTTTGTTCAGGCTCTTCCATGCGTTTAATATTCTTGTCGAGAAGACTTTTTTTCTTATACCAGTGAAGGCCTGGATTTGTAATTCATGGCTATCTCCTCGAGTCTTACCGTAGATAGATGAAGCCACCATTTTCTCATCAGGTCATTTTGAACAATGAACATTATTATCCACTATATGTAAATTATTCAGGACTCTATGGATTTCCAATGAGTCAGCATGTTGTCTTCTGTATTCCAGGGTCTCTTCGAAGTCAGTTGTTGGACATAGGCCGTCCTCAAATAAGTGTAAGACATAGGGGATGATGGTCTATACCCAGCTATGCTGACACATGACGTGTTGCAAGGGGGTACAGATGGATTCATGCCTTTCCCAAGAGCATTAGTGCAATATAAGCATAAAGCTTGACCCGATTTCCTCTCTATGGCATAAACCATTCACCCTCTGTTTGTCACATCGATTCAGAATGTGGGTGATCATGGCTCTCCACGGCTTCCTTTCCCTCGTTGCTTTCAACAACTCCTCCTCTCCTAATCTTCTCGATATTCTTTTGACCATTCACCCAATCAAACCCTTCAAGTAGGTCACACTCAGCCTAACTTTTGCCCTCTAAGCTCTTTGGAAGAGTTTTATTCTCCAAGTTTCCTTCACACACGCCAACAAGTGATTTCCCATGCTGAAATGAGCTTGTAATAAGGATTGTCTTTCTTTTCTCTCAGTTGAGTTTAAATGCAAGAATTAGGTGAGGTCATGATCGCCCAAGAGCACCGCATACAAAAGGTCACTTCTCACTGGGACATTGTTACTCCAGTCCCAACCAAAGGGTGAAAAGAAAAAGAAAAGAAAAACTTCTTCTCGTAACAATATAACAAAAATTTTCTCCCGTCAGCGCAGTTTTGACATTTATAAAGCGAGAAGAAATTTCTGCTGATAAATTGAGTGTTTACACGAGGAATTATCGATTCCTTCTTTATTTTATTTACTCTATTTACTTATATACAGACTCTCTCTCTCTCTCTCTCTCTCTCTCTCTCTCTCTCTCATTCTCCTCTTTCTTCTTCTTGTTCTTCTTGTTCTTCTTCTTTCTTTATACTTTTCTCACATTCCTCTCTCTTTAAATATTTTTCTCTCTTTTCCTCTCTCTCTCTCTCATGCTCTTGTCTCTTCCCTTATTAAACGCCATTACAACTTGTTAACCAAAACTGTCTCCAAAAGAAGCTGATTCACTGATCAGCCCTAACACCGAAGGAGATTGGTCACACGACGGTGTCTATTGAGTGACTAAGTGAACCTGTCGCTTTCCACTTTATTTTTGCAATATCCACTCTAAGACTTCACTTCTGTTTCTTTCTCTCGTTCTTTGTTTCCGTTTTGTCCAACATTCATTGACTTCTCTTCTTACGTACGAAAATCGCTTGAACATACTGGTTATTCTAAGATCACCGAAGGTTAACAATGTCAAGCCTGGACAGTATCTAGATGACTGTCTGGGGATACTAGGTGCTGTAAGCAGTTTCAGGTTATATAAAAAACTTTCTGTGGCGATCCCAGTTATTCTCCTAAGATGAATACCGATCTCCCCACCACGCTCAGTGGTGCAAGTCAAAGGACACTCTAACTTACCCCCTAACCCTCAGAATGGCCTGGCTCCAAATGACAAAAACGAATTAATTGATCTGGGGGAAAATATATTTCTCTCTTTCATTTTGTTTCTTTCTCTTCTCAGTTTTTTTTTTCTCTTTCCATTTTGTCTTTGTTTATCTTTATTCTTTCTTCTATATTCCCTTTCTTTTTCTCCCTTATTCACTCTCTTTTTTTTTCCACACTTTTTCCCCTTACTTTCTACAATTTTGTATCGTTCTTTTTTTCCTTCAATTTTCCTCGTTCAATTTTTTAGAACCACACTTTGTCCAGCCAAAGCCCGATCTTTAAAAGCCTCACATAGCGTTTCATCTATCAATAGACTTCTAATGAAGACTGCACACTTCTTTGCATCAATAAACTTCCAGCCAACACAGTGTATTTCTGTGACTGTATGAAGAGATGAATAATCACTTTTGG
>OY735236.1:14553267-14643267 GCA_963457665.1 Thysanoteuthis rhombus | reverse complement strand
TATACATATATATATATACACATATATATATATATACATATATATATATATATATACATATATATATATATAAAATAAAAGCTAACCAAGCTTGTACAAATCATTCTCAGTACTAGAATCATATTCCCTCATAATACCTTAATCGAGGGTATCGTAAGGTTAGGTACATAGACAGTTGTTAGTAAATCCTGATTCTTGCCGATCAGGCCGGTCGATGCTTCGCTCTGCTTACGGTACCTGGTATGCCCCAGCGTTCACACATCTAGGTACTGACCAGCCTCGACTTCACTAAACCTCAATGAGTTTACGGGAACCAATGTATTATCTGAGAAATGTTCCTCAATCGCAGTTTGCATGCTGAGTGCCTAACGACGATGCATTGAGTACCATTTTAATGTGTTTGGGATGACTCGATAGAACCACAGCTCAACGAAATACTCTGCTACTTGGCCATGGCTATCGGTCAAGATTTAGAAAAATGTTTACAGATGCCACGCATACTGTAATTAGATTGACATACATACATTTAAAATTAATGGAATAGATTGAAATACTGAAGCATTTCATTCAAAAAAAGGTTGGTGGAAGGAATGTAGCTGTTTCTATCTTTATAAAACAACATCGATATCAGGGCTTTTGAGAAATTAAATTCCACCACCATAACTGTATAAAGCCATAAATTGTACTTCATGCATGTTACTTTCAACCCATGCATTGATTTCCAATATTTTTGTACATTTCCATGGGCACAGTAGTTAACATTTGGAAGAAAGAAATTTAATGACTAAGCAGTAAAATGAGGATTCAGTTATCAAAATATTTGCACTTACCTAAATTAAAATGAATATTAAGTTCTGAAATAATGAAGACATTTCAGAGAATTATGACGCTAGGGTATCAAATGATTAACCTATGATGCGACAGTCACATTCAATAGACAGATAATATAGAATGAGAACGTATTGAAATTACTAGGCGAATAGCCACGAATATGATAAATTGCTGTCAGCCAGAGAATTAATGAAATATCTTGGTAGATAGAATGTTTTTAAATAGATAAATCAGTCAGTGTTTAATCTAATTTGTTTTCGAAAAAGCGATATTTGTGACTTGGAAAGTTTTTACGATCTTGGAAAAACTGTAAACATGTATACACCTTTCTTGACAGGAAACAATCCTTCTTACATTCAGCCACTTTCCGTGAGGAATATCAAAGTACCCACTGTTAGTTAGATAAAATATTTCCAGTCATTAGTCGATATCTCCCTTTTACTTTCTCCTCCTCTCTTTTAATATTTAGCAAATTTAGTGTGCTTGCTCGTTTGTTTTTAAGATAAGTCTGACTAATTCTATCCGATTGGCCACTAGAAAATCCAAAATGGCGGCTATTTTTGCAAAATGGTGCCTAATCACCTTTCATAGTTGTTTTTTTTCATAAATTTTTATGTAGTCGGTCGATTTGAATGGTCTTGGTATCAAGTTGTATGTATCCAGGGCCATTGGATTGGATTTTGCTGATTTATCAGTCAGCATCAGCCGATATTAATTTATCAGATATATAAGTATCGGTATATATATTGTCTGATTTGAATTGATGTGAAACCTACTGTCACAGAACACCAGAAAAAAGATGCTTGGGATTATTTCGAAATAGTATCATGGAATAATTTTGTCCAGCAGAGGTTATTCCAATTGTCTGCCGTCCTTTCAACACCTTTCTCTTATTTCCAAATTAATGAAATCAAAGCTTTATCATCATAAAGATATTAATTTTATGGGAGTTAGCTCCTTTCAAGTGGTGTACACCGGAAGGTGCTCTCCAGTGTATGCAAATATTGTATCTTGAATCGTATGGATAACAAAATGAAAGACTAATTTACAAAAAGAAAATGGTCAGTCCACAAGTGAAAAAGAGGGATTAAAAATATCATATTTGGCACTGAATAATCGAAGTATCATTACTTGGCCAAGGTGTCAATGACTGTTGCTGACGGACAATTACTACAAGGACTGACAGCATCGTGGTGTATCTGTAGCAAACACATGTAAACACACACTCACACTCACACACACATTTATGTATATATAAGCATATATCCACAAATGCACGCATGCTCACACATGCACACACATAAATATATATACAAAAACGAGTTGATATCAGAATGTGATGGGTTACAAAAAGACAAATCACTTGGAGGGAAAAGGCATTGTTTATTTTATCTCCTACACAAAAATTAACAACATATATGATGTCCCTTGAGCAACAATATCCAGAAGTGACCAAGGGGTTTCACAAGGGGAATTCTTTTTTTTTTTACAATTTCAGAGAAGACCTCTCTGGCTTGGCATCTAACCAAACCTTTTAACAAAATAACGCCGTTGGAAGACCATATTTTCAGACATTCAATGGATGATGTTTTCCTTTCGCAGTAAATGTAAAAATACTGCATGGCATCTGCTATGGGTTTTTTAAAACCTTCACTTATCTCAGCAAGAATCCAACCATTTTCTGATATCATCCTGGAACGACTGGAGATAGTCGTTTTCGTCATGTATGACAGATCAAGTGCAGTCACTGGTGTGGACAAAGCAAGACTGAGTCAGAACAATTCAAATCCGCCAGCGTAGACGTGCTCTCAGAGACACACCACGTGCGCTGCTCATTAGGCTGGCGTCATCTGGAGCAAGACAGCCATTTCCTGGCCAGACACCAGCAGTTTTGATGACCGGGGTCGGATGCAAAAAGGGGAGACATGTCAGATATGTTAGTCAACATTACCCCCAACCGCAGCCAGTTGTCAAGAGCTGAAGTGTTATTGCAAGTGTTGTACTTGCTTCAACCCAGGGCTCCCGTGTACAGTATTCTGCTGCTGCATATGTGAGCAGAACTATAGGAACATTCTAATAGGCACAATACAGGTATGATGGTTTGATTTTCATATTTTTCCGATACGGTTATTCTGAGAATCATTCCTCTCACTTTTCTATCACTAATTTTATATTACATTTTTACAATAATTATACCAGAATTAAACCAGTGAGGAATATTGTAGGATATCTTAATACATACAAATTGACACCAAAATCATTCAAATCAGCTGAATACACAAATTACTACGTGTGAAAAATCAACTGCAGATGGCCACTTTTGTAGCTATCTTGAAAAATAGCCACCATCTTGAATCTTAAACTGGCCAAACAGGTACATTTAATGAAAAACTTCAGAGGACAAACTCACTAGATTTCAAATTTGCATCATAATGTGAACGATTTTTCAGTTACCTGTTCCATTATATTGAATTGATTGGTAGGATAGAATAATCTGTTTTTAACTGTGACGAATATCAAAAGTTCCATAAACGGTAAACTTTTCAAGTCAAGACCAGATTTGAATACATTAGCAGCGTTTGAAATGGACTAAGGGACCCAAAGAGAGAGTAGTTAAAGAGCGTTCAGAGAAAGATGTTATTTTAATCAGAGGGTGGGATAATGAAAGAGAAAGAACAAATTATTCTTCACAAAACATCATATCATTACTTTTTTCAATCATTTCCCGAGGTAAAAAAATATGGGTATAAGAAAGAAACAAAGAACGAACGAACAAAAGGAAGCAGATTAAACTTAGCTTATAATTAATATATACACTTAATGAATTCTACAGCACGATATTTTCCTTTTATTTTTAATACGAGGTCATTTATTCTTGTTCCCAACATGTTAACAAGGATTGAATTGTAAAATCATTGGAAACAAATATCCTTTTATATCTATTATCTTTCTATTACAGAAACAAATGTTGCCAGATATAGTCAAATGCTGTCAAATTGTATATACAACGTTGCGTGATTCGAACAGGGTTTTTTTTTCTTGTTATAAACAGCAGGACGGTGATAAGAAATAAGAAACTTTCCATTTATTGTTTTTATAGACGTGACAGAGATATCGTGTATTGTCACCAGAGTTATTGGTGCAGATGTGTGTAACCCTACCGATGACCTTGACCAAGTGATAATGTGCTCGCTTCCAGTTCCTTTGGCTGTGCTTCTATCAACTGCTATACATAAGACTTTAAGAATGGATTGTCCCTCCGCAAAGCGCTCAGCATAATGACTAAGATCGCAGAACCCCTTCCTTCTGAGGGTCAGGTTACAGCTAAATCACGTTGAATACACTGGTTGGCATAAGATCACCGAAGCTACTGAAAGTCGAGCCTGGTCAATACATAAATGATTGACGCGGATAGAACGAAGCTTTGACAAACATGACATGCCGGAAGTTAACAATTGTCTGTATGAAACTACTCCTATGACAGTCTCGATTAGGGTATAAGCTGAAAGCTACCGTACTTATCATGAGGTAATATCTTGACATTTTAAGTTCGGAAAAATTGGATTTAAGATTGTTAATATGAAGTTGACTACAGCTGTGCAGAGTGATTTGGCTGAGTCAATTAGCACCTTTATGAAACATGGTCTTTCAAGAAAAGAGAAATAAAACTCCTTCATATATGCGTTGGTGAAATGGATTTCAAAATTTGGTTTAAAAACTTGGGGCAAAGTGAAGCAATAAATTTGAGTGGAAGTTCAAGGGGAAGTTATAAAAAGATTTAAATTTACAAATTTAATATCTTTAAACGTTTGCAAAACTTTCAATTTATTTTCATAAACATCTTGCAAGTCAGACATTTTCATTTTTAGGTTATAATTCTCGTTTCTTTATTTAGTTGTCCACTTGTGTAAAGAAACTTCAAGAATAGAAATTTCAAAAACGACTGTAAAACCAAAAGGTTTATATTAAAAAAAGTCATTGGTATAAAAATATTTTGGAAATCTTTTTCAATTTCTTGGATATTTATTTATCATATTTTCGATTAATGTCAACCAAAATTATCACCAAAACATATGATTCTCCTGTTCTTGGTCTGTCTGGCTGGATATGTATGATTCAAACACGCGTAAAAGCTGCATCAATGCCGCTAGAGGGCTGCAAACTTACTATCTATTGCTTATTTTATCTTCTTTTTTTAATTTTGAAATCTTTCCCCCCAAAGTGGGTTTTTAGTGGAGGGTTCAATATTCCAGGGTTTTTTTTCTAAATTGGTCACTTGATTTATTAGGCGGCATTAAACTTGATTCATTTTCCCAAATCAGACCCCAACACATCGAAAGATGTTGGTCACACAATTTCTTTGGGTGATCAACAAGACCTGTTTTAATATCAGTTACTTCCTATAGCAAAAGAAAATCTAAACGAAATCATACATATATATATATATATATATATATATATATATATATATATATATATATATATATATATATATATATATATATGGGGATTTATGGTTGTATGGTTGTAACACTCATGTTGCACTAGCGTTTCTCACAATAAAATCTGCTAAGACGATACTTTTATGCCTTTCATAGACAGCTGTATCAAATCTGTTGAGTACAATTCACTGATTTTGAATCAGCTTTGTTTCCCTGGAAGCAAAGTTGATTGTAAAATAGCATAAGGTCTTAAAAGCCGTCCTGAGATAAAAATGGAAATAAGTGTATGTAGTCATACTTGTCAGAAAATCAACGGTCATCAGGTACGTACGTTCGTATGTACGAGGTATAACATTAAATTTGTAGCCCAAATAAGTACCTGTTGCTTATAGGTATTCGTGCACCAAAGATATTTAGCTGTTAATTATTGGACAATTTATGACAGTAATAACAGTTCTGAATTCAGATAATTTCATTTCCAAAAGCAATGTAGACAGGAACTAATCATATTATCACGCTCAAGCAAAATATACGGAAGATGGGTAAGTCACGATCTTCCTGAATATATATATATATATATATACACACACACACATATATATATATATATATATATATATATATATATATATATATATATGAACTGTGTTTTCATATAGAAACTCTTTTTTGAAATTTCCCGTCAATACATGTAAATAGAGTAAACAGTTAAAGGAAAATGGGAATCGAACTTGCAACTGATAAGGTAACTGTTACAACGTAGCTTTACTCTAACCATTTCGCTAAATAACCACCGGTAATCTAAAGGTCCAATTAATTGTTTTTGCTCAAAATTCTCATTTCGTTCTATTCTCAGTCTATTTCTGCTCTATTCGTTTCTTCCAACGAAACAGTTATGTATTGAGAAACGGATATGATCTGACAGAATGATAATAAATTTCATTATATTATAATGACGGTAGATCATTTCAAAGAGTTTCCATATAATATGAAGCAATTTATGATCATTCTGCCAGATCATATTTATCCATTTCTCAATACATACACACACACATAAACACACAAACACATATATATACGTATATATCCCTTCTGTCCGGAAAGTATCCAGCGATTTGATATCAATAATTCAGAGCAATAATGTCTAAACCCGTTTCTAAGTGCCCCCCTTCCACTTTGGAACCCCACACTCTCATCCTATCGTTCCCCCCACTTCTTGAATCAGTCAACAGAGTCCACTTTTAACATCAACACCAACCGTCTCTTTGGCTTCTGTTTAATCTCGTCCAAGGTTTGGAAATCAATTTGAAAAAAGCTGTGAGTTGCAGAAAACCAAATCGATAGTGAAGTGGGATTGTGTTAGACTTGGGTAGTATTTCTGGAAGAGAAATACCAGCACCAAACATGAACAATTAATCACTTGGTCATTGTCAATACAACCTTCAAAAAGTTCACACTACTGATTGTGTATCCCGTCTGATCCTGCATGCGCATCAAGGTCCCCTCTAATTGGTTGTCAAGTTACATAAAGGCTGCACTACTGATTCCCGATATATTTAAAATGGCTTGGTACTTTCCAAATAGATTTTAGTCCATTAGGGGAAAAAAGTGAAGAAGTAAGGGAAGAGAGAAAAGGAAGGTGCCAATGAAAAACAATATTTTATATCATCAAAGAACTCAAAACTTTTTCGCTTTGATGTCTATTTCGCTCATCCAATTTTGAGTGTCTTTGAAATTCTGTAATCGGCGACAACGTAGAGTCTATCAAATTCAATAAACATCTGTTAATTCATTTAATTTTTTTCAATGCCTCCTTTGTGCATTTCCATTTTTATAATCTTTTCTCAACGATACTTTCATCGTTCGTACATAAACTTGGAGTCACTAAACTAATTATCTAAGAACAAAAAGAGCGAAGCCATTCAATTCTGTATCTTTTTTTCACTAATTGGAGTACTAAGTCTATATTACTTAGTTCTCAGATGTTATTGAACTAGACGAATTACTATACGTATTATTTTTTTGTTATCAGAGAATCTGAATGTTGTAACATTAGGATTTTTTTCGTTTTTGCTACACTAAATGTTCGTTTTAGAACGTAATAATATAATTTCCTTTTTCTACATAATATATTAAAGACTGGGAAATATGTCGAAACGAATTTCAAAGTCTTTAATTTTACTCTCGCTTTTATTTCAGTGTGTTGATTGAATTTTCATTAGTTATGCAGAATAAGTTATATCCGAATAATTGATTGCATAATAATAAGAAAATTATATATATATATATATATATATATATATATATATATATATATATATATATATATATATATATATATATGATGTAAATGGAAATCTATTTTGAGCATCTCTTGTGTGGTTATTTTGTAACTCAGCAATAATTGGAGGGACTTTCTTGAATATGCATGAACGGATGAATCCCTGCTGTGTTACTTAGTCATCAATGAGACATTATTGAGTGAGCTGGTGCAATGAGCGATCGCTGTATTCACAATGACCGAAGGGATAGATGCGTCTGCCCTTTCGCCATATAACGGGAAGGATTTTTGCAAAATGTCATATCACACAGATCTGTCAAACAACCGGATTTGTTTTCCTTGAAATTATTTGCCTTTCTTAAATCTGAAATTGCTGTCAATAGCGGGTAGAATTGAGACCGAGTGCGAGATTAAAAGGAACATGGTGGGGCAGCTGATAGCGACTCCAAAAGGGAACTTTGCTGATTGTTTAGAAAAGCGGAAAGGACGTTCGGATAAGTGCTCAAGGTGGAAAATAGATCTTCTAGTTGGATTAATGCACCTAGCCTTATATAAAATCTGTTTTCTTTAATATCAAATGGGTTTCTGAATCATCAATCTGTTTATCCTTTGTAAACTTCAGAATTCTCCAAAAAGTGTTATTACAAATCGAAGTTTGCACAAAACATGCCAAGTTCTGCCAAAGAGCTTCCATAGTTTTATATCTAAAAGAGATATGACCATACAAAATTGCCTCAAAACCGTTGATATTTTTGGAGATGCTTTTTTTCCATTCGGAAGGAGTACTGGATGACCTTGCAAGTGATTCAATAAATATCAGATGTTCACACTTGAGCGTCGGTTTTTGGAAACTTCTCACATATCATTCTTCAGAATCCAATAACGATGAGACTAACCTTACATACGATCACTTGTTTCTTACCCCAAGGCAATAACCAATCAGACAATTTTAGGCCTCTGGGCTATTTTTGAATATTATGAACAGTAAAGTTATTGGCCGATAAATCTTCAGACTAAGAAACCGTCAACCATAACCGTAAAAAATGGGTTTCTTCAGTTTCCAAGTTGATCTGGCTGACTGAGTATGTATAATGTGTACAGGCTGCACCAATGGAGTTGAAATTTGGAATATTCACTCTTTCGTATGTCTTGAAAAACCTTTTCTCTATTTTTTGAATTGATTCCTTGGTGGTGTTTCCGTATGCAAAGTAATTTTATGCTAAATCAGTCCCTTAGTTTGTGTCCGGCAGCATTAGTTTTTATTTTTTAAACGTTAGTTTTTGTTTTGTTTTTTTATATTCAGCCTTTTTAATGATCACTGCCCAACAAAAGGCAAGAGAAATGACTTATCGATTGATCATCCCTTTTTCGAATTCTGACAGAATACGTTGGTCTCGTGACAGTTTTTATTGATTGACTAACCAGACTTGTTATTTCATTACCTGCGAACTACGCTTCTTTCCTACACAGCAAAATACTTTGCGTATCATTTCTCTCCGACATTGCTTGATATATTTCCTATTGTATTTTAGAATTTCAAAAGTTTGTCTCCATTAATGTACGCACACACATACGTACATACATACACACACAAATATATATATATATATATATATATATATATATATATATATACATATATATATATATATATATATATATATATATATATATATATATATATATCGCAGCATCTCTCTGTATATCCTTTTTACTTATATTATTCTGTCAGCTGGAGACAAACGAAGAATAGATCTAACATTTGCTTTAACCCTATCAAGACTTATGACATATATATCTCAAGATTTCTATGACTGCTTGAATAATATTTGTTCCGTGGTTCTCTTTTCGAAGACTTCTGGGATGTTCATGTCGCGAACAATTCGTACAAAAAACAATAATTTCTTTATTGGACAAATGTATCCCATCAGGATGGTTCTTCAAAAATGGGAAATATTCATAAAATTTGTTTAACCGATTAATCAATAGAATAATCTGCTTGCGCATGCGCAGTAGGTTGCATCAAGATTGCGCAACCGGTCTTCAAGATGTTTAAAACGTCTTGATTCTGATCGACCTTGTATAACTCAAGCATAGGAAAATGGAGATAATGCAATTCATATCTTTGCTTTATAAACACTGGAATGTTTTAGAAGCAAAATTCCTATTCAAGGCAAATTCAACAGTAATTCGTCATTGAATTAGAAATTATCGTATTTTTCAGGATTTGATATGGTTAATCAAGTTGAATGTCTCTAATTATACAGTGTGAAATATATTCTTAGTAGTTACCGTATTATTCGGAAAAATAATGTGATCTTTAATTTTTGTAACTGAAAATCAGTAAAATATGTATATAATTTTTTTATACCTGAGTATAAAGCTACCTCGTCTCCGCTTGACCTGGATTTTTTTTATTATTAAATTCTAAGCATCATGCATGAGTAAGAACGGTGAAAATTGAACGAATTTATTTGAATTTCTCTAATAAATTTTTTTTCAATGAGGAAACTCTGTTAATTTTTTTCTCAGTCAATTTATCTCCGTTTCTCTGTCCGTCCGTCCAGCTTTCCACGTCTATCTCTCTTTCCCTCTCTCTCACACTATCTCTCTCTATCTCCATCCCTCTCTCTCTCTCTCTCTCTCTCTCTATATATATATATATATATATATATACATATATATATATATATATATATATATTTACTGGGGATCGTAATGTAAAATGGCCACCTTCATGTGGAAGAGTCCATCGTTATCGACGGAAAAACTAAAAAAAATTACTCTGGTCATTATATAAGTAGATTAGAACAAAAGAGACGACAAGAGTGAACGGGAAATCGCTATCTGTTCATCTGTAAGGGAAACATGTTATTTTCTCTTATACCATAATGTTGGTGCTTGCCAAAGATGAAATGTTGCCATTTTGTCATGATGAATACTATTATCAGGTGGTCCTCATGAACATCTCTGTCTCTCTCTCTAGAGATTGGATTTAATTACATTATCATATATAGTTGTCTCAGACTTCTTGTTAGGACAGTGTTTCAGTCTCCTGGGTCTTATTACAAGATAAGTACTGTTTAGAGCAATTATACATTATTACTAAGTAGCCATAGACAATAAAACTTTGGTTATGGTTAGTAATTTAGAACGAGCAAGTCTCTTCATTTGTTTGAGAAACTATACAAAACTAGTTAATGATAGTTACTTTGCTAATGGTATACCTCAAGATCAGAATCTAAAGCACTTTAGTATAAAAAAAACTAATTGGGGTTGCCTGAAGAGACTAACCCCAGCACTTGTCCAAATCTTCTGCTCATAAACACTAGGTTGCAAATTCAATTACCCTCATTTTTTTCCTCTCTCCTCAACCGAGTGCAGCTGTTCTCCTTTTGTAGATATCTTCATGGTTCTTTTCTTACATCTTCCCTTATCTTATCTGCGCTCTCTGCTGTCTCTTTGTTGTAATTCTATTCTCAGAATCTTCCCTCTACTTCAAATTATAGACTGTCACTGACTGACTGACTGACTGACATACCGAAAACCTCTTACCACCTCTCATTTTTTCCCCTCCCTTCTATGTATGTCAGAAACTAGAGGGAGGGGTCACATGCATCTATAACCTTACTTTCAGGCTTGTTTCAAATGTTACAGATGGAAGCGTGTAGAGACATTGCTTATGATAACAATTACGATTAATACTTATAATTCAAGATAGATGTGATCGCCTTAGAAAATTAGTCGGAACGATGTTGCACAGATACTCAACATTAGCATATTGGAAAACTCGACATCATTTTACACCAAAGATCTAGTTCCGTTTGTTCAAACTTTCTTTCAAACGGAACACGGCTCTATTTTTAAAGTTTGAATGTTCATGGTCAAAAGAGGCCAAACATGTAAGTACGAAATATCTTACGTATTGACGATGAAAACATTACCTAGAAAAATATCTCACTTGGTGCCCCATAACCTTATCCCCGAATTCATTGACGTAATTATCTAACATGGTGTAGACCCCACTTATGCGAGAAAACAACAGCATATGTACCGGAGTTCTTTAATCTTGCTATATAAAGACTGGGTCCTTTCAACTAGAAAAAGGGGTGAGAGGAGTTGATACTAACTCGGTCAAACTCTCCACAACCTGATTTGAGACGATCTTCTAGTACCCAGAATGGTAACAAAAAAAAAAAAGAACGATAGACAGCTTATACCTAACTAACTTCAGATTTGCTGATAACATCACCCTTTTTACTGGAAACCTTTACCATCTCTATGTAATGTTAGACGAACTAAATGAAACAAGAAAGAAAGTTGGCCTCTGCATGAACTGAAGCAAAACTGATGCTATTTACAACAAACATGTTTGGGACAAATACTTAACGACTTAAATCAAACATGCAGAGCAGGGGTTGGTAGACAACTACCTTTAACTCAGACATCAAATCTCCATAAAGTCATAAAAAAGAAAAAATAAAGCTAAGGTTTATACCAGACTGGCAATTTTTCGGAAGAGCAAAAAACCCACTAGTCCTAAAATTAAAGGTTTAAAACCAACGTATCTTACCAAGAGTCACCTATAAAGCTAAGACATGGAACCTAACCAAAAGATTGACCCTCAAACTGAGAACTATGCAATATGCACGTGGAGAATTCTTGCTCATCCGAACATAGCGAGCTCAAGTGACAGCACAGTATATTAGAGAAAAGCCATATGTCCGAAATATAAAAGTTAGAAGACTCAAATTACTATGGGCTGGATATGTTGCAAGAATGTCAGACAAATGCTGGACATCACAACTCACAACGCAGATCTCCAGAGATTATATGTGGAATAGTGGCTGACAAAAAGTAAGATTGCGTGACGAGCTAGATAAATTCAGAAAGTACTGGCCCGATGATGCCCGTAATAGCAAAGTCTGGCGAATCCTGGGGAAAGTCTATGTCCAACGACGGACGCTAAAAGGCAGTTGATGATGATGATATATATATATATTAGATTGGGATAGGCTCTTGTGTAAGGGTGTGGTAAGTTATTTTTTTCTTTTGTTCATCTGTGTGATTGGAATTTGTGTCCTGAGTGCGTGAGTGTAAGGAAGGTTAATAGTAATGATGTATATGTCCAACTGTGTTGCACATACATGTTTGATCATAGAAACATATCGGAAAGGATAGCGCAGATAAATGCAATCCCATAGCATTATGTTGATGCAATATGCTGTCCTATCCCCCATCCAACAAAGTATGATGCCAGAAATATGGTCCCTCATCCGAACACAAAGTCTGGCTATCAATCCACTGACAATCTCTGATACACTTCGACCTCATCCACTCAAAACACAGAAATTCCAGTTCTCTTCATTTTCCATCTCACTGATGATGTTGGGGTCACTCTCTACGGATCGTCCGTAAATAAATGCCTATTTAATCCCATATGGTTTCCATATCTGTGTTTTCCACATTGTTTATAGAAGATTTTCACCATGCCAAATATAACCTATCCATCCAATAAACATATGTACATATATACATATATATGTGTGTGTGTGTGTGTGTTTGGGATATTTATGTCTATAAGGTCATGATGGGTCATATGTGACGTATGTGTACGCTATTTTGTGTGGGTGTAACTATATGTCTGTGAGTGTGTGTCAGTGAATGTATGTGTGTGTTTGTGTGAGTGTGAGTCTATGTCTGTGCATATATGTATAAATGTCTTTGCGCATGTGCCAGTGTGTATCTGTGCGTGTGTAGATATCTGTATGCGAGTGCGTGTATGTGGGTCTATTTATCTGCCTGTACGTGTGTCCTTTGCAATAATAACTGAAACACGTCATTATCTTGTCTGGCTACATTGAATCAAGGACAAATAACGTACCCACCAAGATGAACCAATAATTAATGTTTTTTCCTCATAGACAAACCGAAAAAAAACTTCATGCACACACACACACACACACACACACAAATCTACCCACACAGACACACACAGACA
This sequence comes from Thysanoteuthis rhombus, assembly GCA_963457665.1. NCBI lineage: Eukaryota > Metazoa > Mollusca > Cephalopoda > Oegopsida > Thysanoteuthidae > Thysanoteuthis > Thysanoteuthis major. The sequence continues at coordinate 14,629,712 of OY735236.1, read as the reverse complement.
CACAGACACACACACACACACACACACACACACACACACATATATATATATATATATATATATATATATATATATATATATATATATATATATATATATATATACTGATGGTGAGTAATCAAGAAAATAGAATTCAGGAACAAGAAAATAAAATTGAGTGAGAAAAATCTTATTGTTGGAGCTTTTATTTGCCAGTCTGAGCAAATGAATGTACCTAATGACCTGACTATTTACTAATTATTAGCCAATGGAAATTGAAGCTCAAATATACTGCTATATATTGATCAGTTATTACAAAAAGACAGTGTTGGTCATAAAGCAATTTAATTATATTAGTATGTCTGATATGCACCACTTGATTCACAATCACACACTGCGTGTATATATATATATGTATATGTATATATTGAGAAATTGGAAGATGTGATCCGGTAGAATGATTATAAATTCTGTTATATCATATAAAAACTCTTCTTTTAAATTATCTCCCGTCATTACACGGTTAATGTATCACTTAGCCTAGACAATGTAAATAGACAATAAGATAAAAGCAAAATAAAACGATGCATAACGATTGATTTGAACTCATTAGGAATGAATATAGACGTATAGAAGAGCACCTTAAAAAAAGGGATGAAATGAATGCATAATACCAGCAATGACTTGTGGAAGCGAGGAATGGAAACTAACGAAACCAACAGGAAAAAAACCTCTTAGAAATTGCACAAATCTTGGAAAGAGCAATGCTGGGGTTGACAGAAAGGGATACACAACGGTAAATATCAATCAGGGAAACGACTAGAGTGAAGGATACGATACGAATGATCATTAAACAACGATGGTACACTTAGCAAGTAGGTATGAAAATTGATTGAGCGAAAGGCTAACTGATTGGTGCCAATGAAACAGTAAACACGGAAGAATAAAAACAGATGAAGGGATGAGATGGAAAGTGATAGCTGGCATCATGGATTCATTTTAGACTTTTTTTAGCACATTGGCAAGATACTCTATAATATGTCTCTTTTGATACCAAATGAATTCAAGCCAATCGTTATGCACTATTTTATTTCGTTTTCATGGTCTTTCTCTCCCCACCTACTATTCTTAGGGTCTTTTGGGTGGCTTTATCGTTGAACATTGTTCTTGTTTTTGGGGGGTTCTGTTCAGCTTTGTTTTTATTTACTTTTTCTTGATCAGTCAACATGTACGGTAATTCTTTTGATGCTTCTGACAGGACACAAATATCATCGACGAATCTTGAGTGGTTTACGTATTCTCCATCAATGTTCATTCCTATTCCCTCCCAGTCAGTTTTTTAAAAGATATTTCAAGGCTTGCTGTTAATAGTTTTGGTGAGATTGTATTCTCTTGTCTTATTCTTGTTTTTTCTTAATACTGTTTGTATCTTTATGTAGTGTAATAATCTCAGAGCCATTTTCGGTTCAGAATAACAAACCTGAGGATAAAAAAAGACTTCATCTGGATTTAGAGATTGGCCGAATTTTTATCTAAAACTTTGATCTGAAATTTTGATCAAGAATTTTGATGTAGGATTTTGTTCTGATATTTCGATTGCATAAAGTTCGATCTATGTGATTAATGGAGAATCGTTGGGTTAAGTGCATTGATGAAGAGGATCTGACAAAAGCTTTCACAGTGTGTGCTTGTGTTCGTATGTTTGCATATGTGTTTGTGAATAAGTGAGTGTGTGTGTATAACATTGAGTGAAAGGTAGACATAATCAGATATACATACAATATGTTTGATAGGAAGGGATACATACAAAATGAATCATGGCCGCCGGAGCAGGTCTCCAAGTGTTATTTGCATGAAAATATTCATGAAAGCAGACCAAGGAATCAACAATTTTGAAAGCAATGGTTCTCAACCTTTTTATTACAATCAAATAATCTGTTTGAAATGTGAACTGATGATACATGAAAAAAATGTTGATATATTATGTTCATCGTGATAATAAGCAAACGCTTAAGAGGATTCTTCAAATATTTAGAGAAATTTTACTTTTTCTCTACGTGTCCCCTCTTGAAATTACTCTGACTCCCCTCCTCCCAGGGTACTATTCTCACCCTTGTGAAGAACCACTGTTTTAGCAGACTATTTAGTGGATATAGTGATATTCATCTCAGAGATCAGCGCTTCACAGAATGTCACATAAAAATAAGCACATCTTTTTGACCTATACATATGCATGTATCGTCAAACTGAGTCTGGGGTTGACTGTGTCTTCCTACCGTAACAACAACAATAATCCTCACTAAAATTGGGGAGTAAGCGTATATGTACAATTCACGTCCTCTGAACTTACAACTAAATGATCACCAAGAAGCCGTCTTATTCAATGTGCCAAGCTAACAAGTCACAGATAGAAAAAAAATTATCATACGGATATGCACGGACTTATTTCATTCTATCGAATGAATACATTTATTCAAAGAGTTAGTATTTTTATATTTTTTTGTTTATAATATATACAATACAAAAGTCGCAGTAATCATCTCCACTCGGAAAAAGGATAGGAGTAAGTTTGTCTCTGCAGTAGCCAGTCTTGTTCATGTATGCGTTGATGAATTATAAATACGAATTTGAGTTTTCAATTAAGATAATTCACCCCTTTTTGACATAAACCGCCATTAGATATTTTCTCATTTCGTAATTTATATCATTAAATTCAGTTAGTCTCTTACGGTCCATCAATAATTGCACACGTATTTTGTTCTTGTATTCTAGAGTCATTTGGGCGCCAGTCCTGCAAGACTTTGCATTTTATCTTTGTGCCTAAAAGAAATAAAATCATCATAAAAATATGCAATTAATATTGACGTGGACACGGAAATGCAATATTGGTTTATAGCCTCTAATTAATGAAGCATCGTTATCATAAAGAAAATTTACACGGAATCCGATGAGGAATGATAAAATACTTTCATTATTCTTAAACGTTCGTATCAAAAGTTTTGGAAATAGCTGACACTTCCAAATGACAGATTGATGTAAATGGATAAATACAGTTGTACTCGTACATGATTATAAATTCAGATAGACGGATATATATGAACGGATGAGGATGGACAAAAAAAAAGGTGTAGATTCTGTTCTGCTAAAGATGTCATTTGTTGATGAATACAGAACAGTTTAGATTCCTCCAAGAACTAGTTGTGCTCGAAGTCAGATACGCTACTACCTGTACAGCTGTGATTCCCAATTCGTTGGATGATTATTCATACGTCCAATTAAAATTCTGTTGCTTACATGCCGTTGGCATCAATGTTTTCGAAATGAAATAAAAAACATGCTTTTTACTTCAGTTAGGGAAATGAAAAGCTCTCCAAGATTTTCTTTACTCAAAACACAAAGAGTTGATTCATTAAATGGGGAGGATTTACAATTTTGCATGTTTATTGATGACTAGATCGATTTACATATGTGTATGCCTTATCATTATTATTTGAAACTGCCAACCGATACTGCCATCAAAACCATCAACATAAGTTTCTTCAGTTTTCAAGCCAGTCTGTCTGATGATCTGTCTACACCAATGGAACTACAGAGTTAAAATTACAGTTACTCTTTATCATCAATCAACATTTATGTTGAATTGATACTTTAGTTTGGGTATTGCAGAGTTCACGCTAATTTTTTTTTAATTTGGTCTCTTATAGTGATAAACAAGAGTCAAGAGAAGTAAATCATCGATCACCCCTTATTTTCATTTTTTCTTAATTGATTAACATGGTATACTGCCAAAAGAAGTTGATAATTTGATGTTTTCTATTGAGTGACTAACCAAACCTGTTTTTTGGTCATATTTTAGTTTGTGAAAGTACATTTTTATACCTCCATGTTTGAATGTAAAATTCGGAAAGAAATCTGTGTCTATATATGTGTGCATATGGCCATGCGCACATAATTGACACTAATGCTCAAATAAGTATATATCATCAAATATGCGTGTTTACTGTATTTACATAGATGTAAGAGTGTAATAATCCATTAGCAGACTAAAATTTAGTGGGGAATAGTTTCCCTACAGCGGTTTCTTGGTCTTTTTTTCCAAATCTGACAAAGATGTATTGATTTTACTCTGTTAGCCAACGTCTACGTGTATATGTCTATTTGAAAAAGTGTTCGTGTCTACAGTAAAACATATGAGTGCATAGCAAACTTTACGATATCATATACGGATCATTAAGTGTATATTCCGTTTGCTCTGATATATATTTCATTGAAATATACAATGAAAGCTTTGGGAAAAGTACTACCGTTGTTGTTACGTACACACATAGATAGATAGATAGATAGATAGATAGATAGATAGATATTTATACAGAAACGCTTGATAACATTACAGATGAAGGTGAAGAGACGGATTGACATGTTCGAATTCCCCGAGATTATGAGTGAGGAAACTAAAACAATGAAGATTGGAAAAGGAGCGAGACAAGGGGATACAATAACACCTAAACTGTTTACCATAAGCCATGAAAGTATCTTTAGGAAAACTGACAGGGAGGGAATGGGATTAAACATTGACGCAAAATATTTGAAACACTTGAAATTCACTGATTATGTTTTAATGATGACAAAAGAATTACGAAGTATGTTGAGAGATCTAAGTAGGAAAAGTAAAGGATAAGATAAAAAATGAACAAAACAAAGAAAAAGTAATATTCAAAAATGAAGTTCCCCCAAAAAACCATAAGAATAGTGGGCGAAGCTTGTGAAGAGGCTGATGAATACATTTACGTTGGTCAACTGATAAAGTCGGATAAAAAACACAGAAACGAAATAAAACAACGCATCACGATCTGGAAAGTATTTTGTATGAATAGAGACTCATTGAAATGTACTTTGCTGATGTTTCAAAAAACGTAAAGTATACAATGAATGCATAGTACCAGCCTTGGGGAATGCAAAATATGAGAATTAAAAGAACAAACTGAGATCCAACTTAGAATAACACAAAAGCTATGGAAAGAAATGATAAGGATACAAGATAAATTAACATTTTTCAATATTGTCATTATGTCGTATCTTGTCTGGAAATAGTATTTCCTCTATTACAAAAATTATATATATATATATATATATATATATATATATATATATATATGCATGAATGTGTGTATGGAAGAAGAGGAAGAAGTGGAAGTAGGAGGAAACATGTGCTAGTGGTATTATTAACAAAAAAGTGGCAGCTATAATGATAATAATAATAATGATAATAATACTAATAATAATAATAATAATACCAAGGAGTATTGGAAATATGAGATGTATAACCCGAAGCTGTTAACAATGGTCCAACAACCAATAAAAAAACACGGTAGAGACTTTACGAACCATAGCACTGCTTTGATAGATCCGGGCGATATGAGAGGATCACCAGATCCCCAAGGAGAGTTACTGTAACCGACTCCAGTAATAAGTACCGGCTGACTGATGAGGACTGTGTGATTGCAAAGAAGAGGGCCGAGGATATGAGGTGACTTGCTGTCACTCTGTCTCCGGTAGTGACCACCTAGCAACTGGTTAGGAGAGCATTAAAAAAAATTCAGACGTAGACGTTGGAGAACCAATAGTACTGAATTAAACCACATTAAAAGACGCTCTCAAAAAATAGCGGAGTGGAGAGCACCAGGACCTGATGGAATCCACGGATAGTGGTTTGAGAAATTCACCATACTACACGACAGGCTCACTCACCAATTCAAAGGTTGCGTAAATGGAGGCAAATCCCTGATTGGATGACTAGGTGCAGAACCACCAAGAAGGACATTTAAAGTGGGAACCAGGCAAGCAACTTCAGACCAATCATGCGCCTACAACTAATGTGGAAAAGAGATAACGGAGAGTATATAAATATATATATATATATATATATATATATATATATATAGAGAGAGAGAGAGAGAGAGAGAGAGAGAGAGAGAGAAAGAGAGAGAGGGGGGAGAAAGATAGGGTAAAGGGACTATTACTAGGAGAACAGAAAGAATGCCGGAGAGAACCAAGGGGGCGAATGACTTGCTGTAAATCGACCAGATGATCTTTAAAAAATAAGAAAAAGGAATAAGAACATTACAATGGAATGGATGGACAAAGAAAAAAGTGTACGACACGATTTCACACAACTGAATATTCGAATGAAAGAATATTCAAGATCAGTGAACCAATGGTGAGACTCATAGCCTACTCAATGAAAAAAACTGGAAAGTAGACTTGACAGCCACAGAAGAAAACTTAGCAGGGGTAAGTATAAAAAGGGGAATCTCCCATGGAAATCCTCAATCCCAATTACTATTTGTTCTTACAATGATACTACTCAACAAAATTGTGAAAAACAACAAAGGATACTAAAGCAATGGAAAAAGTCAATCACTTAATGTTTATGGACAACATAAAACTATTTGCCAAGAACTGGGGAGAGTTCAAAACATTGTTCAACAAAGTGTGGGAATACAATGATGACATTGGAATGGAGTTCAGAACAGAAAAATGTGCACTAATGGTGATACATAAAGGAAGACCTTCAGAAGCTGAAAGAATCGAACTCCCAGGCAGCGAAAAGATTAGAACATTGCCCATATTAGACCGATACAAATACCTGGGAATTCTTGAATGTGATGCGATAAAATGGGAAGAAAAGAAAAAGAAACAAACATTACCTTAGGAGGATAAGGAAAATATCAGAGACCAAACTAAATGCTAGGAACCTAATGAAAGGAATGAACACATGGGCTGTTCCAGTAGTGAGATGCATAAGACCATTCTTTGGTTGGACAAAGGAAGAATTCCAGTCTATTGATTGGCAAACAAGGAAGCTTTTGAAAATGCACAAGGCTTTACACCCCGGAGATGACACGAATAGATTCTATGTAAAGAGGAAAGGAAGCGACAGAGGACTCATCAGCATAGAACACTGTCTTCAGAGAGCCAAAACAGGTCTAGAAAAGTATTTACAAGCAAAGAGTGGAGATATTAAGAAGATTGTACAGAGCTGCACAACGAACAACACAAATTAAAAAAACAATGGAGCAGCACAGCAAACAAGGAAAGAAAATTGGAAACAAAAGAAAGTATACGGAAAATTTCAAAGACACACATAGGATGTTGCAGACAAGAAATCCAGGATATGACTACACAAAGGAAACTTAAAGAGAGAAAATGACAGCACAAAACAAATGTATCGGTACAAACTATATCAAAGTAAAAATTGATAGAACATGGACAAACAGTAAATACTGCCCATGTCGGGAAAGGGGTGAGACTATAAACCACATAACTAGGGAATGGGGTTAACTAGCTCAGAAGAAATATGCACAAGGACACGATAGAGTAACAACAGTAATACACTGGGAACTGAGAAAACGAATAGGATTTAACCATGCTGAAAAATGGTACCAACAAAAACCGGAGACAGCCCTGGAGAATGGGATTCACAAATTACTTTCAGATTTTAACATCCAAACCGACCACCCCATCCAAGTGAGAAGACTGGGCCTAGTAATCATGGGTAAGAAAAGGAAAACCTACCAAATGATAAACGTGGCCGTGCCTGCAGATCACAGAGTAAATGGGAATGGGAGTGAATAGCTGAGAGAGTACCGGGACCTGGCAAGAGAGCTTAAAAAGGTGTAGAACATGAAAGTCAGGGTAGTACTAGTAATAGTAGGTACACTTGGAACCCTACCAAAGAAACTGAAAGTAAGAATGGAAGAACTAGAGATAAAAGGAAGGATCGATATTATTCAGACTACAGCACAGGTGGAGACTGCACGGATATCAAAGAAAGTGCTAGAAATATGAGATCTACGACAAAACAAATCATACCTCAAATGGTGGTGGAGGTACGAACTACGGTGCTGCTGTAATAGGTGAGGTAAAAATGAGAAGGCCTGAAGACCTGAGGAGACTTACTGTCACTCAGCTTTCAGCGATGAACACCGGTTAACCGGTGTAAAAATGAAGAAGAAGAAGAGGAAGAAGAGGAAGAAGAAGAAGAACCTTAGAAATGACTGATATTTGACGTTGTCGTAATTATAAGAAAACATTTGTGTTTTGTTTCCGTCATCTTAGAAAAAGGTTTTATTTGTTTGAATCAAACAATATGCAAACAAAAGGAATCATTCATCTCATCAAATATCACAAAGCATGTAGGTCTTAGCAACAATCAAAATATACCAATTAATATTTTTAATCAACCTTTTCATGTTCGTCATTGGACATAGACCCCACTTCTTCAAGTAAGTACAATGCATATGTTAGGATGAAGAATTTTATCTTGCAACGGTTCCCCATGATGTGTTGAAAAAATCGATTCACAATTTTTCCAGGTGCATTAATGCAATGTGAACACAAACTACTTCAATTGGAGGTTGAACTCAGATTGCTGATCTAATTCTCCTTGCCGTTGACTATTCAACAATTTGCACCATCTCAAGCAAATTTGTATCATTGTTATACCCTCTGATTGTATTGTAGAGTTAGGCACATACAGGTAATTATAAGTAAGATCCACTCTTGGTTTACGGGGCCTCTCAAAGCTTAATTTCGCCGATCTTGTGAGAACTGATGTATCCATAGCGATTCGGATGTAATCTCTTAGCTCCAGGGGAAGGTTCTGAGTGTCGAGGGGAAAGGCATTGTGCCCCTTTTAAAGTCTTCGGTACGACCAAGTGGTTGATTGAACATCTATTTAATCACTGTCCCATCGCAGCAATATCTGACACAAGGTCGGGCTTAACGTGGGAAGAAATTGGAGCAACCCATCATGGCTCCAGCCGACACAGTTACCGTAATGGCTAAACAACGTCAACCGCGAAAGCAACCACCAGGGGACCTGCTCCTTTAAGTACAATGAAGCAGTGCTGCCCCGGGGAAAGACCCCGCAGCTAGGCCGAGTAATAATGGGAGAGCCTAAGGCCTCCCAATGCGCTTAGCAAACGCAGTTAAACCTCATTGGCTAACGCTTGCACCGGCGCACTCGGTCTTTGATGCCAACCAACACACAATCTCCGGCCCATACGACGGGCAAGTGTCAGTACCGACTCCTCGGTCTATGCCGTGGAACAGATAGTACACTTTCATCCCGAAGACAAGGCCACTAAAACTAGGAACAACGTCCTACATAACTGGTTTCCATCACTCTACCACTGAGCCATGGTAATCGGTTCAATCAACGATGATATGCATAAAGTTTCATGGAGCAATAAAAAGTAATAAGAATTGCACACTATACTCGCTAGTCCCGATATAAAAACTTTGACTTGCATATGTTCTGATGTCTATGAGCCCCGGCGGAAGTATCATCAAGTTTCAACATGACAACCCAGGGCTCAAATTCCAACCAAACACGCTGCAAACACAAAAGACGTCGAGTTAACATCGTGTATACCGGAAAAGAATCGACATGTACCGTCAGCAAGAAACGACAGCCGACAATACCGACTATTTATAACTTAATCCAATAGACAGGTAACTTCCTGAATTCTGGTCCGATGTCAAACTATCCTAGCCTCTCGGGCCAGGAACGAAATCTCATGTTTATATCATATTCCACCAATGAAATGTCTTCCGACAAGAATGTTCCACCCCCTACTCTGATGTTGTCTCTGTTCTTACCAAAGGCTCAGGTTGTTGGTTCTCTTGCTTTATTTTAGTGTTGATTATTGATCGTATAATGTTCACCAATGCAGTTTTTTTCCTGACTTTTACGCTTCCTGATAGACGAGGTGTCTGTAAACATGTAATGTGACCTGTACAATATGCCCAGTGGGAACTAAAGCTCGAAAAGGAAAGTGCCTAAGTTTTTACTGGTGACATCATGCGAATATGTTTCTTTCAGATTTCAGAAAGACGCACACGTGTGTGCGTGCACTCACGCATAGTCATACATACACACGATTGCTGCTCGTAGAAGAAGAATATTATTAACAAAAGATAAGTTCAAACTATCTGAACAATTCTTCACTATTTCTAGTGAGTTTTTTACTTACTGGATGCTTATGTATGCTGGTCTTATTTTAGATTGAACACACACTCTGTGCAGTATATTTAAGAGCGTCGCTTGAACACATAAGCTTATAGTATTGTGTTCAAAAGAGTACGTCATTTTTACATTTGATCGAATGGAAGTAAAGCTCGTAATCAGGTCACGATTTATATATGGGTATTTTGACGTGGCTTCGTCCATAAAAACGTATAAAAAGTGACCAACAAGCCACAACGGACAACTAAAGATGGGGATACAGGAAGAACCAGATTCCACCAGTGTCCTGTCACCTTTCAGTGTGGTTACAGATGGTTATCCTTTGATCAAACTCTCGTTTTCTCTCCATCCAAACTCCCGAATGAAGCGAGAAGTTGTAATTCGAAAATCCTATTTGGAGACTATGAAGACAATGAAGATCACTGGCCCACGAAGATGAATTATTTCATTTTAATTGGTGTTATTACATTGATTTTATTACACCCACTCTTGCACATGCAAACATGCACACATACACATACACATACATGCACACACAAACTGACTCATAAAGACTCCCACACGGGTCATATCTGAATAGTCTTATGGATAAATACCAGTGAAGTCAATCCTCACTGCATGCATTCTTATACGGAACAGATAACTACTGTAATGCAATGTGTAACTAGAATTCCGTTGCCTTGAACAAAACTAAACTTCATAAATATTTACATACACGCTAAGTTATGTATTTTACGATAAATATCATTAGCGCATGTATATATAAACACATATTGACAGGTATATATATAGAATATGTATGTAGAAAAGATAAATATACATAAACAAAATCACACACCCACACAAATATATGCAACCACAAATACTTGTATATATGTATATGCATATATATATACGTATATGTACATTGTATATGTATATATTCATGCTATATATATTCATATATATGTATGTGTGTGTGTGTGTACATATAGATATAAATTTATGTACATGCTGAGTGTGAGAATCAATTCATATGCATATATATGTTGATATGGTAGTTCTTCTAGTCTGGCAAGGGTTGACAAAGAGGAATAAGGTAGTGCACAATTGAGTTTCACCAGGTTTCCAAGAGGACAGGGCGGAAAGTACAATGATCTGACAAGCAAACCCACTCTTTTTACTAATCTGTATACATAACTCTCTTTCAAAATAGAAATAACAACGTCAACCCAAATCCTAATCCAATCAATATTTCTGTTATAAATCGTCCCTTCATCCAGCACCCAAAATTCAAAGTCACATTTGCACATTCAGTCATGAATAGGAATAGCTGAAAAACATATTGACCAAAGTATGGCATCAATTCATTTCCCCATCCTCATTGTACCTGGGGTGGGTTCCAAGTTGATAAATGAAGTTTTGATTTCAAATCTTCTGTCGTTTTTGTGCTGCCATAGAGTAGTATCGATGGTGAAGATGACCGATCCAAAATTAGAATCCGGACCTAGAATAGGTTCGCACTAAGTTTTAGGTTATAATGTAATTTTACATTCTTTCGAATCTAGAGTTTACAGGTAAGATGAAAATCGCACTAGCACCGAATTATTTCGTTTTCTTATTTAAAAAATTGAGACAAAAACATATTTTCAAGCTAAAAATATCAAATTTGCTTTCGTTGATTTCAACAAAATGGATATATATATATATATATATATATATATATATATATATATATATATATATATATATATATATATATATATATATATATATATAATAAAACAGTACATAAAATAATAAACTGCATAAAACATAAGCTATGTATTGAAATCATAGCTAACAAGGAGGTGGTGTTTGATCAATTGGGGTACCCTGTGAATATAACTGCTTTGTTTCTAAAATTCTAGAAATGATTATATGGTAAACGACTGATGATACCAAGTAAATCAGAGATTGTAATAAAACTCCAAGTTAAAAAAAACTTCTAAAAAAAGTCCAAATTATAGGAAACCAACGTGTCAGAATTGAAGCAAATCTATAAATGGGATTTTAAAAAAAGCATCAAATTTTTTTATTTCATCCATGTCAAGTAAATATCTAATCATAGAATCTGCATTCGACAGATAAAAAGAGAAAGTCCTCGGATTTGCAAGTGAAAAATCCATCGGGTTGGAAACAATTTTTATTCACATATATATACATATATATATATATATATATATATATGTATATATATATATATATACATACATATATATATGTGTATATATATATATGTATATATATATATATATACATATATGTATATATATATATATACATATATGTATATATATATATATACATATATGTATATATATATATATACATATATGTATATATATATATATACATATATATATATATATATACATATATATATATATATATATATATATATATATATATATATATATACATACATATATATATATATATATATACATATATATATATATATATATATATATATATATATATATATATATATATATATATATAATAAAAGATCGTTCATTTTTAGCTTGTAACTGTTTTACTGCCAACTTATGTTCTCTTAATGATGGAAGGGAATTTGGAAAGTTGTATAATAATAATATCATAATATATACCGTAAAGATCTTGAATTAAAGAATGAACATAACGGTATGCAAGCAACGTTTTTAGATTTGGATATTGAAATTGTGGAAGGAATGTGTGTTGATAAATTGCTTGATAAACGAGATTCCTTTCCGATCAGTATCGTACTAATGCGTTTCAAAATACAAGCAGTATTCCATCTCATATTTCACGGATCTATATCTGAAGCTACTTCTGGATTTATTGATTTTATTCCGAAAAATTGTTTCTTCGGCTGTAAGAATGGTCGACCAAAGCAGCAAAATCAGTAAGATTTTTGGACAATTCAATAAAACCATGACAAGACATTCTGATCTCTTCAAACCTGTCGGTTTGACCATAATGAAATAACGAAAATTGAAGAATATGCTAAGAGGAGTATAAAATTGAATGAATGATTTTTTTTAAATGTATTAACGCCAGAGGGACTAGTTAATCAAAAGAGATTGGTCCAGTTTTTGTCTGAGAGAAAGATCATTGTATTGGCTGTAAACAGGGGAAGTGAGAGATTGAATGAATACGAAATGCCAAGTAACAAATTTTCTAAGTATAATAATGGAATAGTCCATCAAGGGTTATTACCCGCCAGGAAATGGTTTGGTCTCGTTTCAACCATATACATAACGATACTTTATTTGATGATTTGAAAGGGAAAAAAGGAAATTTATGGAAGATCGATGGTATATGACGTGGAAAAATCCTCTCTAAGTTTAGTGAAAAATATTGTCAAGTTTTTCGATTGAATACGTTGGTAGAGAATCCATTCGAAGAAGTTTTTCTATGTAATTAGTATTCGTAAAGATGATATAAGAAGTTGGTTTGCATGAAGGCTAAGATAAAAACTGACTCAAGGTATTTTATGTTCACAAGGGTGAACACTCAACAAAAGTGACACCAACAGTGTTATTATACTTTCTGATCCCTTATCGTTAAATACGTTTTGGGGGTAATTCATATAAGTAATCCCTGATTCTAAAAAATGTATAATTTAAGATAAAATCTGTATTAAATTTTTTGTGATAATACTGCATATAACAAAACAAAGTACATGTATGACATGAATTATATATTACAAACATAGCTGAAAGAGGAAGGGGTTTGGTCAACACTGCTGGGGTTCCTTGTTAATATAACAGTTTTGTTTGTAAAATCCTCGAAACAGTTATATGGTAAACAACTGATATCAACAATTTATTCATTTTACCATAATGACTAAGTATAAGTAAAACGGGGGGGAAAACACTGAAGAAAATTATATAAATTACATCGACAGATATTGAGAAATAAATGACTGAAGTGAATTTTTTTTCTAAATCAAAAAGCTTTCTATTATTAGTGTTTATAGTTGTAAAGCTCTATAGACTCTGTATATATAGTTCTAGGTGAATGGCTTTCTGTGGTAGAGTGCATATGGGAAAAGAAGCAAGGATCGTGGAAAAGGTCTAATTGAGAAAAAGTTTTGTCAAAAAACTCATTCAAATGCCTCTATCAATGACAAACGATGAAAAACTATGTAAATGCATTTTGTCCTTACTATAGATGTTTTTCTTTCGTTTAGTCTTTTTTCTTTACTAAGCACACTTTTATTGTCTCACTTTCTTTCGTTTCGTGTATGTTTCTCTTTGCTAAGGAGAATTTTACTGTCTTTCCCTTCCTTTTGTTTTATTTTCTTCTTTCTTTGCTAAGCAGACTTTCATTGTCTTTCCCTCTGTTTTTTCCGTGTCTTTCTCTCTTTGCTCAGCAGACTTTTATTGCTTTTCTCTTTCTTATGTATTGTATCCCTTCATTGCTAAGTAGATTTTTGTTGTCTTTCTCTTCCTTCCACCAAAAGTATTCCTATCCCATTCAGTGGAAAGGTAAATATGTACTGAACTTCCTGATCAAAATGCAACAGGAATTCGCTGTCAGAATTTCTTTTTTTCTGGACTCCTTTCTTATCCTCAGAATGCTTCTCCATTTTCAAAACGATAAGGTACATTGCACGCAAACAAAGGCATACACACACACATACACACACACACACACACACACACACACACTCACACACACACACACACACACACACACACATAGAGAGAAATAGAGAGTGAAAGTAACCATATAAATAATGAGTAATCTCTGGATAAATTCGCACCCGCCGATCGTTGGGTCGTGAAACAGATCCGTTGTAGGTATCAACCAGTATATATATATATATATATATATATATATATATATATATATATATATATATATATATGTAAATATTATATACTTCCTATAGTGTAATAGATGCAACTTACAATGTATAAGCAATTCTGAATGGCAGTTTCTACATATAATGCAATTTATAATATATATATATATGTGTGTGTGTGTGTGTGTGTGTGTGTGTAGAACACCTGAAAATTCATATCAGTGGTACCTGCATGGTTTGTGGGTCATTTTCAGAGATGGACTCTTCATACCATATCCGATGGAGTTTTGGAAATTTCAGTCTGAATTGTTTGTGGATCATTTTTTCAGCACCGGGTGCTGCAATCATTTTATGTTTCTGAATTCTGATTTCCTACTTTTCGTCTGATAGTCTCTTTGTGAGCTTTGATTTCTGTTTCTGCCCTCAAACGAGTGATGGACTTATTGAAGTTCGAAGCAGTGATCTGATAACTGCCCTCTCACGACATCAAGACATCTGTATCACGTCCAAAATATTTTACAACTGTCTGACTTCGATTAATTTGTTCAGCTATAGCATATTGTGATAGACACTGATTCTAAATTTCAACTTTTCTACGACAGCTTTTCTCTCTTTCCCATAGTCAGACATAATCGGATAAATTGAAATTTTAACACATTATATTACGTTTATGTGTTCAAAGTTTAGTGGCAACGAAAAATTGAAATCCTGTTAAGATTACTTGACTCGTGGTATTATCTCAACTTTGAACTATTAAACAGCGTTCATAAGATAACAAACCTTATAATTACAAACGTTAATAGATTCATTCCAGCTAATAATGAAATTGTGCACGATGTACATTTGAGTTTAAATTTTTGTGTACAATTTATATATACGTGTGTGTATGTGGTTGGATACGACAGACGAGGCATACTTTTTAATTTTCCTTTCTAGTTTTCCTTCTTTACGCACATTTCTGGATAATTGATCGAGCGCTCCCGACTGTACATCCAGTCATTTGAAGTTGTACTGTTACTGTTTTGCACAAATTTGAATACTGTTCACATTAGATTTTATGTAAGCCAATGGTTTGTTGTCACATGTTCTGAGAAGGTTTCGATTGTTAAATACATTTGAGCCTCCCACCTCCTTCACTTTCTATATATATTCATACATTCATATGTAATATATATATATATATATATATATATATATATATATATATATATATATATATATATATATATATATACCAATAGTCTTGTTAACCTATTACGCGACCTAACATCTTCCCTTAGAGCAACGATGTAAAACTCATTTTTCAATGTTTCTGACTGTACAACAGACAATAATCTTTTCAGTTGCAAAAATTCTATAACTTGAAGCTCTTCATTTGGGAGGGAACTCAATTCTTTTCAGTAATGCCTCCTCTCTTCTCATATTGATATTCCTCTCTCTCATACCTCGCCTCTCAGTCCTCCTCTTTGATTCCTATGTACCTCCCACCTGCGACAGTTCGACTAAACTCTTTTGCATTCCCGTTGGCAAAATCGATGTTTATTTCCAGTGAAGGCGGGAAGAAAAGTACAATCTAATCTCCCCCGCCCCATGCACCATTGTTTTATAATTTAATGGATGACACTCTCACCCTGGCAATGTTTTGAAGCCTTTTGGCTAAACGTCACTGTCATTGATTCTGAAAAGCGTAAGGAATAATAGTCACTGTATTTGGCAATGTATAAGACCTCTTTTTTGCCAAAATTTGACTAAAAAGGTAAATGTAACCTTTATTGTCCTGTCCTACATTAGCCAAAATTTCAGAAAAGGTTATAAAATCTGGATGATAAATGAAGAGTATTAGAGAAAATGTGTTTTCCAATATTGCCTGCTAAGATTAAGGGTAGTTGTACGCCATCAAATACCATAATGAATATCATTGTTTTTTGGAGAAATTATGTAGATTCTGAATAAATGAGGTTTCAACTCTACCGTCAATAAATATGAATTGATTATTGTGAACTAGAAAGTTCCACAAACATCAACGGTAATACAGAACGCTGCATTAAAGTAGGTGTGCCTTGTTTTCCCTGAGATTCAAGTTCATTGGTCGTGAGTTGCACTGATTCCTTCGCAGTACAGGTCCTGGGGATTGTGCAACTTTTCCTGTGAGCCACACGTACTATTGTTTGTCCCAACAGTAAACCTGGCCTTTGACCCATTTTGTAGTCGTGTTGAGAGTGATAAATAGATCTCCTAGATATTCAGCACTTCAAGAGTGGTATCAACCTTGTTCTCATTTTCGTACAAGCTGCAAAAATTAAAGCAGATATACGTGGTCTTTGGAGATTCTAATGCTAGGACACCCCTCCCCGAGTTGCACTGAAAGGGAAGGGTTGTGGCTCACACATACGCTTCTGTGTCACAGACGGTGGCAACTATGCAACTATTGCCTGTATCCACACTTGTTAAATCGACAATGTCGTCGTGGTTCAGGCAAATAATCATCACCCTTGTTTTGTCTTCAGATGAGACAGGGCACGAAATTGAGGAAGACATCACTGGTATCTGGAGATTCCAACTACTCGACAGCCCTTCTCCATTACCCTGAAAAAGGGTACTGTATGTTACCCTGAAGCATTACTGTCTCAGTAAAATTGTTGCTTCTACCTATCTATCCGTTTTGTCTTAGAGAAGCTGATACATGCCCACCACTCTAATCACGTAGATTAGAGCCTACTCAGTTAGCTGCGGACTGCACAGGGGAAGTAGTCCCATGAAGAGTTTAAGACGCACTTTGTTCAGATATTGCAATACGAGGGATTGAATTTTAAACTTTTAAGAAATATCTATAAATATTGTATTCTTGTTGTCTAATTATGGCTAATAATCAGGAAGAATATTTGTCCCAGAGGCGACTATTAACATAAATTTTATCAATTTTCAAATAAAAAAAAATATGCAATTTTTTGCAATGATGTGGTAACATTGATTTCGTGAAACCATAGCCAAAATTTTACTACGTAGGGGTGGACAGAATAATTTTTCCATTGGTAAGTTTTGCAAACACGGAGTATGTTTTAGGTACAGTTTTTCACAGGAAACATTAACACACTCATGATACTTTAATTTTTTAAGGAGAGTTTGTTATCTGTCGAGTTTTTGGAATTAATTTTTTATGAAAAATCATTTTGATTAGCTATTATCCGCTGTAAAAATGATACATAAATGATGATAAATATCAAATATTAATAAATGATAATTAATGATAATATAAAACATTATATAAGAGAAACATTGATAATGGATAGTGTTATTGATAAAGATTAGTAAATAATAAATTAAATGAAATAATTTACCATCTCATGTAAAAAAAATGGTACAGGTATAAATGATTATAAGAATAATTTTGATAAATTTATAAAATCTTGGATAGAAAATTAATTGATCAATTCTGGGAGTTATCAGCTGAAATATAAAGAGGGATTTTGGGAAAATTAATGAAATGTGCCCTTTGAATGTCTCTCTATTTTTATAAGCTAGTAAATTTTTATCAAGTTTCATACCTATATATCACATGTATTAATGTGTATTTTTATGTCGTATACATATTCTTAAAGTAAATTGAATATGGAGATGCCCACGGAAAAATTTTCATTTCTTAAATAAATAAATCCATGGTTTCATTGTCAGACCAGTTGCATTCAATGGTCTTGCCGTTAACGTTATTTTTTTATGATTTCCATATTTCCGTAACTAGGTTTCAGCAATGACGTCACGAAGATATCTCGACGTATTGCGACAGATTCCCGGAAAATGAATGCCATTGTTTCGATGAAGGCTGGTTGGCAATTAATAAACTCCTGTGACCTCAGAATAATATCTTCCACCAAGAATATAAAGAATGTTTATGTTAAAACAAGAAAAGGTATTTCTTCATTTGATCGTTTTTAATCAAATCCTGATGGAAAATGTTTTAATCAACAGATTTTCTGAGCAGCCGACAGTTATGCTGCAAAAAGAAATATTCTCATTTCCCAGCAGAATAATTGCGAGTTATCATCTAATTACATTTTGTTCTTTTCAGAGGCGCTAGCATCTCTAATACCTATAATCATCTTTAACAGGCTGACATACCAAAAGTAAATTTGGCTAATTTACCACCTTTAGAGCTAGAGCTGATTCTTTGTGGTGCATTTAGCTCCTGTAAATCACTGACGAATATACCAAAACAAATTCTTTGATAGAGTGTTTTTTTAAAGAAGGATCTTTGAAAAGAAAGGGTTTTGGAATGGATAAATCAAATCAAACAAGTGCATCTATGGTCTGACATTCAGGCTTGTTGAAGCTAAAAACAATACGTTTTTCCTGTTGTTATCTAATGTATTATACCTTCTGTTTTAAACAGTGGAGATACCGATGGGATGAACGGTTAAAAGCAAAGAGAATCGAATCATCGAGGTGAGCTCAAACTCCGACAGAGACAGCTTGTGTTCCTTTCGCTCTACTGCCCTTCTGGAAAGCATGAATCTATCCTTTCTCCTCCACCTATGGGTAAAATAGTAATACAATGACATTAGTCATAGTTGACAAGCCGTTTAGGAGACGGACAACTCTGTTTCTAAACCTGCCTGAAAGAAATAGGTTCTGTCAGGCTATATCGCCCTTGACATACCCATGCTCAAATCATCCGTGTTGTCCCAAGGGCATTGCTCTGAGTTACGGAATGGGTAAAAGTTTGAATTCTTTTAAAAGTTGTGATCCGTACTAGGAAATTGATATCAGCTGAGTTCGAATTCTTGGCATTCCCCAATGACTACCCATCTAGACACTGACCGGGGTGACGGACGGAATACGAACGTACGTTCCTTCGTCCTTGCGTAAACGAGAGAATCGAGAAATGTCAATCGTTCCTCAAAAAAAGGATGCTGTTAGGCAACATTTGCAGGAAAGGTCAGAGGTAAGTGGTAAATGTCACTGGAATGGACTCTCTAAACAGGGCTTGCCCTAGGTAACGACCAACACGGGCAGTTGCTCGGGGCACCAAGTTCTAGCAAGCACCTGTCATGTGTCTGAGATACTAACAACTTCAAAATTCATTTGGCAAAATATAAAAATAAACACAATAAAAGGAGTCAGAACTAGAAGACTCCCTGATTAGAATTTTCAGAGATATTTGACAGTTAGATACTTTCTGCTGTGGTAAAACTTATAATAACTATTGACAAAATAAATTCTCATGACTGACGTCAAGCTAAGTCAGATTTATCTAGTTTGAAGAGTTGATGCCCACAATACCTAAGGCCTGGTAAGGAAGGCGAGTGCTTTAGGCCAAGTAAATGAATGAGATAATATTATACTTTAAAGGGCGCCGATGTTCAGCTTGCCTTGAGCATCAGTGATTAGGTGCTGGCCTTGACACTAATGCAGTTATTTGCAAACTTCTTAAATGGTGCATCTACTTCGAAATATTTTTTTAATAGAAATATTTATTAAGAGATGCAATACAGTGCCGTGCCAATAGTGTTTGTTAAACAACAACATTGTAACTGGGAAAACACATGAATACTGGATTTCAAATTTTTAGAATCCATCCCTAAATTCATGGCGAGCCATTGTTCGTCATAATGCAAACACTAAGACGTCATTGACAAATTGCACTTACAATTTAGTGAGACAATTTGTTTTGTGCTTCACTGAGGATCTTCTTTATCATGTAACAGGGAAGAAATATCAAACTTGTTTTTCATTGACCTCAGTATAGTATACTAAGAATAATGTATATACTTTTTGTTACTTGCAAATGTGCAAAAATCGAGGGTTCATTCTGGTCAATTCAGATTGCATTAATTTTCTCTCAAAGGGTTATTCAACAGGTCACAGGGTTGCCTGGTGTAGAACTATTATCTTGCTAGGGTGAGCAGATATTTGTACGTGTATTCGTCCGCTTATCAAAAGAAAAACGAGTTTTGATATGTTCTTTAAAGTTGTGTAGGTTCACACGCTTGAATTGAAGGTATTTTAGGCAGTAATTGGTTAATGGTTCGATCTTAGACTTTCCACATCATTTGTTCTGTTTTTGTTGGCAACTTCTAACTTTTCTGCCATTTCTCCTGTTTTCCCGCCACTGAGGCGCCATGACGTCATAGGTGGAAACCCACTCATACATACTGAGAATAAGTGTTCTGAATAGAATAGAAGACGAAGACTGTCTGGTTTTCTTTCAGCAATGGTCTTCAAGTTTATACACTATCTTTAAGGAAGGGCTACAGTTGAATGGAGATAAAAGACGATATTATTTTTTAAATTAATTGACATTTTATCAAAACGAAGCCAAAAGTCAGCGAAGAGATACTGAATAATCTGAATTATAACAGTACTTATATTTTAAGCTAATCAGAATCAAACCAAGAATAATCGTCGAAGTTTTAAAACTACATCTCTTATTCCTGGGCTTATACCATATAAAGCATTGATTTTATCAAGGCTCTATCATTATTCCCCAAAATGAATTGATAAAATCAAGGGAATACAGACAACTTCCACCTCATACATTACAAAAGTAAAATATCTTCATCATTTATAGAGGCTTAAGCACCTGGCCCTTTATCCAATTCAACGGAGGCATAAAAGATACTTTATGATCTACATCTAGAAAATCCAGGAAGACATGGTTTCATTTTTTTTTTCTGAACCCAATTAGTTATAGGCGACTGAGTTATAAGCGAGACTGAAATTGTGTTGAACCCCCTTGAAAGTACCAAAATACAATTGCTAAGTGACAAGTCTGGGAGAAAATGTCTTTGCAATACGTGGTCCAAAGCATCTCACAGTTCACCTTCAGTCTTTTAATGTCCGTCGTTTGACATAGACCTGCCACACTTCCCTATCATGGGCGTCGCAGAGCCATTACTTCCTGAACTTGTCGAGCTCGTCTCTCCATCTAATACTCTGCCAGCTTTGGTTGCACATGTGATCTTGGAGGATCCATGTCGTGAGTTGTGATGTCCATCGGTTATCTTAGTGTTTTTATCCCCGATGTGGTTGTTGCACATGATCCTTGTCTTGCTGAAGTTCATGTGTAGGCCGACTTTTTTGCTCTCTTCATTTAGTTCATGTGTCAAAACGGACTCATTCATCTCAGACTCAAATGATACACAAAATATGATATCATTCATAATGAAATGAAAATTTGCACACACACACACACACACACACTCACATATATATACATGTATATATATATATATATATATATTCGGGGGTTATGTGTGTGTGTCTGTGTGTGTAATTATAAACACTGTATTGTCTGCACTCTTTCTTTGACTCTTTCTTTCTTGTATTTATTCATCTCGACGATTGATGTTTTGAGGTTATATATATATATATATATATATGTGTGTGTGTGTGTATGTGTGTGTGTGTGTATTAGACTGTAATTATGAACTGTATAGTTTGTTTTCTTTATTCATTTCGAGATTTCATTTTTTTGAAAGCCATAAATACATATATGAAGTGAATACATTAATTATTAACACATTTTTTAGTCTTTCTCTCCGCTTTTCCTCCTTGTATTTTATTCTCATCACGAAAATTGGTTTAAAGAAGAGAATAATGTGACGTAGTGTAACGCCAAAAACAAGCATTATTCTTCTTTCCTCGACCTCTTACCTAAGTATCATTTCATCTTTATCAACGCATCCTGTCCCTTATTACACCTCTTATTATTAAGGTGACCACTTTCTTTCTTAGCTAGAGACGCAGTTTATATCTCTCTAACCATTCCCTCTCCTAATAACATAATCCCTTACTAACGCTGTAAACCGATTCAAATATATGCTATATTCTTATGATGTTAGTCTCTCTAAGGATAACGCACTAAAAAACGAAGAAGCAGTAATATATATATATATATATATATATATATATATATATATATATATATATATATATATATATATATATATAAAATCGTGTGTTAAAATGTGTGTTTCTATGCTTATATTTATAATAAGGAAATCGAATGCACCATTTTAACAAATTAAAACTTTTTTTATGTTTCTTTCCAAATTCTAGAATTTTAAATAACTTCCAAATTCACTAAATTTGCTAATGGCAAAATTTACATTCGATAATTGGGAATAAATAAAATGTTTGAATGTATTTTTCAATTAGATTCTTTTTCGTTTTGCTAATTGGTCTGTGTCTGTGTTGATGCGTTGTTAGAAAGAGCTTCAGGCAATATTCGTGAACATTTGAATAGTTTTTGTAATTTCTCTATCCCTGCTTGAAACTTCGTGTTGCTAGGGGAAAATCTACTCATTAGAGGGCAAAACATGCTTTAAAACTTCCTCACTGGTAATTAAAATAGTGATAAATTATAGGAGATGCGTTCAGTCGAAATCAGAGGTGAGAGTTGACTATGGTTTTCCATCTCTAAAACAAGAATCGGAGCAATCCTAATTTAGGAGAGGCAACTCATCACTGATTGAATTTTCAATATTGAAATGTTGGAAATGCAATCAGTTAAAAGTTGCTCCACCCAAATCCTTGTGTTTATGAAAACATTTTCTTTATAATACTTACAAGGAAAAAATTCCAATAATCATCTTCGTCGGAATAGAAGTAGGAATTCACTCAGACTTTGCAGCAGCTAGGCTTTTTTTCTTTCACTTATACTTTAGGTGTTGAGAAGTTGAACAGTCTAATTACTTTTTCTTGTCTCTTTCCACTATCCTTCTTTTTACTCGAGTAATGTACCACAATTTACTTCCGGCTAGCCAGGTCCGTCGAATGGTTGGACATGGGTGTGTCCTTCACCAAACGCTAACTAAAAGAAAGAAAAATTCGAAGCGCGATGTGACGTAATCATTAACACTGAGTCCGAAATCTCATGGGGCCTGCGATCTTCAGATTAAGACTAATACACGAACCCAAATTCACTTTGTGCTTTCAGTTAGCCACCTGTTTGCAACAGTTTTTTTAACCCTGCCCAAGGAGTAAGATTATTTTTTTTCACCTTGTGTTATTGTAATTATCAGAATTGCTAACGTAGGTTTCTTCAGTTTTTAAGTTGGTCTATCTGACTGGTTGGCTGACTACATACATATCGCACCAATAGGTCGTACCAATCGAGCTAGTAGACTGAACATTAGAACAATTTTATCGAGAAAAAAATTGTTGTTTTTTTTTCAAAATTCCCCTAAATAAGTTTTCAGTGGGGATTCTGTTTCTGTGTAATTTTGTACTAAATTGATCGCTCACTTTGCGTAATTCACGTTTTAAAAATTCGGGCTCTGCTGTGATCATTGCCCAACAAAAACCAAGAGAAATAACTTATTCATTGATCCCACCTTTTCCTTAATTCTTCAAGTGATCACTCCAGTTACGGCATGTTGTCAAAAGATACTGGTCATGTGACGGTTTCTATTGAGTAACTAGCCAGACCTGCCTTTATCAAAAATGTACAAAGTTCCTTCCATTATGATAGATACAACATCCTCACAACCTACTCGACCAGCTTTTATCAAAAATATTCAAATTGATCGAATTGCTTCGTCATTATAACAACTTGTCTAACATGCATTACTTTGATCTTATTCCACGCTTGATTTTTACCAAGCAGTAGTATTAGACGTAATTGTCTTAATGAAGCATTATCATTATTGGTGCTTGTTACTTGTTTTAATTTCATTTCATTTTAGTAGTTTCTTAGTAGAAGTAATAGATATAATAATCTTAAGTTGTCCGAATTTCTTACATAAGGCATTGTCAATAATATTTGATTTTGGCAGTTGAACTACTGTAGCCACCAAAGGTGGCGGAGGGTTCTACCCACTTTTATGAGCGTATTTGTTTGTTTGTGTGTTTCAGCGCTCATGGCCATACCATTTTGTCTACAGACTTGAAATTGGCATCAGTACTCTGCTAGATCCCTTTTTGGTGGGCGGAGCTTTTTGGCCTTTTGGGGGCGTTTTTCTGATAGGTTTATCCATAACATTTGGATATTTCTTGACATTTTTTAACACAATTTCAGATATTTTGCAGTGGAAAACGCCTGTGATGTCATAAATATTCATTCATCGATTGAATTTTATAAAATGACTTGAAAATTTGACGCTATGGTCGTTCAATTACTGACTGTGATGAGGAGTTTTGTTTGTTTTTTTTTTTTTTATTTCAATTCCATTTCATTATTTTGGTTTTTCCATGCCTTATTGTGATACTAGATGTGATAGTCTCAAGTTTACCAAATTATTCCGATGAAGATTGTCAATGTTATTCATGTTTTATTTGTTATACTTTCATCTAATTTTTGTTGCCTCTTTACCAATATTAGTAGAAATAGACGAAATAACCTCAAGTTATGCAAAATTCTAAGTTGAAGCGTCGTCATCATGAAATCACTGTAGACCTACAAATGGTTGAAAAACCAGGTAAGTGGGCTACGGATTTTTCTCCTCTTGAGTGTTAGCCAATAATTGAGCAGCCGTAGCGTCAAAATTTGAAGTTATGTAATAAGATCGAAGAATGAAGGTATAGTAGTCTCAACTTGTCCTAATTTCACAAATGAAACATTGTCACTATTGTTATTTTTGCTTTATCAAAGAAATTTACATAACTTAAAATCAGAATGCCGCCCTAAACTACATTCTTGAATTTGCATGATCATATTACTCGCCACTATCTAAAAACTAATACTTTTGGAGTTTTTATCGACATTCTGAGCCCTTCATACTCATTTCCACATAAAAGATCTATATCCAGGTGATTCAAAATATTTTTCAGGTAATTTTAGATGATATTAGTTGAATATCACTAGCAAAAATTTTGATAATTTTTATACAATTATTTCTGGTACACGTGCGGGCTACAGTGATTCATCTATGTTAGGTAAAGATACCTTTTACTAATTTCCATTCCATTTTATTGCTTCTCTGCATTGGCTAGCATGTGCAACAATCATATCGGAAATGAACACACGATTATCAAGACTGAAAACCCCGAATTGGAGAAATTAGACCACTCCATCTTCTTTGGACAACCGATCTCTCAAAAGAAATTAAGCGAAGAATTATTCTAAGATGGCAAGATCTCCAAGAATAAGAAAATCCCTGAGCTGAAATATGGACCTCAACCAAGAGAAAACCCTCAAAATGAGAAGCGTGCAACGTGCTCAACCTCAAATGGAGAAATCACAAGACAGCACTATATATCAGGGAAAATATGAGTCTAACACATCATAGAATCCATTCGGAAACTCAATGGGCTGCTCATGTTGCAAGAATGGTAGACAACTGCAGGACTCCACTACACACAACATGGATCCCCAAAGATCGCATGCGTAAGCGAGGCCGACAGAATACAGAATGGAAAGACGAACTAAACAAGTTGAGAATGTATTAGCTTCCTTGGGAAGGTCTATGTCCAACGACAGACTCTAAAAGACTGATCATGAATAAATGCAATATTCTAAGTGGTGTGAATCTTTTGGATGAGGCATTGTCAGTATTACTGACTTGTATTTCTTTCATTTTATTTTCGTTGATCTTCAGCGCAACATCCGGGTCGTTTTTACCTTTTTATAAGCGTTCAATAAGCGGCACAAATTGGAGATGAAAGAGTATACTCCGATTAGATTCCAACTCATATCCTATATCCTTGAGATCCTTTAGAGTCTGTCCGACTTGGAAACAACCGGTACATTGTGATAAGAGGCGGCATGAATAGATGAAAGAATCAGGTCTGGTTACTCACTCAACAGAAACTGTACACAACATATTCTAGCAGCGTTGCATGTTTAGTTGATCGAATAAAAACCTGGGAAAAAGGGTGATCAAGGTATAAGTTACTTCATCTAACTATTGTTGTATAGTAACTGCAAAAAAGAGTCTGAATTTTCAAATCATAAGCGTGAAGGTTACCAGGCACAAACTAACGAAGCAATTTTGCAGGAAATCGCATTGCAAATTGAATCCCCCTCTGAAAACCTATAGGGATTGGATTTTCGATTAACACAAAACGATTTCTAGACATAGTAATGAGTGCGTGTTTTAATTTCTAGCTCCATTGATGCAGTATGCACACGTGGTACATTCATACATAACCAGTTAGATCAACTTAAAAACTGGAGAAACCTTTGTTGACAGTTCAGGGAACAGTTTTGGTTGACAGTTTCAAACCTGAAGAATGTATGATCATGACAATGCTCCCTTGCATATAAGGCCTGTTCTAGATTGAATCACCTTTAAATTATATAATAAATATAATAGTATAAAATAGTATAAATTCCACCGTGCAAATTTCAACAAAGGTAAATTCGGCCACGGAAATTCCAACACAGAGCAAGACTGTCTTTGTGTGTACGTATGTGCTGCATGTCTGTTCATGTATTCGTATGTGCCATATATAGACATACGTACACACCTGCACAAACATGCAACACACATAAGTACATATACACATGTCGCTTACACATATGCACATACTCAACACATACACTCACGCTTACACACATACTAACAACAAATATGCACTAGATATGATCATGCACACGTGCACACACATGCACATACAGCATATACACTCATATACATAAACACATACACAAGCTACATGTTTGCACGCATACACACTGTTAATATTGCATGGTCTTATGTATAATTGCCTACACAAGATAATTATGCACACAATTACACACATACATGCGAGCAACATACAAGTACACTAGCCATATATGCACAAATGTACACATACACAGGCAGGATGAATCCCCACACACATACACCGTCGCTCACATGCAATGTACATACTATAAACATACACCCATCAACATTCCATAAAAACTTACATATACATGTATGCACACACAATCCGAGGACACATACCACATATGCACCCATATACACATGTAATATCCGCATACACATCACAGACACATATGTAGACACATACATACATGCCACATGTGTATGTGCATGCGTGTTTTTGTGGTCTGTACCTGCATGTGATTAGTGTGTGCGTATATTGCATATGTTTATATGTGATTGATGTTATGGTGTATGTGTGCGTATATGGTATACGTGGCGATTGTTTCTAAGTTGGCATGAGTATACAGAGCATATCTGTATGTGACAGGTTAGCATGTTTGTAGATAGTTTTAGTGTATCAGTGTATGTGGTATGTATGTATGTGTGTGCTTGTGTGTTCATGCACTTTTGGTGTTTTCATTTGGAGAGAGTGCCAACGGCTGCTTGTATCGTTAAAGCGTCGAAACCATCGTTGCCATCAGTTTTTTGTTACGATTGTCAGACGATCACCGGAGGCAACGAAAAAATAATCGTATTCATTCGAATACATGGAAATGCTGAAGTGAGTGACGCCACGTCAGGTGCTTGTCAACTCTAAGTTCAATTCATATATAGAAAACCTTGTGATATAGTAAGTCTGGGAAGAGATGGCTGGCACTGTAGCCAGTGGAATAACACTTGCTATTCAAAGGTATGAGAGTCACCATAACTGTGGCATGATTAGAAACCATCAACCAAAACTGTCACCAATATTATTAACAGTTTTTAAGATGGTCTTCGTGGCTGACTGGCTATGTATGTAATGCACGAATAGGCAGCATCACTGGAGCTGTAGAAAATTTAAGCATTTACTCCTAATGTCTGGAAAAACAGTTCCTTTTGTTTTAGGGTTTGTTTTAGAATCTCTCCCTTGAATAGATATTGTGTGAGCTTTTCACTATGCAATGAGATTATATGCTAAATTGGTCCCTTAGTTTGTGTCCAACTGCATTCAAGCTCTCTCTCTCTCTCTCTCTCTCTCTCTCTCTCTCTCTCTCTCTCTCTCTCTCTCTCTCTCTCTCTCTCTCTCTCTCTCTCTGAGTGTGTTTATATTTCGGACTAGTGATCACCAACAAAAGGTGGGAGATGTAATTTTTTCATTGATCATTCCTTTTTTTCAATTTTTTAATCGATCACTTGTAACACTAAACCTTGGTTACGTGACGGCTTCTATTGAATGACTAACCACACTTCTTTATTTTCTTTCAATCAAACCAGTAAAGACTGAATTATCGCTATGTATATATATGTTGTGTGGATGAGAGGTGATTTGACAGAATGCTGGTGATGATGACAACTGGAATATGACGACGAGAAAATTTAAGAGAAAAGCAGGTGTTCCATCTTGAACCTCGACACTTTATATACAGCGCATGAGCATAAGCATACAAGATCCAAACAATTAACATCAAACAAAATAAAAACAATTACACGACCCTGAGACGCATTACATTACCCAACAACACAACCACTTGCAACCTCAGCTTCAACCTGAGCGAGCAGGAAATACACATTGCCATCAAAACCTAAACAACCATCAAAGATTTGAACAAACCACAGCAAAAATAAAAACATCAACCGAAGCTGGCGTTTAAGCAATACCATGCAAAAACTGCGACAGGATCTACATCGGAGAGACGTCAAAACCTCTCAAGGAAAGAATACATGAACACAAGTTGAACATAGAAACTCATACAACTACCATTCCAACTTTCACAAATCCCATATCATCTAAAAATACATAACTCCTTGATATGCAGATGTATCGAAGCAGCTCTTATATTCCACCATCAACCGAAACGATTTGAAAAAAAAAACAGCACAACCTACTTTTACCCGTCCCAGGTATGTCAATAACCATCCATTAAATGCTAGACATCACCTCAACATTCTAAAAAAGACACAGCCTGACAAGCTTTTCCTGAAAACTGACCATTTTCTTCCCGACCCTCCTCTCACTGTCCCTTCTTATCTCAGACAAGCCTGATACTCACAGACACAGATACAAACATCCTCTGACACCTCCCCTGACAGACGTTTCTTATTTCATATCAGAGCTGACTCTAACTTACATTGGCACAAACACCCCTTTCCACTCCTACTAAACAACCTACAACTAACAAATATCCCCATTTCTCTCGTCAAATCTCAAACAATTCACTATACCAATGGCTAGAAATGATTGAAACATTCCCAAGTAATGATATTTTTTCGAGATTCAACACGTGCATTTCTCTCAATTTTTTCCTGTCAACCTTCCAACTGTCATTCTCACTAACATATGCACACACACGGCAAGCTAAGAAATATTCAACTTACGAGGAGCACCAACTCTTTACATAATAAAAGTTTATCTCTTCACCACCAGCTTTTGGTAAATATCTGGGCAGATAAAACTTTTTAGCTGTGTGTGACACTCTTACATGAGCATTGGTACAGCACCCCAGATCCGTGAAAAACCACAACTGCTACAAATAATTATTTGGTCGTCGCGAGAAAAGTTACATTATAAAACTTAAATGCGATGGCAGAAGGTCCCCTCGAAGGTATTTTTCCCAACATCGGTGAGGTCTATTATCTACTCTTGATATGGAAAGGAAGGAGAACAAACCTTCTTTTAAATTGTATTTTACACCTCCTTTGAGGCATCCAGAAATTGCAATTGGCACCCCGTGGGTACTATCGCTGGATATTGGGAATAGTTTTCAACTAGCAATAACCACATCTCAGGAAATTCTCGTTGGCTATGGTACCGCCGCTGTGCAAGGATGATTACATTCGTCCTACACTCAGAAATCTAGTGGCAGCAATACACAATGTCACCTGGTTCGTCTTTCTGATTTTCCATCTTTAGTTATCAACTCACAGCACAAATCCATTTTAACTCGCTCATCGCAGCTGCCTATCTTTCACACAGTGTTTCCCAACAAATTTCACTTGGTTTATGTGATTTGCTCGCCAGCTTTCATTTGTACTCCTAGAACTTGTTCTTTCTCTTTCTTCTCGAATTATCAGCAGAACTTATTTTGGGTGGGGGTAGATGAGGAAGGAAAGAGTGTGCACCGTCTTTAAAATGGTTCGACACAATACGAAAGCTGAATGCAATTTTTGCCTTTCTTCTAAAAAGATTGGTGTAAAGCGAACTTTCAGAATATGATGATAACTTGTATTTGAATGGTTATACAAATGCCCTTCGCCATTCGCAGAATTTCCATTAGCAATTTCGATAATTTGCAATTCAGTCTTGAATAATTCAATGGGAACCTATTGTAGATTTCGGTGGCGTACTGTGAAAAACTGCATCATAAAAAATGCACTGTACAGTATGAACTAAACCTAAAAAGTTCTCGAATGTTTACTAAATCATAAAAGCATCGTAATAATCTTCAAGGCATTGATAGGAAGGCAGATTGTATAAAATTATCAGCTACAAATGACTTATGTAGACGATATAAACCCGGTTGAAACTTGAAATAGTTAAAAAAATTGACGTTGTTCACACTTGCAAACCGGTTCGTTTAACGATATTCAAGACATCAGTTTCTTTTGTTTTTACCCTGTGCACTATTCAGTGAACGAATTTGTTTATTCATTTTTTAGTAGATGAATCATAGTAAAACATTAACATTTTTTCTTCATTTATATCTCTATTTACTTTCATCTTAATAGATTTGTTACTTCCAATCGCGACATATAAAACTGATTAAATATTTTAAAAGCAATAAAGATGTTTAAATGGTGGTAAATAGTATTTTGAAAAAGGGGAAAAATTTTAACCATCAATGCAATGTAGTTTTATGAAATTTATGGTTTTCGTTATTAGACTTTATATTTTCCTTTCATCTACTGTGCACTTTTTGAGGCTCTTTTAAAACATATTGCTATAAGTAATACCTTCTTTGAAAGTTTAACTTTGGTTATAACTGCAAGAAAATAGCACAACGTTATTCGTAAAAAGTCAAAAAACACTCACCAGTTCTCACAGAGGATTTCTGAGCAGATTCAAGTTGTGTTTATGATTTTGACGAAAAGAAATATCGATTCCACCATAATTGACGAACATGTGACCGGAAAAAAATGAAGGCGATCTTCAAGATTTTCGAATTTCGCTGGTTGGTTTATTATATTCATTTTTTTTTCTTGAATAAGATTTATTGGTGGAAGGGTACCGAAATTATTCGGGAATTTAGCGCTCTCGCAATGGCAAGGGATAACTGTATCTGATTTTTATCGAAAAGAAAAGTAAAAAAAATTGTTTATTTGCGCAGGTGTGACTGGTTCTAGAGCTCGATTATTTTTTTCTCTTTCTGTTTCAATATTCCTGACATTATTGTCTACTTTTCAAGCGCACCATGTCTGTGAAAGTGAAAAATCTACATACTTCCAAAAACACTCAGTCTCTAAGTGGCTGGGATTTATACCAACACGAACAATCAGTTTCTAACTATCCAAAATCGACTTCTTCTTGCACGTGTCAATGACAACACATTATGATAACATTCACACCGATCAGTGGAAGAGAGCTCCTCTCCAGTTCAGTAGGCCGTAGTTCAATCTACTGCTATGCTGATGACTTTAGAAATGGTACTCAATGCCTCATGACAAAGCACTCAGACTGGGACGGTGGAACGTCCCAACGTGGCCATGTTATGGCCAAAACACTTTGTATTTACCAGTTCTTGTAAGATGGCCAAGTTACGCAACGTCAAGCCTGGTCAATATCTAGAGTGAATACCAGGTAAAAAAAAGACGGTTGTCTTATCAATTGAAGTCTGATTGAAGAGTTTAAAATGTTTTTTAATTTTTTGATTGATTTCTCATGAGATAATATACGTTAGGACCAAAAGATATATTGTATTATTATACACTATTTGAATACGGCTGAACGATTGTTTCAGCGTATATATATATATATATATATATATATATATATATATATATATATGGATATGTATATATATATATATTGATATAGATATATATATATATATAGAGGGAGAGAGAGAAATGGATATATATGTATACATATATATGGATATGTGTATATATATATATATATATATATATATGTGTGTGTGTATATATATATATATATATGGATATGCATCTATATATATATATATATATATATATATATGGATTTGTATATATATATATATATATATATATATATATATATATAGAGAGAGAGAGAGAGAGAGAGAGAGAGAGAGAGATGGATATATATAGAAAGAGATATAGATATGTATATATATATATATATATATATATATATATATATATGTATATATGCGTATGAAAATGTATGTACATATATATGTATATGGATATGTATACATATGTACACATATATATATATATATAAGTACTAACGTGTGAACAAGTGTGTGTATGTGTGTGTATGTGTTTGTACTCTAAGATGTCGTGAACTACGCATCACAGAGCAGAAACAAAGGTATGTCTGAAACCAGAAGGTCTATAATTACATATAGCGTATAGATTTAGATTGAATTTTGCAGAAAAAAAATAGTTGTTCTTATGGGGTTTCCGTTGGCACTCCTAGAAAACAAGTCCGTCGAAAAATATTTTCTTCTTTTGTTCTTTCATCTTGGACTTTTAGAAAAGTATCAAAGTTATATCTATGAAATCAAACTCTATATGTATTTTGAATCAGCATCATCCAGAATGTTTTCATCATTATGAGTCGGAAGCTACTCTTATGCAAAGGGGTATCAAATATCATTTTTAAAGTTTCTTTTTGAGCAGTAATTCTAAGATTCAAAGTAATGCTGGTTAAATTGCCTCGTTGTTAAATCCTCCGAAAATAGAATACTCTTGTCAAACTGCAACACAAGATGAGTCTTTTTTTTGTTTTGTTTTTTCTCATTACAATTCTATATTCTCTCAAACTATTAGACCTTTTGAACCTCACAGAAATTTGTCAGTCTTGAATGATGTATCTCAGGTTTGGGAGGGGGCTATTTACAGTGTAGTTATGATATATATTACATGATAATAGTTTAGGCATATCCGAAATAAGCAGCCTGTAATTTGCCTAGAGCACAGATTTAACTTGGAATTTCACAAAAACAATTTCATTGATTTCTATGGGGACTGTGGTTTCGCTCTTAGAAAACAAGTCCGTCGAAAATGTGTTTTTTTCTATTTAGAATTTGTTCAAAATGTAAAATTAAATTTACGTATATTTTGAATCAGCAGCATCTAGGGGGTATTTCTTCATTATTATTTGTTCATGTGAAGGTTGCTTTCAAAAACATTTGGTGGGCAGTGATTCGTCGGTTCAAAGCCATGGCAGTACAATATCCGAGTGGTTAAAATCTTGAAAAATAGGCATATGCGATTTCAGATTGCAATTGGCCTACAGCACACATTTAAGGTTGAAATTTACGAAAACAAGTTCGATGCTTTGTGTGGGGTTTGCGTTCACGCTCTCAGAAAACAATTGTGTACGCATGTGTTGTTTTTAATTTGGGGGGGGGACAGTAATTCACAGTCTCAAAATCAACATGGTTCAGTGTCGAGTGCGTAAAACCTTTGAAAATGTAATTGGCGGAACGAGTTCACACTCGGACAGGAGATTTTTTCCTTCACAGTGCTAATGTAATAGTCTATACTATATGAAGTACAAATTATTTTTCTTTAAATTTCAAGTGATTTCAATTCATTAGACTTTCAAACATCATGGAAATCTAACAGGTTGAGAAAAAAAATATTCCAGGTTTTTATAAGAAAGGATTCTATTTACAATATCACCTTAATGCTTAACTGCAACATTCAATTTGGTATAAGTAAATGTGAATTTTTCTTCCTCTCATCACTTTTATCAATTTGCCCAAGGTTGCACGCTTCCCTGCGCGTGTTTGCTTTGGGATGTGTGCTGGCCTGATCGGTGAGATATCACAGCGGAAAAAAAAGACATATCTGAAATCAGAAGATCATAATTTACCTGCAACGAACATATTGAGAAATTTTATTGAAAAAACAGTCGATGGGGGTGGGGTTCTTTGTATGGGCTCACATGAAAAAAAACTCGTTTTAATGCTAAAGAAATCAGTGAGAGCAGTAATACATAAGTGTCTAGAAACACGGTAAATACGTGTAATGGACTGAGTTCACACCCGTTGGAGGAAGTCTCCTTTTTCCTTTCAGTTTCTTGGGCTTTTTTAAGATAAGAGCGTGGGAACCTTTTACGACGATGTCCTGTTCTGGCAGTACCGCATCTACAGCATGAAAGGAACGAGGGGCACATTTCACAAGATGGGATTCAAAACCGAACCTTTGTTTTTCCTATTCGGCCGATTGAAAAAACTCAGATACTATTCAACAAGAGACTGAACAAAATCCTCACTCAGAGAGAGAGTTCATTGTTTTTCTACAGCCCGCGGCCAGGGCTAGTGGTCTGTAGATTCCGGTACTCTCTACCTACCGACCCTATCTTGTCTGGTCTTTCTTCTCTGGTGGTCAATCTTTGGTCCGTCTAACTTATAGGCAACAGTTTCTCTTCTATCGATATCTCTTCTACTAAATTAACTTAGCTTTTTTTTTTTTTACCTAATACAGAAACTTAATGATCATCTATCCTTTTCTCATCTATTTTCCCCTGCTTTCTCCTTTCGTTTCTCATGAAACTAAACTTGCAATCTATCTTTCCTACTTCCACCGTTGGAATCTTTATACACCATCCCTTTTCACTTTCATCCTCCTAATGTCTTTTCAATTAGATGGCAGTGACTGGCTATCTATCTGCAGGGGTTCCAAGTGACCACACTTTATCTCGTCGATAAATCTACTTACAATGTTTCTATAGTCCTTTTAGCATCTCCAAAATAATTACTCTGTAACTTCCTATCTTTGATCAAATATTTTGGTATACTTTATTTATACCCATGCCAAAAGTATCTTCAACGAAGAATGCTATTTAGAAATAAAATATTCGAGAATAAAATCAAATATTCGATCAAAGAGTCCCATCAACTCTTTTATTTGAACACTTTCAATTTATTAGACTTTCCCATATTTTTTAAATCTGTCAGTTTTGAGAAATGATATATTTGAAGGTTTTATAAAAAGTGGGCTTAATTTACAGTGTGGCTATGATGCTGAACTGCAACCTTACTTTCCATTCGCCTTGGGTGATCATAGACGAGAATTTCTCATTCGATTATTATTATTATTACCAGTTTGGTAGAAGCTTTCCAATGATTACCCTAAACTGACAATGGACGATGTTTTCTTAGAGTAAAAACAATAACCTTAACTTGGCATTAATCCAAACCCGAATATAGCAATAAAGCGTGAGTGCAATTCAAATCCTATAGTCCGTTTTGACATGCGGACTACTGACGCCAGAAATGATCTAATGAATTCTCGGTTTCCAGAAAAATCAATTTTCAAGCTGATAAGAGAGGCTACGCATGCCTGACAAACGTTTTTAAGAATTCTCTATAAAATATCATTTGCTTACCAGTGTTAACATGTTTAGAGATTTTTTCCCTGGGTAAGTTCGGGTATCTCAGGTAGTATGTATAAAATACGATATCATGTTACATTAATTCTTTCCAGGGTTAAGAACATCGTTGGATTAATTTTCACCCGATGAATTTTAGCACTTTGCCAAAAGTATATAGTCATAAAATAAATTAACATGATCTCGTATCATTATATATATATATATATATATATATATATATATATATATATATATATATATATATATATATATATATATATACTGAATTTTTGCATTATTGTTACATTAAGAATATAGCTGCTCCTTCTAAAAATGTTTTAAAGTGTTTTTTTATCAAAACTTTTCGATTCAATTTTGATTTAGGAAAAAGTTTGCTTCACTTTTGACCTTTTGAAGAAGGATGGGTCCCCTCATTTAAAGTCCCATGAATGATTATTCATAAGCATGTAAAATGAGAATATATATACATATATATATATACAGATATATATATATATATATATATATATATATATGTGTGTGTGTGTGTGTGTGTGTGTGTGTGTGTGTGTGTGGACGGAAAG
Organism: Thysanoteuthis rhombus; assembly: GCA_963457665.1. Lineage (NCBI taxonomy): Eukaryota > Metazoa > Mollusca > Cephalopoda > Oegopsida > Thysanoteuthidae > Thysanoteuthis > Thysanoteuthis major. The sequence continues at coordinate 14,593,006 of OY735236.1, read as the reverse complement.
TAAGTCCTACTTTGACATCATAATCTTTAAAAGTATTTTCCTCAAAACCTTTTTACACCTATGTTTAGAAACTTTTTGTAGCATGATAGACAAACAGATAGACACTTATATAATCTCGATATATTGTCCAAATATTTGTGATCTATTGCCTCAAGCATACTTCAAACCACCATTAAGATTAGAGAGAAACTTTTCATTTGCCGTCTTTATGTCATGTTGGCATACGAGCAAATTTATTAGTCGTTAAATAGATTTTGAATTCCACTTCTTGGAGACCTTATTTAGTTTCTGATTTCCTGGTTTTATCTTGGATGCTAAGCCTAGATAGTGCCATCAGTATACACCGAATATTCATGAATAATACGAGATCAAATCACTTTTGCCCTTCAAAGGGCCTGCCTGACCAACCAGCAAGTGTGCTACTGATTATCTCTCTTACAGTGTCCGTGTTGGTATGAGTGTGTCCAGATGCCCCTGGCCACATTTTTGGGGTTTCAACCATGAAAATTTGCTCGAGTACAGCACCAAGCAACATGTAAAAAAATTCTGCTTTTTCGAAAAAAAAAGTCCTTTTGGGGGTCTCTACAGTAATTTTGGACAAACAAGGTCAAATCTTATGCTGGGAATTTTTAGATAATTTTAGATAGATGCAACCATGCAAGGTATGGATATACTAAAAAAACGTTAGTTTTAATGCAGAGGGCTTCAGATTTCAAAGCCCACGTTATAAAATCGTAATTGTTTCGCCAGTAAAATAGGCGACTGGCATTAAGATTAAAGTAATACTCGTCGGCAAATCAATAATAAAATAATTCTATTCACATCGTGAAAGCATAAATGGATCACGAATGAAACAAACAAAAAGTTTCAACAAAACAACAATTCCTCCTCCATCATACTTTACCACGACCACCTGTCGTATTTAAATTCATTTCAGGCAAGTCTTCGAGAAAATTCACATCAAAACCAATTTACACAATGGCACAAGGGCTTTTCAAAGGAATCATTCTTAAAGATTGAGTGGTTTAAGAGAAAGAGAAGGAGAACGTCTGTTTTTAGATTGTATTTTACACCTCCTTAGAGGCGTCCAGAAATTGCGATTGGCACCCTTTGGGTACCATCGCTGGGTATTGGGAATAGTTTTCAACTAGCAATAACCACACTTCGGGAAACCCTCATTGGTTATGGTATCACCGCTGCGCAAAGATACCAACTCTTGCTTTACAACCAGACAACTCGTCGCGGTCATATACAATGTCATCTGATTCGTCTTTCTCTTTTTCCATCTTTAATTAAATCTACTCACGACACAAATCTATTTGAAGTCGCCCACCGACACTGTCCATCTTTCACACAGTGTCTCCCAACAAATTTCATCTGATGAATGCCTTTTCACTGTTTTGAATCTTGATTTCTTAAGTAAAAATATGATTATGAATTATCGGAAGTCGTCAGCAGTGTGGCTAATTTACCGTTTATCGCTCTGAATTTAGCAAGTTTTTTGTTTCGAAAGCGCGAATATTCAACATGAAGCGCTTTTTTAGCCCATTTCATGTGTTACTTTCAGCAATTGCAGCCATTCTGACGATTTCGATTATTAAGATGGCTGACAATGTTTTTTGACGTGATTCAGGGTTTTTTTACGCTCTTTCGAGGTTGATTTTGTGCGAAAAAAAAATCTGGTGACGCTGATTACTAGTTCACGACAACCTTGACCTCGAGTTTCATTTGTGAGATTATTCATTCTTGCAAGTGACCTTACGCTGGTTACGGCATCAGCTGTCCCTGCCAGAGCTCCCTTTAACACAAATCTTTGCTTGTGACATGTGATATGCAACCTGCACCTAGGGTAGCGTTACTCATTCCACCATTCTAGCTAACTGCACCTGATGTAAAAATGTACATACCCTCAAAAACACTCGAATTCTAAGTGAGAAAACCAGCAATCATCTTCTGGCCATTCAAGAACAATAAATCCTTATCCACGAATGTAAGTAAGTTGTACCCTGGCTATGGCTTCAGTTATCTCTGCTTGAGCTCCATATATCGCATCATTAATCACTCGACCCATCTGCAATATGTGAAACAGACTTAGATGTAACAAGCACCTGGATACACGTCACTTACCTAACATTTTTACCCATGGCTAAGGAGAGAGATGGATCCATGCCTTTGTTAAAGCTCGTCTGCTTCCCTAAAAACCCTACACGACAAATGTACTTGCTCGGTTATTATGAATGCGACTCTCACAGTTCCTACTTCTAAGACGACGTTCATAAAAGGATTGCACGATATTTCCATTTCTTCTTTTAGTTTTTATTAGATGAAATATTCTTTATTTTCTGATCAACGTTATTTACTCACTACCGTCAGGAAACGGCCTGAGCAGAAAGTCACAATAAAAAGCAACTAAATTAAGATGAGGATAAAAAATAGTCATTCTTGTCTTGTAAATAGCCATGATTCATTATATTTCTTCAAATGAAATTTAAAGAAAAAAACAGAAAACGTTTTGAATTCTGGTACTACCAAAATGTAAACGAATATGGCTATCGGTTTGAATCAATTATGGGTTTGGAGGTGTTAATTTTACCTTTCTCTTTCAGATGAGTCTTGGTAGTTTAATTGGTCGGGCAGACCCGGCTAAACAGTGTTTCCCTTTTGTGGATATGGGTTTATTCTATTTTCTGTTGTTATTTATTCACTGCTGGAGAAAAATCGTCCTGAGTAAAAAGATGCAATAAAAAGCTACTCATCTGCCCACTTCGAAGACGTAATACAGTACATTGAGCGGAAAGTAATGGTTCAAGTTAGCCTACGTTAAATAGAATAGAACTCCCGAAATTGCTAAAGCATTGGAAAAAATGATAATTTCCAAATGTAAAGAAAGTTTTATGAATTGAAAGCAAAAAAATTCACGTTGATTTTTTCTTTCTCTATTTTCAAATAATTGACTATGGTAAATCATAATCCTCTCCTCCAAAAAAACTGAGACTTATTTTGATGCGAAGTAAATATTAAGTTTTTTCCGTTACTTATACATATCTGTATATCTACTGTCTCAAAATATTCATATAGCAAATAATTAAGCCCAATAATATATCAATGATAATATTGATTTAATAGAAATTGAGTTTTAATTTTAAGTGGAAAAAATAAAAACAATTTAACAATTGAATTTATTCAAAGCGTTGACAATATCATGTATGTATATTTATTGTCCTTTCATAGTTCCTTTTATTCATTTTTTGACAATTTTCAGTGTTTTGTTTGGGAATGTGCGATAAGTTACAATTTACAATCGGAGCTACCTTCCCTAAATTACGCCAAAAATTTAAAAACACTTTAATGTCTTCTATTTTCCTTGATTTATCAGAAAATAATGTCCAACGGCAGACGATTGAAGACTGATGATGATGATGATGATGATGATGATGGTGGTGGTGTCAGTGTTGGTGGTGGTGATGATGATGAATGAAATTTTAAATTTAAGTCAAAAACGGCGATAGATAAGAGCAATACAACCATTTGATTTATTCAAACCAATTTCGATATCATTTATGTTCTTATATACGTTTTTGTTTCGTGGACTATTTCATCTTTCTCTATTTATTCACAGGTTTTCAACACAGAGTTAGAGAGTATTTGCAACTTTACAATTTACATTCCCAACATTGAACCAAATTTTCCACATTGTACTTCATTTAATGTATTTTGATCGTCTGCTCAGATCCTATTTAATTCTTCCCTACAAACTGATTTACTCTTTCAAGTCAAATCTCCCCGAAGCTAAATAAAAAAAGTATTCCTCCATAAGACGTTTCTTGCCCAGATAATTGTTAAACTCATGATCACATATTCCGGCAATAATGGCTTGTAGACTTTATGTTTGAAAACTGATTCACTGTCTCAAGTCAAATTTATTCGATACTTGGTAGAAAAGTGTTTCTTCATAAGATGCTTCTCACCCAGATCAATCTTAAACTCAGGGTTATGCAATCTGGCAGTAATGGCTTTTAAACATTAGGTTTTGAAACTGATTGACTATTTCAAGATAAATTTGCCCAAAACTTGGTAAGAAAAAAGGGCGTCCCTTGATAAGATGCTCCTTACCCTGATACATTTCAAGCTTAGGGTCACGTGATCTAACAGTAAAGGCTTTCAGACGTTATGCTTTGAAACTGATTTAATGTTTCAAGTCAAACTCATTCGAAACTTACTAGAAAGGAGAACTGTGATAAGATGCTTTTCAACTAGATAAATCTTAACCACAGGGTCATGTGATCTATGTTATATTTTGATGCTGATTCACTGTTTCTAGTCAAATTCATTCAAAAATTGGTAGAAAGGTGTCCCTTAATAAGATGCTTATTGCCCAGATAAACTTCACACCCAGGGTCATTCAATCAGGCAATCATTGTTTCAAGACTTTATGTTTTAAAACTGATTTACTGTTTGAAGTAAAACACACTCGAAACTTGATAAAAAAAAATGTCCCTTGATAAGATCCTTCTTACCCAGATAAATCTTAAACTCAGGGTCACGCTAACAGATGATAATGGCTTTTGGACATCAAGTTTTGAAACTGATGTACTGGTCCAAGTCAAATCCACTCGAAATTTATTTGACAGTTGTTTTTTTGATAAGATGCTTCTTACCCGGATAAATTTCAAAATCAAGTTCACGCGATCCGGCAATAATGGCTTACAGACTTTATGTTTTAAAACTGATTTACTGTTTCAAAAAGAATTCACTCGATATTCGGTAGAAAGGTGTCCCTCGATAAGATGTTTTTCAACCAGATAAAGTTTAAACACTCGGTCACGCGATCTAGCAATAAAGGCTTTTAGATACTATGTTTTGAAACTGATTTACTATTTCAAGTCAAACTCACTCGAAGCTTAGTAGAAAGGTGTCTTTTGATAAAATGCTTCTTACCCAGATAGACTTTAAACTCAGGGTCACATGATCCGGAAATAATGGGTTTCAGGCTTTATGTTTTGAAACTGATTTACTGTTTCATGTCAAATATACCCAAATCTTGGTAGAAAAGTGTACTTTCATAAGATGCTTCATACTTGGATAAATCTGTAAAAAGGGCCACGCAAACTGGCAATATTGGCTTTTAAACTTCATGTTGTGGAACTAATTTACTGTTTTATGTCAAATTTACTAAAAGCTTGGTAGAAAGGTGTTTCTTGACAAGATGCTTCTTGCCGAGATAAATTCCAAACTCAGGGTCACGCAATCTGGCAATAGACTTTGTTTTAAAACTGATTTACTGTTACAAGTCAAATTTACTCAAAACTTGGCAGAAAGATTTCCCTTTATAAGATTTCCCTTTATAAGATGTTTCTCACCTTTTTAACTTCAATTCAGCATCACGTGATCAGACACCAATGGCATTCAGACTTTATAATGAAGGCCCCATCGAACTTTTGGTTCTTGTATATATATCAACGGTCATTGTGCTACAATTTGTAATTTATTTGGTACACATTTAAGTGAGTTCGACAACTTATACGGTTTTATGTGGACAGATATGTATGCAAAATATCAAATGTTTACCTGATCTACACCGTAAGATATAGACAAAGCAGTAGCGTGACATGTTTTGTACGTTACAAAGTAATATAGACTGTGTTTTTTTTATAGAAAATATAAGCTCTAGTTTTAATAGCACTATCATTTGACACATGCTCTATCGACAAGTTTTTTTTTTTCATATCCTTGCAAAACTATGGTCGTATTTAATACTTTTCCACGAGCAAATCAATTAGTAAATGAGTTGCTGCATTTTTTATTTTTACATATTGTGTTTTAATCCACTCTAATAACGGTGAATTCGTTTCAACGGTATGAGGGTGCCGTAACGACGGGAATCTACTGTAGATAGGATAAATGTATAATTGAAAATATTTTTATAGCATACATTTATGTTTCGTATCTTTTCGTCTGAATACATTTCTCTCAGATCTACTGCAACAAGAGGGTGTGATTAAATTAATTTTTACGCTGACTGAGATTATCTCTATGCAACAAAAATATCTCAGAAATAATTGAATTAGTTTTTCTGCCTAATTCAGTTAAAACAAAATATTAAATCTAAATTTGCCCTTTTCGATTCATAATTAAACAAAATTCATATCTTCTTTTTTTTCCTGTATATTTTGCTCTGTATATTTGATGCCTTTTTTTAGATGCTTTGTGCGACCTCTACAGCCTTTATGATTAAGACATGCAAGTTTAATTCGATAATAGCGTGGGAGAACCGGTCACCGTGGCCCAGTGGTAAAGTACTAGCCTCCAGTTTGGTTGGTTGTGGTTCAGTCCACCAACGAGTATTTCCAAAAAAATTTTACGATGATGCCTAATTCTTCTCTGTTGAGCACTCAAGGACTAGAATTGTATCTCCCCTAAGCTAAGAGGTTACTACAGGATTGTATTGAAAATACCAGTTTTGACCATAAGAATGGTTGGATCCTTGATGATTGACCATTGGATATATGTAATAAGCAGAATGAAGCCTCGACTGGCCAGGTAAGCCAGAAGTGAGTCTTACTAACCAAAGAATGGCTAAGTCCGACATCATCAGCGTTTATTCAGTTTCACATTGTATTCAAATAACGCTTTTTTTCTTCCTCTAACGATTTTTTCCTTATTCTGGCCGAACTTTCACATAGTTTCCAAGTATATGACGGCCAGTTCATACTACATGAACAAATTTGATAACTTTTTCGTCATTCTATCGATTTTTTTATTTGCTTTTCCCTTCAGGAGTTTTGAGCAGACAATGTTTACACTTTTAAAAATTGAAACCGGTGTTACTTGATAAATAAGTTAGTATATTTAGAGCCCAGAACTCAGAAACTTCAATTTTTACCATAAAGTTCAAAAAAAGATGAGCTGATTTCAATGAAAAAATTTTATTTCATTTTCGAATGAATTTTGTTATGGAAAAGTTGTTTTGTATTATTCTTTTGAACAGCTTTTTAAAACTATCGGAGATATTGGTTACTGACACTCATACACATAAATTTGAAATCTAATTGGAACAAATGGAATGAGTATGCTCTTCAATAAAATATTTCAAGAGTTTTGACAAGAAAACAGTATACATATACGTAACTGAAACAAAACTAATTGAATGAAATCATATATATACACACACATACATATATATATATATATATATATATATATATATATATATATATATATATACATGTGTGTGTGTGTGTGTGTTTAAGAAAATAATTGATGATTTTTCCAAAATAAATCTACTCTTTAAGCCAAAAAATAGCCTGATACGTTCTTCTCATAGAATAGTGTGTTTTATCACGAAATTTTCTCACCAATGAGTACTGAAACATTAATTGAAATTGGCTCATTTTTCAACTTTATGGTGAAATTGTAATTGTCACTGAGTACTGGATCCTGAATATTTTGACTTTCTAATCAGTCAAACCCATTTTAGTTTTCATGGGTGTAAACATAATCTGCTCGTAACTCCGGAAGGTAAAACTGAATCAGAATCGATGAAATGGCGGATAATTTATCCAGGTTTTTAATAAAGTATTAACTGGTTATTCCATACTTTAGAAATATCCAAAATTTCAGTCCAAATAATGGGAAAATCAACGAAGAAAGAAAAATACACAATTTTACCTTTGTTACATCTATACAATCGGAAACTGGGTATACGCTGATGACGTCGACACTTTGCCACCCTGTGGACCGTATGTAACAAATCCTGTGACAGTTTCGATTAGGGTATGAGCAGAGAACGATGATATAAACATACATAGAGGAAGATTCGCTAAAGATTAGATATATTCACTCTTTCTATCCTGTATTGAATTTTAGCAACAAGGAGAAGATGTCAGGTAGATCGATGTACACAAAGCAGACATGATAGTTCATTTTGAAGACAAGTTGTTCGTGAGTAAAAGATTAGATTGGAGTTTAACATGAGATTTCAGAAAGCCAACCAATTTGAATATAAGCTGAGGCCTTTATTTAGCTATAACGTCTTCATGGGAGATTTCCCTTGTTGATACCACTTTAGTCACCTGTCACTGAAAACATGAATTTCGTTCATCTTTATTGTAGTGATCGTTATTTTCAGGTCGTGCAAGTAAATGATGTGATGGAGAATCTAGATGAAAATATGATTTTAAATGGATATTGCATGAAGCGTACCGTATACAACATGCATTGCATTTCATACATAACGATGGTAACAAATTGGCTTGAAACAACGGGCGTTATCGACGGCTAATGTACATTGTCTCTATCAACGTTACATTGTAATCAGAAAACAATTGGTCGTTTTTGACTGATCTAAGTATACATCGAACGGATGATTTGGGGCCATTTTTTGGTAAAAATATTGAAATATATACGGTAATCTGTGCCCTTGGATCGAAATACATGTATTTGTCTATATTCACCTCTCTCTCTCTCTCTCTCTCTATATATATATATAAATATATATATATATATATATATATATATATATATATATATATATATATATATATATATATATATAATTTACAAGGATATATATCCGGTGAATGTCAACTTTTTGTGCCAATCGAACTCTTCAACAACCAACAATATATTATGATCTTTTTTGCCATCTGTATCCTTTAGTTGCTTGCCGTCATGATCAGCAGTTCTGCTATCCTCTTGAAGTTTTTCTTTCTTCTTTTTTTTTTCTCTTGATCTTTCGTTTATTTGTTTGAATTCTACTATTTTGTATCTTTACTCTTCAGTTTTTTGTCTCCATGGCATGGACATTGACGGAGAACATTAGGATTCGCCGATGACGTTTCTGTGACACCAGAAGCACGGGGAGAATTACAAAACATGTTGACTAATTCAAATAGGGAATGTAAAATGTAGCCTTAGAACATAAACAAAATAATGTTCAACAATAAAGTACCCTAAAGATCATAAAAATGGAGGGTGAGGCTCTAGAAAAGTTTGACGAATATGTTCACCAAGGACGGATTAAATCAATTAAAGGTAGATCATGAAAGCCAAATAAAACCACGCAGAACAATCAGCTTGAACTAATTTGGTATAAAGAGGCACAAATTTGAGAGTAAGTTACCAATGAATTTGAGGCATAAATTATACAGTGAACACATAATACCAACTATGACTTACGGATGCTAAATTAACGAAACGAACCAACTTACAATCGCTCTGAGATATATGGAGAAAGGAATACAAGGGGACACTCAAACAGATAGGGGAAGATAAACGTGGATCGGGTTTGAATGATTGAGTGATAAAAATGGAGATGGGTTGGATACTTTGTGAGAGGAGGTGACAACATATGGGAAAAAGACTAATCTGTTAGTGCCCGTCAGACAGTGAACATTGAGGGAAAAGACCTGACACAATATGGAAGGATGAGATAAAGAGGTTTGCTGGTAAGACATAGAAAAGGTTAGTCATGAAATGTGATCGTGATCAGTGGACTTATAATGGCATATATATATATATATATATATATATATATATATATATATATATATATATATATAATCTGCTCAAATACCGTCTACAGACACTGAAAGGATATACGAAATTACCTCTGCCACCAATTAGACCCTTAGATAGATAGTTAGATTGAAAGATAGATAGAAATATAGATATACAGATAGATATATAGACAGATAGATAGTTAACGAATGTAGATAGGATGATAATGCTTCTCCTAGAATGCCAGGAGTGACATAATACACTATGTCCGTTACATTTCCGGTTGACAGATAGTGACCATCGTCCTGAAGAAAGATCAATGACCTTGTATTCAAAAGCCGGTTTTAGCCAAGACCTGAACTCGGATGGCCAAGGGGGCTTCCGACATCTTCGGTAAGTGTGGGTAGATATAGATAGAACTCTAGATTGTGTAGTATATCAGTTAACGGACCTCGACTGAAAGTAGATCGCCACAGATAAGAGGCAGGGATTCTAAGATAGGCGTACAAAGGGCAGACTAATGCGAGAAGTAAACAAATAATTTATGTTCATGGGTAGGAGGCCAGGGGAAAGTCCATGGTGTACAAACGTAAAAAAAAAATTCGCCATCACAGTTAATAACTAAACAACCGTAGCGGTAAAATTTGAAGTCACGTGGAAAAAAGTAATATCAAAGAATAAAAAGGGTCAGAACAAATCATATATATGACATATGTGGCATTTTTCAATGGAAAATATTTAAAATAGAGTTTTAAAGAATGATTTAGAAACATTTACTAATAAACCCGTCAATATAAAGCCACTAAAAATCAAAAAAGCTTTTTTTCCAAAAAGAGTTTTAGAAAGGTTCTCGTGGAGAACTGATGCCAATTTTCAAATCCATTGACCAAACGGTATTTCTGGGAATGCTGGAGAACACAAACACATAAACGCACTAACACACATAAAAATAGAAAAGGGTTGAACCTTACGCCATCTACAATGGCTACGGTGGTTTAACAAAAAGGGAATAGAAAACATGTGTAAACTGAATTGTGAACGTTTATAAAACGGGGAAAACAAAACTCAGATATATTCAGTTCCGTATAGATATTGAGATTATCCATAATTAGATACTTCCTGACTATTCCAAGAGTCGGTCAGGAAATTTGACTTTCTTTGCATTGATTTTGTTATTACTTAATCGTTACCAACTCTTGTTCAGGCTATTAAACCCATTCTTTGTGCTGCTCTTGTCCTACAATCTAATTCAGAGGTACAGCCCGTATGAATGTTACGTTTCATAATTTTGAAAAAAATTCACTATCCCTCCAACTCTTGTTCAAGCTATTAAATTTATTATTTCTGCTGCATTTAATGTTGCCACAATGTTTTGGCAGTTTCTGTGGCCTTTTTTCGGATGTATGGTCGGGATGAAAGATAGCTCTTATAATTTTTAAAAGAATCTTTATTATTATTAAGAAATGTTGGAGCTACTGAACTAATTCTTTACTGTTAATATCTTCACAATGTTTCAGCTGATCCATTCTATATCCTTCTTTAAAACAACTCTTCCAAGTATTGCTTAGTCTTTATACAGCCTTTGTTAAAAGTATCCACTATCTGTGTATATATATATATATATGTGTGTGTGTGTATTGGCTGGTGAGTGCTTGCATGTGTACGTATGTACAACTGTACGTGTGAATAAGTATGCATGCTTCTCCCCAGGTATTCTAAAGAGCGGTTGTCAAAGTTATTAGTAGTTGGTATAACAGCTTTCTCCCCTCTTCGTCTCTCTTTATATAACAAGGAATTTAAATGTGGACTTGGAAAATAGACAGACGGACTGACCGTTTAGAAGTTTGGCAAAATATCCAATTCATTCTCATATTCTCCTCCATTCGGCATATATATATATATATATATATATATGTATGTGTGTGTGTGTGTGTGTGTGTGTGTGTTTGTGTGTTCGTCTATCTTTGTGTAAGCATGCATACATGTGCTTTTGTCCATGCATATGTGCGTGCATATCTGCGTGAAGGTGTGCAGGGTTATAAGTGTATATTTGAACATGTATACATCTGAACATGTGTGCATGTGCACGTGTGTGCGATATGTATGAGAGAATAATCAACATTTGTTATTCATCTCTATAGTTCGATTTCTGTAGTTATTGAAAGCCTCATGAATTTGTAAATACCAAAAACTTTCTTTCATAATCACTCTGGATTTTCTAAATGGGCATCTTTGGGCGACAGTGAATATTATATTATCATACAAAACGAAATCTCAGTTTAAGCAGACACAAAGTTTTATTGAGGAAATCATTAAAGAAAAACCTTCTATCATAGACAAGGTCGTAGCTGAAAGAGATAACAGAAAATGTGGATGTAGAGTGTGCGGAATCTTGATCAACATCATCATCATCATCAGTCTTTTATCTTCCATCGTTGGACATAGACCTTCCCCAGGTTTCGCCACACTTCTCTGTCGTAGGCGTCGCGGAGCCAGTATTTTCTGAACTTGTCTGGTTCATCTCTCCATCTTGTATTCTGTCGGCCTCGGTTTCGCATATGATCTCTCAGAATCCACGTTGTGAGTCCATCGGTTGTCTGTCATATTTGCAACATGGCTTGCCTATTGCCATTTAAGTTTTCTAATAGATTCTATGATGTATCTGACTCCCGTTTTGTACTGTCTTGTTATCCTTCCAAGTGAGGTTGAGCATGATTCTTTCATGCGGACGTTGCTTGCTTCTCAGTTTGCGATTCTGTCTCTTGGTTCCATGATTCTTCTCCGTAGGTGACTATTGAGAGGATGCATTGCTTGTACACTCTTCTTTTTTAGGATTATTGGGATCGAGTTGTTTTTTAAGTTGAGCTTGCTCTACCAAAGGTTTGCCATCCTAGGGTGATTCGTTGCTTGATCTCTCCCACTTTCGTGGATTTCATAGAGATTCGCTGTCCTTAGTACTTGAAGTGGTCAACTTTTCCCAGTTTTGCATCTTTGATTAAACAGTTACGTCCTTATTCACAATGTGATCGTTGCACATGATTTTATGTCATCCAAGTGTATGGAATCTTGATAAGGCTCCAATAAAGAGAAGTTGATCCCGGGGCCCAGTGGTAGAGTGCTCGCCTCCGGTTAGTTTAGCTGTGGTTCAATCCACTGTCGAGTCATAATAAAGACTTTGAAAATGGATCTTAATTACTCTCCAATAACCACTCAGCACATGGAAAAAGACTGGGGAATCTCACTCCAAGGCAAAGGTAACATGGGATCGCCTTTTTCGTCTGGGAATACTAGGTGCCGTAAGCAGAACAGTGCTTCGATATGCCTGTCAAATTTGAAGTTGGTCTTACTAATGATTGCCAGTGTGTACACGACAACCTCAATGAAGCGGAGAGCGATGACACATGCATACCATGAGAGAATAGACAGTACTCAGAGAGTTCATATATATGCCACTGATATTGTCACTAAAAACTGTATGAAAATCAGTTCATACATATCTACGAAGCAGGTACTGTGAAAAAAACTTTCTACAATCCAACATGTAATCAATACTTCTTCAGCCCGTAGCTAACCTTTCCACAAAACGTCATTTAGATACATTGGGAACTTTTGAGGTATTGTCAGGACAGACATATAGCTATGATGTAGAGGAGTAACTGTGGAAACTTCCTGAATCCTCTCCAGTCAACTTTGTTGGCAGAAGTAAATAAACTTTTGTGAGTTGACGGAAAATAAGAAAAGCTATTGAAATATTCTTATAATGAAATACGGGGAGTGATATATAAATGTAGAAGAACAGATAGAAGAGGGTTGACAGAAAAATATGGAGTGAATCATTGAATGATATAGGAAGTGTGGTAGATAGAGTGATAGAGGGGGTGATAGATGGACATTGAGGGAGTCATAGAATGAAAGGAAAGGAATTAAAGAAAGATATAGTGGCACTGATTGTGAGATATGCAGGGAGTATAAAAATCATCGAGAATAAGACAGATATAGATGGACGGATAGAAAGATATAGAAAAGCGATGAAAAGATATACAAGGACTATTTGAAAATTTAAAGGGAATGATAGAAAGATAAAGATGGAGATCGAAAGACATAGAAGGGTTGAGAGAAAGGTATATCAGGATTATTAGAAAATATAGAGGGAATGATATAAAAGCATAAATGCACAGAAGATACAGAATTGTTGATAGAAAGATGTAAAGGCACGGATAGTAAGATATGCAGGAAGTATTACAAAAACCGATTGAAAATTAGAAAGATATAGATGGACTGATAAGAAAATATACAAGGACTATTAGAAAATATAGATGAACTGATAAAAAGATATAGAAGGGTTGATAGAAAGATATACAAGGATTTTTGAATAAATACAGAGGACGTGATAAAAAGATATGATGGGAGAGATAGTAAGCTATAACCAGAGACCTGATACTAAATTGTTGTGGTGTTTTGTTTTATTTCCGTCTTTGTTGTCTAAGTCGATACATGAATAAAAAAAATCGCTTTGCTCACATCAAAAAGACATTGGGAAGTACCCTTCAAACATAACCGATATTAAAGGGTAGACTACTTGAAATATCAATCGTCGCTAATCGTTTTTTTTTTTCTTAAAATAAAGCTATTCTAGGAAAATCAAAGATGAAATGAGATTATACAAATTGATTTCTCTTTGTCTGAACAAATGTAAAAATGATAATTATTTTGTGGTTGGTTTACTGAAATTTATATTGCATCAGGATATTTGATATTTACTTATATATATATATATAGAGAGAGAGAGAGAGAGAGAGAGAGAGAGAGAGAGAGAGATGGGGGAGAAAAGGGGTGAGTGCAAGGAGAACGAAGGAGTAGAGATAGAGATTAAATGAGATGGATAGATAGATGGATAAGTTTATTATAGATGTGCATTAATTGACGAGTCATATCTATTTTCAAATTGTATACTTGAATTTTTATCAAACCATAGACATAAATGTACCCATGAATATATATATATAAGTATATATATATATATATATATAGAGAGAGAGAGAGAGAGAGAGAGAGAGAGAGAGAGGGAGAGAGAGAGTGAGTGTGAGAGAGAGAGAGTGGAGGTGAGAAGGAAAGGGTGAGAGTGATAAATAGAAAGAGAAATTGAGAGATATAGAGATAGAAATAAAGATATCAAATGAGATATAGGATATAAGAATGGGATAGAGAGATAGATAGATGAATAGATGTTTATGTATTGTAGATACACATTATCTGACTTTTAATATCCATTTAGGGGTTAAATACTTGTTGATCTTTTATCGATTGACCTCTCCAAATTGTATTCATGTCTATATTTTGTGTACATAATTCTTCATCTATAAACGTTTAGATATAAAGTAGTCTAAATTGATATGACTGTCTCTTTCCATCAATTACTTCATCCTTCACATATCAGCATAACAGATCGAACTATCAATATCGAAAGACGTATTATTTATTATTATCGTTCTGTCAATCAATCATGACGTTAACTCAACCTCCATAGTTTTTGTCGATTCAACCTCTTCATTAATTTTCTTGTTTTTCGATGGGTTACAAGAATCAGGGAACCCTTCAAAGTTTAAACTATTGTCCTTCAAGTGCTCTCGATGTTGTTTAATGACACTTGCCAGAAATTAAAATAACAGCCATTATATATATATATATATATATATATATATATATATATATATATATATATATATATATATATATATATATAAGAGAGAGGAAAATGACAAAATCGTAAAGCTTCATAAGCTCAATACACACAGTCTTTTGATATACTACTACCACTACCTACCACAACACACAACTTGATAAAACATCTGTCTTTTTGTACTGCCTTATTCTTTGACAATGCTTAGCATGAACAGAACGCCGAAATAAAGAATCATTTTTCTTGAAAAGCCATCCGGTATTGTCATTTTTCGCTTGTAAAGTCTGATTAATATAATGATACCAAAACACACACGTACACGTACACACACACACACACACACACACACACAAACACACACACACACACACATACACTCACACACGCATGCACACACAATCACACATACATACATATACACATATATATATATTGTTTGGTTAGCGCTTGTTTTTTGTGCATTTTGCTTTTCTGGGTGTATGTATGTGAGTAATAGTTTGTGGGTATGCTTGTGTCTATGTGTTTATTTTTGTGTTAATCTCTATTCAACATTCAATTTCCGTCAACTGTAGATAAATTTATTGCTTTCCATTCCACACCCAAAACTTTACAAGAAACGCAAACTGATAGAAAATAAGCCAGGCTAGTCACTCAATAGAAAACGCCATGTGCTTAAAGTCTTTTGGCAGTGCGTTGCCTTGGGTTGTGATCAATTAAAAATCTGACAGAGTTTTGTTAGACAATGATCACAAAGAAACGAAGTGTGAATGCTGCTGGATACAAACTAGGGATCAATTTTGCATGAACTTACATTGCTAATTTGAACCCTTCACTAAATACCTATCTTGTGGATGAATTTTCAAAAAAAAAAGATATAAGGAGAAATATTCAGATTTTGAGCCTTCTAGCTCCACGGGTTCCGTCTTTAAGCGTTATAAATTCATGGTTACATACATAGCCAGCCAGCCAACCAACCAGACCAACTGAAGAAACTGAGGTTGACAGTTTCGACGTGTTTTGGTTTTAAAAGGTTTCCATTATTCCAAATCGTTTGGGTCGAACAAGGGATAAGTTTTGCTTATCTTAAATCATCTCGTTCGTAAAAATAACAAGGTTTCCACATTTCAAAATATCGAGGTCAGATAAGGGGTCTTTCATCATTTCGAAATCCCCTGGGTCGAACAAGTAACAAGGTTTCCTTACTTGAAAATATCTACGTCAAATAAGAGACAGATTCTCCTTATTTCATCCATTCACATCAGTCTAGATTGCAGCGACCCGCTCGAAAAGCAAAAAATGTGGATTGAAAAGCGGATACTTGAGATGATGCAACTATCGCTAATTTTATTATATTACAACTTGGATTACAAAATTATCAATTAAGAGCCCCAGGGATGCAGCAACCCGCTTGGGTTTCTGTTTCAATATGAACGATTCGCATCATATATCAGTGAAAGCATCGCAAATCATTCTGATCTCTGTCTTTCTGTTAAAGCACCAAATGGGTCTAATTCCTGAGGAAACTTTCTAGAAAATCTGAATCTAATATACTTACTTATCACTTGGGTAAATTTGCTGTTGCTTCGAACCAATTCTTCTTGGTATCTTGTCATACTCCTATCCGAACCTGGAGTTGATTTTTTTCTACCATAAGAACAACGAGAACAATCCTCAAGCTTTCATATCTACGAAATTTATCTTACAAATACACAGGGGCTTATTTAATCATAATAAAAATAAATTGATCCTAAAAAAATGTATTTTTTGTAATATTTTATGGTAAGCCTTCGGTAGAGCAAGCTCAACTTTCAAGGAAAAGAAAATCCCATTATTCCTTTTAAAAAAAAGAGTATTCAATCAATGCATCCTAATAATAGTCACTCATGGAGCTGAAACATAGGACCTGAACAAGGAGACTGACCCACAAACTGAGAACCAAGCAACGAGCACTTGAGAGAACCATGCTCAACCACATCTGGAGAGAACACAATAAAGTACAGTATATTAGGGAAAAACAGGAATCCAAGATATCATAGGAACTATTAGGTAACTTCAATTGCAATGGGCTGGTCATGTTGCAAGAATGGTAGACGACCGGTGGACATCACGACTCACAACGTAGATCCCCAGAGATCAAATGCAGGACCAAATCTAGCAGAATATGAGATGGAGAGACAAACTGGGCAGGTTTACAAAATGTTGGTTTCACGACACCCACGATACAAGGGTGTGGCGAATCCTAGGGAAGGTATATTCCCAAAGTCGGGCGATAAAGTACTGTAGGTGATGATGATATACAATACAAATGTTTCTGTGCCCGTCTTCTGTCTGAGCATCTTTTTGTCTCAGCATCAGCCAGGCTTGTCTTCTTTTGAATCACGCCATTAATCTTGTGGTCTATTGCTATTTTCTTGGGCATTAAATTAATAGACTTATCGATATTAGTAGAGGTATGAGTTTCTTGACGGGGAACTGAGATTGGAATCGGCGGACTGAGTTCAAACTCTACTGAGACAGCTCGCGTTCACTTTGAGCCAATGGTCTTTGAAAAAACATGATTCGATTCCAAATTATTGGTGAAGTGCAGGTCTTTTGAAGTCCTTTGATTCTGTAAGATAGCCCATCCTTGGCGTTGGACTAACTGACTGGTCCCTGTGAAACCCCACGTATTGATGATTGAGTCTCCATGGATGAGTGTTTGAGAAATGAAGAAACATTTGTCAATCTATGTACGTATAAGCATACCCATATCGAAACAGTGTACCCCTCACAAATGGTTCGACCAGGCAGCCAAGTGGTCTAAGAATTCCGTCCTAATGTTCGTGCCTGCCAGTTTATATATGTGTGTGTGTGTGTGTGTGTGTGTGTGTGTGTGTGCCAAGCATCTCATTTTTTGGACTACAACCTTTAAGATTTTCATGTGTACAATACTAGATATCATCTAAGAGAATTTCTTCCCCAATCCCCAAATGCTTTTTCGGGTCATTATGTTCTTTCTGGACCAACAACGTCCAAATCTTGTGCTGGTATTTTTCTTGACGATTTTAGATGAAAGATCTATTTTTTAAGATAATTTTAAATGAAGGATCTATTTTTAAGATAATTTTAGATAATCTATCAGATAATTCGTTCTGGTACGCGCGCATGCTATGGTGATTCAATCATCTTAGGTACAGATATTATTGTACAATGTCAGTAGAAATGCATTAGGTGAAGTATAATTTATAAAGCTTTTTGAGGGCCTGTCCACTTTGTGTGACAAAGGATAACTAAATTGAGAACTGTTCGTTTGAGCATCGAATGAACTTAATGACAGTTTACGGGAGAAAATTTTTCGTAGCCAACTTGAGAATTTGTAACTAATCTATTTCTCTGTTGTTTCTCAATAAATTCTGTCTCCATTTCCACTTTCGTGACATACCGTTTATCTCGCTGTCTGTTGCTATTTACGCGACCATTAAATCAATAGCTATATTTATATTGGTGCAAAATGTTTCTTTTGTCTGATCCATAGATATATACAGAAATACTTTATTGATCGATGGATTGAAATAAAGCAATGATCGATGTGGATAGAGTTAGATAGATACAAAACGTGCAAATTGGGGATTTTTCAATCATCATCACCAGCAGCTACCATTTAAAGTTCGTTGTTAGACTTGGGTCTTCACAAGGTCTGTCTGTTTTTTGCTGCTGATCCCCACAGTGCCAAAAACTTATGAACTGATCCAGATCATCATGACATCTTACATTTTTACCAGCCATAATTTGCTTATGATCTCGAGGGATCCATGTCACTAGTCGCAATATCCAGGGGTTTTCTGATATCCTTGCCACGTGGCCTGCCTATTTCCGTTGAGATGGGTTTACAATTATTGGTCGTAGACCCTTCTTTTTAAAATGAATGGGATTTTCTTGTTTTTGGAGGTTGAGCTTGCTCAACTGAAGGCTTGCCAACTCATACTCGTTCAATAAGTTTCTCTATCTTAACGTTTTCAAATTTGTTTTACATTTGATTTTGAAGAAGATATACGCTTATCAAATTCAGTTTTGTTTTATTGTATTTATATCACTTTTTTAAATCGAAATCTGTCTCGTTTTTCTTATACTTTTTTATCTATTTTAGTGTGATAAAACTGATTTATCTTTCATAACACTCTTCAAAGTAATTTTTTAGCTTTTAAGTTAAATACTTGGTGTTGAATACAGCCAATCAATCTCTAATTCCATATACTTCAATGTGTTCTTATCAAGAGACACATTCACCTTTAACTACCCAATGTTTACCGATAATTCCGTATCCTATTCATCTAAATCACCATATGTATATTTATCTTGCAGCTGCAACTGACCATTGTCCCTCAATGTGTTTCCAATCTTGCAGGTTCTTGTACTATAACCGACGTTAGGCAATGCTAATTGTGGTCAGTATCAGGATCGGTAACTCTATGGGTATACCAGGTGCCGTAAGCAGCTCATGATCATGAAAAGAGCCCCCTGGGACGATTACATTAATCCTCAAAGGACGTCACTGATATCTATACAACGCCTAGAGCCCCAGCGTCAACCCCCTGACTGGCCTTGCTGTGAGCGACAAAAATGAATGAATTTTACTTATAACCAGTCGAGAAAGCCATCATAATAGCCGATTTCAAGAAACCCATAAAAGAAATATAGTTTCAATTTGTACTCAATAACCTTTTCAAGGAGTGCTTTTTTCATTTACCAACGCGCTGCCAACGAACCAATCAGATTTTTACAAGTTAATTTTAAACGCTAATCGAAACATTTTTTACGGTTGCAGGTGAGTATTTATATCCCTTTTGGTATACGCATGGACTTTCGTTTTTCGTTTATTATATCACCAATACGATTGGTCAACAACCATGAATTTTATCTTTAAGGTGATATTACCACCTGTCATTTGGTTTGGCTAAATTGTTTTTTTCTTCGTCTGGGTACCAGCTCTGTGGTTTAAGAATCAAACTGAAACTTCTATACACTCTATGTAATAAAGGTACTTTTCAGAACCACTTTTTTTCATTTTGTCGATTATTTTGAGACAGGTGTATTCTGGTGGAAACAGTTAGTTCGATTTTTTTTTTTCAAAAAAATTATGGTTCGTTGTAATGTTTCATTGTAGTTAAATGTTAGTTGCCTTATTTGACTCAAATATAAACTTGATATTTTAAGAATCATCACAGTAAGGGTTGAAACGTGTCAGCGCGCACGCAGGAACTCATAGGAGAACAAGAAGTGGAGTAGAAGCAATATTCCTAGAAACAATTAGGAACAGTGGGTAACTTTGCAACATTTACTTTCATTGTGAGGTTGTAGCGTTATGGCAAAAGTGCTGGGGTGGGGTTTCAAAGCTGGGGGCCGATGATCTTTGGGGTCCACAACGTTATTACTGCCATAACGTTTGAAATGGAAAACGAAAAATCATCGCTATGTTTCGTTGACTTTTAAGAACAGATAATACACTTTGATATTGAGCCAAACACCACAAAAGGCTGAACCAGGAAACTAGTATAGTTAACTTTAAACTTTCATACTGAGAACCATGCAACGCACACAGAAGAGAATTATTTCCCATAATACCAAAAGTATTTTTAAAGGTGTAACTATGTACTTATTAAGCCAATGGTATAATATGGGCACACAGCTGCCTCCACTGACCACGTTTCAAGGAGGCAGGGGAGGTGCTGGCTCTTTGACACGTTGTTCAGGGACTCCTACATTTCCCATCATGCCAAAGTATGTTTAATAGTGTAACTATGTACTTATCACGCCAATGCTATGATTACTTGTTCTCAGCAACCTTATTCTAAAATCTAGCACCGTTTTGTTCACCCTATTTCCAATATATATGTACATCTCCCACCTAATACCTATACGTCTCAGAGTTCATTAAAGTTGCGTAATAGACTATTTTTCATGTAGTGATAACCCTTTGGCCTTGCTATTTTCTGTATAAAAAATGTCCAAAACAAGACATCATTAATCACAAAACGATAAGGAAAAGAAAATATCGAGCGAAGAAAATCTCCTCAGTTTTATTTCCAGTCAAAATTTAATATCTTTAAAAAAAATTCAATTTGATCAGTAACAAATATTTCCCTTTTATGATTTTGTACTCCTTTATGTCAAAACAAAAGAATCTTAATTTTTGCTTTATGTATCATAAAAAGTCTACAAAGTTTTTGAGAGAAAAAGAAGAGCGTGACATATCGCAATTAATCTTGTCACATCTCAAGCGACAGTCCTGAACGATTTATACCCGGGGGCTTGACCTGGTCGGTTCATATTTTTCCTGAAAGACGACAAAAGAAAGAACTTTGATAAATTGGAGTCTTCGAATTTCGCAACCATTCGCGAACACAATGAGTCCGGCAATATGTTTTCTCTTTCGTTACCTCAGCTGCGAAAGCAAGGTCTAAGCGATGTCACAAGGGTTATTCATATTTCCGAGTAACGAAACTTTTTTTATAGAAACGACAATCCCAGAAGTTTTCATACACTGTCTGTCATATTAAATCTCTCCAGTAACGAATAATTTTATCATAATGTCTATTAGATTATTTGATATTTTTAAAGAAGAAAAAATTTCCTATTTATTTTTCTGTAAAACCCAAAAACCAAAGCTGTGTCATTTCTTCCGATTACGATTATTATGTAGCGCATGGTAACGATAAATTTTGGCTTTTCCTTAATAACTTCTTTTCCAGTGAATCTTATTCCTGGGTTCGATCTCAATTGATAGGTAAAGAAGACCAGTGTACATTTTCCCATATTCATTATTGAACTGGATTATGTAATAATATAATAATTGACCACTGAAAAATTGGAATGACACCAAGACTAGTTACAATTGGGAATGACCAACACTTGGATGGCTGGAGAGTCACCGAGAGATTTATTCTGCCAAAATTAAGTTGGGTTCATCAAAAACAATTGTTAGGTGACTTCTATGGGTTTAAAAAAAGGATTGTGAGCAAAAACGTTGTGCACTGTGGCTGCAAATTGCCTCCCCCTACTGGAATATAGATACGGACAAAAAATATCACAAGTCTCGTTTTACTGTGTCAGATGGGGCAAAAAATCGTTGTTGAAGGGAGAGAACATTCAGTTATTCATGTGTGTGTGTGTGTGTAAGCGGGGGGGATGAGAGGGGGAGAAAAAGAGAGGAAGAGAAAGAGAGAGAATTGGAAAGAGAGAGTGAAAGATTTCTCAATAGAAATTCAGTAGGTTAACTACTATTTATGGAGTTGTTGGAGTCCTGCTTCCATTAGGGGTCCGGGTGGGAGAATGTTTTCAAATAACTGCACAACCCAACCCTCATTTACCCTCCTGGTCCCACAAGTTAAAATAACTTTCAATTAAAGACTGATTGATGTGTTTACAGCCAATATCCGTTTGACGTCAGAATTTATGCGCAGGGCTTATTTTCTATTCATTGATTTCACGAGCACCTTCTTGTTCGTCTTTATCATTTCATTGGGGGAAATTACGATCAAAATTTCAATAAATAAAAGGATGAACAGATTACATGTATCTATGCATAATGGTTGTCAGGTTATAACTTGTCACGGGTGTCACAGGGTTAGGTGCACGCAAGCAATCGTTAGAGTAATATTCACCCGGCTTACCAGGCCTGCCGAAGCTTTGTTCTGCTTACGGCACCTGGTGTTCACCAATGGTAACCCATTTAGAAAATCACCAGGCTAGATGTTGCCTAACTTCAGAGAAGAACGTGATTCAGCCGTGATCACAGCTTTGGGTAGAGATTCCTCAATCCAATTTCCTTTTCCTTTCTCAGAGAGACATTGAGTGTCGAGGTCTTTGGGATATTTCAGCGGTAAATTGAACCACGACCTATCGAACCGGATGCGAGCCCTTTATCACTTTAAACATTGGTTTTGATGAAGCGATTTCACCACTGGGCCATGGTGATCTGTATAAATAGATTGTGACCGAGGAAAAGAAAAGTTATATACATGCATGACTTCTCTCTCTCTCTCTCTCTCTCTCTCTCTCTCTCTCTCTCTCTCTCTCTCTCTCTCTCTCTCTCTCTCTCTCTCTGTGACCAGTATGTATGTTTGAATATATTCATATTTCTATACGAGGGTGGATCGATAAATCGTAGCCTGACACGTAAGGTTTTGCTCAATTTTTATCTGTAATTCTCCCTGTATAATGTTCGATCTATGTGAATAACATCCACCACTGACCCAAGTGTTTCTTTTTTGTTTGTTTTTTCATGGAAATAGATTTCGCTGAAAAATAATTATCTATTGTGCAGAATGAATGCTTATTCAGTCATTAGGCTACGGATTTATTGACATACTTCATATGCATGAATCTTATTATATGAAAGCCCTTGTCACAAGTTTTGTTGGTTTGCTTATTTATCCGTTCTGTCACGCTAAGTAAACATATATATATAACGAAAGCTTATCCTGATCTAAATAAACTACACAGCAGGTGACAGTGCTGAACTGATCTAGAAGAGGGAATAAGAGTAGAAAAAGAAAAACCTGCCTCTGCTTTCGTATTTAGGCCATCAATTTCGTTTAACGTATTTCGAATAGTAATAAAACATTCAGAAAAAAACATACTGGTGATTTACTATTTCCAATTTAATTTCATCGTAATAAATCCAAACAAATTGGAGAAATCTGTGTGTATGTGTGTATGTGTGCGTGCCCTATAATTTACTCGACAATTGGCCAGTGAACGAAGTTGACATTCGCTAGACATATTTGTCAGTGCTCAAGACAGTGCTGTGCCGAGTTTGATGTTGTTTTGATCAGTTGTTTTTGGAGAATCTAATGAAAATAAATGAAAAATTGAAGCTTATAGATCTTTCTATGAATCATTTCCCTTGGCCTCTGCTCTTTAGACTCATGAAATATCTAATTTGACAACACTGAGAAGTAGGTAAAATACCTCGGTGTAGTTTTGTACGTCGAATGGGAAATATTTTATATGACAATTGTGGCAGATCGCTTCACACACCATAAAGCATAGCTTTATTGCAACGAACCTTTTGAACGGGAACTACCTAGTAATAAATGAATCAACTATACTAAAGTATATGTTTTTTATAATTCATTCGCGCGAAGCATTAAAAAAAATTCCCATATTTTTTTACGGGTAATGTGTTGGTTTATTCAGACAGTGAATCCTTTCATGACGCCTGGTAAAACATACGCAGTCTATTACTGAAATACTGGTTACGAAGGTCAAAGTGAAGAGCATATTTAGCATGGAGATAACGGTCTAGCAAGAAGGCAAGATAATTTAATGGCTTTCACGATGATAGATTTCAATTATTCCCAATCAGTTAGGAAAAGTTTTTTTCTCTCTAGAAACGGAAGAACAGGTGTGGCTATCACTCAATAGAAACTGTCACGCAATCAACGTATTTTTGAAACAATGTTGGGGGTGATCAATCGCAAAATTAGAAAAATGGTTGATCAATGTACGTTATTCCACTTGCATTCTGCTGTATAGTGATCACTAGATACATCTGTATTTTCAAAAAGCAAGCATAATAATAACCGTGCAAAAACTCAATGAATCATGAATTTGCATTGCGAATTGAACCCATACGAAAGACGCAGCAAAAAGGGAATTATAAAAGAACAAAACATCAGCTTATTGAAGGAGTAAATTTTCAGTCAATTTTCAGCCATATAGCTCTTTTCATGCAACCTGTACGCGCAGTGCATAGATAAATAGATTCACTTAAAAATTGAAGAAATCTTCATTGAATTCATGTTTATAGTTTTGGTTGACACACATCGACATCCAACAAGACCCACTTAAAAACTGAAGAAACCCATGTTGATACTTTTGGTGGCAGTCTTGGTTGACAGTTACAAATATATTTAGACTCTCCATAACTTCTACACCGCACGAACCAAAATCAAGCTACCAATAAAATCCATGTGTACATAGAGAACACAGTCTGCTTCCTCCCTAAACATATATAGGGCCGGTCCAAGTTGCCTAGAGCACCAAGTGCTACATAGCTCTTGCCATGTATCTCATATTAAAACTTTCCAAATACAAATAAAAAAAAATGGGGGCATGAACAAATCAAAGAGAATAAAATGAATTAAAAGTAAGGAGATTCCTTGACGTGAAATCAGATCTTTCAGGAATATCTGACAGTTGATTCCTTTCTTTTGTGTTGAAACTAAGGGAAACAAGTGCAAATGAAATTCTCAGGACTGACGTCAAGCTCAGTCAAGCTTTCAAGGGTTTCGAGTTTGAGCCTTGCACAAATTACTAATATACCAAACTCATACACACATATATATGTGTGGGGGGGGTGTATTTGTATCCCTACTTTTCAGAAGTTTACTATCCCTCTTATAATATTAAAGTGATATTTTTTCTGCAATCATTACAGCTCAGTCGTAGTTACAATCGCGATGCAATCTTTTACGTTGGGGTGACAGGGATAAAAAAAATAAGTACTGCCCCACCAGATGGTTAACTTCGGTTCAAGCCGTGGTTCAATCAAACGTCAAGTTATACCGAAGAGTTTAAAAATGGTACTCAATGTCTGTGTTCATTCAGCACAAGGACTAGGCTAAGAATTTACGACCACAATCACGGCGGGTACATCAGTTTTCATGAGATCATCGAAGTTGAGCAACGTCAAGCCAAGCCAGTACGAAGATTGGTGACCATTTGGTGACAAATCCAAGGTGCTGTAAGCAGAGCGAAGATTCGACTGGCATTGGAAACTGAAAGTGGGTCACTATTATAGATATTGCCCTTGTCTAACTAACTCTGTGATAGCCTCAATGAGAGTATACGTGGAGAACGATGATACATACACACAGTCCTGAACTTTTGTACTTATTATATTGGGAAAGGTGGGGGTTATTTGATAATCACTGCTTTTAAAGATCACCAACGGTTGTTATTGTGATGAGTTTGATACGGAGTGACTCACTGCAAACAACATCGCCCTATGAATGATAGTGATGAATTCGGTAAATGCTTTCTTCATACCAAACTGAGCGTCGATTAACAAAAAACATAGGACGATCAGAGACAGAGAGAGACAGAGAGATAAAAACAATATAAGTTGAACAATTATTCAACAAAAAAGAGCCTGTTTCTCAGACTAAGAGGGAGAGGTACTGGAATAGACAGAAAACAGATTCTACTTGTTTTAGATGATGTATTAAATTTAATAGAAGCAGGTCAGGTTAGTCACTAAATAGAAATTGTCACGTCTTTTGGCAGTAAACTGTTTTGGGGTGATCAATCATAAAAATGTAAAATAGGGTTATCAATGAATAATTTACTTCTTTTGCCTTTTGTTGGGAGGTGATTACTAAATAGACCGTGTTTTGCAAAGGAAACTGCAAAGGCAGTCGAAAATAAAGAAATAAATTAAGAATAAACTTATATTTTTCAGTATCTTGTCTGCGTTCACAAGCGTCTTCCCAACAGATGAAAGAAGAGATTTAAAATTATTCTAATTTATCACTTTAACTTTCAATAGATGAGAGGTTTTCTCTCTCGAAATTTGCACAAACCTTTCGAGCAACATCATTTAACAATTCATCCTCGTCTATACCCCAACGGTACTTTCATCCTGCCTCAGTGAAATAAACTATCGTGCTTTTGATTCCTTTTATTCTTATGAAACTGCCGAGTGTGCTTCCAAATTATGCCAGGGGAATTTCTTTGATGGCTGAAATCTTAACGCTGTCGGCATCTTGCGAAAATTTTGAAGTAATTCCGTGAAATCCTGCTGTAATCCTTTCAATGTCTCGGGTTCCCCATTCCCAAAGATAACTGTTTTGACGTGAACATGGGTTCGACTTCTTGTCGTTCAATATGTTGAGGGTGAACTTCAAATGAGTGTTACAAGTTGCATATACAGGCTCGAGATATTTCTTCAAGCAAGACGGATGATATCTAATTACTGATGGACCAGGGGTGGCATCAATCATCTTCAAAATGTGGCTTCCCATTTCGAGATCTTCAAGGTAAATAATGCAGGATTCGAAACTTTCCTAATTATCTTTCTGTCGAATCGTATGAAAGTAGTCTCGGCGGGGATGTTTTGTATTTTTCGGCAGTATGCACCAAATGCAAAGCTGTTTTTGTGAAGTATTCCCACATTACAGCGCATGAAAATATCATCACATTTTCTGTTCTGCAATTCTTCTGCAGCCTTGGCCAAGGCCACAGTTTACCATTCGCTCCTGAAGCTCAAGCAACTGTATCGTAAACCTCGCGAACCTTTTTCAAACCATTCTGCTCAAGTGCAAGATCCTGTAATTCTGACCATAAAATGACAGAGGAATTTGTAATCTTTTTTATTACAATGTTGTTTGCAAGGAATGCTCCTCGTTCCCCAGCTAATGAATCAATTACAAATTTAAGTTCGTCAATGGAAAAGCTTCACTCACTAATCCTAATCGTGGGTCATCCTCAGAGCCTATTATTTGCATTTCGATTTGTATTTTTTATTGCATGATTTTTGATATACGAGAATAACGGAGGGGCGTTGTTTTAAGGGCATCGACAGTAAGAACATGGTCAAAATTGAATATTTGTTCGCAAAAAGAATACTTTTTCCATCTATAAGCTACGGACATTGATTCACCTACGTATATATATATAAATACACTATATATATATACACTATATATTTGGTATTTGATAGAGTGGCATAAACATTTCTTGAGGGGGGTGATTCTGCAAATATATTTGAAGATATTTGGATTTATGGGAAACGAAAGAGAGAATTAATTTCTCGCCAATAATTGATTCTGATATAAAATTAATCATGAAGTTCGGCAGAAAATAGCTATTTATTGATTTCAGCGTTGGGACCTTTATGGAAGCCACATATTCGATCATCGGTCACAACAAATCGTGATCATACATGAGTATTTATGGAGGGAAACGAAAGGGAGAGGCTCCCTATCAACCAGAAATTATATATCCAAACCTATATTAGATATCAGATGGAGAGAGAGATAATACTCAAATTTTTATATTTAGATCTAAATTGTGTTTACGTACAGATATATAAAGTGAGGGAAGTAATTATCAAGATTAATATACCTAGATCTAAATTATATAGATAGATAGATAGATAAATAGATAGATAGATAGGTAGATTTATATATGCAGATCTAAATACATACATACATACTCACTGAGGTTTACATTATCATCATAACCAGTCTTTTATCGTCCAGTTCTTCTTGCCATCTAATACTGTTCCAGCTGCGGTTCTGCATTTGATCTCTGGGGATCCATGTTGTGAGTCGTGATGTCAATTGGTTATCCACTATTCTCACAACATGACCAGCCCATATATTGTGATGTTTTGTGATCTTTCCATGCGAGGTTGAGCATGATTCTTTCATGTGGACGTTGTATGACCCTCAGTCTGTGCATCAGTCCATGTTTCAGCTCCTTAGGCGACTATTGGGAGGATGCATCATTTGTATGCCCTTCTTGTAAGAACTGATCGGATTTCCTCCTTCTTGAAGGTTGAGCTTGCTCTACCGAAGGCTTGTCGTCCTAGGGTGTTTTTTTCTGGATCTAAATTGTATAGATAGATAGATAGTTAGATAGATAGATAGATAGATAGAAATAGACTAAGATACATACATACATACATACATACATACATACATACATACATACATGTATACGTACATACATACACACATGCATAGATTTATATATCAAGATCTAATTTGTGTAGATAGATTGAAGTTAATAGACTGAGATAGATACATACATATATAGATAGATGAATAGATTGTAAGATTTATATATTTAGATCTGAATTTTGTAAATAAATAGATGTGAATAGGCTGAGATAAATACATACATACATACTAAGATTTATATATCTAGAACTAAATTCTGAAGATCGATCGATCGATAGATAGATAGATAGATGTTAAGATTTATATATCTAGACCTAATTTGTGTATATATATATAAATATACAAAATCTTCGGAAGTGAATAGAAATCCACCAATTTTGTATTTTCTGAATATTCTAATAGGATGTCCAATGTAATTTAGTATAAAAAACATTTTCAACTTACGTATACAGTGATTTCAAAGAAGAAATAGAAAATATGACCTGGACAGACATAATGTGTAAAACGAATGTTTTGCTATTTTGTTTTTTGTTTCTTCTAATTATATATCTGGTCTGTTTATTTATAAAAGTATGGCCCGATTGGAAACTGAATAAAATTAATTTTCGTTGTTGCTTAAGATAAACTTTGCAGACTTGGGCAGCAAAATCTTGTACTAATTTATTTGTATTATTTTGTGTGTGTGTATATGTGTGTATATATATATATATATATATATATATATATATATATATATATATATATATGTATATATATATATATATATATATATATATGTATATATATATATATATATATATATATATATATATATATATATATATATATATATATATATATATATATATAACTACATATAATACATTATTAAAGATTTGCCTGGAATAGTTGAAGTCATTTTCCTGTTCGAACATTGCATTTTACCCCAAGAAAACTGCTCTATACTTTTAATGTTTCGCAGGGTAGGTTTCAAACTATATTTCCAAAGAGTTCCATGAATCTCGAAGAAAAAAAGGGATTTTTTGTCTCGGCTAAAAACTAACATTCATAAGCCTACAAAAAAAAAGACCAATCAGCATTTTTTTTTACCACTGACTGGGAACAAGCCATTCTCCGGTTTTAAACATGGAAAACAAATAACTTTAATGTCAGAATCTAAGTCAATGAAAGAGTAGAATCAGTGAATAATAGAGCAACACAAACATCCCCTAAATTTCTTTCTTTGGCGTATCAGCAGTTGTCCTGAATGAGATCTCTTTACTATAAAGTTGAATGAAGTTGATGTACATGAGAGAGAAAAAAGAAATTTAAACAAATTTCATAGAAATAGGTTTAAGTGAATGATTCCTTATTTACGGATTATATATCGATAGGCCTCATTTAGGCCTTCCACTGAAACTTGCTGAAAATCCATCCGAATTACATCAACCGGTATCATTTTTGGTATTTACACTAGTTTTTATGTTTTCTCTCCAACGTATTCTATAAGTTACAAACTGCGTTCTTTAGTGGTGTGTCTTTATAAAACATTTTATCCTGTTCGTACGGACACGTAACAATATATACCTATTGACATTTCCAGACTGTTATCTTCATCTTGGTTCATCTTTTGAACTCAATATTTCGGTTGTTCTACCGTGCGGCCTTCTCCAGGCGGTGTTGTAAATGGAGAGACTTTAGTTTACGACACTCACCTGAGGAATGCCATAGGGTACAAAGTGTAGAGAGGAAAAGATGAACCAAGATGAAGACAACGTACTGAAAAAATTATGCATCTAAAAAATTCAGGACATCTTATTACGCAACACTGCATACATCGGAGTCGTCCTAACTGTAGGCGTATACTTGTATAGTATGTGAATATTTATTTATTTCTAAAATGTTGGTGGGGTTCTCTCTTTTTTATGCGTGCATGTTTTCGTTCGTTGCAGCACTCTTGAAATTTGGCATTAGAGCTCCCCTACACCCCTTCTAGTTTTTAAAGCTTCATTTACTTGTTTTTTGGACTTATTTTGACGGGTTTATTGATAACATTTAGATTCTCTAGAATTGTTTGTAGTTGTTTTTTTTCATGATTACCAGTGGAAGACTCCAGTGATAACATAAATGGAATTTATTCTGACCATATTCATTATTCAATGGGATCATTCCATGACTTCAGATTTGATGCTATGGTTGTCCAATTATCGAACATGATAGCAAATTTATTTATGTTTTATTCTATTGCAAGTCTTTATATATAAAAAATGAAGTATTTTCTCAATTTCTTTGGACGCAATAATTCTAACAGAATCAACATTCTCCAACAAATTGAAGATTGAGAACAGCTTTTTTCTTTTCTCTGATACAAAGCATTGCTGAACAATGTGATTGCATTTGTTTTAGATATTTAGTGACCCAATCAAGGCCGGGTACTTCTGCTAGTATATGGATATATGTAAAGATAGGCTTTGATGACTTTAGTAACTTATAAGAGGCGCCAATTCATGAGCGAATAAAACCAATTATTTTATTGGTGCATTCCATTACAAACAAGAAGGGATACCCGTGAAAATGACGTATTATTAATATATGGATCGGCGCTAAGGGAACTATTAGGTAATTTATCCTCAGTAATTCTGGTATCCTAATTTTGTTGTTTTTTTTAATCTCAGCCCAACTCAAATTCTTTCAATATATGATCACACATAAAATCTTGAGAGTTTCTGTGACGTTTTTTTCATTGTTATGTCACAACAGATGATCATATTTTAAAAGCCAATAACTGTTCATATTAGTTTTGTCAGTCTACCACACGGACTAGTCTATTCTAACATTGAGATGATATCAGGAACGTGAATACTGCCGCTAGATAAATAGACAAAAAAAATTGCGTATATGCTTAGTATATGTTAGGACAAGTTGCCTTTGTGGTGTCCTATTTTACTTCAAAACTTCCCGTAGGCCCATTGAGCACACATACCAAATTCTATTGGGCAAATCAGACTTTTATTGTAATATGAAAAAGATGGAAATCGGATCATTATTATCGGGGTGAGAGTGAACGCTAACTCCACATTTTTTTTGTGAAAGTGAAAACCATATGTGAATTTTGCGCATATATACAGCCTTTTAAATGCGTAATGAAACCGTTTGGGGCACAGGGTAAAATCAAAAGTTCAAAAAAGAAGTGGTTCAATCGAAAATCGACCATTGTAAAATAATATAATAGTGGCCTACGCTTGTAAATCTCTGTGTATTTATTGCATTCATGTACGAATAGAAATGTCTATGCTTAAATGGAAGGAATTTTATTCCTATCTAAGGAATCCACTTCTCATTTAATGTCGTTCTTTCTTTTGATTTATTGCTTTCTTTAATGCTTTCTTTTTTACATTTTATTCTCCTTCCTACGTCATTCGTTATTTCTCGACCATTTTAGATGCGCTAGCGTCTCTAACATCGATTGTTATCAAACACTGACATAACAAGCATTGCTCATTTTTCTAATTTAAATGTTGCCTACTTACTTCCCTTACCTAGAGTTGCCAATTTAGATGCTTTTCTTCCAAATCTAGATGTTTTTTGTCTAAATCTAGATTTCAGATGCGTATAAATTCCGAAAATTGCCATTTTTTATTGGAAATGATGATTTTATTGGAAAAAAAAGTTCAATTTATAGAAATAAGATCAGCGATATTTTCAATGAATTTAATAATATTTTGGTAAAAATTTAAAGTCGAAGAATAAAGTCAAATTTGATTATATTATTAATTTTAACTTATATAATGCCCAGGTCTTAGATATATATCTGGATATCTTAAATGGTTTTAAGATGTTATTTGTCTCAATTTAGATTTAAGCTCGAAAATAAATGAGGCAAAACTGCCTGCGCTGGTTCTTCATACGAGAAAAAAAGTAGCCCATCACTGGTTTGACTTACAGTCTTGTTCTATATTTCCCTCTACTTCACTCTTTTTGTTTAGTTCTTATTTTCTGCCCATGCACATTCATTCATTCTATGCTGAAAACCAAAACTGATATCATTCCAGTTGATATCAGTAATGTTTGAGATTTTAGTGGACACATGTGTTTTGACCCCGACAGGGAATCGAGTCAGCACTTGGGAATTTCATGAATCTGGTTATTCATCTTCAGCTACGGGTAAAGTAGCGAATGGTGAAGTGAATGACTTGTTGTATCATATATTACGAACCCCGAAGATCAGCCAATACAAGGGAACTTGTGATATGTGAAGCCTCAGCAGAGACAGTTGATTCTGTAGCCAGCGTAAGGGCACTTCTATTACTACGTATGCACTGACCACAGTGAGCAGCACAAACATTAAAGCTCAACTTCAATAGTTCCCTTTTGGAAATCAGAGCTTTAATTTCGATCTTTGCTGGGATATACAGCACCAAAAGCCACTTTGCTACTGTTTTAATCAGCAAAAAACTCACTGATGGATAGATACATCGATTGACAGATTGATAGAAAAGATTTAGATACATACGTACTTACATACCAATGAACAGACTGATAGATGGGTAGATAAATATATATGAAAAGATTGCAATATATAGATAGATAAATAGATAGCTACATACATACATACATACATGCATACATACATACATACATACATACATACATATGAATAAAATGAGATAGATTGATTGATAAATGGATAGATTGATAGATAAGGTGTTTCCTCTCCAGTGAAAATGTTCTGTGTCCAGGTTCAAATTAAGGCCAGTTTCTATCTTATTGCAAATACCAGCGTTTCTAATTTCCCATGTATTTATTGCATTTATATAAGAGTAAAATTTTCCATGCTCAAATGGAACGGACCTCTTTTTAATTTTCCAATAAACTTATTCTTATCTAAGGAATCCACTTCTCATTTAATGTCGTTCTTTCTTTTGATTTATTACTCTCTTTAATGCTTTCTTTTTTGCTTTTCATCCTCCCTTCTACATCACTTTTTATTCCTCGTCCCTTCCTCCCATTTTCATCTTCATCCTTTTCTTTTTATTTGACTTTTTCATCGAGATTAAGCTCTCGTTCCCCGGGCATGCGCATTCACTCATTTTATACTAAAAATAAAAATGGTGTCATCCCTCTCTCTTTCTTTATTATCTTGTTACGCAGAGAAAAAGACACAAAACTTTAAAACATATAGATATGAGATAAAAAATAACTATTAATAGGAAACGTGTGCAGAGAAAAAAGGCAAAAAACTATATTCTTATAAAATATATATACAAATATAAGAATGAGAAAAATAACAATTAATAATATATATATATATATATATATATATATATATATATATATATATATACATGTGTGTGTGTGTGTGTGTGTGTGTGTGTGTGTGACTAAAGAAAATACCGCTCTACAGCAAACGTACGCCTTGGTTAAGTCCTTTACTTTTAAAACAGTTACCTTGAGAGTAAAAATGTTGAAAGGGTATGGCTAAAAAAATTATGGAGTCCTTACAATTCGAAGTGAATATTTCTCTTCAAAAATGAATGGCGGAAAATGCCTTTCCTTTTCTACAGCAACTTTTTATGTTCCTGGAACGATGCATTAAAATCTCTGAATTGACGACAGAAAGGCATTTCTTGTGGGAATTCAACTTGATTGACGGTTTTTTTTCTCGAGAATAAAAAGTGAAGGAAGTGTGGAGTGGCCAAACGGATTAGGATAGGAAGAATAAAATATGGTTCCGACAATTTTCGTTGACGTCACACTAATGCCCTTGGAAAATGTATGCATCGATCTTTTGCCTCAGCTATGAATGAAATAGAGCAGTGTGAGTGATTGACGCCAGTACGGGTGCTTGTCATCTCTAAGTGTATTTTTCACATCGCAGATGGGCCAAGTCAGTGGTTTTATGATATGGGGAACCTACACAAGGACAGTTGAGGCGTACCCAGCATAAGGGCGCAATTCACTTATTTAACTTAAAGTGACTGGGGTAGA
This sequence comes from Thysanoteuthis rhombus, assembly GCA_963457665.1. Taxonomy (NCBI): domain Eukaryota; kingdom Metazoa; phylum Mollusca; class Cephalopoda; order Oegopsida; family Thysanoteuthidae; genus Thysanoteuthis; species Thysanoteuthis major. The sequence goes on along the minus strand of OY735236.1, from coordinate 14,558,194 downwards.
ATAGAAAGAAAGAGAATATACATCTTGGTGCATGAATTTGGTAGTTTGGTTCACTACCATAGCCTAACCAACCTGAACCAAAATGATTATATCGTTCATGTATTTAAAGTGCTTATCATGCAAGGAATTTGAAAAGCATTAGTTCGTACATATTGAAAAAAACACGTATGAATACCCAGAATTAGTCATGTTATGAAGAAGATCTGGTAGAAAATGTAAGTGGGTGGAGTTTGTTAATTCTTTGCTGAGCTGCACACACAGACAGACAACCAAATTTATCTATATAAAGATATATTCGTTGATGAAGCTATGACTATTTCTGATTATTTATATTGGGAACATACATCAATATCACCGTATGATCATGCATAAAATTTCACATATCATATGGTACATAAAATCAAATCTTATCTGAATTTATTAGGCGAGTTAGCATGAGTATTTTTGTTTTTGTTCCATTTGGAGCTATTTGATCGTCTTTTTTTCTTTTTTTTCTCTCAAAATTTCATCTTTTTTCTAATGTAAAAACCTCCTGAAGATGACAGCACTTCCCCTGCCATCCACGTCACATCTGGTGCCTGTGTCTTTGAACTGAAACTGTCACCCTTCGAGCCATGCACGCGCAACCTTCAAATGAATGGAGTGAGTTCCATCAGCTGCCCCATTTGAGGATTTTTCTTTTTGGAAACTCATCACTTTTCACTTCCGATTTGCTAAAGAAGTCTTTGCTGGTTGTGCTAATCGGATGATGGGCGTTGAGTATAAGTGCTAATTCCTTCAGCTGTCTTATTCTCCATCATCGAGAAGGGAAAGCGCACACACACACACACACACACACACACACACACACATATATATATATATATATATATATATATATATATATATATATATATATATATATATATATATATATATATATATATATATATATTAATATGCCCATATTTATGTAACTATGGAGATAAGTATGTGTGCAGTGCCAGATATAAAGTGAAGCAGCATTTTCCATGACTCCTTAATTTAAATAGCCCCCGCACTAAATGCTAGCAAGTTATCAATTCGAATTTGAGGATTTATATATTTGTTCTGTTACTATTGCTCTTATGAATGAATGCATGTTTAAGATTTATGATTTAAGCCAATTATCGCCGCCAATTCTGGTGGAAATTAAAAAAACGGTAATTAATGAGAGTGCGGTACCTATGTGAGACATATGCAATGCACAATTACGAAGTATTTGAAACACATCATAGCCGCTTCAAAAAGAGTAAATTGAAATCGAAGTTATACTATCACAGAAATGTCAGACATATTTACTTTATCACTGGCTCTGTAACAAATAAAAAGCAATTTCTGAGAAAATAAAAAGTCATTACTGTGCAAATAAAAAAAAATTAGGCTTTTTAATAACAAATTCTACGCCTAACAACTATAAACGTCTCATCAAATCAAACATCCCATCAAAATTCTTCCATAGTCTGGGATGGCAAAAGCATTAGGTGAAATAATCACCATAAATCTTACCTTCTAAAGCGTTGATCTTGAAAGACTCATTTAGATGGACTGCAACCATCCCAGCTGAAAATTGATATCTTTCGTTTGCTAATATATTTGTAATCAATATTAATTCATGAGTACCGATCGGAGTGGCTCAGTGATAGAGATCTTGCCTCTGGTTCAGAAGTAGGCTGCAGTTCTCCGCCATCATCCGAAAGACAATCAAAATGGTACTCAATGCCAGTCCGCTAAGCACTAAGGGGAGGGATGAGAGGTGACTATTTTCTGCTGTAAGAACAAACGATCTTTCTAAGTTCATCGAAATTCACGTACTTGTTTTTACATTTACATAAGAAATATTCAAAACTATTTTGAGAGGATACTCAGTTGCTTACCATGGCACGATTTTAGGAAATTAAAAATAGTGCTATTCCGCCATGTAGAGACATTGTTTTTCCTCAGGGTCCCAGTCAACGCAATGGTCCACCAGGAGACCTGGAAAAGCTATTTAGTAATGCAGAATTTACGTCCCAGCATGATTTAGGTCCTGCACACAACGTAAAATCAACCACTTGTTGGTTAACAGATCACCACATTGCAATCAGGCAGAGCTCAAGGCTGTTATCGTCTAGTTTTACTTCCATTACGCCTGAACAAAGCCAGAGGCTAGTTTTACCAATGCCACGACGTATTCAGGCGGTTATTGACGCCAATGGATGTCCAAATAAGTACTGATGGACATTCTGAAGCCATCTTCCAATTATCAACCAATGTGCTTTATTGTAATGATAAATTAGGCTGTTCAAATTTTATACGACCAACTTCTGACAACACTGACCGGCAAAACTTTCTTATCTTTATGTCTGGTCTTTTTCAACTGCGTTTGCTATCCGTAGATCATCTATTGATTGATTTTTGCTTCGTCTGTTATCGTTCCTTCTCGCTATGTGTCCAGCCAATCTCTATTCGCTTATTTACTTCAATGATATCTTTCTCTTTGATCTGCTCTCAGATTCATGTTGATCTTATTCTTTCTCTTAGAGTTATTTGTGACATCGCTCTCTCCATTGTTCTTTGCATATATATATATATATATATATATATATATATATATATGTGTGTGTGTGTGTGTGTGTGTGTGTGTGTGTGTGTGTGTGTTCGTATATCTATGTGCATAGATATTGTTTTCACTCATTTTGATGTCAAGTAACTAAAGGCATACAGTAAGTGCCAAAAGTATATGATTCGTTCAATTCAGGATCCTTTTACACCTTCAAATTTGACAGAATTTGGACCAAATATTTTTGTTAATAAGTATTCGATGATAAATTCTGCTGCAATTTTTTTTCTCTGAATCTTTGATATAAATACGGTAAATGAAGGTTCTCAGTCTGAAGGTGGATAATCTTTCCAGTGAGTTGTTGTACAGCATATAATTGAATCAATAGATTCCTAGTCGTGTGGAACGATTGATTCCTAATTATTTCAATAAGCACAGTTGGTTAGAGCGGAAGATACTTTTTTGCCTTGTTTTCAGTGTTAAGTGGTCACTTTGAAACTTGGTCAGCCGGATGGTGATGGTGAGTACAGTAGATACATATGGACTTCGATTTTACTTGGGGATGGGAAAAATCGTAAGTATTGCTGAATACATATTTAACCAAATAATTTACTTCAATTTCTGGTTACTTTTTCGTTAGAACTATATCGGAACAAAACAATGAACTTTTTGGAATCTATCAGTTACTTTTAACTCTCATTGTACATACACAGAGAATTGATTCTTTACACTGAAGCCCAATGTTGTCTCTCTGAATTGTTCTGTGTCATATATACTCAGTGACGTTGCATGGACTATAATCCCTTCATAGCGAATTAATATGTGCCAATTTTTATGCCATATTAAACTGTCAGCTATATGCATGGATGGTTTACAGTAAATTGTTAATAACACCAGATCGTTAAGATCGGACACAGTCAACATACGACCGTCTGGAACTGCTCTCTAAAGGTTATGAGCCAACATTGTAAAATATGATCATGTAGAACAATAAATTCAGTATGTAGGCCTGGCGTCTACATTGGAGTGGTTACTACGATCAGCAAAAGCCATTCCATATAATGAACTCTTACAAATGTGAGACGTTGCATTTAACGGTGATTTTATCACTCCAATAAATCCAATCGACGCTCACTCCGGATATATACAAGTAATAAGTATTACAAAGGTTCGGGTAGCCGAGCAGTTAAAGGCATAGTGATTATGATTGGTGAGCTATGTTCAAACTGGGAATACCTTTGGAAAGGGCATACGTCTGTGATTGGCACAAGTAAGGCCAATTAATTCTGCATGTCTCCTTACTTGGACAAGGAAGGTCTGTGTGGTAAAACTTCGACGGGCTTGGTAAGTCGGAAATAGATTATGGATGATTGCTCAAGTTCAAAAAAGAGAATAAAAGAAAGTAATGCTACATCCGTCCTCACCTCCCCAACAACACCGAGTAGAGGAGGAAAATTAAGATAAAATAAAATTTTGTGTCTACAACATAGATATTTCTATCTTTTTTCTCTCTTCTCTTAGATTCTTAAATAGATTATTACAATTATCTAGTAATTTGTCATGTCTTTTCAATATAAAACCTCGACTGACTTGCTCTGTTATTACAATGATTATATCTTGTTACGATGTGAGTTTGACTAGCTAAAATACCCAATAAAGAAAGAGGTTGATTCCAAAAAAGGTTTTGGAGGTATTTCCAAAGAGGGGCGATTTTAAAAGGGCTCAAAATGGAGGGAAACTCCGAAAGCTTTATGAATAATAATTCATCAACAACATTACTACTAGCATTATATGATAACAAATATCACTAAATGTTCTAACAGGCCTCCTCAAGGGGCCTGGGGCACTCAAATCTCTAGCTACGTCACTGCCTACACTCAACAATCTCACGGAACCATATGGTTTCGAAAATTCTTACCACTGACTCCTGGTACACCTTTGTGGACATTCTGGGTATTTGGAGGTTCTCAATTGCCCTAGAAATGATAATTAGGAACCCACAACCTTAGCTTCATCTTGTTGTAGTAGTATTACAGTTTGTATAATCAATAATTAAGCTAAGAATCTAAATGTGAACCAGGCTTCATTAGCAGCACAATTAACTACATAAACCAATCGCTTCAATATATAATAAGAGTTTAATTGATATCAAAGTTGCATACATTCAATTTGGAACGCCTAAAACGAAGGGCGACATTTTTTAACTATTTTTATACATTCAAGTATATTACTGTTCTCAGGGCCGGTTTACACTGTTTCACAGAGTCGGTCTTCAAATGGTGGTTGTTCATTCTTTTAAACAGGAACAGCTACAGCTGTGCCCAGCATCAAGATGCTTTTTTATAATTCGATGTAGACGAAAGTTGC
>OY735236.1:14498267-14550767 GCA_963457665.1 Thysanoteuthis rhombus | reverse complement strand
ATTCTCTGATATCCCTAAGTCCTGTTTTTTCTCCTATATACTGCTGTCTTGTGATCTCTGTATGTGATGTTGAGTATGATTCTCTCACATGTGTGCTGCGCAGTTTTAAGTTTGAAGGTTAGTCTTTTGCTTAGGTTCCATGTTCAGCTCCATAGATGACTATTAGGGGGATGCACTAGTTGTAGACTCTCTTGAACTTTCTCTATTGAAAAGTTGCCATCCTAGAGTGGTTCTTTGCTTGATTTCCTCTTCTTTTGAGGCTCTCATAGATATTCATTATCCAGCTTTAGTGAAAAATCGAGAAAGAAAACAAAGTTCAAGCATGAATCAGCATTTGTCATTCAATTATTCACACACATACGCACACACTCAAGCACACACATACATATATATATGAATATGTGTGTGTGAATATATTTTTATTGGGTGGATGAAGAAAAAATCTCATAACATCGTAATATTAATCGACAATATGCTAAAATAAATTGAGAAACTAGTCTAGTGAATCTCGATTTTTTTCCACTAAAAATCTATTAAAATCTATGCATTTCATCTATGATATAGTCTTCACCGGAACGAGATGATCTTTTTCACTTCTCATCGATGAAGTCTATACCGTAGACGAATGTTTAATAAAAATATTTTTGAGATGCACTAAACCGGTTTCTCAATCTTTTCCTTTATACATATATTAAGAACAACAAACAATTTTTGTCTAAATAATTCTACATCAGTTTTTCCAGTTTACAGGGAAGCTCTTTGAAACATGCTTCGAAGCAGCTATCTGTAGACAAACGAAAAAATTGAGTGAACAAACTTTGTCTGTTGCTTTTAATATGTCTGAAAGAAAAATATTGCGTACATACAATGTATATATATATATATATATATATACATATATATATATATATATATATATATTGGAAATCTATTAGACTTCGTCGTTTGGACTGAAAAAATCATCATCATCATCATTATGACCTTTTTGTCATCAGCATCATCATCATCAAAATTATCATTATCAGCATCTATTTCTTTCCCGTCGCCATTTTCATTATCAGGAGCAATTTTTCATTCGCCAATATCTTTCAAACGAAACTTTCTTTAACTAATGGTTTAGACCTCAGCTAAAGCATTGTTTCTCCCTTACATAAATACGTAAATAACCCAGCCATTTTTTTTAATATTAGATTCGATTATTTCTTTAATCGATGATAAGGAATGTGTGAACTGCCTTATTGTTAACTGAATTGGGCGATGAATTTTTTTCCTAATATCGGATATTTGGCATTTTTTAATGTTTTACATAAAAGAGAATATTTGTTTGTGTTCCCATAAAATAACTTATTATTGTTCGTCCAAAGAATTCTAATAGGAAACTGTCAACAAAAACTGCCGACATAGGTTTCTTCAGATGTTTGAGAAGATCTTGCTGGCTGTTTATCTATCTTATCGATGTGCGTTGTGCACACAGACTGCACTGATATACCGAAACATTTACTCATTATGAATAGAAAAATTGTTTCTTTTTAATACTGCCCTTTTCGGTGAAGGGGGGGGGGAGTTACATTGCAATTTTATGCTAAATCAATCATTTGTGTCCGATAGTTTTCACGCTTGTTTGTTAGCCAACAAAAGGTGAGATTAAAAACCTATTAATTGATAATCCCTCTTTTAATTTTCTAATTGATCATCCCTAACAAAATTTGGTCTTCTGGGTGACAAACTAAACCTATTACTTTCCTTTCCAAATCAGCTGCCTACATTTATATCAATATATTGGCCTTCTTTGTGAGTGTGCATTTCCCACGGGTGTATCTGGGTCGGTGTTTGAGCCTAGTTAAAAGTGAGAATTTAAAATCCCAAATATTGTTTTGACGATCGAATATATATGTTTGGGGGGTGCACAGTCAGTCTCAATTCTGAGCAAAAGGTTCGAGTAATAAAAACAGGTTTCCCAGCAGTCAGAAATTACAGCGTCCCTCTGAAAAAATAAACTGTTCGTTGAAATAGATAATTCCATTTGAACCCACGACCAACTTATCGGAGAAGGTACACTGGGCCATGGTAATTGCTTATGCAAGTACGGTCGTTCATGAAATGATGAATAAATTTGGAGAAAAAATCATGCGGATCTGTGGCCTAATTGAGATCTTTTTTTCAGAAATGATGAGGATACGTTAAAAAGGTTTCCTTTAGCCGAAAATTAATCAATATCATGTTGAAATAAAGGTCAGGAATGAATTAATTCTGGGAACTTGCAGAGTTATTTGAAAAACACTAATGGAAATGTGAGTGGCAGGAAGCCAGCGAAAATAGACATAAGATATATATATATATATATATATATATATATATATATATATATATATATATATGCTTTTACATGTATATTTTGTTTTTATGTGTATATTGCTTTATCTATCTATCTATCCATTTATATATGTATATATGTATATGCATTTATGTGTGTGTGTATATATATATATTTATATCCTTTTATATATATATATATAAATATATATATATATATATATATATATATATATATATATATATATATATATATATATAAAAGGATATAAATATATATATACACACACTCATAAATGCATATACATATATATATATAAATCTATCTATTTATATATATATATGTATATGCATTTATGTGTGTGTGTATATATATATATTTATATCCTTTTATATATATATATATATATATATATATATATATATATATTAAAAAATAACGATATGTTATTTTGATGCATGCCTGACACATTCTATCATAGGAATGGATTTTTTTCTCAATTTTTTTTTTTTTTTTGTCTTCTCTTTTACGATATTTGCTCTGACATCTCAGTGGTGATTATGGGCCAAATGATCACTACCAAAGCACTAAGTATTTACCCATGCAAACGACCGTTTCAGTTTAACAGTTAGGTAATCCAATTATTTATCTATCAATCTATCCATCCATCTATCTATCTATCTATCTATCAATCTATATATATATATATGTTTGGAGGGGTGAACAGTCAGTCTGCTCAGATGGTGTAATGTTTAGCACATCTGCCTCACATGCAATAGGATCTGCATGATCAAAGGCTGTGGAAAACTCATCATCGGGACATATTCCTCACAGCAATAAACTGGATACACCTTCAACTGTGTGATTAAGGAGGAAAAATGCTGTTGCACTCCCTCACACACACACAGTTGAATAGATTTTAGCAAACTAAAGTTTTTGGGTTGCCTCCGACTGCTAGTGCAGTACATTTACATTGAACCGATATGCATCACATTCTGCATATATATATATATATATATATATATATATATATATATATATATATATATATATACTGGTAAGCAGATAGATAGATATCGATTCTTGCCGCAGCCTAATTTTCTTGATAACATATATATGTATGAACATTAAGGTTAGTGGAACAATGTTATCGAATTCTTTGGTTGAATACGTTGGTTGAGAATCGATTTGATGATTTTTTTTCTTTGTAATTAGTATTCTTAAAGATGATATCATGAGTTGGTTTACATGCAGTCTGAAATTAGAATCGACAGGACGAGTTTAATATTCACACGGGTGAACATCAATCGAACTGACACAATGGGTGAGTCACGTTCGTTGTTATACTTACTGATTCTTCATGGCTAAACATTTTTTTAGGGTAACTTACGTAAGTAAGCCTTGTTTCAAAAGCCATCAAACATACACAAAAAGGGAAAGCCCCTGGACCCGATAACAGATAACTCCACAGTCGATCTACTCAAAAAAAACCTGTGAGAGCGTCAACAAAAAGCTGGCTATTCTGTTCAACTTGTGTCTAAAACAGAGTAAAATCTTGAGATACCTGAACACTAATATCATGTTGCTTTTACATAAAAAAGATACACGAAAGACCTTAACAACTACAGACCAATAAGCCTACTCAACTGCACGTACAAACTTTTCTCTAAAACAGATTACTAAAACATTAGATGGAAATCAACGACGAGGATAGGGTGAATTTAGAGGAGGTTACTCAACCATGGACCATCTTCATTCAATAAATCAGCTGAGAGAAAAAGCAAAATGCCCCTCGCTGTAGCAATTATAGATCTCAAGAAGGCATTCGACTCTATAGAAATCTCTATGGTCATGAAGGCCATCACTCTACAAGGTGTAGACCCTGTACACATCAAAGTACTGCAACATATATACAATCACAGCAACTCCTTCATCAGGCTACATAAGGACTCTGAACTGTTCCAGCTCCAAAAAGAGGTAAAGCAAGATGATACCAGCTCACCCAAACTCTTCACAGCTTGTCACGAGATGATCTTCCTAAACCTGGACTGGGAGAATTGAGGAATCAAATAGACGGTAAACATCTGAGCGACCTCAGATTTGCAGACAAAGATGTCCTTTCCTTAAAAAACCAAGCAGAAAGACCTCCAATTAATGCAAGATGAACTAAACAAAGAAAGCAAAAAAGTCGACCAACACATGAACTTCAGGAAACGAAAATCATGTGCAACAATCACATTGAGAATACGAACATAACTGTGCAAAACTGGGGAAGGTAGACCACTACATCTACCAAGGACTGCGAATCTCCGTGAGATCCTCAAAAGAGAAGGAAATCAAACGAAGAATCACTTTGGGATGGCAAGCCTTCGGCAGAGCAAGCTCAACCTGCAAAAACAAAACGATCCCAATAATCCTAAAAAGAAGAGAATACAACCAATGCATTCTCCTGATAGTCACTTATGGAACTGAAACTTGGAACCAAACCAAGAGACAGACCTGCAAACTGAGAAGCATGCAACACGCGCATGAGCGAATCATGCTCAACCTTACATGGAGATATCACAAGACAGTGCAGTTTATCAAGAAGAGAATTGGTGTCTGAGACAACATAGAATCTATTTAAAAAAACTTAAATAGCAATGGGCAAGCCATGTTGCAAAAATGACAGACAACCGATGGATATCACAACTTGCAACATGGATCCCCAGAGATCGCATGCGAAACTGAGACTGACAGAATACAAGATGGATAGATTAACGAGACAAATTCAGCCCCCATAAAAGAAAATAGTGGTGAATCTTGGTGAAGGTGTATGTCCAACGACAGACGTGAAAAAATCGATGATGATGTTGATGATGATGATGCCATGTTAATATGACTGCTTTGTTTTTAAAATCCCCGAAACAGTTACATGGTAAACAACTGACGATCGCTACAAGAGACAATTCATATATTGTGGAGTAATAACAAAATATAAGGGAAACAAAGAAAAAAAAATACATTACATAAATTGTATTGACAGATATCGGAAAATGGGTGACTGAATTAACACAGAAAATCTATTTAAGAAGTTTTTTTTATGTTTAATGTTTGAAACTGTGAAGCCTTTTAGACTATATATATATATATGTGTGTGTGTGTGTGTGTGTGTATGTGTGTGTGTGTGTGTGTGTATGTATACATATCTATATTGATCTATTTCTCAGTTATTTCTTATTTATCGATCGAATGTCTATTTACTTATACTCCCAATTATCCATGTATGCACATAAACATTTCCTTTTTTGCTCTATATACATTATTAGGTTGAGATATATGTTAGTAGTGTAAGGATTGGGAATCATTTCAAATGAGTATCTATATAATACAACGCAATTCTTAATCTTTCTGTCAGATCACATATATTAATACCTTAATACATATATATATACATATATGTATGTGTGTGTGTTGTGTCTGTGTGTGTTTATAGGTGTTTATGTGTGTTGCAGTGTCAGATGCCAAAAACAAAATGATAGTTACTACTCAATATCGTCACGAATCAGCATGATACAACTGAATAATAAATGACTTCTAAAAAAGATCTTTGAAAGTTCTCAAGACGGGTGATTTCAGATTTCAGATAAGTAATGAGGGCAAATGTTACCAAATCTCTTTTCAAGGTCAATATTTTTTGGCAAATTTCTGGCAATATCTGATAGTAGCATCGGTCTTTCTTCCACTCTCAACTTTTCAGGTTTTTTACCATTTTCTATAGTGCTTCCCAATGATTATCACTTGTATTATAATGGCTTTAATGTCCTCAAGCAAGGTATTTATTTCTCATCTACTCAATACTGTAGACTGACAGTCTGATTAATTTCAATGTAAACCAACAAAAATTGACATTTCTCATTGCAAAATAGAAGTGAAATCGAGAATCGCTGAGACTTTGTTATTTATTTAAGTAACATCAGTAGAATGGCAGTATGAATAAATGCGATGAGAAGCAACTAAAATTAAGATGAAAGGAATACTTGTCAAAAACCAATCATGGTTGTCAAACTCTTCATCCTTTTATCATCTCTTTACATCTCTTTCCCCGGGTCAATTTCTGTTCTTTGATGAATTTTTAAAAGCAGAACTTTTTTTTTATCCTTCTTGAACAACTGAGACGAACGACTATTCACGCATTTGAAACACTGTATGGATGGTTTGCCAGCTTTGTCAGCGAAAGTCCTATTATGAGATCTACTTGAGCCCCAAATCTTCACATGTCTCTGCATCATGTAAGTTGTTTCTGTATGACCCTTAAATGTCGAAATAAAAATATGCAATTACAAAAAAATAAAAACAGGTCTTCAGTGGGCGGAGGAATTTTCATAAAAGAAATAATCTTTATATACATTTCCCTGAGTTAAAAGATAGAGCTAGCAAATTGAAAAATAGAAAGAGTTGATTAAAATATAGAGAAGTCAAATTATAAAAATAAAGCTAGCAGATCAAAAAATAGAACGAGTTAATTAAAATATAGAGAGACCTAAATAAGAAGAATATTGCAAGAAAATTTTAAAAAATAGAGCGAGTTAATTGAAATATAAAGAGACAAAATTAAAGAATAAAGCGACCCAATCAAAAATAGATCGGAATAAAAACAACGATAAGAAAACTGAGTCGATAAAGAAGGAATTATCAGATAATTACATATACTGCTTCAATTGCTACAAAGTTTTTGAGTTAATTGAATTTTGTCTTTTGATAAAATCCATGGGTTTTTAGCTAGTCCTCGCCAAAAGCTAATGCCCATATCTTTAGGGTACAACCCCGCCAATATTAAATTGCATTTTTTTCTGACCGAAAAAGTTCTGAAATGACGGGTCTCCCCACCACAAAAACGAAAATCCTATTCCTTAGTATAACCCCTAACTCGCACATCTTTTTAATTGAGTTCCAGATCACAAGATTGGCCGTTCGAGAGAAAGGACAGTCTCGTCTACATTTTTAGTTGGGTTCCAGATGTCAAGTTGTCAAATTTTTGGCAGCATTACTCGAAGAGGCTAATGCCGTCAAAAAATTAAAACGAGAAAAAAATTAGCAATATATCACAAAGTATTTTAGAGCTTTTTTGTTACTCCCCACCAAACCAAGGTTTTCATTGCTAATAGAAATAGATATGTTAAGTTTGTTATGGTAGACCCCACTCCCCGGATTAGGAGTTATAGTTGAGTGTAGAGTTTGGGGTTTTCTATAGGGAAGTAACTATAGAAATACTATTTGTTTGTGTTTTGGGGTTGTACTTACAAATTATGGGACTGACTAAAAATGCACATGAATTTCATTGAGAAACAGATTTCAATTAATTGAACAACAAAAAACATTTGCTGCAACTGAAGCAGTGAACGTTCAGTTTTCTTGCCCCTGTTTTCAATTTGATCACTTTATTTTTTAATTTTCTTGCACCCTCTTTCATTTGCGTAGTTTATTTTTTAATTTGCTGACACTAATTGGTCGGGAAAATGTATAGACATAACAGAGAGTAAATGTTTACATTTTTAGCCCTCTAGTTTCATTGGGTGGCCTGTATGCGTGACACCCACCTACATTGCAACCAGACGAAATTAGAAGAAACTTCTTCCGTTGATAATGTTGACAGTTTTGGTCAACGATTTCTAATTTTAAAATCAGCTCGTCTAGGTTTAAAACTATAGGAAGTATTATTCAAAACAAGAGAAATCAGACCATAAGGAATTTACGTCAATTCAACGATGAACAGTTCGTTAATACAGCAGATTGATTTAGATCGATGGCTATTTTCGTTTTTGAACATCAGTAGAATATATTCAGATTGGATTTGATGTGAATATTCAGTATGATTGTATAAGACATACATGAAGGACGAATTATCTGAGCTTGAGTCTACAGAAATGTCAGTGCATGTAAAATTCATTAAGATATCGGAAACTGCTAGCGAAAGTGTCAACATAGGTTTTTTCAGTTTTTAAGTTGATCTGGCAGGCTATGTATCTATCAAGCAAACAGGCTACACAAATGAAGATACAGAGAGGAAAATTAAAATATCTACTCCTTATTTTGTACAGAAAAAGCATTTCTTACGATAGGGTTATTGTAATATAAATGTATTGCTAAGTGTTTCATTATATTATTTATTATTATTATACAAGGGAAATCAGAAAGAGATTGATTGTCAGTCGTCAAGGATCAATGTTATAGTAGTTGAGTCAATAGGAATGTTATTCTGACATAATAAGCATATATGCAAATTTCTTCTCTGTTTGTTTGCGCTCACGTGTCCCATCGGTTAATTTACCTCCCTATTATGAAATAAAAAATGAATATTACATCATAGAAACTCTTAGGAAATAATGCCTGGTCATATATTAAAACAGCTTTAGTTGAATTGAGATACTTAATAAAATAGCTTTAAGATTCTTAGTGCCGATCTTTACATGACTCCGTTATTTTTTTGACCGATACATGCTAATAATATAGATATATTGCTAATGATATTACATTAGAAATGCATAAAAATCGGAAAGAAAGGGATTGTCTGGATTCAGGAAAAAAGGTATTGTCTGTGGTCAAGAATTAATACAAATGTTACTAACGAAATACTGCCATCATATGTACAATCCAAGATTTTTTTATACTAAATTCTATTGTTTTATTTGATATGAGTGTCGGATTAATCTGGCCAAACATTTCTAAAGCCAGGACATATGACTGTAGACCAAACAAGTAACAAACTGTATACAAAACGGAATTTATATTAAAACAGAAATTATGAGACTTAGACAGGAGATTAAGTAAAGCTAAGGTTTCCCGACTGACTTCGATTTTTTGGGTTCGATTAAAAGCTTCAGGACATCAGATTCAGTCAGCTGAAGTAATAGATAGACTGGTTAAATCTCATGAAAAGTCTTAAGATAGGAGTGAAAATCAGCTTATCCACGAGAAATGTTTATTAACCAGATGTTATTGGAATGCAGTGATAAAATGTTCTCAGATTTGACATGATAATTAATGTCTTCTGTAAACAGATGTCTTTAATGATCAACTGATGATAGTTTAGTGTGTGTGTATGTCGAATCTTAGTTTTATATATATATATATATATTGTAGATGTTTTAAAGAATGTATGCATATAATACATTAAATATATCCTTTGCTTTTCTACTCTGACTGTGTGGGAGCCTAAGCCTTTGACCCATACCTGATTTCCTCAGAACTTTCTTTCTCTCCTTCTTTCCTACACACAGCGAGTTTTTTCAACTCCCATTTATCCATTTGTATTTTTGCTCTCAACATGTAAGAGGCAGAAACGTGTAATTTTCTGTCCAGCAACTTCTGATGATGCCTTATGATAAGGGGAAACGCATAAAAGTTTTATGTTAATAATAAATTTTGAGTGCTAACACACGTCTTCGCGATATTTCATTTTCTGCACTGTCATTTAGCATTTCCTTTCTGTCGGATAATCTTCCATCCACACAATAAACACAGAGTATACGTAAAGACAAAGAAAAAGGGTAAAATACGATTTATGTGTTTTTATGCGTCCTTATATGTAATTGTATAGACACGCAGACACCCATCCATACACACAGACCCACAGACATACACACACACACACACACACAAACACACGCACACACACACATATATATATATATATATATATATATATATATATATGTAAATATAGAGCTCTATACATTCCTATTCTATGTTCGTAACGCGTGAATACCCAATCAAGAGCACTTCTTCCACCATCTAGATCTTGACCGCATGGGAAATGTTACAATTCTTCATCGGTAGATTGTGGCTTAGCCACGTGACATTCGCTTTTTTTTCTGTCTGAATGGACAGCCATTTTTAATCGTGTTCTTTCCGGCCGGGTTGGCGTCAAAAGTGCATGAGGATTTACGGAAACGGAAAGAAAATGAATGAAATGGTGAAGTATGAATATAAAAGCAAAGGAAAAAGTAGAAATGTGACAAACGAAACGGTTATTGCGTTGAACTGGGGGGATAAAAAAAATGAGAAACGAAACGATAGAAGAGGGAGAAAAACAAAGAAAGATCAATAAATCAAAGAAAAAGAGAAAGATTGATACACAGATGAGAAAAAGACTGAAATAGACCTTAAGAGATGATAGCAGACAGTCATTATTCGTATCGAGTCCGTTCGTGAGTTATCCAGCCATTTGATCATGATCAGCTGCAGGACAAAGGCCTTTCCCATATCCCTCAATGACAAGCATAAATGCAGTAATCTCCACCATGTCTTACTGGCAAATCTCTCTATCACATCTTGTATCTGGTCTCCTTGTGCTTCGTTCACTGTCCCGCAGCCACAAATCGGTTGTCCCCTGTCCATCGCTATGTTTGTTACTTAATTACTTGTAAGTTATACTTCTTCTTGCTATTCTTTCAGATCAATGATGATCTTTTTCTATTGCTAGGACTTATTCCAAATATTGCTCTTTACATTGCTCTCTATGCTATTCTGGGTTTTTCGAGTGGTTTTGTAACTTTCTCAATTTTGTCCCTGTACGCATTCACTGGTATTATGCATTTGTTGTATACTCCACGTTTTATTGACAATTTACTTTTCAGAATGTTTTTATTTGTACGGTTAGATTACAACGAACAAATGACTTACCTAGGATGATGGCACTAAAATATTATGACCAGCTACCTAATAAGGATCTGGTGCCAGGATGTAAACAGTGGGTCCTTGAGCAGCCACAGGTTGAATGGTAGAGGTTCAGCAGAGCAGACTTGTTGGTCCAACATATCTCATAAGTACTCTATTGGATTGGTTGGTTGCTTCTGTAAAAGACAGATCGTGGGACTTTTGGAATTCAATGCTACACTCTCGACCCTACAAGGTCATCCTCTTACTTTTTCGTTTCCAGCCATTCTACACTTCCATGCTTTACTTTGGCAGTTCTCTATATCAACGTCCGGTTTGCTACGCCCGTCGAAGCTTCACTAGGTAAATTATTATGTTGGTTACATTCATCCAAAACGGTTTCTTCTTCTTCACAGCAAAGAAATCCTAATCTTTTTAGTTCTTTGAGTTTAAATCTTTCGTTATCAACGAACTATCTCCCAGATAACACCTTTCAACGATGCGTCTTGCTCGAATCCCTGAACGAATTCCACATTTTGATTTGTCATTTAGTAGTTTATTTAGTTGTCTTTGGAACTTAATAAGTAATTAAGTATGTATAAACTTTGTATGTATGCTTACATTTACATACTTGCTGTCTTGTTTTGCAATAACTTACTCCCAGTGAATATATACAGACACTCCCCGGTTAACGTTGTTAAGTCCCTGAAAACGGCGACTTTAACTGGAACAATGTTAAGTGGAACAGATATTACCATAGAAAACAGTCATATAAAGAGAGATTATGATATAACGGTACATAAAACAAGTGGCCAAAAATTGCTAAAATGGACAAAACGTGCCAAAAGGCACAAAAATGGCCAAAATACCAAATCTAATAGATTCAGTCATAAAAAAGTAAATTTTGAAACTTGACGTCTTTATTGTATTACTCACTACACTAATTTCTTCAGTCCATCTTTTCCCCAGAGGCGTTCCCTTGGCAACAAGTTTTGAAATTAAATTTCGGGAGTATCAAATTTTGCGATCATGAATATCGCTTCTAACATCCAAATCCAGCGAAGCCTTTTCTTTCTCTACATACAACAGTAATTTCCATTTAGAACAGTCACTTTAATCATAATTCCACCGACAATATTTTTATTTTTTTTAGTTTCTCAACTTTGCCGTCAGACAGTAAGGCCACGGGTAATAATTGAGTAATTTTATAATTACATAGTAACTTACATAATATCAAAAACCTTTCGTTGCTCAGCGTTCTCTTATGTTTAATATTGTTTGAATAATTATGTAAACTGAAAGAAAATAAGTGAAAATGACAAAACGTTAGTAAGAGTCCATTCCTTGATATAGATGGACAAATGGTTTATGGTCATCAATATTATTATTATTTTTATAAATAAATAAATGCCATTTTAGGAGAATGATAGCATATATAGAGTATATGGATATACAGTGACACTTTAGGTCAGACCTTTTATTTCAACTTTTCAAATTATATTATATTCAAATTTGATAACCGTAATTTAGACATTAAACTGAAATTTAATCATTTTCAAAAATTGAAAATTTCCTTAAAAATAAGGGGAGTAACTCTTGTGAGATTATGAAAGATTTTTTGAAAGACCTAGTAACGAAGCCACATCAAAGAAAGCAACGTTTATCAAGGAGTCTCTCTCTCTCTATCTATCTATCTATCTATATATATATATATATATATATATATATATATATATATATATATGTGTGTGTGTGTGTGTGTGTGTGTGTGCACGTGCGAGTCAGACCATTTGAAGTGTTTTACATGACTGGGGATATATTCCTATTTCATATATATGTGCGTGCCCCTCCGTTTTTTATCTATATCTGTATGTCTATCTAAATGTATTTCAAGATAAATACGCACACACAAACACACACACACACACACACACACATATATATATATATATATATATATATATATATATATATATATATATATATATAGTTAGAGAGAGAGATAGAGGAAGGGCTGAGAGTGGGATTATACCTATTTAAATAGATAGATATATAGTAGATAGTATCATTTCGTCAATATGATGCATATGTTGAACGTACACACACACACCAATGTGCATGTATTTATTTCTTGTTTGAGTTGATTTGTAACTTTGCTTCCTATCAAATATTTTTATTTTCAACTTATCATTCTATTAGAACTATTCAAAAATAGGAAAACCATAATCTGCGCTTTTACAAAAATCGTGATCACTGAACCTAAAGAAAATTCATAGATATGAAATATTTCATTTAAAGAGCATCAGGGAAATGTTATTGCTCCAAATGGGTCATATTTTGATTAAATATTTACCGTGTCTTGCTTCGTTTTTTGTTTTTCTCTTTCTTGCTGTTTATAGAATCTTTCATGAATTATAACTCTAAACATATTCGATAAAAAGACTTACCATTCAAAAATGATATTTCAATATGACAACCCAATAGACTTTATTGTCTGGTTCTTTTTATTATAAGTTTACAATTTTGTCTTTTCCTTTTTTTTAAATATTTTGAGATGATATGTTGCGTGTAATTTTTGTTTGGTGTTCTCCCTGGCTTATCTTTTGAATAATTCATTTTATTTGGGAAATTTCTCTGTGATGTCGTCAAGCAGCCAGTTAGAATTTACTTTATCAATGTATGTCCACTCTGGCCTTGTCGCTCTTAAAGATGGAATTCATTGATTCAGAACGTATTTTTAATATTAGATATATTTAGTTTTATTTCATGCTGAGGAGACATTTTCGATATCCATGTTTCTGCTTGTCCTATAGAACGTTACTGTGACATCTTTCATTAGAAACCATCAACCAAAACTGTCACTAAAATTGTCTCATGGTTTTCCTCATTTTTCAAGCTGTACGAGCTGGCTGGCTGGCTGGCTGGCTGGCTTGCTGGCTGGCTATAAATGTATGCATCGCTCGTAAAAGCCACGCTAACCGAGCTAGGGGAATGGCAATTTAAACATTTACTCCCTATTATGTCTAGAAAAAAATGTTTATTTTTTATTTCGGAAAATTCCCCCAGAATAGGTTTTTAGTGGGGGTTCAATTAACAATGTAGTTCTATGCTAAATTGGCCCTTGATATGTATATTGTAGTATCCACGCTTTGCTTTTTGGAAATATGCACTTTTTAGTGATCATCCACTAACAATCAAGGAGATAAGTAGCGTATTCATTAATTACCTTTCTCTTATTTTCTAATTGGTCACCTCCAGCACGTCATGTCGCCAAAAAATATTACTTCAAACGGACAAAATTACATATATATACAATGTCAGAACTCTCTCAACTGACATGCAGCTAATCGATATAGAGGGTGAAATCAAAAATGTCAAATAGGACATCATTGGCTTTAGCGAAACGAACAGACCAAGAAGAAAACTATTTGAACTGAATAGCAAACATCTTCTTTACAGCTACGGAAAAGAGAAAGTAAAACCAAGTGGAGTGGGTTTTCTCATCAATAAGGACCTCAAAGACAATGTAGCAAGCTTCAAAACTGTCTCGAACCGAATAGCCAGTGTCACCATGAAACTTTCAAATTTGTACAAACTGAATCTCATCCAAGTCTACGTTCCCACTTCGCAATCAATCCAAGGGAAAATAGACAACTTCTATAATAACTTGAACTCCCTACTCCAAGACACCAGAAAATATTTCAATGTCATCATGAGAGACTTCAACGCACTGGTAGGACAAAGAAATGGAGATTGCATCGGCTATTTCGAATATAAAGTACGGAACGAGAGAGATCTTGTAAACTTTGCAACGGCTAAAGGGTTCAAAATTTTGAACACTTCCTCCGAGAAGAGACCTCAACCACGAAACAAAGAGTGAAATAGACTACATCCTACTGGATAAAAGCTATACTGTCAAAGACATCTGAGTTCTGAATCAAGTCAACGTAGGAAACGACCACGGAATGGTAAGATGTAAGATGCAAGTAAATACCAACAGAGAACGCAGTAAAATGTTCCACACCAAATCGTAACCACTAAGCATAACAAAAGAGCACACTCGATCCTCCAAGCTTGAACTGAAAAACAGATATAGAATTCTTACTAAACAAGACGACGCCAAAATCAACGAAACAACAAAATGACAGCATCTGTAATCAAAGTTGCGACTATGTTTCAACCAACGAACACACAATCTATCAATGAAACCTCAGATGAAACCAGGAATCTCATGCAAAAACGCAGAAACCTCAAGCCACTGACAACAACAAGAAAGAAAATCTGAGAGTCCGAACTAAATAAAATAATCAGGAAAAAAACGAAGGGAAGACAGAAGATACACGACGGCAGTCATAGAATCGACTCTCGAAAAGCTCCGGGCTTCAAAGCTATAAACAAAGGCTTCAATTCAGGACAGAAGCAAATAACCAGCATACTCAGCAATAAACTCGAGGATTTTCCAGAAGTAAGCCTGTGGTAGGTGACACAAGCCATCAAACAAACAAAGAAAGGAAAGGCCCCTAGACCCGACAACATCACCAATGACCTACTTATAAACACGGGTAGATAATCGCTAGGAAACTAGCCGTCCTATTCAACTTGTGCATAAAACAAAGAAAAGTCCCAGATGATTATAACATTGCAATCATATTGGTTATATATAAAAAGGGAAACTCAAAAGATTTCAACAACTACAAACCTATAAGCTTACTCAACTGCATCCACAAACTTTTCATAGAAATCATCACCAACCGAATCACAAAAACACAGGATGAAAACCAACCACGAGAACAAGCTGGCCTCAGAAGAAATTATTCGACCATGAACCCCGTGCGTTGAATAAATCAGCTGAAAGAAAAAGCAGCAGAATATAAGCTACCACTCTCTGTAGCATTTATCGACTTCAAAAAGGCCTTAGACTCGGTTGGAATCGTTAACGCTATGGAGACCATCACTGTACGAGGTGTGAATCCAGTATATGTCTAAATGCTGCAACATATATGAAGTCAGAGCATTTCCTTTATCAGGCTACATAAAGACTCTGAGCCCTTTCAGTTTCAAAAGAGGATAAAGCAAGATGATACCAACTCACACAAACTCTTCACTGCCTGCCTCGAAATGTTTCATCAGAAGTGTAGACTACGAAAATGAAGGAATCAAAATAGACGAATATCTGAACAAACCCAATTTGCAGACGAGCTTTTCTCGCAGAGAAGCTACAAAACCTCTAACTAGGGCTACAAGAACTAAATGAAGAGAGCAGTCAGCTTACACGAACTTCAGCAAGACGAAGATCATGTGCAACAATCACGTCAGAGAGATAAGAACACTAATATCAACATCGAGGACACAGTACCTAAGAAAGTAGACCACTACATCTACATAGGACAACAAATTTCCATGAGACCCTCAAAGGAAGAAAAAATCAAGCAAAGAATCACCCTAGAATGGCAAGCATTTGGAAGAGCAAGCTCAACCTTCAAAAGCAAGAAAATCTCATTAATCCTAAAAAGAACCAATACACCCTCCCAATAGTCACTTATGGAGCTGAAGCATGGAACCTAACCCGCGAATTGAGAACCATGCAACGTGCTCATGAAAGAATTATGCTTAACCTCAAATCGAGAGACCACACAACAGCACAATACATCCAGGGAAGACAGGAGTCAGGGACATCATAGAACCCATTAAAAAACGCAAATGGCAATAGGCTGGCTATGTTGCAAGAATAGCGGACAATCGATGGACATCATGACTCACAACATGGATCCCCAGAGATCACAGCGCAACTGAGGCCGGTAGAGTATTAGATGGAGAGACAAGCTAGACAAATTCAGAAAGTACTGGCTCCGTGACACCCACGATAGAAAAGTGTGGCGAATCCTTGGGAAAGTCTGCGTCCAACGAGAGATGTTAGGAGACTGATGATGATGATGATGATGATGATGATGAATCAGATATGCTTACTTATTATACATTAATTGATCCCTTTCGTTTTAGCTGTAATAAAAGGCCGTAATCATATCAAATTATTTAAGCCTCTCGTGTGATGTTTTTTGCTTCTCTCCATGTGAGATGCATTTATTGTCATCACAATTCTCTATCAAATGGTCTCTAGCCTACCTCTCTTTTTATTTCATGTTGGGGTTCACCTTAAGACTACGTTTGGTACTCTTTCAATGAGAATCCTCAGGACATAACCCTATGTTTCTTATTCTGAAGAGACCAATTCTAACCGTCTGGCCTCACATATAGTTCATGATATGTATCTGTATATGGAACCTTTTGTAAGCCGAAATACCATAAAACGGAAAAGCAAATATTGCTAATTTGTTTTCAAAATTTTTTAGTGTCTCAGACTCATAAAGTAGCCATTACCTATGCCAGCTTTACACTAAGATTAAAGCCCTTACAAGCTTTCAGGCCTTTCTTATATCTTAAGACTTAACTTGATGGATCCATAAAATAAATCGAGAGTTTCCGCATATTCATTAGATATATCCTAACCTTGATATTGTCAACTATCTCTATATATTTTTAATATTCAATTTGACAGACGATGTTGTATAAAAAGAATGAATAACAGACTGTGCCTATCAGCAGATAGATGCTATATTCATTGTCAGTGATGACTGCATGAGACCTTTATAGTCCATGGTTCCGTGACACTTTATGTTGAGTGTTCAGCAGAGAGGCATTGAGAACCTTTTTTTGAAGTTATTGGTATGACAGGTCCATGGATTCAATGCTCAATCTCCCGAGCACTCTATCACTTTGCCGCTATATCGATTTGAAGGAGACCATACAGAATGTTGAAAGTGGAATCGATAATTGCAAGGAAAATACTGGAGAAAAGAGTGCATCTGAAACTATCAAAATTTTTGAAAAATGATAATAATGAAAAAGATAAGTAGCGCCTTTATGCTGGTTTTTAGTAGTATCACTCATTTTATCTAGCTCTTTTTTTTACCAGTAGCCGAGGTCAGAGATGGATTCATGCCTTTACAAAGGGCATCAATCCAAAGTGAACTCGGCTCACTCTGTGCATTCTCGAAGCCGTTACCTGCACAGTCACTCCGTATCTCCAATCAATCTAAAAAATGATAGATAAATGATTTTAAAAATCCTTTGATCGATGCGAAATATGGCGCTTTGGTATTTGATAAAGGTCGGCTCTCTATCTAAGATCAACTTTATCTTAAACGAGTGCTTCTTTCTTTGATCTTTGAAAAGCACTAACCTTGGGTGAAATATTTCGATAAGTCGTGAGATTGCACGAGAGTTGGGAATATCAAGTGATGGAGAATGTCGTTCAACAACCAGTGAGAGTGTTCATCAAACCTGGCAAGCTCCAGGAATATAACAGTCAATAAATTTACCTGCACATTTATATGCTCAACTTTACAGCAATTTGAGGATGCGGTTAATGTACTTATATAATAAGCCAATGATTATATAATCTGCCTGTAACATTTGTCAAGGGAGATATCTATCAAATGCTTACTGTAGTGACCTTCTTTACTTTATTCATTTATCTATTTACTTGTTACAAATGCGTAGAAATTGGGGTCATCTTGAACATAAATAAGAAATGCTGTGCAACGCAATAATCTAGACGGACCTATAGTAGTCATTCATTTCTTTTCTGTTTGTTTGCACATCGAACTCATTGGTTTACTCTGTCCCTTATCATTACATAGCAATGAAGATTACGCTATAAAAACTCTGAAGACTATATGTCTGATCATACACCAAAAATTGAGTAGGTATGAGACTTGAAAACTCAAAATTAGAATATTTGAATTACTAAACATAAATTAACCAATAAAGCAGTCTTTTGCTGCTTAATGCTGATCCATACATATATAATTCCATCATTTTTCCAAGGGTATATTATTGTTTTTATATTCTATACGATCAATGCAATTGCAAAATTATTGACATCATTTTTTGAGGGCATGAGTAAACTGATTATATGATTTTTATACTAAATTCGTTTTTAAAATTTAAGCAATGATATTACGGGTAAGGTTTATTACACAAACACGTCTGAAATTTTATCTTTTTGTAAAAGTTAGGCAAATGCCAACATTTTCGTTTAACGTTTACCTTGGGAGTTCCAATTATATCAGTTATCTTGATTCAAACAACTGAATATTCTTGTCTTCATTATGGCCTCTTAAAATGCTTAAATTCGGTTCTGCAAATACTTTTAATAATAGCACCTTTCCCTATATCGGTACTATGCATGATGTATGCTTCTGATTAAGTAATGTTTCGGATGAATAGAAAATGCAATTATTGAGTGAGTATTGCATTGTCCAATCAAAGCAATCTGCGTACGACGTACGCCATGTATGAATAAATATCACCATAATAGCATTAGTGATGGAAAGTGGAATTCGGTGGTTTAAATACCAAATTTTACATTATGTGTCAGCAATATACGACACTCGAAGACACTCAAGAAGAAAATGATTGTCAGTTTTCAGAAAATATTTCAAACATTGCTGACATAAGATACTATGCGTACAATTAAATTGAAATGTTACTGATTTCAATATAGAAATACAAGCCAATAATTTCAGTATATGAATGCATTGTAAATGATCGAGAAAAGATTTGTCCGTAGTTAGAAACTAATGTAACCCTTTTTGAAAATCATTGGCAACGTATTTGCATTATACACCTGATATAATGCACAGGCTGATGATTTTAGTGTTGAAATACATTGAAAGTGAGGACCAAAAGGGCTGTTAGTTATCAGAAATTAATGCAAGCATTACGGACAAAATAGGAATATCACATGTCTATGCATATAATTTCATTATTGAAGTGTATTGTATATATTTTACTATACTATGCATTATAAATCAGGAAGGAATTATTTTCAATGACCAGGAATTGGAATGCGTTACTGACTTAATGAAGTGATTTTATGTGTTATGTATGGATAAATTATAAAAATAAATGTTTTAGTATACATATATTAATTTATTCATCTATTAAGATGGGATTTACATGTAAATGATAAGTTATGAGTTTGTTGGGGGTTTTTGAATGTTTTGTCGATTTTCTACAAATTCTATTTTCTTTTTTGTTCTGTTTCTTTATTTAACAATACAACAGCTTTGTGTAAAACGAGTGAAATGAGAAGCTATCTGCTTTATTCGTGGAAAACCAGAACAAATACAATAGCAGTAGTAGCATCAAAACAGTAGTAGTAGTAGTAGTAGTAGTAGTAGTAGTAGTAGTAGTACATGCAGGTACACCGATTAGGAAACTGTGATCTTGAACAAGTCCAGATAGTTTGGATTTTATATAATAAAAATTGACACACTAATTTTATTCCAAGCTTTTAGTGTCCTTTGAAAAAACTTGAAAGCGTGAAATGTTCAAATTAGGGGATTTTATTACGGTGTTACCCGGAACAATAACTGGGTCGAGGTATTTCGGACTATTGAATGAATTTGTGCACAGATAATTCTGTCCCAGTTTTTATAGTTCTTATCTGTTTTTTCTCTTGACAATCTGATAAGGAAATCAACGTGTCTATTTTGAATTATCTTACCATTTCTCTACTTCCTATTCCTCTAGTGCTATTGTCCCATACCTATCCCTCTATTCCCATTCCTCAATTCCTATTCTTCAATTCCTATTCCTCAATCCTCTATTTCTATCCCCATTCCTCAATTCTTATTCCTCGGTCCTCTATTTCAATCCCATTCCTCAATTCCTATTCCTCAATCCTCTATTTCTATCCCCATTCCTCAATTCCTATTCCTCAATCCTCTATTCCTATTCCCATTCCTCAATTCCTATTCTTCGATCCTATATTTCTATTCTCGTTCCTTATCCAAATCCCTCTTTCCGATAGATAAAGCCTTTCTTCTCTTCTAAAGTTTCTAGAACATTTCAATGATATTATGGTCTTAATATCTGAATCTTAATCTGCACTCTATTTTTCATCCATTTCTTAAATACAATGGCAACATTTTCGGGATTTATTGTTGAAAAAGCACAATCTTTCGACCAAATCTTGTGAAAATGAAGATGGAGTTTTATGCCTTTTTTTAATATGTCTCTTCAAATGATGATTGAAGTTAGGAATCTCAAGTTTTCGTGTCAGTTCTCATCATATTAAACTTTAATTATCTGGACTCGTCAGAAGTTGATTTTTTTCAATGAAAAATCAACCTACCGCAGTGCACAACAAGGCCTTGTTACAGCTGACTTTTTCTTTTTGCTTTAGCGTGACAGAAGCATTGATATCATACAAACAAACAAACAAACAGCGACTTATTTTTTTATACAAGATAATTATGGTTAGTTTCCCATTTAAAATTGAAAGAGAAAATGTCGATATTAATACGACCAGGCGAGACACAATGTCGCCCCAAATTGCTTTGAGGTTGAATGGTTTCCTGATCATCAAGAAAAAAAAATTAAATGATAAAAATGTATTCAAAAGCACTCATCAAATTATTTAAAGTGACTTGTCAGCCAAATGAAAAAGCGTACATAATTTTCAGACAATTGAATTGGTTTCGTCTATTTTTCGTCCATTGGACATAAAATGCAGAATAGTACGAGATGGGAGAAGAAAACCTCAGCTTTTAATACGTCGGGTATCTATGCACGTATCATCATTCGCTACTTATATCATCATCGATCTTATCATGGGATTCTGTACGCATGGACAGTTGTTAGTAAGACCCACTTCCGGCTACCAGACCCGATGAAACTTCCTTCTGCTTACAGCACCATGTATCCATTATCTGGGTAATAACCAGACGATGTGGCTCAACTTCGGTGATCTTACGAGTATCCAACGTAATTTTGGCTGCAACCCGTTAGCTTCGTGAAGAGGTTGCTCAATCCAAGTCCTTGTGCTGACTGCTTAGCGGAGAAGAAAGTTATTGTCAGTTTTCAGAAAATATTCCAAACATTGCTAACATAATGGGCAATTATTTTTTGTTCTAATTCTCTTTCATGATTTGTAGATGGGTTGAACCATAGTGTACTGAACTGTAGACGAGTACTCTTCTAGTGGGCCACGGTTATCAGTGGTCAGTGATACCACATGAGAATTATTTTTAGTTTTCTTGTTATGCTGGAGTATAAGAAAAGTGCAGAAAATAATGCAACCAGACGTTAAAATTTCTCTTCATGTTGGATAGTTTTCAGATCATCGACAAATAAGAATAGTCATTCTCATCAATGCATTCCGGAGTTATCTTCAGTCTCAAGAGGGTGGAACGCTAATAATGTGGCTGGCTGCGTCTTTCTTTGTTTCCCGTGAGAAATGATGAATTTGGCGGGAAATAATGAATTTGGCGGGAAATAATGGAGAGCACATCTAACCTTTGTTAAGAGGAAGCGTAACTCTGACCCCCGTGCTGAGAGAACAGAGATAGATAAAAGTAATTTCAATGAGGAAGAGACTATACAAGTCAGACTTTCGAATGCTTATCAATCATTCAAATCAATGTAGTTACCCAACCACCGAAGAAGTTATCTACCAATCTCTTTGTTCATATATAGGTTTGCATTTCATGAATATCTGGTACTCCACATATGATTCTTGAACTTTTCGTATGTATCGTGGCCTTTATTCTACTGATAAGCCTTACCTTTAAGATTTTACCAACAGTCTTTGAGCTTTATCAAAAGTGATTTAGGATCGAAAGTAGGTTCAGCAGTTTGATTTAACTTGGCAACCAACCAGACGGGACTTTACTGGGCATCCAAGAATTCAAACTCTCCTGTAAAGCCACTCAGTCGACAGTGAGATGCAAATATGTGAGATTATATACTCTGTGACCGTTGCATTCACATTGACCGTAAAAGCCATTTTTCACGTCTAGTACAGAGATTGTTGGCAAGATGTCAAGTAGGTCTGTCGGGCCACAAACTTGGTTCCCTACGACTTCTGGCTTTCCCCAAAGAGATTAGATCAAAGGTGATGAAGCAGCTAATGGCAATTCCTAAAGTGGACTCTTCGAGACTCTTTTGATGCGTGGCAGTCGAGACTGGGAGGAGTTAGTGAGCTCCAAAGGAAAGTACTTTCAAGGAGACTAAAGCACTGATCGCTTCTCCTTGCTAAGTGTCCAGCTTAATTAGTTGTGGTTTCCGTGAATTTACGTACAAAAATGAAGTAGTCAATGCCATAATTATATAATACGTGATTTATTTTGGAAAAATAATGATTCAGGTTATTTGTCACACGTCAGCTTCCTTCTAATTCCCAGTTTAGCAACGTCTTCTTTCGGTGGACAGTGGTTTAATCTATAGCTGAGGTATTCCAAAAACTTTTAAAATGATACACAATGCCTTTTGGCTTAGCACTTAGCACAAGGACAAGGGTTGAAGAATCTCTCTCCGGGGCTAAATGTTGATGGACAAAACACGTCAGATCCACTGGTTCTTGTAAGATCACCGAAGTTAGGCAAGTAGGACCTTGTCAGTACCTAAATGGGTAACCATTGGAAAATACCAGGTGCTGCGAATAGGAAGAAGCTTCGACTGGCCAGGCAATTCAGATTGAGATCTATGATACATACATACATTTTTCTCCCGCGTGTGAGCTTGGAAACTGGTAAAAATACATTTGTTGACCTTGTTTTATTCCTGCAGACCCCTTGTGGGGCATTGGGCAGCAACCACCCTGCAATAGATTCAGTATGAAGTGGGGTTTCTAGCTTGCCTCGCTTTTACAACTTTTGGGGTTTTCAAGTTTCCCCTAGAACCCTGCTCCATTAACCAGGCTTGGGGCCAGCTGTAGCAACTGCCAAGCTGTATTGTTTTGCCATTCTCTTTGATAGGTCGCCTTACAATGCTAAATGAACCCAGCTGCCCTGCTATTCACTCATAGCTTAAAGATTTGAATTCACGCTCTTCCCAGGGACATTAATGCTAGAATGTTTTGATTGGTATTGGAAATTTAAAATGTAAATGACTTCTAAAGCCATTGACGATTATCAACAGCCAAAAGCGTTTTTACATTTTGTTTGGTATCCAGAGATATAGAAGTCATTAGCATACATATTTATGAGACATTGAGTTTATTTGATGCTTATAACGTAGATATATGCAAACTCTGGAGTCATATAAATGCCATTATCACAGATCAATTGACATCAGTAATAATTCCTTCCATCTGCTCGGCAAAATATACCCCCAAGGGAATAGAATTATTAACTTATCAAAACATTCGCAATCACAAAAGTGCAGTGTATTTTGACTGTGTACCAAATATACTCGTGTATACGTCGATCTCGTGTGTAGTCCCACCATCAATTTATGGTATGCCTTGTGTGCAGCCTATTTCTTGATAGAGAGCTGAAACCATGTATGAAAAGCTACTCAATTCTATTTCCAACAGCTTATCTTCGGTAAGTGTTGCACATCTTTTCTTTAATCATTCTTATATATCCTTTCTGTTCATGATGGCAGTAATCATTATATATCTTTCAGCTGGGGGTGGCCCTGACTCTTTCCCACCACTTTTTCCTTCGTTTACGGATAAAGGCGGAAAGCGGAAAAAGTGTTCATTGTTTCGTTTGCAGCTATCTCTTTCCTATCTCTCCAACACTCTAGTCTCTTATACGTCCTACTAACCCAACTTCTGACGACTCAGCCGAACATACCACCAATGGAGTTCTTAGAGTCGAGGAATACTCAAAAATTGTTCCCATATAAATCAATAGAAATTCTGTCTTCAGATTGCGGGGGAAAACCTATTGCATAATAGATTTAGCAGAGATATCAGAGCCTATCATTAAGACTTTCAAAGCAACTTTTATACTCCCTATTGAGCCAGCAGTTTCCTTGAGACCACCAATGAGACGGGAGAAATGAGTATTAGAATACTATCTCTGATAATTTTCGTAGAAAGCACTGAAAATGTTAGCTTTTCTGGAAACCTACTTTAAATCCAAGATTCACTGGTCGTTAACTAGTGTACACACAAACCGATGTATTGGTGAGGAGAAACTTCTCTTTCATTTAATTTTACACAATGTTTCGAATGGTTACATAGATACATACGAAAATATATAAGGCTGCGTCAGGATCATCATTTTGGAACGAAGTCTTTTTCTGACTCTTGATTACCTTTAAAAACCCTACCCCGTTACCATTCAATATTAAACTTATCACTTCATTTGTATAAATACGAAACAAGTCTAGCAATACTAGCTATGGTTGTAGTAGTTGTAGCACTGGCCTTTCTGTCCATTCAAGTTGTTGGTAAATATGTCCGGATAATGGAAATGTATAAAAGAAGGAATGCAGCATTTGCATGGAAAAGACGCATTTGCAATTGCATGCAGAATGATAATACAAAATATAAATGTAACGTAACAAGAATATATTTATTAGATACATGCATACTGGATCAATACAGTTGAGTTTATTAATAGCTGAAAAGGTGAAGGAATATACGAAGATTGGTATTCTCTGTAGTTATGAATAGAGTTATTAATGTCGGTTGATATGCAAAGTGTATGTTTATGTGTGTAAACAGAAAGAACATATTTTTCTGTATAAATGTCAATGTGTACGTACGTTTCGGGATGGGTACGTGCATGGTGTTTATTAGAAGAGCCTGCATTCCACTTGTGTTGAGCTCAACTTCTTGGGTGAACAGCAAAATGAGTGTTTTTATTGTTTGATAACTGTTATTTAATGATGGGAGATAACCTTATTTACAAATACATACAAAAATATGAATTATGAGATAAGTTTAGGTGTCGTGGTGTATTGAGGAAAGGCTCAAATAGATAGATATTGAAAGGCTTACATACATTAGTACATACATGTATAGATTTGGGAAAGACTTGGAGAAAAACAAAATTTCAAAATGTGCGCACTCTCTCTCTCTCTCTCTCTCTCTCTCTCTCTCTCTCTCTCTATCTATCTCTATCACTCTCTCATATATATATATATATATATATATATATATATATATATATATGTGTGAGTGTATTTGATAATAGTCTCAAATCTTTCTCTTTGCAGTGCCAGATTCATCTCCCCTTTCATCAAAGTTCGCCTCCATTTTTCCCTTGACCTTTCAGTGGATCGCCTCCCTTGCGTGATACCAGGCCATCGCTCCGCAGGCCGTGGAAAATATGTTGGTTTGAACAGGTTGCCAAAGGGTCCGCAAAGGTCAGTGCGAACGCAGACCCATCAGGTTTTATGGAACGACTATTGATCGGGCAATTGGTGAACGATATTATTTGTTCTTTGGTTTTGTAAGATTTTTTTCATTTCCACCAGAAGCAAAACGAGCATGCATAATATAAATGCGCGTCCACACATGCAATATAGTATTATCTGTACGGAGGGGGGCACTTTGCATATTTTAGTATAAATTTAAATATATATATATATATATATATATATATATATATATATATATATATATATATATATATGCATGACACAAATGAAAATATACGCAAATATGCTTACATTTCAGATAAGGGGATCAATGAGATTTTTCCAAACCGTTACTTTTCTAGTTTTCTACTATTACTTCTTGAAAAATGTGTCACCAATTTAGCTATGTATAGAGTTGCTGATTTATTTATAATTTTTTATTTCATCTTTTTCGAATCGAGAATCCCTCCCACATTAAGAAAATGAGTTGAAAATAAAAAACATCTGAATCGGCATACTGGTCTCCCAAATCAAAAAAAAATAAAATTAAAACATTGAAATTGGCGACAAAGGACACACAAAGAAGGCTGTAGAAGGGACTAGACGAAGTATTATATGAACAACATCAATAACACGAAAAAAGATTTTCCGAAAAATTCTTTGAAGGTATTCATATGTTTATTAACTTTCGAAGTACAGTTATTAGTTTGTGCTTATTCTGGGAGTTGTAGATCAGATATACACATATGTTGGACAAATCATTTCAAAGACTAGACCACTCAGGCTATTGCAATTGCAGAGGTAGTCTTTCTGGTTGTGAATGTGACTTACTTCTGCCCCAATGATAGACATTTAGTTTCACCAAAGTTATATAACATTAAGTCTTCTATTACTGCCACGTATCGACTTGCGTCCGGGTTAGATTCAAGATGTATTACTAGAACTTGGCCGAAGTCGATCATCATAAGTGAAGTGAAATATGCACATTGCACGATACATACCATGCCACATATATATTTACCGAAAGCCTTATTTTATACATCCGTCTTACTTACCCTCCTGAAGATAAAGGAATAAACGTCAGCCATTAGATTTCTTTCACTATTAGTCATCACCCAGTAATGTCTCTGTTGTTTTATGTCCTTCTCACCTTCTGCTTTTTGGAGAATTGAAGACAAAGTATACATCGTGTTCACCTTGCCTTCAGTTAACGATAACAAGATTGAAATTTCCGTCATTCGTAGTTGAGTCATAGAACTACAACGAGAGAAATTCCTGTCATTTGCAATTTATAGGTTTTAAGCTCTGTAGGGACGCAAGTATGATTGGATTGAATTATTCATAAAGGAGAGTTCTAAGATCAAACTTTTCAGGTGAAACCAGTGCTTGCCAAAAATAAGGCACTCAAAGCCGGTTTTATACCAGCGCCTTGAAGAACAAAATTATATTTTTTTCAACTCCTTATAAGAAAACCATTGTTCATGTTTCCCTTTGGGGAAGATCAAGTTAATGAATTAACCGCACTTTTAGAAGGGTTAATTGAATTAAAAGAAACAAATCTGCACCGAGGAAAATCCCTTCTTTTGAGCAAGAATCTGTTCTGGGTTTGTTTTGTTTTTGTTTTTGTTTTTTTGTTTTGTTTTTGTTGTTGGGGGGGGTTGTTACTATTTTTCATCATAAACGGAAAGATAATTGTATCCAATTATTTGCTCAGATGAGTTATGGACAGGGCTTCTGAGTGAGGGTCCAGCCTACGAATTATAATGGGGCCCCGAGGGCCACGGGGAACTCAGAGTGTCTATACAATTTCTCCATTGATAAAATGGGTTGACCATGAATTGTAAAGTAACATAAGTAAATTCAAAAGGCTTATTGCAGATGGAAACAGGATGTGTAAAGGACGAAGGTGTTTTTCAGTGTGTATCTTGAGGCGGAAGCAGCTCTGCATCGTCTTATAAAATGTCTTTTGTTAAGCGTTGAGGAATGTATTTTAGAAGTTTCTCTTGTGAACAAAGTCTTTAGGGAACAAAATTCGAAGAAAAACAGAAACAGTAGCTCGGGGTATTGTTCTAAAACAATAATGTCCCATAAAAACAAGGGTATCATAAGGCAATACTTATTTGAAAGTTCAACCATGCAATAAACTAGCCTCATGCATCCGAGAGAAATCTAAATCAATGTTTATAGTAGAACTCCTGTATATTGCTGCGGTCCCCCAACTTGAGTCCAAGGGTCTTGGGGTCCACAAAAGTATTGTTTAGGGTTAGTTGATTAAGTTGAAAATATCAAAAGCTATCAGAAACCCATGATGAAGTACTTCTCTCCTTTCCAACTACATATTTATGTGAAGAAGGTTTTCTGTTTTCACAACAAAAGAAACTAATCTTCGTAATTAACTGTATGCTAAGAAAGATATGAGAATCCAGCTGTCTACCATTAAACCAGACTCAAAGAAAGATTTGTAGAAAGTGCCATACATCCCATTGACTTTTCTTTCTTTCCCTTTTTAGTCCAGTTATCAAAAGTCATGTATTGTAAGAATCATGCCAAATGTGACAAAACTAAAAGAAATAGTAGCGCCCCCTATACTTTTAGTTGGAAATTAAAAACGAAACCCTTCGCTTAAGTAGATATCGGAAACGTCACCTCCTCTGACGACTCCTATAAAACCCCTGGATGCACATGGTCCAATGCTCATTGGCACCAGCCCCCGTAACTGCTTACGCTTTTGTCCCCAGCACTTGTTGCCGGCTACTCTCTCTCTCTCTCTCTCTCTCTCTCTCTCTCTCTCTCAAATTGTTATCATTTCGCCGACCGCCCGGTCGACCCGATCTTGACCATTTTTCCACTGTGACCTATCTCTGTACTAACTTTGCCCACTTCATCCATGTCGAGGCGTCACATATATGCACAGTTACGCAGCTACGCCACCATGTCTTTACCACGTGCTTCAAATGCGTATACACTTTTCACTCGCATGAATGAAATGGTAAGGCTTTTTACTATCCAATAGTCATGATAATTTTTCCTATTTTTTTTTACTTCGAGAAACACGCATAGATAACACTACATGTTCTCTGTCTTTCATGGTCTGTCCGTTGAGAGTCTATCAGCGTCAAAGAATAGCCTTTAAGTTAACGCACACAACTTGGCAGTTTGGCTCGCCCGCTGAAACCGGTTCTCACGTATCCCTTAGTAAAATCTAAGCCATACGGATCCACAAGCACTTCAGATATTTCAGCTTCTACACCAAGGCCAGTACTATCAAGGACAAAAAAGCTCTAACCTTTCGCGATCTCTTTTCTTCTCATCTCTTTACACGATTGATCAGATTTATGTGATTCTTATATGTAACTCATTTTCATTTGTCATTCGTCATTTATGCCCTCGTATTAAATGTATATCTTATTTGTCCATCCAAAATCCTTGAATGTGTTTCTTTTTACTATCATTCATCTCTGCATCCAAGTTCAAACTGGGTGCACATTCTCTTTGTAAACTCCCCTTACTCCTTCCACATCTTCAGTGACGCTGCTGCCAACATCAAACCACAAGGGAAGCAAATCCCTCGTCTCCCCCAGCATCAATCATGCTATTCATTTCCCAAATAAAAAGATCCCACAAAAAAGTATATATAACCTTTTCAAGGATTTTTTTAAAATATATAGAATTTTGACTTATGAAAATCAAAGATTAATATTAAGACTTTTTATACCTCATTTTCATAATTATATTTCATGCATTCAAAAATTAAATCGGCAAAAATGTTGCTGAATGGAATGTTTATAGGAGTTATCTTTCGATTCGTTTCAATCATAAGAAGGGGATTCCTAAGAAGTGATTTGGAAAAACATATTTGATCTTGAATTGTATGAAGGACAGTTCAAGAGACTTTGTAAAAACCAGATGGTATGGTTCAGAAAAGTACTGTACATTTGCCTCAATTCTATAGGCAGGAGGATTCTGTTTCGGCTGTATCAGAACAGTAAGTACCTCCTCGGTGAACATTGATATTCGTGTTTTGACCAAGCCAAGGGTCCAGCAGATTGAGTGGCTTTGTGAGGTCAAAATCTTGTTGCAAGATGATACCCTTGAAGATGATGATTATATTTTATGGGCAGCATTTCAGGTCCACAATAATTCCCAGTGGATGCTTTATTGCCTTTGTTTCATGAAAATGCTCTCACAGATACAATGATGTTACATGCTATGAATTTGATTGTTATGGCCATCAACAATCTAAATCCCACAAGAATCTATATGTTCTCCTGAGACCAGCAACTGTGCACCACATTGGAATATCTGCAATAGAAGCACCCGAAAAACTATGATAAATTTTGGTTATGAGGAATGGTCTGTACACTTAAATGAATTTTGTGAAACTGCTTGGAGATCAACTTACTCGTAGTGGCTGGACAACAACCCTTGTGCGGGTGGAGGTGATATCTGGGTGAAGAGATGCCATATTCAAGTGTTCTTATCTAACACGTTCCCACTATTCTGTTTAAGCTATTGCAGAGCATCGAACGCTGTGTACCAATTGGCATATAGAGCATACATCGATACCCATCCGAACATCCGAACCTTTAGACTGTGTCAGCATGAAAGTAGACACTGGCTCACTACGCTTGAGCCTCGACGTGCATTGGTGTGTTTATCAGAACTGGTGACTTTAGCTGTACGCTTAGGTTCTCCAGCAGTGTTGCTCTTTGCCTTGGATCACACCATCTATGCCAGGTGGTTACCTGAGCATATACGTCCCATGTTTTGACTAGGAATAGATAATCCATCACTTTACAAGGACTCTACTCAGGATCATTCTATGGTCCATAAATCATCCAATGTGTTCAGCTCAATTGCCATCAATAAGGTCCACGAGCAGATACGTAAATTATTCAAAGGGTTTCAAGGGGCTGTAGGTCTATTTGATAGTCCACTGACGCGTAAGAGGTAGCTGGTGGCTGGTCCAGAAGAAGTGAGAATGCTGAAAGTGTATAGGGCATTCTTAGGTGATGATGACCTCCTGATCCAGGGCAAAGCATCATAAAATGGTCCCCAGCTTTCGGAAATTGTTTAATAAAGCCCTGCTAAGCACATAATGAGAACCCTTATACAGTTGATAGCAAAAAGCTGTTCACCCAGGTCTTCAAAGCTGTCAGGAAAGATTCAACTGCGCAGGTGCTCTACACAACTCAGGAAACAAAACCCAAGTAATAGTATTCACTGATTGAAGACTAAAAGATTTAAGCATTTGTGATACAGTAGTAAAATAAATCAGTTATTCTAGTTACCATCCTCCATAGTGATTAAGGAATCTCAAACAGAGCTCTCATCTCTCATCTGATTGTTCCCAGATTTCAAGACTGTAAATATTTTCTCAGATCCTAGCAGGATGCTTTGAAGAAGTTATATGTCATGAAAAACGTCTTATTAACCATTTATTTCAGAAACGGATCAGTGAAAGATCCGACCTAGTGGAAACCCATTGAGAAAGATTGAAAACAAGAATGGACTGATCCAGTGGTTCAAGTTACGCTGTATCATGGTGTTCCATTAGTCCACATGTTGACACTTCTTCTTCTTCCACTTCTTCTTCTTCTTCTTCTTCTTCTTCTTCTTCTTATTATTATTATTATTATTATTATTATTATTATTATTATTATTATTATTATTATTATTATTATTATTATTATTATTATCTGGAACCATGGAAATTCCACGAGTGTTAACCACTAAGATTGTCCATTATCTCATGCCTCTTCTCTTCTCTCGTTCTATGCCTATTTCTCTTCATTATTGCTATTATCAATGTCTGTTGCCGGTTCGTTGAATCATTATAGAAGTATGGATTAGTTTCAGATTTGGAAATTTTCGTACACCCTCTGTAAACTACCAACTTTTGTGTCCTCTTTCTCCCTACTCATTCATTAAACTACCTAACTTTTTTTCTCTCCACTCTTTTCCCCCTAAGCTTCAGTAAATTACCCAACTTCTTATCTTTTATTAAACTTCCTAACTTCCCTTACCCTTCCCTAGTCTTGAAATATCTTTGCATATGAAACCAATACATAAAAGTCAGCTATTATTTGTCCGAATTCAGGGAATTTTGAAGATGTGTAAGGATGTTTAAATGGGCTTTCTGATATATATCGGATACTTTGCGCACTCTGCCCAAACTCTCAGTAAAGCAAATACATTCAAGTTAACGGATCACTGCGAGTGCCCTGAACAACCCGTGTTGAACTGGGTTTTCAATTCAAACCGCCACTTTCGTCAGGCTTGCCACTTGCTCTGTCTATACCAATTACTTTCATCACTCCCATTCCTTACATCAAAATTCTTATTACTGCTGACCCTTCAATCTAATTTTATCTTGAATAAACTTCCTTAACTCATGGAGAGTGGCACTTTCAAATTAGCCGGTTTACAATTCACCAGCCCCATTCCTTACTAACGGTGATCAGAACATCGTTTGCTGGGTCAAACCTTGATAATTAATACTTAACAATGAAGCCAATGTAATCACACCTTTATAGTACCGCCCGATGATTGGTCAGGAACTTATTGCATTCAAGTTGAGAGGCTAATAAGCGTAATTCACTTAGACGTTCCTCTACATAACACTGGAGTTATTAACTCAACTTTCAACCCTCGTTGGCTTTAAGATTTGGTCAGCATCAGTACTTTTGCAATTAAATATATCCCTAGCTAAGAAAGGACTGGTTTGAAAACAGATGATCAAAATAGAAGCAAAATTAAGTTGAGAAAACAGATCGGGGACAAACAATTAGGCGGGTGTGGCTTAAGGCTAAGAGCTAAGATGGGAGATGGTCTGAGAGCAAAAACAATGGTTTAACCAAGTGTGAAATATTTTGAATTTTATTTCTGTGCTTCTGCAGATATTTTTTCATATCTGGAACAAATACTACTTCTATTTTCTAAAATGAAAATCAAATGAATAAAATAACCGTAATCGACTCCTTTATAACTTTAGAATATTATACATTTATTATACGTAATACAGAGTATGGTGATACTGTCATTTAATGTGACAGCACCACGGTTGTATTCAACAAAGTGGGCCGGAGGTGGGGGGGCTTATGGAGGGTTCATTTGGTGATTAATCCATTTCTTGGTTTCAATCTTCAAAAACAAGAAAATCCCACTAATGCTAAGAAGAAAGGTCTACAACTAATGCGTTCTCCTGATATTCACATACGAGAGCTGAAACATGGAACCCAACCAAAACACTATCCGTAAACTGAGAACTATGCGATGTGCACAAGAAATATTTATGCTCAACCGTACATGGATAGATCACAGGACAACACAATATGTTAGAGGAAAAGCAGGAGTCCGAGATATCACAGAATCCAAAAGAAAACTTAAATGGCAATGGGCTGGACATGTTGCTAGAAAGGCAGCAACAACTGTATATCACGACTCACGACACGAATCCCCAAAGATCTCATGTGAAACCGGGACTGACAAAATATAAGATGGCATGATCTATATAATTTCAGAAAGTACTGGCTCCGTGACGCCCATGATAAAGATGCCTGACTGATGTTGTCTATGGCCAACAAAAGACTCTATAAGGCCGATGATGATAAAGGATTAGCAATACTCTCACTGTTATCGACTTCCTTCAAGGTAATATTGACTTAAACCTAAATAAACTGACATATAAGAATAGTTTAAATATTAGTTTAGCCAGATATGCGGGAATGGACATTTACCTCAGGGAGATGAACATCCTTGCCTTGCACAGGTCCAGCTGACCTTTGGGAAATATGCAGCACCTGTTAGCCCCCTTGTATCACCTCAGAAGATTACAGAACAATCGGACAAGGGATGATTGCTTATGGTCGATCTGCCGGCACAGGAAGAGAAAGACAGAGAGGAAAGAAAGGTAGATATTGATGGTTAGGAAGGAGAGTAAATTAAGTAGTTTGCCGAGGAGCAAGGAGGAGAGAAGGAAGTAAATAGACGATACTTGAAGAAGGTAGGAAAGGGGACGGAAAAAATAGGAGGATAAGAAGGGAGAGGAGGACAAAGTTGACCAGCAACAATGATTTGTAGGGATAAGGGCGAGAAAAAGAAAAGGCATGAAATAATGGATAACCTTTGTTGTTGCGACTCGTTGAATTTCATCAATACTACCAAGTAAT
Organism: Thysanoteuthis rhombus; assembly: GCA_963457665.1. Classification (NCBI taxonomy): domain Eukaryota; kingdom Metazoa; phylum Mollusca; class Cephalopoda; order Oegopsida; family Thysanoteuthidae; genus Thysanoteuthis; species Thysanoteuthis major. The sequence continues at coordinate 14,516,480 of OY735236.1, read as the reverse complement.
ATTTGATATATGGAGGTGGGTTTTTAACTTGAACATCCGCAGTCGAAAACAATTGGTGGGCTTTTTTCTGCTTTATTATCCATCTGTAATACCCTTGATTTTTTCAAAGCCTGCTAAAATCTATTTCGATGATACTTTGTCCGTGCTTCTTTCTGTGCATGTGCAGAAGAAGTTGCTATCCTTTCTGCTTTTCGAGTTTCCACGTCTCTTTTTATGGAGAGCTATCTCTTATTTTCTCAGTCTTCAAATGGATTCCAGTCGTTTTTTCCAACCTGAACTCCTGAGCTCAACCTTGTTATTCACCGAAGTGGGATGAAATTGTCGACCTTCCCGTTGAAAAATCACTTTTCTTTCAATCATGTAAGTGCTCATTGGGTAGCGTTATAGACAGGCCACCCAAATCACTTTAATGGATACCCAACCCACTAACCACTTGCTGATTTGATGTCTTTTTAGGAACGCATTGCAGTCAGAATGTCTCTGTCTGGCGGGCTAAATGATGGTCAGAATTTAGACTGAGATAAAATCCAGAATACTTCTCTATAGTTATTCCATCATTTATTTTTACTCGGGAAAATGTTTCACGATGTATTCAGATTTGATACCAACCAAGACACATTAAAAAATACTACGAGAAAAAAGAGTGATATTCTGTTGGGACAGTATTTCTAAAACTCTTAGAGCATTTATCCCATCAACAGTACCCGTAACATCATCAGTTATGTTGGTTTTGGGGTTTTTTTAAGCGTCTATCGTTGAACATAGACTTTCCCAAAAATTTGCATTATCTCCCCATCATGGGCGTCGGGGAGCCATTTTTTAACTTGTCTAGATAAGCATGCCATCCTATATTTAGTCAGCCCTAGTTTTGCATATGACTTCTAAGGATCCTCGTTGTGAGTTGTGATGTCCAGCAGATAATCATGCAATATAACCAGCCCATTGTCATTCAAGTTTTTCAATGGATTCTATCATATCTCTGATAGTTGTATTTCTTTAATATACGGTGCTGTCGTGTGATCTCTCCGTGTGATGTTGAACATAGTTATCTCATGTGCGCGTAGCGTGGTTTTCAGTTTGAGTGTAAATAGTCTGCTTACGTTCCACTTTTCATCTCCGTGAGTGACTAATGGAAGGATGCCATTGATGAAAGCCTCAAAAGAAAGGAATTCAGGCGAAAAATCACTATGTTTGCAAGCTCTTGTTGAAGCCAACCCAGCCATCGAAAACAAGGAAATCTCAATAGTCTTACAAAAGGAGGGTCTATAATCAGTGCATCCTCGCGATAGTCACCTGCTGTAATATCAGTCAATAATGAAACATTGGATACTGAATTTTGATAACATTTTTAATGCTTGAATTCAAACAGCTCTACAGTAGTATTAGCTTTTCAGACATAGGACGTTGATGAATTGCATTGTTACTATAAATAATCACAGTGATCACAGTGGTCCTTGGTAAGTGCTTCGAGGACAAAGCATTATATTCTCAACGAGGGCGTCACGAGGAACACATAGGCCATTGTTAGTAAGATCTTCTCGGATTTTCTTCGTTCTGCCTCTGAAATCAGGTATTCTATGTTTCGATGCCGTGGTGATCTTACAAGAACCGGTGTATCCAATGTAATCAGGCCATAGCATTTTAGCTTTGAGGGAACGTTTTTCAAACCTAGAACTTGTGCTAAGCACTTAGCTGAGAGATATAATGTACCAATTATTAATTTCTTTATTATGACTCGGTGGTGGATTGAACCACGACCGATTGAACTGGAAGTGAGCACGGCCACAATTATGAGTGAGTGTTAATATGCAGTCCTTGTAACTTTATGCACGCCTTTACTCTCGAGATATCTCTCTAAAATATTTTTCTCAGAGATAATCTGGTATCTCATTGTAAATGTGTATGAATATATAAAATAGAATTCATAATTTGTTTACCAAAGTTGTCAGAAACAACAATGTGAATTTATGTTTATTTTTAAAAGTTGGAAACGTCTGGGAATACTTCATTTTTAAGTTTTAAATAATGTAAAAGTAACTGTCTGATATATCTTTATAGAAAAAATTGCAAAACTTATCTGAAATATCAAGCAAAATCTATGAGCTTCGGGACTTAAAATCATTTTTATAGAAACTGCGATAACGTTGACTTAAAATCGATATGAATTTAAAAGTTTAGAATTCAAAATATTACTTTATTTTTCACTAAAGTTTCAGTGATTCTTTCTTGAACTTGCTCTTTGATAAACAAGGCAAAGTTAAAGATAACTGCACCGATATGTATCTTTAAATATATATATATATATATATATATATATATATATATGTGTGTGTGTGTGTGTGTGTGTGTATATATATATATATATATATGTATATATATATATATATATATATATATATATATATATATATATATATAGTAAGAAAAAGCCATAATGGTAGTACATTATTTTGTATTTAATTACTTGGATATTTAGTAAAGAAGTTTTGTGTTCATAGGTTTTGTGTTCAGCAATGATCATTGAGGACTCAAATTAATTATCCGTTGATCATAATGAAATTCAAAAATATTTATGATATTCTGATTTTTCCGACGTTGTCATAACAACAATCCGTTCTATAATTTGCAACGTGTCCATCTGTCGAGGGTAGATAACTCTGTCATACCTTCAAGGGTAGATAACTCCTTGAATGCAGAAATATATGAAAATTCACGTTGTATGAAAATGTACAAGAAATATTTTTCACGAGGGTACCCCGTAGAAAGATAAAGCGTCCCGTCTCCTAAAAATAAATACGATTGGAGTGTTGATGGCCGATGACGAAGTCCCTGTTTCTGTTGCATGTGTCAGCTTAGTGATCCTTGCAAATTTCAGGATGAAAATCAATTGAAGGGATACCGCTACCCTAATAACACAGCTTAGAGTGTACTCAATCAGCTGCCTAGTGCAGAGTTTTTCACTGGGAATCGAACCCAGAAACTGCTGTGTGTGAGGCAGATGTACTAATCATTACACTTTACAAGCAGACGAGAGCCCCGACCTCCTTTTGCCTTATCTTAGACATATGACACCTTAGTTCATATCGAACCGAACATTTAACTTCGTTTGTATACAATGGAAAAATTTGATAAAAAATGAATACAATTCTTTTAGTTAACATTCTCTTATGTTAACCTTTCAAATGACAGCACAAAACTTACTAGCACAGGAAACAACTTCAGGCATGTCGTTGGCAAAGTAAAATGAATTTGTCGTAATAAGATGAGTACTTATTGTTGCTGCTGAAGCAAGAATAACTAATTTAGATTGCAAGATTTTATTTCCGACCTGAAAATATCAAGGAAATTCCGAACCTCCTAGTGTTTTATCATAGAAAATTGAATTGAATCTAAGAACAAATGAACAAACATATTTACAGAAAAGCAGGGATACGGATGTCAAATTGTAAACATGATATAAATTTGTTTGTAGGCGGGCGGATGGTTGCTCGCCCGTTTGTGTCATTCGGAAGAGAGAGAGAGGCATGTAGTATATATGTACGTGAATGTATGTAGAAACATGTACGTAAGTACGATTAGAAGGACGAGAACAAACCTAAAAAGAGAGAAAAACTACGATTTATTTCAGAATGAATTTGGAGTGCGTTAACAGGATGCACTCGATGCTGGCTTAATGTTGAACATGGAATCCATCTTAGAAATACTTAAAAGTTTTGAAGGAAATAACAACAGAGGTGAAAAGGCCTGAAACCTTCTGCTGCGCCGCATCGGTAATAAGACCTCATTATTTTTCACTGTATTTTCGTCCATTTTATACTGACTTATTTCAATGCTACTCCAAGTTTCGCATGTACTATCTTGCTGATCTTTATAGATATGAAATGTCATTTCGATTGAAGATTTCTCGAAGGTGACAGTATAAGGCATTTGCCTTTCATAGCAATTTTAGTTGGTGTTTCCTTTATTAATATCTCAGCATGTGTGCATGCATGCGCGTGTGAGTGCGTGTGCTGTATGCCAACATTCGGGGTATAATATACAAATGTCTGGAAACATTCCCATGAGAGCTACTTCAAAAGAGAATCTAGCTATATAGTTCTTTTTTTTTTAAAAAATATGTTTCCCGTTATAATCTAATAAAGTTAAGACGAAGGTCCAATTTATTTTTCAGGACACCATAGATTTATTTATAGATGTTAGATACTGAATTTGATTTAGTAGCAACGATCTTAATAAAAAAAGATCAAAACTAACACTAAATTAATATTGATATCATTCTTTGTGGAACCGTAGATTTAGTCAAATTCATAAATATTAAATACTACCTCTCTCTCATAATAGTTGTGACTTTTGTTGGCAACTTTTCAAAGGATAGTTTTTGTAGAATTATATTTGTATTAATAGAATCGGTAAAGATTATTTTGGCACGATCCTCATCTTCTGTAAATGTCCCTATATTAGACATGGGTGTACACAGTAAATATCAACATTACTCATTCACCTTCTGATCGCTTTGACAAAGTTTCACGTCTTTACAGTGGATACACTGGGAAAAGGTTTCGTGGAAGATTCGGATATTTCTTTCAAATTATTTTTGAGCACTTTGAAATATTAGAATGAAAATAACTACGATAAATTTACTAGTAGGTAAACTATATTTGATCAACACACAACACCGTGTACTTAAATTTTCTAATTGATATTCCAATGTTTTTTCTCATATTCCTCAGAGGAATTCTAACGATAATGCAAATGAACATCGAAGTGTAAAAATCCCCCAAACTTTCTTGTGTATCAAATAACCATTATTTACAGACATGTTATTTCATTGGATTCATTTTACATCATTTAAAATGACGAACGAGGTCTGAAAGCTTTTTAGATTTCCTGCAATAACATGAAATACCTCAGGCGGAAACGATTATTCAGTTAATCATATCAGATCGGCTAGTCCCATTAACGAGGTAGGCAGCAGCAGCTCGGGAAAATTAAACAGCCATAAAGTCTGGAGCCAACAATGACTCTGTTGGAGGTATACATCGTCTTCGGTGTTAGAGGTCTTTTCACCCTGATAATAGGACTGTGTTGTCACCTCAGTAGATAAAATTTGATTATATTATCAAAGTGATGTTGGTGATCTAAAAGCCCTGAGCTGAAAATGAAGATTCTAGATACATTTATAATCTCTCATTCGAAAGGGTTTTTCATGATGAATTAAGCCTGATTTTCCGCCAGTGTCAACAAAACTTGATTTGAATGGTAACCAATGATGCTGATGACCATTTCCTGTAGATGGTAGAGTAAACTCGAATCTGAAGCACATTGTACTAAACAAGTTTGTCTGTTTTGTCTGCAGTAGATGCTAAAAGCTAACAGAAACAAGGTTTAGGATGATCAACCTGTGATAAGTACAATGTGTTGACAGTATAAAATCTAGTGAAAATCATGTTCAATATACTTAAAACAATTACATCGAAGCGTCTGCTATAGAGTTCAAATGACACTCTTGCTAATTTCTGGTAAGATGCATATCATTAAGAAATACCTTTCCATCAAGTTTCAAGTAAATCTGACTAAAAACAACCTAGAAAAATCGATTTAAAAAAACAAAGTTTTAAAGACCATTATTGCCAGATCACGTGGCCCTGAGAAGAAGATCTGTCCGGGCGAGAAGTATCTTTTCAAGGGGCATCTTTCTACCGATTTCAAGTAAATCTGATTTGAATCAGATGATAAAAAAAAAGGACAGGCCGGCCAACGGGCAGAGCCTTTCATCATCTCTACGATCATTTCTCTGAAATTGGTATGAAGTCAAGAAATACATTATAATTGAGGAAAATGGATAGATATTGAAGTGCAGGTGGCCAAGTGGTTGACAGCACAGAGAAAGAAATCGGCGAACCGAGTTCAAACACTAACTCTGACAATCACCGTTGACATTGCACAAATGCCCTTTGGAAATGCATGAAGCATCTTTTCTCCCCTTATTATTGGTAAATAGGAAGTGAAGTGTGCAAGACCTATTCAGATGCCTGTTGCCTTTAAGTCTATTTTCACTTATCACAAATCTCGAATATTATCGTTGAGCGTAGAGATAACCGGTGATACGTGATACTCAAGCCGGGACGGCTCTGCCATATCTAGCCTAAGGGTGGTTTATGATTTTTTCTTACAAATTTATGATTATAAGATATTTGCCGTAAAATCGATTTAGGAATTTTCCATATCTTTTTATCAAAATATCTCAACAAGAAGATAGTTTCTATATCTGCTTTTTTGTGCATCCCGTATTCAATGTCCAAGAATTCTACTCAACTCTAAAACCATTGCCCTAAATGTGTTTTTTCCAAAACAACCACATTCTTCTTCCATCAAATCAAATGCTGATATGATTCACTCAATGTCCGCTTGTATGTATTTTCCAACCGCAAAAAAACACAAAACCTAAACTCATGGAATGTTTTGTGTTCATCAATGAATCAAATCTTGGGTCATCATCATCATCATCATCATCAGTCTCCTAAGGTCCGTCGTTGGACATAGACCTTCCCCAGGATTCGCCACGATTCCCTATCGTGGGTGTCGCGGAGCCAGTATTTCCTGAATCTGTCAAGTTCATCTCTCCATCTTGTGTTCTGTCGGCCTCGGTTTCTTATGTGATCTCTGGGGATCCATGTTGTGAGACGTGCAAAATTCGTTACTGTGAGTGTTTTTCTCTCTGTCTCATTCATATCTCTCTCTTTCTCTCTTATCTCTTCCTCTATTTCCCTTTTTTTTTTACATCTCTCTCCCTTTTATCGACATTTTTACTTCTTTCTCACTATGTCCATGCATCATCTCTTTCTCTTTTCCTTTCCCTCTCTTTCTCATTCCTCCCTTCTCTACATCTCGTGTCACTTCCTGCTTGTTCTCCCCTTCACTCTTCCTCTCTACCCTCTCTCTATCTTTCTCCCACCTCTAGCTATTTGTCCGCCTCCCTTCTTTTCTCCCTTTTCTTAATCCCCTCTCTAGTTCTCTCTGTTTTGCAGGCTGAATTAATTTTTTTCTCCCTCTGAACCATTTTTTATAGCTCGCTGCTAGGTCAATCGGAGGATTTTGGTGAGGGACAAGGGACCTTTGCCTTGCAGTATGGAGTGTAGAGTAGAAATCGTCCTCTCTTAGAAGGATTACCAAGATCAACATAGTGTGCCCTCTAAAATGGCTTACAGCAGCCGATCACCCATGTAGTTATTAACCAGGGTCGGTGTTTTTTTTCAACTTTGGCGATCGTATGAGAACTGGTGTATCCAATGCGATTTGACAGTAACATTGTTGATGATGATTTTGAACGTAAGGAATATACTTCATCTACCCATTTCACCCATCCATCTCCTCATCAAATCCCAGCATTGCCTTTGGCTCCAGGATTTCATCAATTAATGATAACTTAGGGTTTCTCTCCAAAATCAATGCTGACAGCGAATGTCAAATGCAGTCGGAATTTTAATCGTCCAATCAAATTTGGTGATGGCAGTTCGCCATTTCTATGGTTTCTTACGAAATCAATTTGAAGACTTGTGCGATCATTTGGGAAAATACAAGGTCTGGCCAGAAAGTATACAGTATACAACAATTTAATATTAACATAAAATAAACTAGTCTTCCTACGGCAATGGCTCCTTACTTCCTGTATGAGTATTCCTCTTTGAAGCTTACACACTTAGATGTGCGCCTTCCTCTTTATAACCGTCTCCAGAGTCCCCTTCTGAGAATGCCATCATTTGCATACTCCAGTTCCTTTTAATTTGTCCATTGTTTGGAATATCCATCTCTCAATAACAGAAATTTGAGCAGTAGTTAATTCTTTTTTGTTCCTTCAACCTGTTTTTCTATTGAACATACCCTGGCATAAAATAGAACTTCATGGGGGAACCTTTCGTCGAAAGAAGACAGACATTGAGTTTAAGGCTCAAAGATTTCACCATCCGATTGTCTTATGCGATATACACTGTGTTAGTTTCTCTGGTGATCCTGAGTTCAATCTCTGACTCATGCAGTGAATTCAATATACTTTGGATTACTGGATCTATATTGTAAGTGTTACATGATCATATGTATTAGCATATGCAAATATGCACGCAGAAATCAGAAGAGGGAGTCTTTTTATGATTATAAAGACATCAGTTTTTATTTTCTTCCAAACTCGTTATGCTCGCCGACCAGCAAACATCCATATGACAGAGCAGTTCCGTCTATAGAGAGAGGAGGATATGTTCGTTCTCGTGTCAAGTGTCTTCTTTTTTTTTCCTCACTTTGGTCGTGATCAATTAATTAAAAAGTGAGATTGACACGAGTCCGGTCATACATTCCCCAGAACAGCTCCTGCCAACAGCTGTCCATAGTTTTCCTAGCATCCTATTTTATAACCAATTGTCCCTTTCTCCTATTTCTTTTCCGCTAACATTTCCAGCACCTCTTCACCAGTTCCATCTAGGCCCTCATATTCTTTTTTACCCTTACTTCAGTTCTTAATTTCTCTTTCTCTTTTGTGTATGTTTAATTTCTCACGAAAAAAGCTGTAAACGTCAGCTATTATAATTTTTATCTATATTTTCCCCACAAAGATCCCTAAACTGAAGACTTAACTCATTCAGTCTAGCGTTGATTTCCTAAATGATTACCTTGAATCATAAACCGATCAAACATTCTGACGTCTACTATCAAGCTCATTCCTTTCTCATGTACTCATACACATATATCTACACACATGCAAATACACCCGCTTCCAAACAAAATATTTCTTCTTTCTTTGTGGTTGATGTGATACATATATATTATCTTCATCATCATCAGTCTTTTAACGTCCGTCGTTTGACATAGACCTTCCCCAGGATCCGCCACAATTCTCTATCATGGGTTGCGCAAAGCTAGTATTTCCTGAATTTGTCTAGTTCATCTCTCCATCTTGTATTTTGTCGGCCTCGGTTTTGCATGCGATCTTTTGGGATCCATGTTGTGAGTCGTGATGTCCGTTGGTTGTCTTTCACTCTTGAAACATGGCCTGCCCATTGCCCTTTGAATTTTCTAATGGATTCTTTAATGCCTTATACTCATGTTTTCTCCCTGATATACTCAGCTGTCTTGTGATCTCTCCATGTGAGGTTGAGCATGATTCTCTCATGTGCACGCTGCATGATTCTCAGTTGGTAGGTCTGTCTCTTGGTTAGGTTCCATGTTTCAGCTCCATAAGTGACTATTGGGAGGATGCATTGGTTGTATACTCTTCTTTTTAGGAGTATTCGGATCCTGTGGTTTTTGAAAGTTGAGCTCGTTCTGCCGAAGGCTTGCCATCCTAGGGTGATTCTCCGCTTGATTTCTTCTTTTGTGGGTTTCATAGAGATTCGTTGTTTTAGGTAGATGTAGTGGTCTACTTTCCCCAGTTTTGCATCTTCGATCTTGAAAGTTACGTTCTTATTTTCGATGCGTATGTTGCACATGACTTTCATTTTACTGAAGTTCATGTGTAGGCTGACTTTTTTCATTTCTTTGTTTAGTCCATCTAGCATTAGTTGGGGGTTGTGTGGGTTCTCTGCAAAAAAGACAATGTCGTTTGCAAATCTGAGGTTGCTCAGATATTTGCCGTCTATTTTGATTCCTCTATTCTCCTAGTCCAGGTTTCGGAAGATCATCTCGTGGCAGGCTATGAAGAGTTTGGGTGAACTGGTATCACCTTGTCTTACTCCTTTTTGATGCTGGAATGGTCCAAAATCTTTGCGTTACCTGATAAAGGAGTTGCTGTGTATATTGTGCATTGACGTATACAAGGTCTACACCTTATAGAGTGGTGAGCTTCATGACCATGGTAATTTCTACAGAGTCGAATGCATAATTTCAAAGTTATCCATTTCGCTCATTTCTAGGGTCTTCATAATATGGGGAGATGCATACAGAGAGAGAGAGAGAGAGAGAGAGAGAGAGAGAGAGAGAGAGAGATTCGCAGAATACACACATATACGTATACACATCTATATAGATAAACACACACACACACACACACACAAACACACACACACATATATATATATATATATATATATATATATATATATATATATATATATATATATATATACAAACAAACCTGCTCCCAAAAGCAAACGCAACATAACCAACAACTAATGCTTTACATCCGCACAATATGGAAGTCCGTACACTTGCATAGGCACATAGACTAACATTCTAAAGTATTCTATGCATTAAAAGAAACAAAAAATTCAGGAACTCAATTCCTAAAAATCTCTCATCCCTTGGTACAGGGTTAAATTCGTTTATCTAAATAGCGTATATTTTTAATTGATACGAATTCAATATAAATATGTAAATCAAATCTCCAGAATCGCCGTTTAGTAGTGGTTAGAAAACTTATCTTCATTGTCATTATTACAAATGTACCGAGTTATATCGTCACTTGGTGCTTCACACTGCTGGCCTTGTGTCATACTAGGCTCAGTATATTGAACAAAACCTATAGCATCCATCAGAGGATATAGGAGTCAACGTTTGTTTATACTGTCTCAGTATTGTCGGTATTTAGCTTTATTTTTGTTTGCAACAACAATGAGAATGACTATACCAAATACAAGTGACGTCATACACAAATAAGAATTACGTATGCAAAAACTGATAAAAAAATTGATTCGACTTGTTTCATTTAAGGAACCACTACTAAAGGGGTACTTTTGGAATAATATTGTATGGAGGAATGATTCCTATTTGGTTTACCTTTTCGATTATAATAGAGCCAGGGAGTTCATCCCTTGCGCGGCCAAGCATATTTCATATTTAAAAATGAACGATCAGGAATCAAAGAGAAAACGCTAACCGAACACCATTTGAACAAACCAGAACCACAACAGTAACCACAATTAGTGTATGGGTGCACAAACTGGAAAAAATAAGTAATAAACAGTGCCCTTACGCTCTGGCTACGACAAGCCATCCCTGCAAGGATGTAACTTTCCATAAGCTTTCTTCACACCCACTGTCTTTGGAAGACGCCGGAGTTCTTGAAGGTTTGGGAATTTGTGACAATTGATCAAAGGCAGGAAGCACCCGAAGTGGTGTCATTAACTCCATTTGCTATTTTACTCATGACTGGAGAAAGGGGGATGGATGCATGCCTCAGTTAAGTGCATTAGCATGAAGTGAACACGCGTTCTCTCAGTCGGTGTCTGAGCTTGGTTTGCAGACTCCATCCTCTGTACTGCTAACCACTTGGCTATCAACACTGCCATACGCACTAACTGATTGTTAATGTCGCTAATCACAGAGGAAAGAAGGAAAGTGGAAAACTTTTTGTTTTGTTATATTATGTTTCCCTTTATTCATCACAAGATAGAAATGCTTTCAGGGATAATTTCGAAGAATATCTGATTTTTTTTGTGCTAAGTGCAAAAATATCAGACAATGAATATTTTCCTGAGACATTTTGTGACTTTGAGTTTATCATCTGATTAAAATTCAGGTACATTAATTTTGATAAGCGGATTCGTGCAAAGGCCAGAAGAAATGTAATAACTTTTTTTTTTTAACCAGAGACTCCTGCGACTGAAATCATCCTCATCATCATCAGTCTGTGAGCATCCGTCCTTGGACATAAACCTTCCCCAAGATTCGCTAGACCTCTCTATCATGGGCATCGCAGAGCCAGCAATTTCTGAATTTATCCTGCTCGTCACGCCTTTTTACCATCTGTCAGCCACAGCCTCGCACTTGATATCTAGGGATCGACGTTATGAGTCACGATGTTTAGTGGTTGTCTGCCATTCTTGCAATATGTCCAGCCCTTTGTCATTTGAGTTTTCTAGCAGTTTCTATGATGCCTTGGACTTCTATTTTTTTCTAATACACTGTGCTGTCCCATGATCTCTCCATGTGATGCTGAGCATGATTCTCTTGTCTGCATGTTACCTGGTTCTCAGTCTGAGGGGCGATCTTTTGATTAGATTCCATATTTCGGCTCCATATGTGACTATTGGTAGTATACCTTTCTCTTTAGGACTATTGGGATTATCTCATTCTTAAAAATTGATCTTTTTCCACCGAAATCTTTTTAAAATAGTGTGATTCTTCACTTAATATCTTTGATTTAAGTTTCTGGAATATTGATCTTTTAACACGGCTAGTTTAACTGAATTTCTTTTCAATAATAATCAAAATAAGTGCGTAAGAGCTAATATAAGATGGTATATACGATAGAAGATTTCTAATATTATATGCATATCATGTGGAATATATCTTTTTAAGTCAAAAAATCTTGAAAAGAAGAAAGACATTTTGAAATACGGTGTTAAAAGAGTGTCCGGACAAATAAATAGAGAACCACTATTTTAGTATGAATATAGTTATTGCAATTATTCTCTGAGGAGGACATTCTTTCTAAAAAGCGAGATTACAAGAGTTTATCCTGACCTTCGTAATCTACCATCTGTACTTTTAAGTTAGTTCGATTAAATGCTTATTATTTTGAATACTCCTTCAGAGCCTGATAATCTTATGAGAAGAGAAAGACATTATGAGATAGGAGGGTAAAAGGATGAAAGAAGATCAAGAACCACTGATATAGACACTTATTACCTCTGCCAACAAAGTTGTAGAGGTATACGTACTCGGTCGTGACCACCCCCCCTCTTTTGTTCTGCATGTCCATATGACATCTATAAAAGTTCTCAATCAAATTGTGTAGAAATAATGGACAATGAGCTAAGAAAGAAGTGATTAAATTTTAGGACTGACTCATGCGCGATTATCTCCCTTTCGTCTTAATTATTAGACCATAACAAATTATATCACCAACATCTCGTGGCTATCCACACGGTATCTCCATAAGTTTTCAATGAATTTCAATGTAATTTTGTGTAAGGGCTATCAATGGGCCATTGAAGAAATGATTAAATGTTAGGGTAGATCCATTGATAATTACTCCCCATGGCGAAAGCGTTGACAGAGGTATGCGATCTCTGAGTGTTTTCTAGTTTTTCCTGAAGTATTCGAAAGAAATTATTCAGTAAATTTAAGTTAAAAAAGTATGCCTTTTTTGATATCCCCGAATTATTTGATGAACATTCGAATGTTTTATACTAAATTAAAAAAAGACTATCACGATCCGCCATGAGATACCGAGTCAATATCAATAGAATAGATACTTGGTGTTCCACTCGCGGAGACTATATTTTTTCATTCATAGAAAGTAAACTATCCCAAAAATTTTAGAAAATCTCAGAATGTTTTCTTCCGCTATTTTTATGGCCCGGGCATTACTTGACATCGGAGAGATTAAAATTTCCTAAAGAAATTCGAAACAATTACATTCACTAGAAAATGCAGTTTGGTCTTATTGTTACAGATCAAATACCAAACATGAATGCATTTCTCTGGCATTCTTCAAAATGTTACGGCGATATTTACAGCTTTTGTTTTTTCAAGGCCAGCAGAATAGTTTTATTGCTGCACCACGGATAAGATGATAGATTACAAGGACAATTTCTGATAGTAGAAACTTCAGAACGAGATTAGATTAAATCAAGATTTATTTCGCATAACACTCACAACGGAAAACACCATTAGGAAATATATGCGTTTTTATATTTGTAAAATTTGCCATAAAGTATTAAAAATTGTCAGAGAAACTCATTCTTGTTTGATATTTGATCTGTAATAATAAAGACCAACTGCATTTCGTGATGAATGTATTTGTTTTAAATTTCTTTGAGAAAATCAATACACAATCGCATCATCATGTTGCAAGGTCTCTGCAGGAAAATATCCAGCCATTTATTATCAACAAAAAGTAGCAAACTCAGGAGAAAAGTGTTTTGGTCCTCTTCAAAGCCCTCACTTTACGACCTCAAACATTTATTCATAGCGCCCTCTTAGTTTCCATTCTATCGGTGATTTCTATCAGTAACCCTGTTGCCTTCTCTTTAATTTCATCCACGACCTTAAATCTCATTTGGGGAAAGGCAGAAGTCGCATTGGGCTGATTGTGGGCTGTGTGTGAGTTGACTGGTATTGATGATGCGATGTTTTCCAGAAATAAACTATACCTGAGGCGTGAAGAATGGGCATTGCGAAGGAGACGGTAATACAGTACACAAGCTCACTTGAGGGGCGTTTCACTGCCGACTGAGTAACCTCACAGGATAGTTTTTTCATGCAAGCACAGTGAAGCACTGTCTAATTGATTACCAAGTAGCAAACATTTAAAAAGCGGTGGATACCCGTACGAAGTTTTTATCATTGATATATATTGTGTGTCTGCTCTCCGAACTCCTCTAGATGAGGAACTTCGAGGGACAAAAACATAAGCGTGTCTTTGTAGTAAATCTATTATTTCACTCTATCTACAGTCGTAGTCTAACTAAATGTCTTTGCATCGAACAATATATATATATATATATATATATATATATATATATATATATATATATGTGTGTGTAAATATAATTATATATATATATATATATATATAATTAGATATATACATATATATATATAGTAAGGGCCAAATTTTTCATCATAGTTACGTTACGAATAGAGCCGCCCTCTTTGAAACGTTTGAAAATGCTTTTTTTTCTCAAAACTTTTCGAACCAATTTTAGTTTCGGGTGAAAGTCTCCTTCACTTTTGACTCCATAAAGCGTGGGTTTCTCCCCACTTTACAACCCTAAAAGAAATATATGAAAATATATAAAATAAAAAGACTTGTATTTGGATGGAAAGTAGCTTCCATTTTGGCATTATAATTACATTGTAAATTGAACTCTCTCTAAAATACTTTTCGAGATATATTTCTCAAAATATTTTCTTTTTAAAACCTCCCTAGGTCCAGTCAGTAGGTATGCCAAATTTGGTTGGACTGCTCCCATGTTTGGGTACTTTTTATAGTGTGACAGATCAACACAGACTCCTCCAACTTATATATTTACAAACACACCTATCACTTATGTATTTAAGATCTATAACTACTAATCCAGTTTTTACTGCCTGTGTGGCTATAATGTGAGATCGGGTTTTCAAGTGCTCACTTATCCACTCTCGTTTCCGGAAACTATTGTTACAGATCTGCAACTTTGGGACTGTTAAGCTGTCTCTTCATTGTTTCAAGACGTTTTGGATAATTACCCGGTGGAGACAGTAATTTGTAATTTTATGTCCGTTTAAACCACCATACCATAAATTGAGTAACATTATATTTAACTGTCATCACCTACCTCCAGTAAAAAGTTCGTGAGAATACCTATTTAGACCGCACAAAGGAGAATGGAAAGGCGGAAGATGAATTCTCTCAGCAGGAATATTGCCAGCGTGTGAACCTTTCAGAATTTAGGAGTAAGTCTGTTTTTAGATGTGCATGCATCTTTAGTAGCGATGGTAGTCACTTACTGACTGACGGACAGTCATACCCAAACACTCTCACCATCTCTCATGTCTTCCCCTTCCTCCTATACGTATTTGAAAGTGCAAAGGACAGAACTCGTCTTTGAGTTACTGAGAGCTCTACAGGATCGCAAGCCATTATATAGGCCTAGCACATCTATGATCTGACTTTCAGGTTTGTTGTATCAATAAACGTTTATAAATTTGCTATTTAATCAGCTCTTTGTTTGATATACCACATTGCATTTGTTGTTGCCGTTGGCAAATCGAAATGTATGTGCGTCTCCTTGTTGCCAAGTCTATATTTTAGCGTTGTGATTCCCTAATAAAGTTATGAGATATTAAGAAAGACTAGAAAGTTAAGCATAGCTACTTTGATTTAAAGGATGGCAAGATGAGACCTTATCAAAACTTCAAAGATAATCAATGCTTTCACAAATTACGGAAGTTTAATGTTTAATAAGTCAGATCGGACAAGAAATTTATCAGCTAGGTCCATGGCAGAAACTAATTCGCAAAAATAAATTGATTTTTTTCTCCCCTAAGAATTTCAAAATATCAGAATAGTTTATCATCTTATGCGGAAAAAATAGTACAAAATGAATTATTTTAAGAATAAATCAGATAAATTGAGATCGTCTGGGATAGAAAATAGATTGATAAAGCAATTTAAAGAGTTATGAAAAAATGTGCGTTTCTCTGTACTGATGAGGATGTAATTCCTTCCTATGATTTATTCATTTGTGTCACATGAATTAATGTGTATTCGAACATACATGAAATATAATTTATAGAAACTTTTTCTCTAGTATTCCCATTGAAACATTTTTATTCAATCATATTAACTAAAAACTCCTATTACCAGTCGCTCTTGTAAAAATAGATGAAGATAAAAATTCTTTTTTGTAATCAAAAAATTTTTCACTCTCTTCAACTCTTGCTTGTTGTTTTTGTGGTTCACGAGGCGTTTCGGCGAATTTATTCTCCAACTTCCTCCGGTGCAATATCCGAAAATGGCTTCTTGCGGTAAAATAACGATGACGAACAGAAAATAAGATTGAGCACGAAAAACTCTTTGAATATTTATGATCCATCTAAATATTATCAACTGTGTCTTCGTTGCTTGTTGCATGTTTAGAAAGGGTTCTTCATACAAATCAATAACTTATCTAATGAATATACAAGACAAAACACTAGAGTAAAAAAAGGGAGAAAGCTTAAAGGGAGAGGCATAATGTTGAAAATGGCTGTATGGTGCAAAGGAGAAGGGGTTAATGTCAAGAAAAAGGTGACTAAAAAACTGGGCTAATGTTCAAAAATTGGGCATTAATGAAAAGGGCATTGTTGGATTGATATTAATAAATGGGGCCCCTTGATTCTGATTGATAAAAGAGAATGAAGTTCTATTTTCAGGGGTCGATTTTGACATATAAAAGCAAAAGATATTCCCAATGATTTCGATCCTTAAAATGGAAAAAAATCTCCCCCTTGATTATGACCAAAAAAATGAAAAAAAAAATATCTTGCACCGATTTTGCTCCCTAAAACTAACATAAGTTATATCATCTGCAGCATAGGACTAACGCCTTGCTAAGACGAGATATCTCGTCCTTGACATGTAAGAAAGAAATTCTCCAAATGATATCACGTATAACGCTTCTTCACGAAATCTAAGGCTGCGTTGTTCGATTAATAGATCAAGTCAAATTAGCAAATCACGACTCTAAATCAATTGAGTGACTTTGAATATTTTTTAGCACTCTGTGGAGAGAAAACTTTGTGGAATAAATATCTTAAATACCATGAACAGTTTTCTAAGTTATGATTTCATATAAGATAACGTTTTTGAAATTGTTACTTTTAGTATGATACGCCTGTGGAGATCCTGGCTATACTGTAATTTCATCAGATAAATCGAATCACCGTACCTCCGAAATGCACTTTTGCTCGTCTGTGTGTGTCGGGGGGGGGGGTCTAGACGCTTTTGGACACATCTTGGGGATTGAACCTTTAAAATTCATCTGAGTACACCACTAGACACAATCTAGAATTTTTTTGTTTTGTTTTGTTATTGTTTTGTTTTTGCTTTTTTTTTTTTTTTTGGTTTCGCAAAAGATTGTATCTCAAGGTTCCTATGGACATTTTGGACCAACAATTAAGGATAAAAGATCTATTTTCTCAGATAAATTTTGATAAACTTTTAGATAATCAGTTCTGGTTTACGGTGATTTATTTATGCGAGGTATGTATATCATTCTATTCAAATGGTCTCATATGGTTCTGTTGTGTAGGAAGAGATGCGTGCGTCTACATATTTTTGACTAAATCAGTCACACAGATATAACTCTATCACAAACATAATCTATGACTACCACGATGTCAGATTCTTCTCCTTGCACTAAATTTTATCCGCCAAATCAAATAACTTGATTGTCATTCTCTAAGATTGCCAGCAAGACATTATTCCTTTTTCTCAGACATCAGATAAAATGAATTCCCATCGGAGACATTTCTTTGACGTATCACTCTCTGACGTCATAATATCCTACTTTTACTTTCGTTTTACTGCCTAATGAGATTGTTTGAATCAGTGAATATAAAAGTTCTTTTTACCTCTGTCGATGGATATAGCTGAAGAGAGGGGAAAGGAAGGGGGGGCTATTCCAAACTGCCCCTGGCCCTCAACTGAAAGAAAGGGGCAAAGGCCTACATCGTTCACCTACATTTCAACAGACATTATACAATAACAAGGATATATTTATACATACATGAATAGCATGAAGAATAAATCAGCCT
>OY735236.1:14435767-14493267 GCA_963457665.1 Thysanoteuthis rhombus | reverse complement strand
GATAGTTAGGTATGGTGGAATTCGGGAGAAGTCTATTTCTAAGGACAGACGATAAAAGACTAATAAAGATGATACATTTTTGAAGGCAGTATTCCCGTATCGCTTTTCGATTGACACAATGTCAAAACATTGGTCGTGTCATCATCGAGGGACAAAAATCATACTTTTTTTTTAAATTAACTTTGTTGGAAAAAAAGTCTCAATGGGTGGGATCGTGATTGCTGGGTGGACGGAGTGAGGTTTTCACGTAGGACAGCTCTTTCTACACTCGAAGAATGATCAATTGTAGTGACGTGATGATAAAATGTGCCATCACAGATTCACTGGCCGTTTTTTTCAAGACGATGCAGTTTTCAATTTTCTCAAAACCTATTTGCTATAAGCCCCTCTGATCGTCCCCAAAAAAACTATCAAGGATACTCTTTTAGAATCCCAAACAAATTTGCAATATGCTTCTGAGCTGACCTGTCTGCTTTAAATTTGACTGACCCAGTAGATCCCTTTGTCTTGATTGGGCTTTGCACTCTAGACCGTATCTATAAGTCCAAGACTGGCCAATGGTTACAATTCGTCCCATAAAAGGGTCTTCATCTGCTTTGATCTAGTTCAAAAGACGAATGGAAATTCAGTAGCTATCTCATCAATGGTAATTCGACGATCTACATCAACCAATTAGTGGACTTCAGTCGCAGTTTGTTCACTCATCGAGGTTGACAGATTCCTATTTCCTATCCCATCCTTTGGGTCATTTTGACATTCCTTAAAACGCTTGATCCATCTAAAATCAGCAACTCTGAGTGGAGCAGCATCCCTGTAAACCTGTTGCAAAATTTCAATGATTTAGAAGGATTTTTACTCAAGTTCTGTCAAAAATCTGATGTTTGCCCTGACATCAAAATCTATGGAGTGAAAGGTATCCTGTTCATAAATGAGATAACTCGTCTGTAGCTATTCACTTATCTAAAGAAATATATGAACCCATTATGCTCGGGATAGACTGGAACACCAGTAGCAATACTTTTAGGCATACCTTAATATAGATCACATTTCATCTTAAGACTTCACCTTGCATGCTGAAGGGATATTCTGCGTTCATGTCGTGCCATCTAAAGTTCTGTTTTCGTAGAAAACCCTTCAAAAATCTTCCTTCGCGAAACCAAGTTCAAGTTATATATATATATATATATATATATATATATATATATATATATATATATATACTGTTCTTGTCTTTGTTCCCTTATTCCATCTTTTTAACAAGTTTCTGTATGACATTCATTTCTTTAAAAACCATTAAATTTTGCCCCAAGTTACCAGATCTTTCATATAGTCAATGTTCGTTCACTTTTCTAAAATCTAATTCTCTTTTATGACAAATTCTAAAGTAATAGCTGACTCACACGCCAATTAATCAGACTAAAATATGGCTCGATCTTTTAATTTATTCCAAACAATATGACCTGAAAGAAAACGTGTTGATAAAGGGAGATACGCTTAGAATCTCGACAAAGCTGTCATCCGTACCCGGTAGAAAAATTAAGTTGGTCATAAAATTAACATGTGAGCGTATAAATCGATTTACTCAAAATTTCATCTTTCAACTTTTGTATAAAATCGATAACTATGCATTTTATTAAAATCTAAATTGATTACTGAATGGTGGAATGCTCGCTTTCAGTTCGGTAGGCTATGGTTGAGTCATGCCGAAGACGTTAAAATGGTATAATGACTCTGTGCTAAGCACTTGGTATACAGAATAGAATTGAGGAAGTCTGGAGGACTATACTTTCCGTCAGGCTATCTCACCCAAGACACACCCATGAAAACATGGATGCTTCTACAACGCAGTACAATGGGTTAATCTCGTAATTGATAATTGTTAATCGAACGTGCTAATTTAGCTCACTTGGACACCTTCGTGCATTGCGGCAAATTTCTCACAGAGAGGGGAGAAGAAAGATAGAGATACTGGAGGTGCTACCTAAAAGTGCAGAGAATTTTATCATAAAAAATCGTTTTTAACACAGTTTTCACAACGTTAACTGATGTTCACGAGTATGACGCATGTACAAGTTACTCCAATCCTACTCTCTATGTTGACCACCTAGCAGAGAGGTATTGAGTACCATTTTGAAAGTTTTGCCCATGGATTGAACCGATGACCTACCAGAACTTAGGCACACGATGACCGACAGTGGTCGGTGGTAAAACAGAACCGAAAACATTCTGTAAAAAATGTAAAAGGTTGTTTTTTAACGGCGATGTAAATCGACAGTTCCAAGTATGGGGAAAATTTCTCGTTTGAGAAGGTTGAAAGCATTTATAAGGAATTAAGTAACCTGACAGTGCTTAAGTATTCGTTGTCTATCCTGATTCCTTTATTTTCCTAGTCTAAGTTTCTTGGAGCGGTTATGAAGAGTTTGGGTGAGCAGGTATCTCCTTGTCTTGGCCCTTTTCCGAACTGAAATGGGTTTGGGTCTTGAAATAGCCGGATGAACTGTAGTGTCGGTAAATATGTTACAATACTCTGGCATAGACGATGGCAATCTTTCGGCAGGTCAAGCTCCACATGCGATAACAAGAAAATTCCGCTGGTGCTTGAAAGGACGGGTCTACAAACAATGCATTCTACCGATAATTGCCAATGGAGCTGAAACCTGGAACCTCACAAAAAGATTGACCCTCAAACTTAAAACCTTGCAACGTGCACAAGAGATGATCCTGCTCAGCTTAACATAGAGAGATCACAGGACAGTGCAATATATTAAAGGAAAAACGGGAATTCGAGATATTATAAAATCCATGAGAAAACTTAAATGTCAATGGACTGAGTATAATGCGAGAACGGCAGACAACTGCTTGACATAATGACTCACAACGTGGATCCTCAGAGATCATGTGCGAAACTGGGGCTGACAAAATATAATTGACTTGACGAACTAAATAAGTTCGGAAAGTACTAGCTCCGTGATGCCCATGATAGAGAATTCCAGCTAATTTTGGGGAAGGTCTTTCTCCAACATCAGATGCTTTAAAGATGATGATGATGATGATGATGATTAGAAAGTTTTTAAAGAGAGATAAAAAGTGTTCCTTAAAGAGGAAGGAAGGTGTTTTGTTAATAAGAAGGGTGAATAATAAGAAAGAGAAGGGAAAGAAATTATTTCTTTTCTACGTCACACCACGTCATATAATTTATTTTTTTAAAAACACTTCTCGAGATGAAAACATAGAATGCAAAAGAGAAATAAAAAAAGGAAGAAAGACAGAAATGAAGGGAAAACAGATAGAACTAATGTATATGTTTTATATATATATATATATATATATATATATATATATATATATAACCTTCTCCTTTGACAATGAATTATATTGCATTTCTTACGATATTTTCCTTTTATTTTTGATACAATAATTATTTATTGTTGTTTCTGACGTTTTTACCGGAATCAATTTGAAAAATCAATTGGAAACAAATATTCTTGATATCATTGATATTCGTATTAGAGATACAAAGGTAGTCAAAAGCTGTCATAAATTGTCTATACAACGTCGCAGGTTTTGAACTGAGTCTATTCTTTTTTCTTTTTAGTGTATGAACAAAATGAGCTTTCCGTCTCCAAAAGTTTCACGTGAAGGCTTTAGGTAACTATTTCTAATTCGATGCCGCCCAGTGTTTGGCTAAGGTAAATGTCAAAACGAACAGTTTGGAATATCAATCATTTTATGCTCAAATAATCTGGGAAGATGACTTTTTAGTTGGAGGTTTGCATCAGTAATGATATAGTCATGGCTTCACAGAGATGGCCACAGTTGGCACGCAAACACGTAATCAAATATCTGCAAAGTGATATATGTATATGTATATATATATATATATATATATATATATATATATATATATATATATATGTGTGTGTGTGTGTGTGTGTGTGTGTGTATAATGAGCTTATGGGCAAATTTTTCTATTCATTTGTTCGTTGCTGGCTCATCTCATTGGCTAATTTATCTTCCTATTATGAAATAGCAATTACATCATGGATTACGTCATTAAACACTTAAGACTTAACACGTCTGATCACACATTAAAAAAGATTCAGCTTAGTTGAGACTTTGAAACAAACTTACTTGAATCAGGCACCTTAGTGCCGATCCAAACCTGAACAAGACCGCCATTTTGGACAGGTAGATTCTAGTATACGTATGAAAATTATTTGATAATCTATATACATATTTAGCCAAACTTACATACAGTTTCGAATAGTTTTATTTGAAAATATTCAACAAAATTAGACTGAACACACATATATGTATACACTTATATACGTGCACATTGACCCACAAATGTACACATATATACAAACAATATATATATATATATATACATACATGTATACACATGCACTTATATACATACGTATGTATACATGTATGTGTGTTCGTGTAATTAGCTACACACTGACAGATTTTTGTTCAGAGTTCTACATATGCAATATTTTACATGCATATACAAAGGACATACTCATTGATATATATATATATATATATATATATATATATATATATATATATATATATTCATATATATATATATATATATATATATATATGTGTGTGTATATATATAGGAACAATAGAAAAAATGGTATTTATTGATACGGACAACGATGTTTGGTATCGACAATGTT
Source organism: Thysanoteuthis rhombus (assembly GCA_963457665.1). NCBI lineage: Eukaryota > Metazoa > Mollusca > Cephalopoda > Oegopsida > Thysanoteuthidae > Thysanoteuthis > Thysanoteuthis major. Next base: position 14,488,576 of record OY735236.1, on the reverse strand, counting down.
TTCCAGTTCTTGCATCGGTGTTAGTTGAATTCCTCCTGTGTAAGAGAAAAACTCGATCTATAGTTTATATACATTGAAATGGAACAACCATCTTATCTCTGGTTTATTTGAATATTTCAAGAGGTTCATATGTCCCTGCTGATGCAAAGGTAAAAGCCAGTTTTACAAAGGCTGATTTTCAAGGCAAGCTGGCATTATCACTCGAACTTTGGGTTCAAGACATCCTTCCTTCCTACTCTCAAATCGTTCTATTTGGCCTTGACTTGACTTGAATAATCTCGCGAGACTACGCGTTTGTTTCAAGAAAGAAAGAAGTTGCCTGAACGAGACTGAGGACAACGTAGGGCTGCCTCAGGGACTCAAGATCCTATTTTTTAGTTCAGATTTTTTTTCCTCTAAGATTGATTGTCTTCCACTGCTCGATAGTAGAGTTTGTGTTGCTATTCTACCCAGAGCTAGAAGGATAAGAGATTGATTCATGCCTTTCTCAAGGACATTAGTTCGAAATAAGCGTAAGCACCCATCGTAGTTTGAACTTGACTCATTACCCCACTTATAGAGATCCATAAAACTCTTGCCGCAGAAGTAGCCATGGAATTAGAAAGAAATGTCTCTTGCCTTTGTCGTTGTTTTTGTTGTTGCTGCAGTAGTTGCTTTTATTTTGGTTGTCCTTCTTATTCTTCTATGAACATGACAAGTTTCGTTTCATTTTTTCCTTTTCTGAGCGACTCAGTCGAAGGTGTCTCTCCTCACACTCATCACTTTGCGTCAGTTTTGTAAAAAAGACTTGACTATTTTGTCGGTATTCACACCTTGCCGACACAAATCCGAAATCATGTCTTACACCAGGTTGTCAGCTGCTACACAAGAGAAAGATACACGAATTCTTTTCATTCCTTACACAGCCAAATATAACTCCATTGAATTGTCAACGGAGCTTTAGCAGTGTTTTCCACGTCTATTGCAGGTCCTTCAGTTTCCAGCAACACCTACACGGGACGGGAAGGAGAAGATATGGCAACCAAAAGGAGCTCTGGTTTAAATCAAGTAATTTACGTTCTGTCATCATATGTTTGTTTCGATGAAATTTATTAATCATAAGATATCTTTCTAAAGATCTCTGGAGACATAACTGTGTTTTTGTGTGCTCGTGTTTATGTATAAATATTTTAGAAATTACGAATCAAACTCATACACACACACACGCGCACACACACACACACACACACACACACACACATATATATATATATATATATATATATATATATATATATGCACAAACATGGATAATTATTAGCGTTAACATCCAGTTCAGTAGTAGTAATGGTCAACTATTTACACTAAGCTCCCTAAGTATTATCCCATGGTGAGATGCCTAGGTTTTTCAAATTAAGAGTTTTTTTCTTTAATATTTGTGCTTTTTATTATCCATGCACACACATATGCATATATATATATATATATATATATATATATATATATATATATATAAAGGTAGTCACATATGAACGTTTTTCTTTATTTCTTCTGTTTCTTCATATATAAGTATTGATGTACATGTTAATCCTTTCAGACAACATGACAGCTAAAAAGGAAACAGACAGAATTAATATGTTAAGTCAGCCTCGCCAAATGGAGCAGTTCTTGCAGCCAAGGAAATAAAACAAAAATGACACATTTGTATAAAATATCAACTCTTTTCCATGATAAATTACTTGATCTTGGTGACTTCATACATTTCGTAACGTTTGCAACTCTGAAGTAAGGTTCTGGCTCAAAACGGAATATTTTTTAGATGCGTCCAACGTATCTCTATAAAGCACTTTTTGGTCGGTCTCTCCGTCGGGTAGTGCTTAATATGTCACATATCGATTTACTCAGCTGTATCCTATTGGACTGATGTCGAATTTGGTCCAGACCTTCGGATGAACCATCCTCATCTTCTGCTCCTTCTTCCCCCTTTTACCACAACTAGTAATGTTCAACATCAATTTACTCAGTCGTCTCATGTTAGATGGATGTGAAAATTTGTGGGTGGAGAAATGGTCATGTACAAATAGTATCCAGCTACCTTCTCCCCCCTCCCCAGGAGAACTAGCCGAAAATCACCCGATGGTATAGATTTTTGGCTACTGTACTAATTTATGTATAAATGAATAAATCTAATGATTGCATTTATATCTAAATACATTGGAATTTAAAACCGTGGATGACTCAACTTTATCTAAATATCATCGGGAAAAGAAGCCAAAGGCGAAGATTTTTTGTGATTGGGGAAAATGGGTTTCACTTAATTTTCAGTTGACTTCTGAGAAAATTGCCTCCTTGATACAATTTAGAAATCTCATGGAATCCTCAATAGGAAAAGATACGTAGAGAGATAGCTGTCAGGACAATCTTGAATCTGTCCCTAGAGCTACCTCTCTACGCATTTTTGGGTAACTTGGACTCTTACCTTCTGAGCTTTATGCTAAAGAACAGGTGGGGGCCATTATGCAAATGCGTTTGATATCAATAATCAAGAAAGAGCAAGCACTAAGACATGAAGAGTTATCTCCCATACACAAGGCGAAACGCGTTGCTTCAATCTTAAGCCTGCTTTCCAAACATAGTAATGACGGCAATTATGAATATCTATATATCAAAGACGTATGCATTTATATTCAAATACATTTATAATAGAAATAGTTAAAATTTATCAACCCACTGACAAAAAACGTACGCGATAGTTGATCAATAAATAGATAATTAGTCATTCAAATTAAATAATGAATAACACTAACAGAGGCACAACAGTAAATAAGTAATATTAAATAGTCATTTTTAGATTTAGTGAGAAAATAGAATGACGGCATAAGAGACAGAGAATGGCAACTTATCGACATTAGAGATTATAGATTTCAAAGTACTAAAATACGCTGGAAAATGAGGAAATTTCAATTCCAGAATAAAATCTTCCCATTGCACTAAAGGAGAGGATTCTGCTTTGAAAAGTCAAAGGGACAATGAGATAATTGTGCGACCTCTCATCCAAGAGATTGTACCTTCAAGGAGACTACGCTGGATACTTTCCGGGGAGACGTATAAACATATATGTTATTCATACATAGGTATCTTCTGTGGGGGGGCAAACGAAGCATTCCCCCTTCCCCTCCTTGGTGGGTTTGGAAGTTGGAATATTAGAGTCAATGAAGGATGATGGTGCAGTACGATCGTTTTTTTGTAACTTCATCTTGATGTATCCATATACAAAGATGGAATTATTCTTCACCTGTAACAGGGTTGGCGCTAAAAATATACCATCTTGCCCCACTGAAAATCTTTTGTTTTGCCACCCCTCCCCCTCCGTCGAAAATTGGTAACAGATGCCCATGTACATGTATGTATGCGTGTATGTATGTATGAGAATTGTATATATATGTATGTAAAATAAAATGATAAAATGAAGAAAACTATTTCGTCATGCGTCGACAAATATACCAAGTAAATATAAGAACAAATAGTGTGGTATGGAGATATATATATATATATATATATATATATATATATATATATATATATATATATATATATATATATATATATATATATATATATATATGCGTATGTTAATAAGCACGTACGGCAAAAAATCCTTGCATAGGAGAAGATGAATAATACTTCATTCCTTTGTCATTCATCTTCATCTTTGCTGTAATTTTATAGACAAAAAAAAACGGAGAAAAATCACCTTGAAAATGTGGCTTTGCTTTTCAAAATTTCCGATAACACGCGCACTGCATCAATAAATTACTTCCGAAAATGCTCACCTGACAAGATATAAAGACCAGCAAAAGATGAATATACCCACTCCCCAAAAAATCTTGTTTGAGTATCCATTCTCTGCACGTTATGTGATTATCTCGTGGACCTAATGCCATGCTTGCCCTAACTCCAGAATGATATATCATTCGTCACATCTCATCTTTAAAGATTTTGTTGCAACGTAATTTAAGAGAACGGGCAGTTTGCTTTCCATGTTCCCAAAGAGATAAAGCTTTTCATTTTCATTCTCCCATATATAACCATGATCAGAAATTTTCATAGTACAATGCTCGATCAACGTGATCAGTGACCAAGAGTTGTTAAAGAAAGAGGTTATGTTGAAAGAGGAGGTCCGTCTTTAGGCTTCAGACCTATTGACCAATCTCGGTATATAGAGCTGTGGGTGGTAGCCGTAAAGCAAAGGTTAGCTGGTATTTTTTGTATATCCTTACTGGTGAATTTGATCGGGTTTCACTGCCACTGCTAGATTAACTATGTGTCAAGAGCAGTATATGGCAGAGATCCAGCATTTTGAGGGCCCGCTGTAAATACTTGATTGCTATGAATCCCGATTAATTGATTCTGCAATGTATCATTACAGAACTATAGTCCCTTCAACTTCTATGAAGAGCTACGTTTTTAAGCCTATAGATTTGAGCTGATCAAGTGTGGTAATTATGTGATATGTATCTGACATATAAATACAGAGGTTTTTAAAACTGAAGTCATAGCCACTGCGCAAAGATAAAAACGGGAGCGACGTAATATTATTACTAATTGTCAGGCTGAATGAAACATTTAATTACATAGCACGTAAAAGATGCATACATTTTATTACTCATGTGCATTTCCCTAATTTGGAGTCCGTTTATAATCTATGCAATAGACAAAAACTTAATCTAGCGCAACTCACTGCAGTAGTCTTGCGCTAAGCCAAGTAAACAACTTCTCCAATATAAAGGAGAACATTGTCATGGGGCAATGGTTCACAAGCTGATCTAGCAGATCATTACACCTGAGTGCTGATTTCAAATTTCACCAGGTGCCGACAATTGTGGCTTTGTAAACTACACTTGATAATAAGGGGACCACTCTACGTTATAATGGTTAGTGTACTAGTCTCGGGAATCTTTGTTTCTCTAAGTCCAGTCTTCAAGGTCCATTGCGTGCCACCTCAAAAGTTGCAGCATGCCACTGTTGACAAGCACGGCGTAGATTCGCCATCATTGACATAGAGTATCCCCAAAGTATGTAGTACGCACAAGTTACAGGGAATTATGAGCCTTACCCTGTTGGTCCATAATTTGTTTGGAGGGGGTGTATGTATATCTTTCCTAACAGCATTAGTGCGAAGTGAATGAATGCTGTTTTAGCCTGACTTTGAATTTAGCTCACCGATCCCAATCTCTGTACTGTTAACGTTCGACCACTCACACCTCCGCTTAATAGCGATTACGACAATACAATGGTGACATTTTACTTTTAGAAAAGGAGTGAAGGAAATGGAGAGTTGACAGGTATATATATATATATATATATATATATATATATATATATATATATATATATATATATATATATATATATATATATATTGGTATATATGTATCATTGCATTGCTGTTCTTCACTCCTCATAAAGGGTGTTGCAGAGTTAGATCATCATCATCAGTCTTTGATCGTCCGTTGTTGGATGTCGTCCTCATGATTCAGTGGACATCTCTTTCATGGGCGTCGCGGAGCCAATACTTTCTGAACTTGTCTATCTTGTCACACCATCTTGTACCCTGCCGGCCTCGGTTACGCATGTGACCTCTTGGGGATCAATGTTGAAAGTTGTGATGTCCATTGGTTGTCTGCCCTTCTAGCAACATGACCTACCCATTTCCATTCGGGTTTTCTAATGGGTTGTATGATGTCTCGACAACTGTTTTCCTCCTGATATATTGTCTTGCAATCTTTCCACGAGAGGTTGAGCATGATTCTTCCGTGTGCACGTTGTATGGTTTTCAGTTTGAGGGTCAGTCTACTTCGGGCTTTGTATCGAAGCTTCATTCTGCACATGGCACTTCGTATTCCACAATGGTCATCCATCTAGATACTGACCGGACTCGAAATTGCAGTGATTTTACGAGAACTGATGTATCTAACATGATTTGGACGTAACGCCCCGGGGAGAGGTTACCTAATCCTTGTCCTTGTGTTGAGAGCTTGACGCAGAGGTATTGAGTTTTATTCTTGTCTTTGGATTGAAACACAGCATACAAAACCGGAGGGGAGCGCTGTACCTCTCAGTGATCGACGTAGAAGGGTGTAGACATAATAAATGAGAAAGTAGACGTATATTTCTCTTAGGTATATGTTATTGCTTTTGTTTTATTTGGTCATCCTTTCGTTTCTCTTCTACTCTTATCTCGTGCCTTTTCTCGTGGCCCATCTAAGAAATAAACGTGTTAACTCTCAAATCAGTGCTGGAATCGCTTCTTTTAACTTTGTTTCCTTCTTTTATCACTTGGACGTTTTTCTATACGTGCCTGCACAACTTTAAATCGACTTCGGCTTCCTTACTCTACTGACCATCTCCAACACAGGCTCCGTCTTCCAGCCGCTCATTTTAAACAAGACAATTCTAGCTGCCATTTTGTATCGCTCCCAAACTTTCAAATAAAGCCGACAGCCATTCCATTATTTCGAAGTGGTCTCTTCACTTGTGTCTTAACGAAAGAAAAAATACAATGCAATAAAAGATAAATAAATCTAAAGTGAAAGTCAAGAACTAAATAAAATTCAGAACGTGTGTATACTCATACATTTGTATGTGTGTCTACTTGTTTGTGTGTGTGTCCATGAATGATTGTGTGCACGAGTGCTTCTTCTCACTTATCTTACGAATTATTGTTTCTTACCTTTGCAAAAGCACATTGAATTTGCAGTCAGGCATTTCACTACCCATAAATTTACTTACCATACGTCCTGGTATGGTCGGGACAATCCCTGTTTGAGGGGTCTGTCCCGTGCAGTTCAAACTACCACTGTTCTTTTTATTTGTGTAAGTACTAAAGCTTAAGGGGAGTTAGGTTATGAAAGCACGTCTTTATTATACAAGTACTGGCACCTATGATAAAAATTGAAAACCGTCCTGGTTTGAGGCTTGGAAATTATGGTGAGCCCTCCTATAAATCCTATCAGGGTCCATTCCTGTTTGCACAATGCTTTTATCTAAACACTGATTCCTTTAGAATGGAAGATTACTATCTACACTAATCAGAAAACGAGATCACAACTTTTCACATTGTGAAATGTAAAAGAACTGAAAATAACAGAGAGGTCGAAGATGAGGAATATTTTTCGCTAGGAACAGATATTTGTGGTCTTGAGAAATCAAGACAATGTTATTTTTCACTGATCAAATTTCTTTCATGTCTGATTGCTGCAGGGGCCATGAACCATCCAAACATCTCCTCTGATTATATTTCGAAACTTTTAATATTTGAAATGCAACCAGTGAAGAGTGCCCCCTACCTTAAATGAGGATTGTTGTTCTAGTTCTTGTGCTTTCTTTCTAGATGAAGAAGTCCACGCTACCTCAATGACTTGAGTTAAACAAAATAAATAATCTAAAATTCGAAAAAGTGATAATTTTAATTTTGTTTTTCTCCATATTATTAAAATTTATTTACTTTTAATAGAAGTTTAATTCGAAATGTTTTGTTTTTTTTTTATTATTATCATTATTATCATTCTCACACAACATCCAACTCACTAAAAACCGGGAAAAATACCTCTCTGTTTTAGATGCGCGAGCATCCCTTGTACCGATGACCATGACTGACTGACTGACAGGCTGATGTACCAAAACTGTACAATCACCTCTCGTTTCCTCCCCTCCTTCAATAATTGTCTGAGAGTGCAATGGAGAGAATTTGTGAAAACTGTGCTTTTATGGAAACATCACATGCTAGATCTTCACTCAAAAAAAATGTCGGCTGCTTCCGTCAGTTGATATAATTTTCAAAGAACAAAGTTCAATTACAAAGTGTTATGCACTGTTTATTTGAAAAGAAAACTTGGAAATATTTTTAAATTATTTCGATAACGCATCTATGGCTTGACTTTCAGTCTAATTTTAGAATTCTCCATTTCTCAAAATGTTTGCATTCCATTTTAGCTCTCTTTTTGGATCACTTTGTACCATACAATTAAATACTGGCTCTGTAATAAAGCACCGTAGGAATTCGAGTTGACTAATGAAACAAATTTGACTTGCTAGAGAGACCTTCATCAAGTATGGATATCTCGGGCAGATATTCAAAATCAGTTGCAAAAAAAATTTCAGTGCCATTTTTCATAATGTAGTTTATCAAATATGGGCATATTGTATGTTGTTAGGAAATTCAATCCTGGGTCATTTCGAACAATTTACAAAACACCATGAACCCTTGCTTAAAAAGGGAACGTAGGGTGATGGCTATAAGATAGAGAGTGGGTAATTGTGGATCCGCTCCCAACTTTAATCATTGCTTCTGTAGACTATTGCCCACCTTTCCATAAAATTGAGAACTTTCGGAGATATCCTATGGACAGACAGAAAACATTGGAAGCTATTGCATGGTGTGGATAGTCAATTAATATATTTCCCGTGGCCGATTGCTCACCCTTCTATAAAATTTATTTGGAAATAATTGAGAACTCCTAGATATATCGTGCGTATAGACTGGGGAGTTTTGAAATTATTATTTGGTGTGGACAGATAGCTACAAAGTAGGGAAAGTAATTGTGCAATGATTCTAGCTAACAGTCGACAACTACAAAATATATCCAAAGATTCTCCGTCTGTCCACACGATATCTCCAAGTTCTCCATGAATGTCGGAGTAATTTTGTCGAAGGATTGGCATTAGGCTACAAAAGAAGTGATTAAATTTTGGAACCGACCCAACAGTTACCTCCCGTGTGTTATAGCAATCAGTTCTCACTGGTGTTTCCTTTTAAAACAAGGGTTTATGACATTTGATTGTAAATAGCTCGAAATGACTCTGAGGCGTATGTTTCTTGTAAACTTCGCCAACCATGAAATTTCCCATCCGAAGATAAACAATACGTTCTTATTCAATGAATTTTTTTCTCACAAGGGCACCACAGCGAAAATTTGCCATTTTAAGAAATGTCGGTAAAGCTTTTTTTTTTTTGCAACTGATCTGGAACAGCATGTTCAGTTGGTTCCAGTAGTCAACTTGAATTTCTACTGGGCTCTATTTTGTTTTTCTTATCGTTTCTCTTTTCCTCATTTATGTTTACTTGTTTCTTTCTTAATCTTTTTATTTCATTTTCCTTCTCTCAACTTTTTCTTTCTCCATCTATGTGTGCAAGGGGCTCCTGCAGAAACACTGGTTGTCAACTATATGTTCAGTGCCCAGCGCTCTTTTAAAATAGCGCCGGGGACTTTAACACACACCTGATATTTTTCTCCTTTTCCGTTCACCGTTTTTTTTCTCCTCATTCTCACAGGAAATGCTTATAGCATTCTCGGGGTTTCTCGTGTGAAATCTCACATAAAACACTGGCACGAGATCTGCACACTCTCGATCAACTTTACAAACAAATAAAATCAGAATCTCGATGTCTAATCACATCTCAAGAGTCACAGATGATAGTCACGATCGATCAATCGATAGATTATTTTGGGAGCTTTTAGATTAACTTCAGAGATATGTGTTACTACTCTCCTCTTTATTCCGATCTCTGTGAACCAGTGTTAGCTTGTTCGCCTCCAGTTTGTTAGGCCATGGTTCAGTCCACCGCCGAGCCATACCAAAAACTTTGAAAATGGTATTTAATACCTTCCTGCTAAGCAATCAGCACTAGGTTTGAGAAAACTCTCTTTGAGGCTGAGAGGTAACTGCCAAATCAAGTTGGATACACTAGTTCTCGTGAGATCATCAACGTTAAGCAAAGTCGAACTTGATATGGTTAAATAAGGAATACAATGTGTCATAAGCAAAACAAAGCTTCCACAGGCCTAGAAAGTCGGAATGGGGTCATACAAACAATTGCTTGAGTGTACCTAAACCAGCGCAAAACCTCGATGAAAGTTACATACATAGTACTCTACACCGTTGTTTAGTCAATATAAAGCTGGTTTGACAAACTATAGAACTGGACTTCTCAAACTAAGGATCACTCAACCCCGCCTCAGGGTGTCGTGTAAAGAATATTGGGTATCGTTCAAATGTCCAAGGGGATGAAATTATAAAAAGATGCAGATGAATTGGGAATGTTCTGCTTTAAATGTTACTATGGGTTGACGAATAATTGAAATTAACAATGATTAGTTTGAGAAACTCATTATTAGAATTGACGACATTAGAATCCCTTGGTCCGACCTAACCTTAGTTCATCTCACGCTTTGACAAACTTTCAATGCAATTCATTCTAAGCTTTTGTAGATATCGTATGTAGAGACATGGGCGGATGCATGTTCGTATGAAAAAATGGAAAAATATCTCTCAATCGAATTGCTGTGATCTGCCTCAAAATGTAATCTCCTTCCTTCCATGGCCCATCTTCCCACAAATCTCACTGAGAACTTTTGGAGTTATAGTGTGGACTGACGGGCAGTTGATAGAATAGTAAATGAATACGAAATCGACATTTTGGGTGAACATGTTGCTTTTTTTCCCAGTCAAATTTCAGCATAATCAAATTGTATAACTACTGAACTGTTTGGTTTCTAAAAGTTTTTGAAAAGTCTCATCAGTTAGCATGAAGCACTTACCTCAGTTTCCTGCGCTAAGATGCGATTTAAGAAGCATGATAAATCCCTGTAGGCTTTTTCCTGATTGCATTTCCTTAAATTTCGTTTGATATAACCGTGTCGTCCATTAGGAACAAAATGGTGAATTCACGAGTCGCTGGAGTTAAAAAGGAAAGAAAAAGAAAAGTTTCGTTTCTGCAGCTGCTGATGTACACTCCTGGGTAAATCATCTGATTTAGTAGTACGATTTCCTGCGTAACACTACAAGAAATTAACTTTCCATCAGCAGCAGTAGCAGCAGCCTTTTAGTAACCGTCGTTGGACAGAGCCCTTCCCCAGAATTCGCCTGACTTCTCTATCATGGATGTTGCAGAGCCAATACTTTCTGAAGTCGAGTTTCATCACGCTATCTAATTTTTAGATGGCTATAATTTCGCACAAGATCCCTAGGGATCCACATTGTGAGTCCATCAGTTGTCTAACATTCTAACAATATGACCAGCCCCCGAGTCCTTTGAGTTTCTGATGGATCTTATGATATCACTGACTGTTTTTTTTTAAATCTAATATACTGTGCTGTCTAGCGATCTCTCCATGTTATGTTCAGCATTATTCTTCAATGTACACGTTGCCTCGTTCTCAGTTTGAGTCTTACAGGAAATCTTTCTATCTTTTCCCATCTTTTCCTAGAATGTCTACTGTTTCATGGGCACCAATCAGTCAGCTTTTTTCTTCATCTGTTATCATTTATCGTGCAAAGTATCCAGCCCATCTCCATCGTTGTTGCTCAATTATCTGTGTGATATTTTTCAACTTTTCAAAGTTTTTAATGTTTATCTTTTTCCTAGCTTTGGACGTTTCAACGGAATATGCTTAAGAGAAAAATTGCTGCCGGAATATACACGCATATATATGTTTGTATTGTGGGTGATGAAAGTGACAGTCGGAAAGAGAGGAGAAAAACTTGAGAGAAAAAAGGTGTTACATCTTGAAAAAAAATATTATCACATGGGCATGTTTCGATGCATTTCAACGGGAGCAAGTCATCTTTTCCAGGAAAAAAAACTTGCAGCGATTCATAAAAAATTTTGCTGTTTACATTTTCTCTGAACTGCTGCAAGTTTTTCTTTGAGAAGATGGCTTTCACCCGTCTAAACCATCCAAACAAGCCCACGTGATGATAAAAAAATACACGTATAACCTTCTTTCTCTCAAGTTTTTCTATTCACCCTTGAACAGTTATTTTCACCAACACTCACACATGCGCAAATATATATACATATATATATATATATATACATATATATACATGTATATATAGATAGAGATACATAGATAGGTAGATAGATAGATAGATTTCACTTAGAAATTCCACAAGTACACAGGCGAAATTCTATGACTCCTCTAAAGCAAAATGTATTAATAATCAAGATACACTCTTTGCCTATAGAAATCTAAATCGATTCACGAATCCTTTGTAGGTGTCTGTGTCTGTTGTAGAGTTACTCTTTATTCCATGTCATTTTCTTTCTGTCGATGTAGCTCTCAGCTTTCTAACCATTTCCAGATTGACTGCACGAAACCTTTCACTAAAATGACAAAGAGAAAGAAAAACAAAAAACTATCATTTTCGTTCCTCGTGCTTCACCTAAAATAGAACAACATCTTCGTCACATTTCCCTGCCAACCCTCTCTCGTACCTGTTCATTCGTTCCTTTCAACTTTCATCTCATTTTCTCCAAAATCCTCGTATATTTCTATCGAAAAGTTCTTTGTCTTTCATTCTACCTTTTGGAGTCTCGGTTTCTCTTCTCTTACAACATTTCTTTTTGAAAATACATTCGTGACAAGAGTTCCTTGATACAATTCTCCCCTGCCACCAGAAAGTAGAACGTTTCTATAAAACCTTTTGCAGGCCGAAATAGCGTGAAGTAAAGAAGCAATTACAATTAATTTATATGGGGAAAAACTGAGCGTTCTCAGTCCCCGAAAATGGTGATGATGGTACGTTAAGTTGATGCTTTTTATGACAAGAGGTATGGGGTATTGGAGGGGGAGGCAAAGTGTACTTGTTGCAAAACAAATGCTGGAATAGTTTTGCTTTTTGCATTTTTTCGTAAAAGCAAAGAGTCGTGGAGTTAACTTTTGGAAAGAAAGGTGGGCTGTTTCTATTTCTACTTGTGTTCAATTCGCCTCTTCCTAAAAATTTGCTTCATCTATCTTCCGAATATTACTCCATTTGTTCCCCCACCACCGGCACTCTTTCTCTGACTCCTTAATTTTTCACATGGTTCCAGGCCAAAAAACTTATGAACGACTCACTTGCTGTTATGATGTATATTTTTCATTTGCTTATCGCTCCAAAGCTGACCGCATAGAGATATAATTCCTAAAATTTGTTTACAACTTAGTGTATCGTTAGCATTCGGAATATAGAATCAACTAGCCGAGTTCGTATCCTCGTCACGACATTTTTTATATTGATATTCTTAGAAGCGACATAGAACCAATTCTCCCTTCACTCTTTGTATTGGTCATGGTTTTGACACTAAGGATGCCATTCGATGACAGAGAAGAACGCCAGTGAGTATATAGACAATCCATGACGATTGACTTATCAGTGACTACTGTATGTGTCGCCAGACTTGACAGAAAATATCATTCACATGTAAACATATTCTAAATGTTTATAAAGATATCAATACATATATACATAAATATATTTACAAATAAATTATATTTAGGGATAGATTTGTATTGTGTGCAAGTTTTTTTTTCATTTTAGGGATATATATAGTATACGTGTGAATGTATTTTTCATTTTCATTAAATATACATATTTATGTGTAGACAGTGCATGTATATATACTTGTATGTATATAGTGTTCACATACATAAACACATTTTCACTAAATATTTATATACGTGAAAAATATAGTATAGTATAATACATACATATATATATATATATATATATATATATATATATATGGTACAGCTCAGGTAAGCAATATAGCATAATATAAAGCAGTATCTGATATGCGATGATTATATTTCATAGAATGTTCGATACATTCAACTTTATATTTCGAAAGACAAGTTGCTTCAGAGTAGACGTATATGTATATATATATATATATATATATATGTATATGTATATATATATATATATATGTATGCATACAGATATATATATATATATATAGAGAGAGAGAGAGAGAGATATAGATATAGATATTGTACACAGACTCATACATGTATATCTATATGTATGTACAAGACGTATAAATGCACAATAATCACATAAATAACTTTATTAATGAAAATGAAAATGGCTGCTTATGCCTATACATATACATGTAATGAAATCAAAATGTTCATATATGTGTATCTATATTATGAAAATGGAAATGTTTATATATATATATCACATATATTTATATATATCATATAATATGATATATATACAATTAAAATAAGTGTATATATACATACATATATATATATATATGTAACATACTCATATCACACATAATATAATGAAAATGTTTGTGTATATATATATATATATATATATATATATATATATATATATATATATATATATATATATATATAAACAGTTGTCTGATTATTATCAGTCTGTATCTCCAAGCATAAAGTTCAGTCAGTTCTTTCAATATTATGCAAATTTCTTTTTCTGCCTTTTCACTTTTTATTCATTGATGTTTTTCTTTTGATATTTTCTTCATCAGTAATTCTTTTGAAATCCCTATTCTATTCACTCCAATCAACTTTTATAACACATACAAACTCCAAGTTTACACTGGAATTTTTATTTTGATTCTCCTCAAATATATACTCTTCCTCTCGATGCAGATATTCCCTTTTTTCTAAATTCCGCCAATCACTATTTTTCGCCTCCACAAAGGAAGGCGAAGATCGAAAAACTTGTACTGCGGCGGGGACATGGAACAATGGAAGAATTGTTTTTATATTCTATCATCAATGAATGGTCCGTCGCTGTTCGTAGATATCTATGGCCGTGATCTTCCTATCGAACGAAACTTGCAACCACAAACCCCCAAAATCACAACAATCATAAAGTTTCTTTTACTGGAGAAACGTAGTTTATTTCTCTTATCTAAACACTTCATTCAAACGGCTGAGAGAAAGAGAAATTTACAACGATGCCGACCATTTTGAGTGACTTTCAAGGGTGGCAGCAACTGTGGGATGAAAAGTGTCAAATGATATGTATGATATATATCGTGTTACTTTGCTGGGTCCTTTTTTTCAATCTTTCTTATCCTTATCTTGTGTTTGGTTCTCCCTTGCGTCGTGGGCATTTCCAAAGAAGAGCTGGATTCCTTCTACTCTTTTAGATGACAGCTTTTCACTGCATTTCTATCGAGACGTTCGATTTCATCATGTTTCTGTTCCTCTGCCCTTTGCGGGCGTTAAAGCTCCGGAGGGTCTCTTTCTTCGACCGTTCATTCTTTGGGTTAAATGCCAACAGCCCAAAAAGTCTCTTAAGGGCCACCGGGCCGATACATGAAGCATTTTCTAAAAATCATGGGTTTTAGGACACACCCGTACGGCAAAAGATACAAAAAAACTCCTTTCCTTAAAAGGAAGGCAAATAATGTTTCCTCGTCTAAACATGGCCAACGGAATTCTTTTTCTTTTGTTTTCTCTTCTAGTATAGTATAGAATACACGTTTAACCCTACAAAATAATCTTTTTATCTTGAATCATTTTTGTCTGTTAATAACAACTCTTTATCATATTTTCAATTATTTTACAAATATTTTTCAGACTTTGTTTTGAAGCGAGCCATTTATGATGACGTTTGCATCTTCCTCTGCTGTCTCTTAATATCAAGTACCTCTTACCATCTCCATCTCCGGTAACTTAGCCTAATATACCATTATCATTATTTTTAGGTCTGTGAATGCTAGAATATGTTTCTATATGAATTATCAATAACTGTTCCTTGGCTTTACGCCATTCAGACATACGAAAGTTTTCATAGGAACGCTTTACTTTTGGATAGCGGTAAAACAATTATACTTGTTTTTTTCCAACATCGTTTGGCTCGCCTCACGTAGGGTAAAGGTTAACAAGCTATTCGATCGCACTGTTACAACTGTGGTGAATTCGTTTCCGATTGGGTGCGCCTCATTTCTGACCTTGTGTCGGATTTAATCAGATTTGATAAATAACTTGGACGCAAGTCAACTTTTGCAGCTAACTTTGGAACAGGGGTCAGCAATCACGAAGTTTCTTATTGCCAAGCCACTCGAAGCTTCATTTTGCTTGGTATTTGGTATTTCCCAAAGGTCACACATCTAGATACTTGACCAGGCTCGACGTTATTTACCTCCTGCGATCTCACGAGAAACGATGTATCCAACGTGATTTGGCCGTAAATCCCTTTGCCTGGGGGGGGGGGGATTCTTCAATCCTAGTCATCGTGTTGATTGCTCAAGTTGATTGTATGACTTGGCGGTAGATTGAACCACAGCCTACAGGACCAGATGCAAGCTCTTCACTACTGGGCCAATGTGATCGTTATCTGAGCATAGTGAATACCCATAATCCTTTACTTTGACAAGCGATTGTGTCATGACTTTTCTTTCTGCTTTTCGACTCTCTGCAATTTTCCTATCTTCTTCGATCAATTTTTATTCTATAACTTTCGATTTATTCTGGCAGACGCTTTATATAACTTTTTACACTTTGACGGTTTTTCAGTAAAACACAAGCTGGAACACCTTCAAATCCACATATTTTTTATTCAATTTCCTCTGTTTTACTCTTTTTTTGAGCCTTGCCTTTCAGGTATATTTTATCTTCCCGTCCATCCAAGTTCAGGATTTTCTATACTTCATGGCATCTATTCCCATTTCCTAAATGCTTTCTTTTACCGTAATTCATCTTTTGACGATTTTTCTTCTATTTTTGTGAGTCCACCATTTTTAATGTAGCTTTGTCTCATCTTCATCTATTTTGCGCTTTCTTTTTGTGTCTTTTGTCTCAGCTGCCTGAGAGCCATTAACTATCAATCACATCTACTTTTTCTATTTCCAACAAGTCGTGACTTACCTGGACGTCTATCAATCGATCACAGCTACTCACTCGGTTCTTTCGGCCGATTGGTTTTACCTACATCATCACTTATGTCTCCATGACGAGTTCCCACCTCTAAAATGAATAAAAACATATGTACATATATATATATATATATATATATATATATATATATATATATATATATATATATTGCAAAAAGTGTGCAGTCAAGAAGGTTTTTATTGTAGAAACCAGCAACCAGAACGATCAACTAAGTCAAAATCTCTGCTGTCCATATAAGCTAATTTTATAACTTAAATTTAGCTCTTATATTGTAATTTGAACCCTCTGCTGAAAACTTGGGGAGATTAAAAGCTCAATTCACAACTGATTGAGGAGTGTGTGTCTACAGATTTTAATTTTTTACTACCAACACTTAAAACTGTGCTGTCCAGATACAAAGATGTATGAAAACATACATACATACACACACACACACACATGTATATATATATATATATATATATATATATATATATATATATATATATATATATATATATATATATATATATAAAATGTATATTTTATAATTGGCAAAATACATGAATAACTTAAACCGAGTAAAAGTGTTTAAAACGGTTTATTGTGGATAGTGATGATTAATGGGCCCTGTATCGCTCTATCAAGAGATTGTACCCCTGGAAGAGTGCCCATTAAAAATCTCTGCCCATCATAAATTTATCAAAGACGGAAAACTGCCAGTGGAAGATAATTTTCGTACCGATCTCTTATTTTCAGTTCATTTTAATCAATAGATATTTGTTTGTTTGTTTTTTCACACTTTGGTTGTCTTGGATTTCTGAACTTTCTAACATACTGGCCATTTTGAACTTTTGAGCTTTCTATAACACTGGCCATCTCGAATTGTGAGATTTTCTAATACACTGGTCGTCTAGAATGATGGAGTTTTCTTAAACATTGGCCATCTAGAATTTGTTTGTTTTTTTTCGGTCACTGGTGATCACGAATTTTTTCAAGGAGACAAAGTGCCCATTATTGAAAATTTGAAAGAAATGAGAAGGCAAATCAATTTAAAAAACAATCTAAACAATCTATTCGAAGTAATAATGATACGATGTAACGATTTAATTCTGTTTCTCTTTTGTAAAAACTCTTATTTCATTCCATCTTTAATCAATAAAAAGGTTTTTACATAAAAACTTTGTCTTTTTAATTTCTACCACAAACAAGAAAACATTATTAAAGACATTTTGTTTGATCTTTCCCTTCACTTTCTCTTTTAATTTCCATGAAATGAAAATAGTTTTGTTTGATTTTTCCCTTTTCTCAAATTAAACGAGGAAACGAATCGATATAAAACAAAACTGCACTTCATTAGAAAAATTTCCATCGTTCTAGCCTGAAAGTAAAAAGTCCAAATTTTGTGTAGAAAATGTCTATAATTAAGAATGGAAAGAAATAAAAGAATTCATGAATGAGAAACAAAAGTAAATAGATACATAATATCATAATTGCTTCGAATAAATTATGTTTATTTCTTTTTATCTCACACTCAGAATTTGGGGCCACTATAGCTAAGTTTTACCGAAGTTTTTTTTTAATGAAACCTTAAAAAACAGGCACTTTTCTTTGATCTATCTGAGATGGTCTGTGTGCAGGGAAAAACAGATTTTTATAAATTGGAAATGAAAAGAAATAAGAAAACCCATGAAAAAAGTTATGTTTCAAATATCACTTCACCTCCCCTGATAAATTCGAGACGGCCAGTGTATCATAAAACCCCTCAAAATTAAATTTGTATTGATTAAAAATGAAACGAAATGCGAGAATTCCTCAGATAAAACATCATATTATTGTTGTTTTTATTGCACCTTCAGAATTTCAATCGGGACCATCGTGGCTAAGTTGTGTCAAAAGTATTTAATAGAAACTTTTTCTCCTCATTAAATTCCAGACAGCCAGTGCATGAAAGAAAATGAAAAGAAATGAGTGAAGGATGGACAAATTATATTCAGATGGGTTGTTTTTCACCTTTGATAAACTTGTAATGAGTAGATTTCCAGATAGACACGTTTTAGGGTGTAATCTCTTCATGGGCAGATTCCCAGATGGACATTTAACCAGAGTGGTCTCTTGATGAGCAGATTTCCGGATAGACACTTTTTTAGGGTGTAATCTCTTGATGGGCGGACCCCCAGATGGACATTTATTCCAGACAGCAATCTCTTGATGGGCAGATTTCCTAATAGACATTTTTCAGAGTGCCATCTCTTGATGGGCAGATTTCCTGATAGACACTTTTCTGGGGTGTGATCCCTTGATGGGCAGATTTCCTGGTAGACACTTTTCTGGGGTGTAATCTCTTGATGGGTAGATATCCTGATAGACACTTTTCTGGGGTGTAATCTTTTGATTGGCAGATTTCCAGATAGACATTTTTCCAGAGTGTCATCTCTTGATGGCAGATTTCCTGATAGACTCTTTTTTAGGGTGTAATCTCTTGATGGGCGAACCCCCAGATGGACATTTATTCCAGAGTGCAATCTCTTGATGGGCAGATTTCTTAATAGACACTTTTCTGGGGTGTGATCCCTTGATGGGTAGATATCCTGATAGACACTTTTCTGGGGTGTAATCTTTTGATAGGCAGATTTCCAGATGGACATTTTTCCAGCGTGTCATCTCTTGATGGATAGATTTCCTGGTTTGATACTTATCTGGTTACGGTGATTAATAACAGCAACAACAATAACAGTTACATGCATAAGTGATGAGATATTTTTTACGGTTAGGGCTTGGCGGATACGTAGAAACATATACACCTAAATACATAAAGACATAGATATATATCGAAGTCAGAACACATAAATAACCTAAACACAAGTAGATACATTGATGTATATCAATGTCTGAACACATAGATAACCTAAGCCGAACAACAGTATCTAAAATGTTGTGAGTAGTGACGGTGAAGAAAAAAAGATGATGCTTTACGCAAAGAAAGAATGATAATTGAAAAAAAGAGAAGAGAGATGAAGGAGAATGAAAGACAAAATCACGAAAGTAGTAGAGGAGGGGGAAGAGGAAAAAATCAGTCGAGACAAATAAGGAGAAACATGAAGATAAAAAAAGAGAAGATGAAAAAGTGAAGAACAAAGAGATAAAAAGGGTGAAGTGAAAGAGAAGAAAGAAAAGAAATGAGAAAGAGGAGGAAGAGCCTGACTGCTGCAGGGTCAAACTCCCTTCCTGACTGAAGATGATTACTAAAACTATATCTATAGTAATATTTGAGCTTTTTGTTTATTTATTCGTGCCTCAACACCGCTATAACTGCTTGGCTATCGACCAAATATTCTGCGTGTTGATTGGTGGGAGGTCAACTTGAAACATAAGCTATGTGAAATTGGACTTTGGCATAGATCCGAGTGCACCTACTAATACTGGTGCTTCTCCGACTTCCATGTTCTACACATTCTTCAGTTCTCTTGCCAAGTCCTGGTATTTCCCTAGCTCTTCACTCTCTCTCTCTCTCTCTCTCTCTCATATCCACCCTGTGATCTGCAAGCACAGCCACGCCCATTATTTGGCATGATCTTCTTTCCCTTTTCCTCGGCTACTAGGTCTAAGTCATCATGCTTGGATCGTGTTGTCGGTTTGGATGTCGAAGTTCAATAATTTGCAGCGTACATGTTCCAGGATTGTCTCCGGTTTGTGCTGATGTCACTTGTTCGCATTACCCCGGGCAACGCTGCATATCCCTGCTACTAATGATTTCTTTTTTTATTACAAAAAAATATGTATTCGTATAAATGTATTTATCAATTATAATGAAATGAGCCCGTGTATATTTGTATGATGAATTTTCGTTAAAATCTATGACTCACTTTTTAGTTCAGTCGGTGAGACAGCCTCCTGATGATCAGTTGGCTGTGTGTTCAAATAACGGGAAGTGGATGAGGATTTTACATATTGATTTACGTCCATACTTTTTGTGAGGATTACTCTTGTTGTTCTTGGAAGACAACGTCAATTCCAGAAGAAGAAGAAGAAGGTTGGATGAATTATTAGAACAAACAAAAGAAGGAAATGAATGAAGGAAAAAATTTTTTTAAAAAGAATTACTGGTGGAAAGAAAGCGAAGAATGAGAAACCATGTATTCGTGGATATCCATCCATTCATAATTTAGTCATTCAGTAAAGGGTTTTTGGTCGACAGGACACCCATGTTTCACGATATTGTCTTAGAGAGCTCTTCCCCTTCCAGGCCTCTCTTCTCTTTGAGCCATGTACTTAGCAGAGAGGCATTAGGTATCATTTCTAAAGTTTATCGTTTGACTAGACCATGGATTGAACCCAGGAGCAAACGAACCATAATCGAGCATCCTACTACAGTAATTGATCACCATGCAGATATGAGCTAAGAAATATAAAAACCTTATAAAATATATATATAAAAACCTTAACGGATATATAGAGAGACAAAGAAATATTTGGACACTTGCGAAATTCCATTTAATATTCTTGTATCGTATGTTTGTAAATATGTATTTTCTCGGTAATTGTTGATTCCATATCAAAATACATCAGCCTTGTAAATTTAAAGTAAATATCGGAAGTATATCAAATGAATATTTATAATTTTGCAAGTGTCCAAATGATTTTTCCTCCCTCTTCGTTATTATTGTAGCTATAACGGAAAGAGAGACGATGACATTATTGTCAAAGTCTATTATTAACAGTTGAATAGTTTTTATAAAGTCAGAAAAAAAGAAGTGAATAGAAAGAAGAAAAGACGTTGGGTACTTGAACATAGAAGAAACAAAGAAAGAAAAATTGCAGAAAGAATGAAAAAGATTTTGGGTGATTTTTGCTGGCTGTCTATCTATCTTTGTATCTATCTATGTTATGAGTACAGGCCACACTAGTGGTGCCAGAGGTCAGAAAATTTAAACACTTATCCCTTATTACGTCAAGAAGGAGAGAATTGGGCACTCATACGCACACCAAAATATGTTTCCTAAATATTAATCATTGTTTTTTCAAAATTGGTCTTTGTTTTGTGTCCGTCAATATTCATGCTTGCTTCAGTTTTCTTAATTCAAATGATCAATAAGTTTCATAATTGTCTAAAAATATATGTATGTAAACGAAAAAAAAAAAGAAAGAAAAAAAAAGAAAAGAGAAGACCCCGAAAAATATTAGGTCGGGAGTAAAGAAGGAAAATTCACGAAGAAAGAAAGAAAGAAAGAAAGAAAGAAAGAAAGAAAGAAAGAAAGAAAGAAAGAAAGAAAGAAAGAAATCCGAAAAATTATAGATCAAAAGTAAAGAATTACACGTAGATACATAAAAATACAATTTTTAGTGATGGAATCCAATTTACAATGTAATTTTTTGCGAAATTGGTCATGTTCTTTATGTCTGACAACGTTCACGCTTATTTTGTTTTGCTTGGGGTTTTTTTCTAATTCGGACCCTAAAGTGGCCAATGAATTACATGTGTCTAAACATAAGTCGGAGGTAAATGAAAAAAAAGAAGAAGGAAGGAAACCTGAAAAAATTATTGGTCGGAAGTGAAGAAAGAAAATTTACAAAGAAAGAGGGGAAGAAAGGACAAAAAAATCACAGGTCGGAGGTGAAGATTAAAATTTACACAGGAGGAGAGAAAGAAAGAAAGAAAAAAATATAGGTTGTAGATAAAGAAGAAAAATTCATAAAGAAAGAAAGAGAGAAAGAAAGTAAAAAAGATTAAAGGTTGGAGGTAAAGAAAAAAAATTCAAAAAGTGTAAAAATGAGAGAAAGAAAGTAAAAAAAAATGGAGGAATTAGAAAATGAAAGAGAGTGTGAAAATCTGAAGAGGGGCAAAACAAAAGTTTTTTCCTAGTCAGGAAGAGAAAGTGCGAGCAAAAGAGAAAGAACGCGTGTGGGGCCGTTGAGGTCTGGGTCTGATGCCCCACCCACCTAGGGGGTGGGTGCACATGCAAAAAGTGCCCCAGGGTGATGTTTGCTGTGTGATCACTGCATACTATAGACTGATCCTACACTGTTGTTTCAGGAGCTAAGTACTTAAACATAGAGAAAACGATAGTAATCAAACCAGACAGTTTCAGGACGACAAGACTTGTTCAAGTGTTGCTACTGAAACTATGTGTGATAGTCACGGAGGGGAGAGAAAGGAAAGTTAGATAGTTTGTTAAGAGGGTGGGAAAGAAAGGGGAGAAAAAAAGGATAGGTAATTAAATAAGAGGGGAGGGAGGGAGACAGGAGAAAAGAGAGTTGGGTTGAAATAGGAGGGTAATCCGATATTCCGTAGTGTGACTTCAAGGAGAGTTAACTTCTACAGGTAGGAGGGTGAGTTAAGGAAACGGGGGGTGCAAGGGGGTCGCGATTATTGAAAGAAATAGCAAACGGCTTCCGAGGCATTGGCTTTTAGCAGCCACTTTTTTGGTCATTAACTTCGTCTAGACACGATCGTCCAGTTGAGCTAACATTCGAGAGGTCACTCGATACTTTCCATATCAAAACTTTTTAAATAAAAACGTAATAAAAATCCTCTCAGATATACACACTCTGGATTTATAAGATTGCTCTGAACTAACTATGGAATACCAGCAGCAGCAGCTACCCTTTAGCGTCTTCCACACGATTCACCAGACTTCTCTATCATGGGCGTCGTGGAGCCAATACTTTCTGAAAGTGTCTACTCCGTCTCGCTATCTTATATTTCGGCAGCCACATTTTTGTGTATGATTTCTGGGGATCTACGTTGTGAATCATGATGTCTAGCGATTGTCTGATATTCTTGCAACATGACCCGTCCATTGCTATTAGAGTTTTCTAATGGCTTCTATGATACCTGTGACTCCTGTCTTCTCTCATATATACTGTGCTGTCTTGTGATCTCTCCATGTGAGGTTGAGCATGATTTTCTCATGTGCGTGTTGCCTGGTTCTCAGCTCATGGGTCACTCTTTTGGTTAGGTTCCATAGATGACTATCGGGAGGATGCATTAGTGGTATTTTCATGGTATATCAACCAGTAACCCGATTCCCAAATCATTTGTCAACTCTTATCATTTCAAATGTATCTTATACCTTCTTCTTCGTTCTTGTGTTGCTAATATAACTGATTTATAACGTTTGTAATCAAAGTTTTAGTTACTGTGATTGTAATTAGGTGTGAGGTGACCGAACGGTTAACGACAAAGAGAATAAAATTGGCAGGACGAGTTGAAACACTGGCTGAGATGGTTGTGTTAACTAGGTAAAGGCATGAATCCATTTTCCCCTCCCAAATAGGGATAAATAGTAGGACAAACTGGGCTCTCTAGCTACGGTTGATAACCAGTCTATGATTCCAAACTAACATGAGGAGTGATGGGCTCCGTCCAGCTATCTTGCCCTTGACATATACCTACGATTTGTGATGGCCAAACGACCCTGCACAGAGTCATAGAACGTGTAGTTGTAGCGACTTTCGCTTAAGTTCCAATTCCTGTTACTATGTTTTGTTTTCTGGCAACTACATTATTGTAGCTATTTATCTGACTCTGTCGAGATTTAATACCACACAGGTAGACATTTTCATACGACTTTTACAGGCCTATCCCCTCAGTTTCTCAATTTAGGGTTCTTGGCTCCCTGATGGGTCGCTTAAAGATTATTAGTGGTTGCAGAAGTGAGATGTGAAGTAAAATGTACTCATTCTTATGCTTCTTATGAAATCGCTAAAAGCTATTCACTATTTTTTTAGTTTTTGTTACGTTTTTGTAATTCATACTGTAATTCATAATATATATATATATATATATATATATATATATATATATATATATATATATATATATATATATATATATATATATATATATATATATATATATATCATTATTATCATTATTATTATTATTATTATTTAGAAATAGATATATAATCTGATGGAAACAATGATAAACTGCATTATATTATTTTGAAACTCTATTTGAAATTATGTTCAGTTATTCCATGATGAATCTATCATTTGGCCTTGACAATATGAATAAAATAAACAATTAAAGAGAAAGGGGCCTCTGCAGGAATCGAATGCAATTTATAATAATTTATGTTGGATTAAATAGCCATTTCTCCCCAACATAATCATCTGCATTGACAGAAACAATTAGAGCAGATATATACAATGAATGAAAAGAATGTGAATTTTGAGTTGAAGCAGTTATGTGGGCCATTGCATTACCTGAGGTGGTTTAGCCCAATGATAAGAACAACGCACCGTTGGAGGAGCTACTCTCTCGGTTGTGGGTTCGATTCCTGCAGCAGCGCCATTTTTTTTCAATTGTTCATTAAAATTAATAATGGAAAAGACACTTATCTTGCACAACAAATATCTGTACTTCAGCGTATGCCCCTTCCTTGCTAATGCACTTAACCAAAGGATTTTCTTTCAAGTTCTTCTTGAATCAGTCATTTTATCGTTAAAATGTACCAGAAATACCCCCAAGAACATTGTGATGACATCTGAAGGTTTCTAAAACAACAACGAACAAGCTCACTATACACTGATAGTCTTCATGTGAATTTTATTCACTCGTTGCAAACGTCAAGTTCAGCCAATTCTTTCCGTTTTTTCCTGTTTTTTGTTTTGTTTTGTTTTGTTTTGTTGTTTGTTTTTTTTTTGTTTTTTTTGTCAGAGAGAGACAGTGGGGAGAAGTGTGCTAGAAAAGATTGAATTATTTTAGAAAAGTTACTGTAAAATCGTGGTGGATACA
This sequence comes from Thysanoteuthis rhombus, assembly GCA_963457665.1. NCBI lineage: Eukaryota > Metazoa > Mollusca > Cephalopoda > Oegopsida > Thysanoteuthidae > Thysanoteuthis > Thysanoteuthis major. Next base: position 14,463,157 of record OY735236.1, on the reverse strand, counting down.
CCGGTTCTCTAACGATCACAGCAGTTGAACTATATTGAGCCAGGTCAATACCTAGATGGATGACCGTTTAAGGATACAAAGTACGCTAAGCAGCTGAGGATCATGCAGAGGGCATCTCGTTGCGATCCCGTTAATCTTCGTAAGGAGAGGACCAATGTCTACACTATACTTAAGTTCCCCCTATCTCCGACTTGCTTGGCTGCGAGTGACAAGAAATTAAATGAACTTTCGAAAGATCAAATTAGAGAAGTGGAAATTTGTTTTTTTTCAAATTTTATATTCATGAAATCAATGTATTTTTGTGCTACAAACAGTGAAAAATGGGATGACATGGGACTAAACCTATCTTCATCTTAATTTTTCAAGTTTCTTTTCATGGCAACTTGACTTAGGCCGTCAATTTACGACAGTGAATAAAAAGAATCTGATTTTTTTTTTAATGAACTCTTGGCGAGACTTGAACTCATGTCCCTCTGTGCCAGATGAATGCCCCGGTGCTCTTAGCAACTGAGCTACGAAAACATATGGATAAGTCTAAGAATAAATAGAATATAAGACAAGATCAGTTTTAGGGAAATCTGCCCCAAACACTTAGAAAACATACATTTATCAAAGATAGAAAATCCTTTGAATTTTTCTTGACAACTTTGAATAAGATAGATAAATAAAATATAAGCTAAACCTTTTCTCATAATGATTCCAGGTTTAATCACCTAATGCAGTCGATACGGAATAAGAGGACAATAATTTTCCCCTAACTATCTCTCCAAAGATAAGCAAGGGTTTGCCCGTTGCTAGGCTGGGCTGATTCACGATTCACAGACAGATGAAAATCCCACTCCGCTGCACTTTGGCGTCTTAGAAATCTTTTCATGTCGGGACCAGCAAATGTCCCATCCAATTATAAACGCAATCCATCAAAACACATAGGTTTACACACTCACACACACACACACGCACGCACGCACACACACACACACACACACACACATCCAAGTTCAGTCATTCTCATACCTCCTCAAAGGAAAGCTGTCCACAAAACTTTAACACTCCACATTTGGAAGGTCTTTGATTTTACTCAATTACACAACCTCAAAATCTTTGAAAAACTTTCCATTAAAAATTTTCTACCCCCTTTGGGCACTCTATCACTTTGAAAGACACTTTATCGGATACAAAATAGCAAGACATTTTCTATCAAATGACTCAAGTTACCCTTTTAAGGGTAAATAGATTGAATCTCGTCTTTTTATTTGACTTTCTTTGAATTGTCAAAGCTGAAATTACGAGGGACTAATATCATCATCAACATCGCATTTAACTCACGAAGCAGAGAAGCAGGCTGCATATAGTTACTCCTCTACTGCCATGGAGTAGAAAGTAAGCCCTTTCCTTAATCGGCGTTAAAACATGATGAGGTCCTCTCTAAAAGGAATAGCTAAGTAGATAATCTGATTGATCATCATCATCAGTCTTTTAACATCCGTCGTTGGACATAGAACTTCCCCAGGATTCGCCACAATCTATCATGGGCGTTGCGGAACAAGTATTTCCTGAATATGCCTAGTTCATCTCTCCATCTTGTGTTCTGTCGGCTTGTGTTTCTTATGTGATCTCTGGGGATCCTTGTTGTGAGATGTGATGTCCATCGGTTGTCTTTCATTCTTGCAACATGACCTGCCCATTGCCACTTGAGTCTTTTTTTATTGTTTCTATGATGTCACAGAAACCCGTTTACTTCCTTATATTCTGTGCTGCCTTATGATATCTCCATGTAAGGTTGAGTATGATTCTCTCATGCACACGTTGCATACTTCTCAGTTTGTAGGTTTATTGATTAACATAACTGCCACGAACCAACTTCCTAGAAGAATTCAAATCAAACCTTTGCAGCTAACTTCTATCCCAATCTTTCTGCGTCATATTTTTGTGAAACTTTTAATATCAGTATCGGTTACGCAATTATTTCATCTCTTTAGATGAGTCTACACGCTTGTCGGTCAATCTTTTAGTCGTACCCAGTTATGTCTAAATGATAGGAATAAGAAGAAAGGAAAAGATATGACAGCATACAGTTGAGACGTCATTGAAAGAACATTATTCCGATTATTTTTTACCAGCTCATAATGATGCCATGATAAGATTCATATATCTTTTTAAAAAATTCAAATGGACAAAAAAGCCAAAATCGCCGTTTAGGAATTTTTCGAAAATAATACTCGTACAATATTTCGATATCGAAATATTTTACAAGTATGAGGATGACTCCAAGAAAGACTACTTGCTCGTCTTCTTCCTCTACCTGCAACTACTCCCACAGATGATGGACAAATCGTTAAAATTACGATTTTTGTTCTTATTGTATGAAGTATTTTAAATCATTATTATCAATTTTTTGCTGGTATTTACATTTTTCTTGAATTTTTTTGCAATAAAAAACAGCTAAAAAAAATTAGGAAGCAGGTAAATGGTAGTCAACAAGTTAATAATAAAGTCTTCAGACCGTCGTTCGCCTTCTTAAGAGATTCACCTGGGCGCCGAGAATCTGTCTAGTTATTATAGCGTATAACATTCTGCAAACGGTTTATTGACATGAGACGTAGATTTCTTGTTTAGTTCATTCATATGCAGAAAATCAATTAAATATTTAGCACAATGAAAAGCTACAACACGACATGTTTGCAATATGGTTTATAAAAAGGTTTTGTATTCGGAAATTTATAAAGAATTATTTGTAAAGATCTTTTCTTCTTCAGTGTCGTGAGGCCGACGAATCGATTGAACGGGCCGGTTGTGCAAATGCCAACAAACTAAATATTAACGTTTTGAGACCAGCCCGCTTACAACTGCAACATATTCCGACAGGAATACTGCCTTCTCTCTCTAAAGAATATTTTTTCAATTCAAATTCGTAGAGATCATAACCCTGTTTGAGAACGGGAAATCAGCTCAAGTGGCGGACTGGAATCCACATGGGATTAGAACAGTTGGGAGGCTGAAGCAGACCAAGAAAAGTTCAGTCGAGAGATAGACAAAAGCAGTCGGACTGACATGGGCCCAACTGAGGGTAGTCGCCCAGTAAAATCAGACTCTACTAGCGTTGTGCAGTTGTGACCCTAATCCCCTCATAGAGTTTAGAGGGAAAAACAGAATTCGTATAGCAGCAAGAAATATTGTCAGGGCTGCGGAGTCGGTACAAAAAAAAAAACTTTTTATCAATTTTTCAAATATCTATCTCTGACGTCAGTCAATATATATGAGCATTAGATGCAGGTCTATGGTAAAATACGAGAACAGAAAACAAAGAGAAGCGAGACAGACATGCATCACCAGTAAAAAATGCTCTTATCAATGAATATTCCTAACCTTAGCCTTAACTCTAAATTACTTCATCAATGATCGTAAACCTCCGTAAAAAGGGATTTTTAAATTACATTACCTTTGCTTCTTGTTGCTTCTAGTTACTTCTCGTATTTTTCTGGAATTGGTAAATGTAAACTGATGGAAAGATAGCAACCAAAATTCAGCATCTCAACACAACGACCAGTATTATTCCGAAACTGTTCAATCATCAGGTCAAAGAAGATTCAATTGTTGGTTCTGACTCGATAATTGCTCAAGACACAGGCACTATAACTCTGAATTATGTCTCAGATTAACTGTGATTGTACTGTGCTCGGATAATATAATGCCCCACTTAGAGAAGATCCCGAGTTCGATTCCCGGTATGAGCGTAGAATGTGGAGAATTCTTTCACTGGGACAAATATCTCCGTGCACTCAGCAGCTAATTGAGTAGTCTAGACTGTGTGATTAATGAGGAAGTATCCCTTCCGTAGATTTGCATCCTTCCAAGGGAATGGCAATAAAAGAAACTTGTAAGAATAAAGTCATAGTCTTGAGCGTACATGAAAACTGTAATGATAATCCGTTGGGGTTTGTCTTTTAAGATTAAGACGATTTCAATTACACAACTCTGGAGTTCTCCAGCCAAAAATCTCTATTTTCAAAGAAAACAAAACATACGAAGGCCTGAAAAGATATCATTTAAAAGGCCGATTCATTAATTCATTCATCAATCGGGTGAGGATGTGCCTTTGGCTTCCGTTATTGGATGTAGTGTAGATATCATTGTCTTCCTTTGAGGGTCAACAGCATTGACATTACTCTGTATGATCCTAAGCTGCTTACAGCACCCATATAGGAACTGACCAGACTCGACGTTGTTTAACTTCAATGATCGTAAGAGAACCGGTGTATTCAACAGGATTTGGCCGTAATATTTTAAAGGTAAAGATAACATATTGATTTTGCTAAGATTTGCCAATAATTGTTTTATAAGAATAGATATAGCTTAATCGAGGTCATGACCGAAGGTTTTGAACTCTGGACCAATTCCACTTGAATTGGTTTATTTTCTCCCAACAATCGGTCAATAAATCGATTAAGCGATCGTAAATTTGGCGAAACTCTTGCCAAGCAAATGGAATGCATTCCCAAGTGCTTGGTTGATAATATTACTTATCAAGAAATGAACAAGGGAAAAAACGACAATTAATATATATACTAACATATACCAGTCAGGGGCAATTTGTGTACAGATTCAAGTATTTTAATTTAAAGTTATTTTTAAAGGTACAACTCAAGTCGTTCTGTTTTAATGAGTGTTAGTACATAAAGTTATAAGATAAAATGTTAGTTTGTTTTTTTTTAATCACGACTGATATCGTGCAGTATGAAAAAGCCATATCAGGAAATTTATTCCATCAAACCATTGAATTATAATAAAATTATAACTTAGATCATTACAGAATTAATAATTCACTAAAAATGATAATCATATGGCTATTTTTCAAACAGAAAACAAATCTATGAATATTTTGTGCCGTACGATATCAGTTGAGAATTTCATTCCATAACTTTTTATATTAAGAATTGTTTTCGTAGATTCAAAATACATTTTCAAAGAAAAAAGTGGAAAATGAGAGAATCGTAAATACTGTCCAAAAATGAAAAAAAAATAAGTATTTTTTATAACTAACGTTCCATAGACGTGTCTATTGTCATAATAAATCTGGCTTTTCGAAGGTAGATTTGGCCATGAACTTCTGGTTTTAGCCATACTTGGATTTGGGGCCATTTTGTCTATAAACAATCATTAATATTTTTGCATTTGACCAATTATTTGCAATTTTGGCGAGTTTGGGCAGAAAATGTCTCTAACAATCTAAGAACTGTGCATCCCTTTACCCATGTCTGACCGTCATAAAATTGAATAGTTATTTCTGTAAATCACCCCCAAAGCAATGACTTTTTCTTTTAGTTGCTCTCACGGAGTCTCGTTAACGCATTGGATTTTTCACGAAATTTTTGCGTTGTTATGATAGCCCCATTTTTACAAACATATAATTGTTCTTTGGCTGCGTTAAATTAATTCCACATGGACAAATCCATTATAACTTTGAATTATAATTGGACTCGGACAAAACAGAGATATAACCAATTATACAATTAAATATACTAATTTGTATATATGACTTTTATATAGATAGATAATAGCTCTATCCTGTCAGCAGCACTTTCTGACCATTAAAAATCCCTGTTTTACAGACTGAATCCTGAAACTTACTTAAACAAATGTGAATCTTAGTTCGAATAGATTGGTGTATAATACTCTTGATACTATTCTAGCACACTAGACTTTTAACATTTGATAAAAATCGTCAGCCATACTCAACCTTTTTTTACACTGCGGACCAGTTGAATACTTAATGAATCTTACACACACACGATATACCCAAACGGAAACGAAAATTATGGACTAGAAAGAGGGCTAGTCAGTTATTGCATTCCTGGTCTCCATACATTTTGTGTACATTACACTATTTTTTTTATAAATAATAAAATCTTCTTTTTTTTTTTTAATACAACAGGCCACCATATTTGGTTAATTCAGATAGTAGTACTTTATTAAAACGATTTTTTTCAACCTTTCAAGCGCTTACTGGAATCTTTGAAAGTCTTTGGAAATATTTTGAAAATATTCACTTGATTTTTTTTTCGATCCACGTTCCAAATCTTGGCTATTTTCCCAAAACGCATCATCTTAACAATTCGATATGGGCAATCTTTATATTGGTAATATTAAATTGCTTTTACATTTCTACATGCATTATAAATGTTACTATTAAATGATTTTAGTGGCCACTTTTACAGTTAACAATTTACGTAAATACAGAGGAAATTAAATCTACACACTTACCTATAAATTGAATCTACCAAATAGCCATCTTGAATCTAGCCATATTCAACCATGGAAACGAATCATATCAAAATAGCTACATGATGTATCTTTGCATAGATAGCTCACATTTTAAGTTAGATTTCATTAATCAGTTGAATTTCAGAAGATTTTTCAAATGCTAGTATACCTTTTTTGTGATATAAATGTTATGAAAATTGATTATTCTGTTAAGTGTGTTCGTGTAGTTTTGCTGTCAACTTGTTTATTAATCTTTCAAGAAGCCTGTAGTCATATCAATAAGTTAGGAACCTCCAAGTACCATTAAAAATGTTTTTAAAACATATTGCTATAATAAAATTCTCTGAAGGTTTAATTTGGTTTTAAATGCAAAGAATAGCATGATCTTCATAAAAATACTCTGCCTGCGCAAAGTAAGTTTTTGACCGTTTTCAAATTTTGTTTACATTTTGTCAACAAATTACTTCGAATCCATGATTGATGTGTATCATCAACAAAATTAAACTCTAATTTTGAAAAAGTTCCTAAAAATAGAATTTGATTCGAAGAAATTTCGTTAATCTAATTATTAATTGACTGGAATCTGAAGAAATGCTTACTGCATACTGGAAATAAAGTGAAAAATACTTTTTTCACAGAGGATGTCTGCGTACTTGTCCATATAATTCAGAGGTCAAGCAATCTCACTCTTACCCTCCCTTCACCGAAACTACTTCCATCGGTGTAATTTTGATGCGATTCTTGTATTGCTGCTGAAGTATGGATGACCAAAAATGATAAATTTCAAAACAACACTTGGTACTCATTCATTTATCAATTGATTTATTTATAGAAAAAAAGAGGTATTTTGTAAGAAAAAATGTGGAATATTATTCTTAAAGTCAGTCAATCCAAATTTTTATTCGATGGGCCAGAAGATCTTAGAAAGTCCAATTCCTATCACATTCGATCATGAGAAACAAAACCTTGTTCTTTTCTTTATCAAACCAATGAAAGAAGAACATCATTGAAAATTTAGCATGGATAAAATGAATGTTTATAAATTTATAACTTTAATGAGTTTTTAAAAATATTGAATTAATGAAGACATTCACACAAGATATCCATTGCTATGTTTTAATATTACACTTTATACAAAGTCGGAACCTTTTCTTTCGTGCTTTTTCAAATGCAAACTTATCAATTAAGTTATTAAAATCAGTCACAGTTCATCATTTTCTATTCAGAGTATACTTAGACAAAACAATGGATCTTGAGACATTGTTGACTGTAGATCATTGTAATTCTTTTTTAGTCTAGGAATGATCTTTTGAACGTATAGTTAATAAACATCAGGAACAATCTGAAAATTGTTTCCACAATTAGAAAAGCTGTCGGATTTAAGAACGTTACATCTTCAATATTTAATGTTGTTCATAAGCCAACTTTATTATTCTTTTTGAAATAACTTGTTGCGTGAGCAGTTAATATTTCAGTATCTGCAATGCTAGGTATTTCGCTTGAATAATTTCTATTGTTTTCCAAATCTTAAAGACGTCAATGAGATCGAACCACTTCTTTTGATGTAACTATCTTATGGCATGTTCGTTCAGCACCTTCTGTTATTTCTTGGACTTCTATAGGACTGTAGGTCCTATGACCTTATAGTTAATTTGTCCAGAATATTTAATTAATGAAGACATTCACATAAAATATTCATTTCTCTTAATGTTAGCTACTGACAAGAGTTATCTTTGAAGTTCTTGGTAGCAATTCCGGATTAACTAAGTAGTGAGAGTAGTATATACTACGGACTTTCAAGAACCCTGCATTAAACACTCTCATACGATCAATTCCGATTCAGTAAATCTGCACTTGCTTTATTGGTACTGTACTGTCGTCAACTTTTATGAATTACTAGTTGTTTTGTTTTTTTAGGATTAGTAATTTCAGCTAATAATTACCTTTAATTTGAGTTGTTATTTTAATACAGTAGTTAATGATAGTATGGTACTTATGTGATATATGATACATGAATATGAAGGTATTTGGAGCTGAAGTAATCGCTGCTGCACAAAAATCAAAAGGAAACAAAATAATACCATACCAGTAATTTGTTGTATTAAATAACTATACAACAAATGATAAAATTTAGATTGTTTGCAAGTAAGAAATGTATGTCTTTTAATACTAATGAGTATTTTATTAACTTGAGGGCCCTTCATAACTTATGTACCGGCTTAATCAGGTCCTTGGTAGGCTGTGTTCTTTAAATAAACTGGTTGTTCTTCAGACTGTAGTCAACTTGATTCTCTTCTGTTTGTAAGCACAAATCTTCTGTATCTGAGGGATTATGTATGACTGTCTCTGCCTGCTGTACAAAGGTCATATAACGTGATTGGCTTTAAACAATTCAGAAGTTTCTTCTGGGTTTTTTGTGATTCTTTTTTCTTTTTTTTGTCGCTTTCGTGTAGAAGCAGCACTATGGCACCGCTAACTCATTGTTCCTCACACAAATAGAAAATATTAATCATTATTGTGACTCAAGGTCATATACAACTCGCCATCAAAGTCAATGATCAAAAAATCGTAGCGTCAAAATTTGGAGTCATGTAAAATTCAAGGCCATCGAGGATTTGTTGTTTTGGGGAGGGGAGTTGACATCACAAGCGTTTTCCATTGGAAAACATCTAAAATAGATTGTTCTTAAATCTAGAAACATCTAGATTCTGGACAATCGAGATGTTATTAGTTTACTCGTCAGAACAAGGTCTAAAAAAGGTCAACAAAGCTTTTTCCCAAAAAAAACAAGAAATAAAAGAATGATTTTTTAGAAAGGATTGCAGTGAAGTACTAATGCTTATTTTCAAGTCGATTGATAAAATGATGTGACTTGGAGCGCTAGTACGCACAAACAAATTAATAAACCCGTCAAAATGAACCCCGCAAAAGGTCAAAAGAGTTGGGGTTTTTCCAAAGACCAAAAAACATTTTCAGAAGGATTTTAGTCTGTGGACAAAACGGTGTAGACAGGAGCATTGGAACAAACAAACACATCTACACATGCACAAATAAAGTATTGAACCCTTTGACATATTTCATGGCAAGGTAATTCAATAGCTGAGCAAAAGGACTATTTTAACACTCTTTTGAAACGTATCTTTTTGCAGATCCAATTTTAGTTATAATCGTTTGAAAATATGAAAGTAAGTCGTAAAAAAGAAAACATACTTTTGCGGACTCACAATGGATTCCAAACCACTTAAAAGTCGTGCTTACGTTAACAACAAAAAATATCGATTTTGCCATGATTTATGGATGTGTCATCAGAAAAAATGGAACCGATTATTTAAATTCGTTCAAAAATTAGAATTGACCTCAGATATTTGATTTGAAGAAAAATTAGTTAAATCAATGATTAATTGACTGGATTTGGAAAAATATTGTAAAGGGTCTACCGGGAAGGAATGGGTTGCAAGGAGGAGAAAGTCGAAGAGGAAGTCGGGTGGAATTAACAAATATCAAAAATAAAAAATGCCATTTGTGAGCCCTTTTGCAGGGGATTCTTGAAATATCAATTAAATTGAAAATTAAACCAAAATATGCTGAAAAATATCTTAAAGTTTAGGAGATATATTGCCTCCAAAAACCTCTGAATAACTCAAAAAGTAAACAAAAAAAGTTATAACAGCGTTTTGTAGCTAATGTTACAGGCTAACTATGCTGTTATGAACATTAAGTTTAGTTATCAGCTATTTGTGACATTATCGAGTAGAGTTGCCAGTGTAGTATAACCACGTGCAAATCGTATTTGAATGTGACCCAAAAATCTATTGAGAATTAAACAGCTCGTCGAAGTAACAAAGACAGCTGACGAAAACTACATGCAAAAACAAGAGCCGGGCAATGATTTGATAAGAGAAATACAGGGTTCAATTTAGACAGAAGTAGAGACGTTCAACGGAATTTTTCTTCAACAAAATTCCGATTTAGCTGGAAACTAATCTGCTGGCTACCTCATCTAGTTCTCGCCTCTCCATCTGGTCTACTGACTGGCGAGAGGTTAGACTCCTCCTAGAGTCTTTTTTTTACCACGACACAAATTCAAATTTCTTTGAGGAGTCAACTAATGAGAAGGGAGAGTTGCTTCTAATCTGTACGCTGATTGGTTAGGCGAGTCAAAACTCTCCGTCTATAAGGGAGGCTGTTATTGGTCGATCAACCCCACAACTAATTCCTGCTAAAACTAATGGTTTCTTCCCTTAAGTTCGATGTACAAACACGTGTAACACTACACAAGATGTTAATTGTCTCATATGCCAAGAACATAGAGGAACAAAACAAAAACCAGAAATACTTCCTGAATCAGCTGAAATAGTGAAAGAGAAAGGGAAAGTTTCAACCAAAGAGCATGGTAGTCCCAAAGATACATTACGTCGATGGGTTGGAAGTACGCCTTGCAGAACTGGTTCTGGTGGTAGACAGGTTTAGGTCAGAGTCTTTGAATTTCTATCCAAGTATGGCCACACTCAGGGCTGAAATGATGTAATGAACTTGGTACGACCAAATATTAAATCAATTGAGAGTCACACACAATTGACTGATGGTAAGCCAGAAACTGACTTGTTGGTTTCTTTTTGAGGAATGGCATGCAGAATTCTTAAAGCGATGAAAGACAGGAATCATAACCCGAGCTAAAGAGAGGTTGTCAACAAGTTTCTTTGCCTATATGAGGAATTACAATAAAATCGCAACCTGTCAGATAATCTTCATCGCATCTTTTACTTAGAGGATACTGGCTTCAATACTGACCGGAGAGGTTATGTCTTTGTCATTAAATCAAGCAAAGATGCCTATATCAAATCACAATGCTGGTGAGTCAATGTGCTATTTTGTATCTCCGCTTCTCCTACCATTCTCCGTTTAAAAAGCCAAGCACCGACATGAAACTTGGACAAGTGGTGGTCTAAAAGGAGCGTAGTAATTTGAGGTAAATAAGGATGTAAATTTTTAAAGTGTTTATATAGAATGCTGAAACCCATGATAAGCCGGTTCTCATATTTTATGAATACAACAGCCACTGAACTTATAATACCGCCAAGGGTGCCATAGACAATAATAAAATACTATTTTGCCTTCCATCAAATACATCACATTCTTTTCAATCTCTTTTAATTCAATTTTTTTCATTTTTATTATCTCCCTTGATAGTTGGGGAATAATGGAAATTAAGACATTAAAAATTAAGACATTCTTAAGGTCGAATGTGTCACTTTACAACTGGTAGATGTTGACAGCTGAAGACTATATTCCATTGGCCAACAAAACCTACAAGTGCTGCAAACGCCACTTGCACGTGGCAAGCCAGCAGACGTGCAGGTAGGAAAATGGGGAAAGAAAGAAAGCAAGAATGAAAGAGAAGAGAAAGGAAAAATAAATGTCGATGATGAATTAACTAGTTATATTTTATTTACACACCAATCTGGCTTTTGCAACAACGGTCGAGGTGATAAAAAGGGAGGTAAATCTACTTTTAAAGTCTACAAAATGCCACATTTTTTAAGTAATTCGATTTCTCGGGTGAGAAATAACCTTTGTTTCGAAAATCAACTAATATACTCATCAAGGTGGAGAGCTTTGAACTTTCTCTTGATATTTCAGTCGATGTAGTAGTCTACGCAAATTCCTATCGAGTGTTATGTCCATAATTTTTGATTTTATAAAATGATTTCTATTTGGAAAATTACATTTATCACATTGGAAGCAGCTTCAGTAAAAGAATTAGAAACCAGGCCTAAAAAGTATCCCATTTACAAAATAGAAATATTCTTATCTTCTATTTCCGTATTATGAATAGATGTACATTTCAGAATAAGAACGAACACTGTGCTTCTTTAGCAGTGAAGGAAGGGTTGTTTTATTTTTATTGATTTGACTCGTTTTTGCTCTCATCTTAATTGTTTGTTGTTTTTATAGGTAAAGGTCAAAACTAGTCAAATTTAATAGAAATATATTGTGTTACAATACTTCAACCAATGATATTAAAAACGAAGGGATGTTTTATCATCAGATTTCTAGTCTGCAAAAGACTCATTCAATTTGTACAAATGAAGCATTAAATAGACTGATGCTTCTGCGTTTCCATACTTGCTAGATGAATAACCACCTACATATCTTATTATAATTCACCAAATGTCTGTCCGTGCCAGCAAAACTCAGGAACGTCCCAAGCTTTGGCCAACAAATTTTCTATGGTTACTGATGGAACCTAGGGCAGGTTTTTAGCAAATGTTTCCGGAAATTACTCCCAGCAAATAAGTTTGTTTTGTTTTGTTTTTTGAGGAATCCAATTCAAAAATTAAGTTTATGCTCGATTGGTCCCTATATTTCGTGTCCTATTGAGTATACATTTACTTTACGATTACCATTATTATCCAGATTGAGTAATTTGCTTGAATAAAGATGCCTCCTCAAACTTCATTGACAGGAGTAAATAATCAACTCAACACCTCAAATTTTTGACAAGGAATTTTATGATAATTTGAGACTTTATTTGAACTCAAAGTGCCGTCTATGTCATGATAGTAGCACGTTATAAAACTTTAGACGATTTGTATGTTCCCGAATTCCCTGACTTGGTAGTCATGGATACGGACAACCGCCACTTGTTCTAAATAAAGAGAAAATGATGAAAATACAGTTTTAAAAAATCAATATCTGTGAACACTGCAATAACAAGTCAAATTGGGAGATAACGTTTGGGGTAGTATTCACTTCAACAAAGTTGGAGAACTAACGAACCGATACGTCGTATCAAAATGTCTAAATTAAGACCAGATATATTTCAGGATATTTCGAGACCTTAACGTGTCCAATACAGATATTATATCTGTCCCGCTTCCTCCACAGAAATGCGTACCTAGAGGTTGTATAACAAGATTTTGTCAAATCTCAACCTTTTTAGCGACTGAAGATAGGAATAAGAGGTGAGGAGTACATATATCAGTGAGCTCATATGAAAGTTTCGTTTATTGACAACTGAAATTGATTTTTACTATTCATTGACTTATAGTACACGTTTCCATTACTACTTTAAGTATGTATGTATTACATACATGTATGAAGTTATGCAAATAAAGATACATACTCTAACGAAGGCCAATTGTATACCAATGCATATTGATATTTTGTTGGGGAAAAAAGTTTGTGTGCCGCGTATGTCCAATATATTTCACAATAAATAAAGTTTAAGGACCGAGGGTTTAAAATATTGTGTATGGATGTGTGCAATGTATTTATCAAAAGTAAATGGTAATCCGACTGAATTTTGAAATTCATTTTTGTAATTCAATTTCAATTTTTTGAATATTATATATCTTTTTTCATTGTTCTTCTCTTTTCTTTTTGAAAATGTTTAGGTCGGTTCAATTTTCGATATTTCTCAGTTTAGTTTTTGTGTGTTGCAGAATAAGAAAAAATAATATCACTCTCTCCGGAATTATTTCATAGTGGTGTGAATGAAAAAAAAAGCTGAAATTGACACTGTTTCAAAACTGCTACAACGAAACCCATTGAAAAGTTATCAGAACAATGTGATGTGGTTAATAAATGAAAATATAAGCAGGTATAAAATGATAAATAAAACAGAATCATGGCAAAAATTTCACAACATGGTGTTAGCTGAAATATAAATAAGGCAGTTTATTTTATACTAGCATATACCCGTCAAAAATGATGGGGTTATATTTATCAATTGGTACTAAGGAGCCTAAGATTATTTATAAGTTGAATTTATTCTAATAATTCAAATATCCTAATTTTTTTCCAAGTTTCAATTCATCTCAAGTAGTTTTAATGTGTTATCAGACATAAAGTCTTTAGAGTTACTATGATGCAATTTACACTGTTATGTCATAATAAGAACTTAGATTAACCAATCAGGGCTTCCTATCTGAGACCAAACAGACAATCAGAGAAGAAATTTGCATATATGCTCATTATATGTATGGATAAAATCTAGAAAACCGGGAATAAATTGTCTTCTATTATTGAAAAAAAATGGACTTGCAGGACTTATAAAGCCTTGTAGACGCTGATTTGAATCAAAAGAATTATATCCATATTTAGAAAACTTTAGTGCTGACATCATTTTCTCATTAAGAATATCTCGTCTCGTGTTTAAGGTAAAGCAAAAGCTTCGAACTAATATATATATATATATATATATATATATATATATATATATATATATATATATATATATATATATGTGTGTGTGTGTGTGTGTGTGTGTGTGTGTGTGTGTGTTTATATGTGTGTGTGTATGATCGCTGCCACATGAATACAAGTATGGCAGCTCCTAGGAGAGCATACTGTTATGTGTCCTCCATGGAGCAGCCGATGTTTGAAAAAGAGGCTCTGTTATCAGAGTATGGGCTAAGACGACCACGGATCAATCTTGTTACTACGTACAGCACCAGTTACAAGAAAACTGACTAAAGATTGAGCTAAAAACATGAAATTAACTGAAACGGAATACCAAAGTGATGATGTCATCGCGTGGCTTCCGGCTTCATCAGTAAGAAGAAATTACACTTAAATAGTACTAGTGGAATCTTCATTGGACAAAAAAATGATACTTAAATACTCTCTCTCTCTCCCTCTCTCTCTCTCTCTCTCTCTCTCTCTCTCTCTCTCTCTCTCTTCCAGCCCATACACACCGATTCTCTTTTTCTTGTATCACCGATTAATATGTTTGTTTTCAAATTTGCATAAATTTTGTAGATAGATAAATTGTACAATGGCCAAAATGTTGTGACTATAGCAACGAAGATGTGGACAACCGTTCGAATGAATTGGTTTATAGTAATGTTGGATACTCGTCTCTGAAATCTAGAGATTAAGCTGAGCTTAATAAATTGCTAATACCAATTTCCTTCCATCTTTCGTTTATAAAAACAACTTCAGACAAACTTTCATTTTCAACGGACAGCTACTTCAGAATCCCAATTATCAGAATCCACTTTGCTCTTTGCCCAGTTTCTTAAAATGCCTCCCTTTTCACCATTTATAACTTCCTGTAATAAGTTTCGCGCCAAAATCGGCGCCATAGTGCAGCTGCCACCTGTAAGGAAGTAAATTTGGCGTCTTTGTTGGTGCCTGTTTGCAAAGATTTTGAAATGCTGTCATTGTTGATTGATGACAAGTCAGTGATACGATGGAATTAGAAAATCACTTAAACCTTTACAGCAGTTAGAATATGCCAGCCGAAACTTCGCCATCGGAAACTCCGACATAATCAATCCCCCACCTTCCAGGACACGTTATGTCCTTAACATCATTCACACAAAACATAGGTATTCAAATTGTGTACCTTGTGACTTTTCCAGAAGTTCTACAAAACAAAGTACCTTCGCATTTTAATTATGGGGTGATAATTAATTGTTTATATTGTTTTATACGTTATGACTCTTTACTAAAGTACTTATTTTCAGCAGTTACGTTCAATTTAAGAATATCTTGATTATTTACACAATAAGGACACTGTTCAGTCAGTTGTCGTTCAAATGTCTGTTTTTCCTCAGTATGCTACATTCATATTTTACCATTCAGGGTCGTATATTCTATTTTAGTGTATACATATTCGGATATTTCTATAAACAAATAAAAATTAAAATTGCTTCATACATATGTAAATATATGTATGTATATGTAGAAGAGAACATTATTTTTTTTAGGGATTCCCTGGGAAATCACTGAAAAAGTTTCCTCGAGCAGTTGAAGTTTGAAGACCACTGACTTAAAAACTTTGTACTTTGGTCTTCATTCCCTTTGCGCCGCGCACTCATGTTCGCAGCTAACGCAGAAAGGGAATCAATATGCACTCAAGGAGTTTAGTTACCTTAAACGATATAGTAATAAACAATTATAATTGTAATCATAAGTATAATAATAATATATCATAAGTGCAACTATTGAAAATAATATCCTAGCTAACTGTTTCTGTCGACCAGAACTAAGAGACAGATCCACAAATTGAGAACCATGCAACGTGCACATGAAAGAATTATGCTGGGCCTCATTTGGAGGGACCACAAGACAGTACAGTACATCTGAGAAGAGACAAGAGTCAGGGGCATCATAGAATCCATTAAAAATCTCAAATAGCGGTGGGCTGGCCATGTTGTAAGAATGGTGGACAACCGATGGACATCACGACTCACAACATGGATCCCCCGAGATCACATGCACAACCGAGGCCGGTAGAATATTAGATGGAGAGAAGCTAGACAAGCTAGACAAGTTCAGAAAGTACTAACTCTGCGATGCCCATGATAGAGAAGTGTGGCGAATCCTGGGGGGGGGTCTATGTCCAACGACGGACGTTAACAGACTGATGATGATGATGATGATGATGATGATGATGATGATGATGATGAATTTTTCGAAAACTACAATCATAGACCATTGATTTCTTGAACCAAGTTTTCATTTGCACAAACTTTCAATACACATACTTCTATCGCAGTAAAATAAACTGCACAGCATAAGATTATTATGTATACTGTCAACTAAAAATTAGAGGAAACATAAATTATGTCTTTTGTTCCAAATACTTTTCATGTGCACTTGTTGATATCGAATCTGACCACATTGTGAAACATTTTCCGGGGTAAAAACAGACGTGAGAAACCATAAAGAAATATTCAGGATTTTATCTCAATTCTGACCACCACTTAGACCGTCAGACGTTCTGGCATTAACGCTTTCATAAAAAGACATGAACATTAAATCAGCAAGTGATTGGAAGGTAGGGTGGCCATTAAAGAGATTCGGGTGGCCTGCTTACGACGCTAGACAGCGAACTTTTACATGATTGAAAAAAAAGTAATCTTTTAACAGGAAGGTCGACAATTTCCTACCCGCTTCAGTGGATAACATATTTAAGTTCTGGGGCTCATGTTAGAAGAAACGACTGAAATCCGTTTGAAGACTGAGGAAAGAAAAGACAGCTCTCCATGAAAGGGAGACATGAAAATTTGAAAAGCAGACAAATCATCATCATCAACTGATTCAGGTCCACTGCTGGACAAAGGCCTTTTCTTACTTCTCTCATTATGATCGAATGGTCATATTGGTTTTTTAGGAAGGTAGTGGCTAATAGAGAATATATTGGTACTGATTTATTCAATTCTTGAGACGCAGAGACTTTACTTGATTTAAAGATTCTGTGCAAAAAATAGCGACCTTCCGCAGACGAATTACTATACGACGATCATATCCCGGCTTTGAAAATTAACCTCGGTATACAAAGTCTGATCGGTAAGTATTCGACCATTTTGAATAACTCAAGGGTCGGTTACGCAGCCTTGGTGTAACTTGGCAGCGAATCAGAAAGGATCTTACAGTGATTGGGTGAATGAGCACTCTCCTTCGGTTTTACTTGGTCGACAGTGAAACACTACAGAGTGAGTTTGTGTACTGTGTGCCACAACAACAATGAACGAGTAATTCATTATTTGTGTCTCACACAGGTTATTTGAGAAAAGCACTGCATCCTCCATGCCATTCAACCCCCGCTACAATTCAGAATTTGCCCGTTTGCCCAATTCGACTCCTGACTTTTCCCGAATAGATTTCAGACCTTGCTCGAGACTAAGGCACTGATACCCTAGGTAGGCTATTTTTCATTAATAGCAAATAACTGTATACAAAACGTGACTAGATGCATGTGTTATCGTGATGATTGCAATAGAATCTACTTGATTTTGTTTGTTGTTCAAGTACTTATGATAATTTATGCATTTGTCTGTCTTTGTGTGTATAATAATTGAAGCATTTTATTTGGAAACATATCCTATCCGGTATCGGATTAACCGAGTAATAAATTGAACACCGCGTAAATCAATAAAGGAAATTAGTATTTCTATCATTATTCGGACTATCATCATCTTGGTTGTTTTTCATACAACGTTTTGGCCGTTGTACTCTACGGCCTTCATCAAAAATTCAGAGAAAGGAAATTAGTGTCGTTTGGAATTTGAACTCGAGTCTACCAGGAAGTAGGCTTAAAACGACTCTGATCTATCGACTTGGGTAACAACATTCTTGATAAGCAGGCGATTGAAGAGTGTTGTTGGCTCAGGTAGTAGAACAGAGTCGTGTCAAGACTGTTTCTTAGTGGACGTGAGTTCTAGCCAAACGCGACGCTCATTTCCTTTATTCATTTACGTGGTCGGCTGATCGATTTGCTACTCGGTTAACCCAGGTTACAGACGAAATATGCTTTCCGATGAAATTCCTCTACAATCATCACATTCCGTCGCACATACACTATCTAATCTAATGATTTATATACGCCGATGAAGCGTAAAGAGAAAATTGCTGACTAAATATACAATATATATACATAAAGTTTCATACTCTAATAATGACCCCATATATACCGATTATATTCATATATTGGCGAAGAAAAGAGCTGGTGTCCTGCGTAAGTCAAATACTTTCCGATGTTTGCCGTCATACGTCATAAAGTTTGAGAACTATTGGTTTCAGCACATAATAAGAATTGAGGATTCGTAGCAAGATGCGACGTTCAAAATTCCTGCCAATTTCAGAGCAAATTATTTCGGAGTTTGTGATTCCACCTCTTTGAAAATGTCAGTGCTGATCTAAGTTTAACTTTTCCGCTTATTTTCTTGACAGTTACCAACAATGAATTCCATCATACAATAGGATACACAAATACACACAGCGCCGGTATTTGTCTCGTCGCCATTTTGAGAGACCGTAAAAAGGAAGTTTGAAAGAAGCGAACTCTAAAAACGGAAGGAAATGGTTTTATGGCGGGAAATTGAAAATGGGAGGAAGGAGGGATTGGGAGTTGTGCAAGGTAAATGTGATCCGTTGCCAAAGATTAGTATTAAACTCTCATGGGATCTGAGTGAAAAATGAAGACATTCTTGAAATACTTACAATTACGGGCGTCGGGAGCCAATATATTTCGATCTTACTTCGCGGTACTATGTGGGATAATGGATAGTCTATAGCCACACTGAAGAGTTGTAATACAACGAAACAGCTGTCTGTGAATCACACAATAATTAACGCTCCCCTATTCAGGGTTGAGCACGCTTTTAGTGAGATAAATAGTTCATTGTAAGCTTATGCAATGCTCTTCCAATGCTCTTGGAATGAAGCACTCTGGTGGACGGGGAATATATGCATGAATGAATATATTGCCTAAATTGAACCTTACTGACCGTCCAGCTCCGTGGACTAGAGCGATGATACCAGCCTCCGGGTCTGAAGCTAAGGTTTCGATCCTACTTTGTGGAACAGAATGGGGTGTTTATTCGCTGTCCCACCACAGCAAAATGCGGTAAAAGGTCAAGCTTAACGTGGGGAAAATAGGAACCATGGCTCCAGCCGACTTTGGTTGCCAACCTCCGCTACGAAAGCGTTAGGATAATCCTAACCTGCAATGGAGCAGTGGGCCGAGTAATAATAGGAGAGTCCAGGGACGAGTCCAAAGGCTCACTAAACTATTATCCTATACAGTACCAGGCGTAGCAGTACGCAGACTCAGTAAACCCTCAATGGCTAACGCAATGCACCAGCGCACTCGATCTTTGAAGCCAACCACAACCCAGTCTCCGGCAAGTGTCAGTACCGGCGCTTCAGTCTATGCCGTGGAACAGATACTACACTTTGATCCGGCCGAAAAGGACGGAAATCGTGGCGATGAATGGTAAGTTTATTTACTGTCCCATCACAGCAAAATGTGACACAAGGTCGAGGCTTAACGTGGGGAAAAAAAGGAATCGCCCTGAAAAAATAGCTCCAGTCGACGCGACTTTGGTTGCCAAGCGACCGTAGAAGCTAAAACAATCTTCACCACGAAAGCGTCATGACAATCCTGACCTGCTCCTTTAAGTGGAATACAGTGCTGCCCTAGGGCAACAGATCCCCTGCAGCTGGGCCGACGAAGCCGAATGCCTCCAATGCGCATAGCAGTACGAAGCCTCTGTAAAACCTCATTGGCTGACGCACTGCACCAATGCACTCGGTCTTGAGACCAGCCACAACCCAATCTCCGGTCCATTCGACGGGCAAGTGTCAGTACCTGCGCATCGGGCTCTGCTGTGGAACAGATACTACCCCTAATCCCGTCGGAAAAGCCAGAAAAAGGGGTGGTGGACGAGGGCTAATGGATAGTCTATAGCCACACTGAAGTGTTGTTATACAACGAAACCGCTGTCGGTGGATGATACTATATATATATAAATCAATCAACTTTCAAAGCGCCCAGCCCTCAGTGGGAAAGCCTGGCCCCGGGGGATAAGACCTTTTCAAAACAGAATAGTATTTAAAAATCAAGAAACAAAAACATATACATATGTATATTTATTTATTCATACATATGTGTGTGTGTGTGTGTGTGTGTGATAAGTAAAAGGTGGGGATAAGCCAAACTTGTTGGTAGTTATTTGATATTTATTAACTTAACAAAGATGTTATGTCAATAGTATAGTCCTCATGTGAGCTCACAGATAAAGTTTCTTGGCGCAATTCAACAATTAATAGTATTGAATACGTCATCGATGGCGTGGATTTTGGTTCTTGGTTTTCTTATCAAGGCATGGTCACTGTAGAAGCGCCAGTGTCCTTAGAATTAGGGATTGGGGCGTATTGGGTTGTTGTACCTTTCAGGATCTTAAGTCTATGGGGGAAGGTGATAGAGACTAGCTCACGAGTAAACGTATATATGATCAAAACACATCCATATTGGAAATCCCTTTACAAGCATACGGACACAAAATCAAAGATTGGAGGAAAGATTTTTAATTGCACGATAGTGAATGATTAGAGTAAACAGATGATTAGAATAATAAATTTGGTAATTACAGCAGAAGAGGAGAAGAAACGTGAGAGAAGACTTAGATTATCTTGGGGGTTCTTGATCTATTATATATGAAGATATATACACACGTATGAATATACTCACATATACACACACATGCATATAGATAGAGTCAAAAACATACATGTGCACTAATACATACATCATATAGATGTAAATGCACAATATATATATATATATATATATATATATATATATATATATATATATACCCACGTACACATATATATATTTATACAGAAAGGAATCCGTCACAATCTCCTAAAATGTCATTATGACCAACAAATACATACACACCTGCGCACATGATATTATATATGAAGATATAGACATATAAACATACCCAATATATACATATATACGTATACATATGCCCACAGACACGTGCACATGTACATGCATATGTATATTATATACATGTATGCACACATACATATACAAATACGGACACATTCACATATATACGCATCTATTTGTAAATTTGAGGTAGTCCATCCTGATATGTCATCGTGCCCACACATACATACACACCTGTGCGCACATATAAATACCAACATAAATAGGTACACACATACATATGTACATTACACACAACTATGTATCCATAAACACGTATATAAATACACACACAGAAGCAAGTACATATTTATGTACACGTACGAACGTGTACATATATATTGTTACAAACATACGCACCATTTCACGTACATACGGTTGAAAGTCAAAATGACTCAATGCAGAAACGTCATAAAATGTCAAATTTACAAAATGCACCATGAATATGAGGTCTATTGTACATAAGGTCCCGTGCAAATACGTCCAGTGCAAAAAAGGCCAATACAAATACGTCCAATGTAAATGGTTCCAATGTAAAAAAAATTGGTAGTACGGTAAAGTTCAATAATGCAATCACGTCCAGTTCATGAACGTCCAATGCAAAAACAATGCACAAAGGACCAATGCAAGAAGGGTCAATTTATACATAAACATATACAACATTCACACATGATACATATGCATATGTACACATATATGTTCACTTGCCTCAAACCATTCCGACGAAGCACTCCCTAGAACTGCTTCCTGGTGTCGCTTAAATTGCCTTTCCACCTCTGTCATTAGAGAGTTTATTTTTCAACCGACTTTAGTATTTCAACTTTCTAGTTTTCCTTTGCTATTGAACTACCTTTTTAAAATATTGTGAAAAGTAAAATCAGTGACAACAAGTAACTAGCCATTTTGAGCATTGGCTTTTTTGTATTGTGCCTTTCATATTTGGTGTGTTTGAATTGGCCCTCCTTACATTGGACGTGCTTGCATTGGTCGTAAAATATACGCGTACATATAAACAATTACGTGCACGTACATAGATATCCAGCCAAATACATTAATACATATACGTACGCAAATACAAACATTTGCTCATATACATATATATATATGAATTTAAAGAAAAGATCCTCATATTTCCAGTACAGCAGTGTCTCTCCTGACTATGTTTCCAGAGGTGTCCATTCGTTTAAGCTCACCTGTGAACGTTTAAACGTCTGCAGAAAAAATACTTCCCTCTATATAATGAGAATAGACAATTGGAAGGTGAAAAATTCAAAAGAATTTAGGAGAAAGGCTTGTAACATCTCAATTTTTTCTCATCAAGAGGACGGGCTGTAAACTTTTTCAAAAGCACAAGGGAGCAGAAAAGAGTAGTTTACTGTGTTTTAATGGAAGAAGAAATTGGTCAAAGAGGAGGTGTCAAATAAAGAGGGTCAATTTTGAGGACTGTTCTTTGTATCATTGTTGGACATCTAGAAAAGTGAAGTAATAACTGACATTTAATGGACTATTTTTGAAACATATGGGGAGGAGTTGTTTTAACCTTTTTGATTGGTGAAACTTGGTATGTGTGAGAGTGTCTATGGATGATTGTCTTCGTAAAGGTAGGGTCATTGTGTATTCGTACCGTTTTTTCAAATGAGCCCCATGTGTATTAACTTATACTGTGCATGCTAATGTTTTAATGCATCGTTTTTGAATGGTTTCCTTTCAAAATGATGCATCTAAATGATTTGAAATTTGGAAATGTCCATACCTTTGACTCGTGTTGCATTTGGATAAAGGGTAGCCTTGAAACTTTTGCGTGACGATGAGTGTATCATTTTGATACGGTTGGTTTTTATAAAGTTGAAATTGTGGTTGTATATATGTCTGTGTTCGACAAGAGCGTTCGTTTTATCATCTAGTTTTAGGGTCCATTTGTGCTCGTATATATTCTTTCTTCTTTTTTTTTTGGGGGGGGGGGTGTCACCCACAAACAAAATGGTGAAATATGCACACTTATAACAGACCAACGTTTTCCCAGCTTGAACAAGGATTTCCACAAACTAAAATTCGGTGTACCCATTGGGTCTCCTAAAAGTAGAGTGTTAGCGTGTCTTCTTGTAGGATTTCTTAAACCAGTCCCTTTCACACGTGTTATACCTCTAACAGCCTCGCTATATCGACGATGTTCTAATCCTATACCCCAAAAATTTAGCCTTTGTATAACTGGCGACTGTTTAGCTCAATGGTAAGAGCATCGCTCTGTTGAAGTGGCAACCCCATAGATGATAGCTTTAATTCCTGCAGCAGCCTCATTTTCTTTAATCGTTTATTCTACTTACCTTGTCTAGGGCGAGGGATATATTAACCGTGTAACGAGAAATCATCTCAGGTAAGTTTCTATATGATATAACGCAATTTATCATATATATACGTATATATATATATATATGACCAAAAATGATGTTCATTTTATATATATATATATATATATATATATATATATATATATATATATATATATAAAATCTAAACCTTAATTTTGAAAAACTCTCATTAAGAAGAGTTTTGTCGTTTAACAATACAACAGTAGGTAAGATCTTTCAATGAATTTTAAAGCTGCTCAAAAATTCCGATGAATTTCAGCAGTAGCATTAGATTTTATGAATCGTTGACAGGATTTTAGATCTAGTCAATGAATTTTTATACCAGTTTAGAACTCCTAACTAATTTATAACAGTAGCCCTAATATTTCAGTATTTTCCGAGAAAAAAAGGGTACATTTATTTATGGAGAAAACATTTTCAGAAGAGCAATTTCCTATTCGGTAACTCAGCTTAACTAAAAAAAACCTGTACTTGCACAAAGCAATCTCAAAACATATCAAAATATCTTCTCTGCGTTCCTTTGAATACATATAAAATCGCCGATAACCTTGAGTATTTAAAGCCAATGAACAATCATGACTTTTACCATTAAAGGGTTCAATACAAACGCAATGAATGAATGATACAGAAGTACAAAACATTGTGGTGGACTTTGTATCTCTTCAGAGAATTATAACAGAACATTTGATCTGCTGCTCTACAAAAGGATCACTAATTTGAGGCTCAAAAGCTTGCACGCACAATATCAATGTTTGCTGAGCCGTAGAAGCTGAACCACGGATCAAATTCGATCAAAGTCGGGGAAAACTAAACTATTTCCTGTTTCCAGTCAGCGCACGATTTGACCGGTATGAACCAAGAGAAGTGAATTCTTAGGGGGCTCCTCGGCCCTGTCTGTGTGAATATCATTTATATCCCTCGGGTATCGCCATATTAAAAAAATAATTGGACAATTTAGTTTCGCTTTCAATTAAAGATTTCATTGCTTTATGCAATCTCTCAAGACCAGCTTTATTTAATGGTCACGCGTAAGAGACATTTGACGGTCTTTGAACACAGAACTGCACATGGTGGTACTATGACTTATTATACACATTTACACACACACACATCTAAAACTTGCACATACTTACATATACTCATGTTAATACGTACCACATACACACATACATACATACATACATACATACATACTCACATGAACACGTTCATACCGGTTACATATGCGCACTCATGCACTTAGGTACATATGCCACATATAGTCATACACATCTGTTTAACATGTAGGACTTTTTAGACTACAAAAGAAAGAGCTTTTAAATTTCTAAATGTCTCTATCAATTTGAATGAGCTGAGTTAGGGTTTGATTGAAATGGTTTTTAGAAACGAGGTCTACGGTGGAGCCCTATTTAGCTTACGTTTTACCGGAATAGGTGAAGTGTACCCATGCAGCTGGAGTTCTGTAATCCCCGTTGATATCCGACGAAGTATAGTTCATAATGAATGTCTCGATTTGTAGGCATTGAACATACAAACTAGAAATTGAGAAGTAGATACACGCTGTAACCCCTCCCTCCGTTTCAAACACTGGTGTGACAAACCCCAAAACCTCGTGCAAAGAGCTCTTGAATCCTCACAGCTCATAAATGCTTACTTAGGTTACTTACTTGATTTTACAAGAATGCAGTAGTGTTGAGCTTTTGAGAAGAAGGCTCACTGGAAAACTTGTTATCTAATGTTGTTGTTCTCACATTGTGGACAACTGTATGACTTTGTGTTATAAAAATAGAGGTCTACTTGAAATAGATTGAAATTCAAAGCAGTCGTTTTTTGCTGATCAAATTCTACCTACAGCAAGAGGAGATTCATAATTATTTACGATGTAAAAGCGAAAAATGACAATGATAACGTATTCACTCAAAAAGCAATTTTAAATCCTTCTACATTGATAATGTAGACATAAATATAGATGTTCTTCACTTATACCTTCATCAAAGGTGTTGCATGATTAGGTACACTCAGGCAATCGTGGGTAAGGCCCACATCCGGCTTGCCAGGTCTGTCAAAGCATCATTCTGCTTACAGCACCTGGTATTTCCTAACGTTCACCCATCTAGGTACTGACCGGGTTCGATATTTTAACTTGGATGATCTTAGGAGAATCAGTGTATCCAATGTGATATGAATAAAACCCGTCAGTCTCGGGGAAAGGTTTATTAATCGTAGCCGTTTTGGTGAGGGACATTGAATAAGAAACTTTGGTATCATAATAGATTGAACCACAGCCTCCCGAAGTAGTGGTGAACACTCTACCACGCCACGAAGGTCGGTGAAGCTGTAAAAAAAAACAGTGATTATGGTACTTGCCCCTTGTAGCATAAGCAGTGATTCAATCTACCCTCAAGTCACCATAGACTTTAAATTTAGAATCCAATACCTCTCTGCTAAGCGCTCAGCATAGCGACTTGGATTCAGGTCCACCTTTCCGACGCTGAAGAGTTACGATCGAATCACATGGGATATACCTGTTGAGCAATGTCGAGCCTTATCAGTACCTAAATGGGAAACAATTTGGGAAATACCAGGTGCCGTAGCAGATCGGAGCCACGACAGGCATAGCAAGCCGGAAGTGAATCTTACTAATAATTACCTGTGTGTACCTAAGCCAGTGGCACCCTCTATGAGGATATAAAGGGAGAACGTTGGTACATACAGGCATTAGAATACGTTCAAGAAATTAAAATGCTCTTACAGGCATTAGAATACGTTCAAGAAATTAAAATGCTCTTAAAGTTCCTAAAATCGTTAACAACGTGGACAGGTCACTCCCATCCTCGTATCTAACAATGAACTTTTGCATTTCTACGTCCTATCAATGATTACTTGGGTAACTTACTTATTTGATAAGAATACGGGAGTACTAATATATTGAAATAAAAGGTTTCATGAAAGAAACGTTATTTAATATTGTTATTCTCGCATTGTTGACGCAGTCTGTATTTATGTTTAAAAATTAGAAGTCTACTTGAAATAAATTGAAATTCAAAAAAGGTTGTTTTTCTTTCTGCTCTTCCTACAGCAAGAAGACATTCATAATTCTCTGCGAAGTAAAAACAAAAAAAGGAAGACAATGATGACATATTCACCCGAAACTTTGAAATTCTTAAACAAAAAGTTAGTTTGGTCAAAATATGAATGAAAAGAGGAAAATAATTTTCAAAATTCTATCTTCACGTAAATAGCTTTTATTATTTAGATACAGAAGCATTTAAAATACTATACAAAACATATATCAGACCATATCTAGAATATGCAGTTCAAGTAAAGGGTTCATCTCTTAGAAAAGACATCAAAGTGATAGAGAATATACAAAGAAAAGCACTAAAGATAGTCCCGGATCTTGCAAAACTCCCACATGACGAAAGATTACATAAACTACGATTAACAACTTTTGAAAAGGAAAAATAAAAGGAGATGCAATAAAAGCGTTTGAAATAATTAAAGGAATAGAAAATATACCAG
>OY735236.1:13940767-14433267 GCA_963457665.1 Thysanoteuthis rhombus | reverse complement strand
GACATAATGATAAGGTATGTAATACCAAGTGTAGAAAACGTGTAAATTGTCCAGTTCAAACAAAAAGGTAACAGTACAATCCAGCAACATGACAAGTATTTTTATATTCTGTCAAACTGCAGTCCATATCTACGGTTGAATTTTTCTACTGTAACAAAAACAACAAGAACAATACACATCAAATTTAGGGGGATAAAGATTATCTTTACCCTACCGTGATTAAAAATCACAACCAGCTGATTGGTAGTCGTGTCTCCTACCAACTCATGCATATCTAATGAAATTTAAGATTTAAGAGAAAACGAGTTGTATCCAAGGCGATGAGAAGAAAAATGAGAGAAGATCTTCAAGAGATTATCTATACAACTAAACGCCGCTGTTTGAACATGAATTTATACAAGTGAGTTCATACTTCAATGTGCATGAATATATATTTGAATATGGCGTATACACTGTTACCTCTCAAAATTCCCAATCTAAGTGATGTTGTATCGTCGTCGACCGCTTATACCTATAAATCATGCACATGTGCTCGCCAGGCTGGTCAAGGATTTACCCTGTGTGCAGCACTTGGTATTCTCCTGCAGTCACCCATCTAGTTACAGACCAGGCTCGACGTTGCTTGACTTCAATACTGATGTATCTCAACGTGGCCTTTGCCACGAGGAGTAGAGCTTCCTCAATCCTAGTCTTCGTGATGTGAAGCATAGGGTACTATTTTCAAAGTCTTTGGTAAGACTCAGCATTGGATTGAACCACGGCCTAACGAAACAGAGGTGAGCACTCTTCCACTGGGCTACGTTGATAGGTTGAAAATCCCACTGATTTGTATAAATAAAATTTCGCAGCGCAAGTTAACGCCATTAGCAATTCCAATCACGTTTGCCTTCAGTTTTTAAGACTGGGTGATTCGTTAACTTTCTGGAATATTTGAAGTTGGCTCTGAATATAAAATTCTG
This sequence comes from Thysanoteuthis rhombus, assembly GCA_963457665.1. NCBI lineage: Eukaryota > Metazoa > Mollusca > Cephalopoda > Oegopsida > Thysanoteuthidae > Thysanoteuthis > Thysanoteuthis major. The sequence continues at coordinate 14,432,308 of OY735236.1, read as the reverse complement.
TATACTGCTGATCTATCTATCTATCAAATAATATAATGGTAGAGTGCTCTTCTGTAGGTCGTAGGTTCAACCTGTTGTCAAGCCATACGAATGACTTTATAAGATTATACAATGGCTGATAAAAATATTATTCTGTTAAGCAATCTGTATAAAGAGTAGGGTTGAGAAAGCCTTGAGTGTAATGGTTTCCACCAAAACACATCTGTGAAATATAGGTGATCTGGCGATACGGTACAAGCTACTGGAAACCCTGTACCATGTTACAGAACTATGAAGTGAATGTGTCTATGTTGCAGTCTGTCCTAATTCATCTATATAAATGTGTCCATTTATCTCAGTCTCTTCATATCTATCTAGTTCAGAGGTTCTTAATCTTTTAACAGTCCCGGGCTCCAGAGTACTCTACCATCATCATCATCATCATCATCATCATCATCATCACCACCATCGCTGTTCTTTGGAAAAAAAACGCAATAAAACAAATAAACAAATACAACAAAACAAACAAAACCAATGAGCACATTTCTCTCGGTAGGTTTAATTTGACTTTGTGGGATTTTTGGTTTTGTTTTCCTGCAGTCGAAATATGGAATTTTGGCACATTTTTGAAATTACTACTCGCATGTTAGCAGAACTGTCAAGTCGGCCTCTCCATTTTTCTCCATTAACGCAGAGAACTCCCTTTGCACAAATAGGCAGTTGTGTAAAGAACCATAAATTAAGCGGAGAACAATGACACATACACTAAATTCTAATGTATATATCATGGTTGTCCGCCTATACCATCTTCGAGTATATAACAAGATCTGCTGTCAGTTAAAACCAACTTCCAGCTTGCCAAGGCTTCATTTTTTTCCGACACCTGGTCATAGTCACCCATCTAGGTACTGACCAGGCTCGATGTTGCTTAACTTATCAAAGGGTGTGTTTTGATAGCGCAATGAGCCATAGACCATTCTTAAAAACATTATTACCTTGCAAATGTTCACAGGCTTTCATGTTTTATAATCGATTGTCGTGACGCCGTTGTGGGTCACTTGCCTCCGTTTTGATGGGGTTGGGTTCGATACAAACGATTTTTAAAAATGGTTACCCAGCAAACTGGAAGTAGGTTTTTACTAACAGCAGACCTTATTACACCTTCGAACAGGTTATAAGCAGACAACCATGATATATACACTTGAATTTAATATATGTGTTATCGTTCTCCGCTTAAGTTATGGTTCTTCATACAACTGGTAAAGGATGGATTCTGTCATGCTATAACGTACAAGACACCCCAGAGAAAAAAAAACACTATACAGGGGAATGAAAAACCTATCTTGAGTTACGAGACCATGGGTTACGCTATTCTTTCAGCTTTCACGCAAAACAGATGGATAAAAACAATCTTGTTTCAGCAAATAAGATGAAAGAAAAACTGATACACATCTAAAAAATATTTTCAACCCCTAGGATTTACCGATAGAACGAAACAACGAATGGCCGTACGAAATAAATTCTTTTGCTATGGAAGACAATAAACATAACTGATATGCCGTTTTTTTCTTCTAAGAACTGTCAAAGGCATATATATATATATACATATATAAATATATACATATATATATATATATATATATATATATATATATATATACATATATATATTAAGAAATGGATGTATGAAACTGACAGAATGACTATGAATTGCATTATAAACTCATATTGAAATGATCTCAAAGTTAATATATCGTTTGGCCCAGACAACTTAGATAGAATAAAAAATTGAAGAAAATGAGGCTCCCGCAGGAATCGAAAGTGCCACCGATAGGGTAGCCGCTTTAAGGTAGCATTGCTCTTGCAATTGATCTAAACAGTCATTGGTGATGCAAAGGCGAAGATAACTCTTTCCATTCCAAATTCTCATCTCGTTTATTCTCGGTCTATATCTGCTCTATTCGTTTCTCACATACACGACAGTTATGTATCAAGATATACATATATGCATGTGTGTGTGTGTTGTGGAAAAGTTATACACACATTTTACAGACCATTTAACACCACTAATGATTTCCCAAATTTTCAATCTTAACCTATCCCATATCAAACACGTCATCAGATTACTCTCATTGCCCTCTATCAAACATCTTTATAACTTGAAAGGACATCAACCTGTCCAGGGATCCCACTTACATATACCAAAAACCCATTTCCCTCTAATATTCTGTAATAAAACACTACTTTTCTCCACCTATCCCCAACAATTTCTCAACCCCAACTACCACCCGGGAATTTCTGTAGTTTTCCCAAACAATCTTTCGCTCTCAAAGCTCTGAGGTAGTCGCCTCAACAAAAGAAATGCGTAATCAATTACTCACCTTGATAAAAGAAAGAAAAAGATTGATTTGTACTGAATAGTCACAAGTCTTTTTCCTTTTCCCTATTGTCAACTTTTCCAAAACGTTCTGTTGGATCTACACCCCCTTTCCTCATATATACATAATACTACTTTATTCAAAGATAACTTTAATAAAGAAATATTGTAATATTTATACAATACAAAGCAATATATACGGTCAGTTAGTGAGATAAGACAGCTTACACGTGTTTCCAAGTTGATTCATTAAGATTAAAGCTAAAAATCATTCACCACTCTTGTAATAAGGGTCTACCATTAAACACATGTCGAGAGTTTTCTCTCTGTAATATATAAATACTTATACATGTTCACACACACACACACACACACATACACACACACACACACACACACATATATATATATATATATATATATATATATATACTTATCGATGAGCAGACCGATAGTACACTCTGATCATAAAGCGAAGTGACTGACAGCGACAGTTTGGTCCTGGCCAGACCACACATATGTGTCCCGATCCATAGGTAAATAAACCCGTCATTTTTAGAGGTACTTTGCTAGTATATACATATGTATATAATTGACGAAAGGGAAGGCAGCAATTTATCTGTATATCCATCTATCTCCCACTGTCTCTCGTGGATATTCTTAACCAATGAAGAATTGCAATTATGAGTTTGCCACAAGACTGAAATATTCCGTATTAGGATTACGAGTTCGACGCAAATCCAATTGTAGCTCACAATGTTACCGACAACTTTGTAAGGCAAGTCGAAAACTTTTTTGTTTGAGAAATGCCTCAATGAGTTTTCACACCGAAGTCTGCACAATTTTAGGTCAGCCCGAAGCAAGTTCTCCTATTTCTCGTATGCTTTCACGCACACCGGCTTCTAAATGCAATCTTTTCTTTCAGTAATTCTTAGTGCAGAATAAAAGTGTAGTTTTTAAACTGCTGTAAATATTCTTTCTAATGGCGCTATTAAATGCTACACGTGTTCTATCGATACTTTTGTTTTTATATTCTTGCAAGATTATTTTCGAAAATTAGTTTGCAGCAACAGCATATTAGGATTTCATTAGATTATTTAATTCTTTTTTCTGGTTCATTTGTTTTTGTTTTTGCTTTTTTTTTTTGCAGACCTCTAGGCCGTAAAAGATGCATTAGACTGTGGAAGGGAAAGAATAAGTTATTTTTGTCTGTTTATTCCGGTTTCTCTTCATAACGTACGAACATTATGAACTAAATTTTCACCGGAAAATCGACATTTGACGAATTTTAAGATCTGGCAAAAATCAACAACTCATTTGATTTCAATAATAATTTCGATACTTATTTTTTGAAGAACGATTTTTCGGGAAAAATAATTTCTTCATATGATTCCCACCCCACCATTTATTATTTTGACGGTTTATCTCTTTATAGGTTGATGTTCCCATTGATTTTTAAACATTTAACCGATAATCCCTCAAGATACTAATTATGTTCACTTTTTTATTAGAAAAGCGTTCAGGAACTGCTATGAAAATAATGAAAAATATTTTTAATAAAATATCGTGTAAAAATTTGTTTTCCTAGATCAAAAGCCTAAATTATAATCAACCGAATAGAATTTTTTTAAAAACATTCCCAAAAAGGAAATAATTTCCCTGTTTTTTTAATTCCCAAAGTAAAACTTCCAGATAAGATCAAATCCGAAGCACTTTTTTAAAGAACGTAAACCTAATTGATATCTCGAGGGATTTATGTGTTAAATGTGTAAAAATCAATGAAGACAGCAATGTATGGATAGAATGAATCATCAAAATAAGAAGAAATCATTAAAAAAAAATCTCTTTTTCACGACATTTGGAACGAACATGTTCTTCAAATCCGTCCTTTAATAAATAAGTATTTGAAATTTTATTGAAATCGAATAATATGCTGATTTTTGTCAGATTTTTTAAAATACCCAAATTTCGATCGCCCTGTGTTATTGCATCTATTATTCAGACCAACTCATTATTAATACACCTCATATAAACTCCGACCGTTATGATGGTAAATTCGTTATACCGGCACTAGTAAAGCCCCGAGAGTGCCGTTTTAACAGGAGTCTATTGCTATTTGGAATTGCCATTATTCTTTGCTCCCCTATGAGGATAGATTGTTCTCTGGGGTAAGATATTCCTGTCTTTCTGGTTTTCTCGAACTTATTTAGGCAAGAATCGATTTTTCGATTTCCTTCTTAGAGAAAAATATAACTTGGGAATCGATTTGAATCGCTTCGCACGTAGAGGACCTTTCTCCGTGGCCAAGTAGTAAGGTTTTTATCTCTAGTCTGGTAGGCCGGGGTTCAATCCGCCACTGAATCATACCAAAGACTTTACAGGTGATACTCAATGTCTCTCCACCAAGCACTCTGCACAAGGTCTAGAATTGATAAATCACTTCTCGAAACTAACTTGGATACACGAGTTCTCGTAAGATCGTCGAAGTTAAGCAGCGTCGAACTTGGTCAATCCTTAGATGGGTGACTATTGGAGAATACCAGGTGACACCTTTGAATAAATTGAGAACAATAATACATACTTATAGAGAAACATCACTCCGCAGTAGATGCTTCTAATAATAATGGTTTCTTTTTTAGAGGCCTCCTGGCCTCTCTATCATCAACAGGTCTGTTCTCATATTGTTTCTCAGCTGTTTGAATCAGATTTACTCGAAAGATCTCCCTTGATAAGATGCTTCTTACCGAGAAGAATCTCCCACGCAGGACCACATGATCGAATTCCACGGCTGTTTCAAGTCAGATCTACTCGAAACTAGATAGAAAGGCGTCCCTTGATAAGGTATTTATTATCTTTTAACACTGGTCACGTGATCTGTCAACAATGGCGTGTAAACTTCATAATGGACGCCTCATTGAACTTTAGGTTCTTATATCCAAATTAGTAACTTTAGTATCTGATCGTGTTTGAACTTTCTAAAAATAAGTTGCTGTTATTAATGAAACTGACTCCATCAACCCTCTCTACAAATGAAGATAAAAAAGTGAAGATCAATTCAAATTAGTCACTCAGATCTTTAGAACTCGTTTAAACTTTCCGAAATTGAGACGTAAAATCAGATTTGCACTTTTTCAGGGGATCAGATGATTTTGATAGAGAATTTCTTTCTTTCAGTGACAGCTCACGTAACTAATTATTGTTCGAATATGAAAGAAAAGCTGATATGATTAGAACTGCAATTTGATACCTAAATAGACAAGTCTGGCTACTGCTGGGTCAAACTATTCCAATTGAAGATGATTAGTGCAACATGTACATTATATATATATATATATATATATATATATATATATATATATATATATATATATATATATATATGAAATAAGCCTTTTTCGTATTTGTATGTTAAATTTTTGTAAGTATCTACGCCTTGTCAATTTAGATGAGTCAGTTACACTGCCTTCAGGCAATTGGTGGGTCGTTGGTTTAAGTCACATTAGGGCAATTCTATATATAGCATTACATCCCTAATTCTGATGGGGATTGTTCTTTCTCTTTTACTGTAGATAATTAAAGTCAACTCCAGTTTTGAAGCTTTGCAAAACTCCAGTTCAGAAGTTTGACTAAAGGTTTGTTTGTTTTTTTTTCCATCTTATCATTTCTCCTTTATCAATTAGTACCTACGTACTTGTATACACTAAGCATAAAAATAAAGAAAGGCTATCATAAATACGCACATCAACAGATCCGTAGCCCAATGACGAAAGAAGCATTTATTATGCGCAACAAATATTTCTTTATACATTGTAGATACTAAAGCAGAATATACTTGATATTTACTGAGTTTAGCTTAGTTTGATATATGGTCACAATAGTAGGGCACCTAGTGAGGGTCAAACTCACACATTAATAGTGGTCAGCATGACAAGTTTATCAACTATTAATCAATCGATTGTAAAATTCAATTGAATAACTTAACGAAGTCACGAATTTCACAATTTTACTGCAGGATATGTAGTGAGCGTCAAATATTTCAAAAGGTTCATCTTAAACAACCTTATACAGCTTGAAAATTGACAGCAGTTGGATCAAAAATTTGAAAAAAATTTTAAATTGAAACAAAAGAGGTTATTTGCACAAATTAGAAATATTTAGTCTAAATTCTATCAATTTCGAAGGTTTATACGGATGTTGAAATATACCTTTTGAAATGTATTGGATACATGTAGCACTCCCTACGTCTGATGTTTTCTTTGGTTAATGACAAAAGATAGGACCTTCTTTTTGTTTCTGTCTTATTCAGATAAAACTCGATACAGCAATTTTAATTTCACCGTTCGAATTCCACATACGTATCATCGTCCACCGCTTATGTATTCATTGGTGTGAAGCTGTGTTAGGTACACAGGATAAGCAAAACCCACTTCTGGGTTACCAGGCCTGTCGAAGCTTCATTCTGCTCACGGCACCGGGTAAACCCCAATGGATACTCATCTATGTACCGACCAGGCTTGATCATTGCTCAACTTTGACTGTGATTTTGGCCTTAACCCCGGGAGAAGTTTTCTCAGTCCTTGTACTTAGTGTTTAGCAGAGACGCATTGTACCATTTGTAAAGTCTTTTGTATGAATCGGTGGATCGAACCATGGCCCTACAGAAACGTAGGTGAGCACTCTAACCACTGGGCCTGGGTGATCGCTTCGAATTGCATAAGCCTATGAATTCGAATCCGTCGACGATTGATATTGGCGATAGAAACGAATTAGGTTTCACACTTGGTGCAGCCTCTCCCAATCTTTATCTTCCCGTCTTCCAGCAGCTGATACAGAAAGTGTTATTAGGAAATGAAAATGGTTAACTTACTTGAGCGAACAGAGACTGTCCTTTTGTGAATTGGGAATGAAATCATACTAAACGACCCTGATTCATCAACTGTGAATCGCAAAGTCGATAGTTATTATTGGATTGCAGCAACATTTCGTTCTGACTGAGTTCGCACCTGTCATCGAACAAAGGGAACCGAACTTTGCAAGACGCACTAAGAGAATCGATTCCTGTCTCGGTGGTACTATTTATGAACAACGAGCATTTACCTCTATGAATACATTTTTTTTTTATTCATTAATGATATACACGTATATATATATATATATATATATATATATATATATGTATATATATATATATATATACACACATATATATATATATATATATATATATATATATATATATATATGTATATATATATATATATATACATATGCGTGTGTGTTGGTATATGCACGTGTGTTACTATGTAATCGAATGCAATGACAATTATGAAATAAAAGATGAGTTTGAACCCATATATGAGCGAAAACCAAACTAAATATGCTTAAATTATTAATTATATATATATATCATTAATTCTTTATATATAAACGTGTGTCTGTCATTAGATTGAACACTTTTCGTCAGATAAAATATGATAATTGTAGAGACAATTTATTTGGAAACACATTTCGACCGGCGCCAGAATTAACTGAGTAGCAAACAACTGCAGAGTTGAGAGGTGAGGGGTTTTCGAACCCCTGCTTACCAAAAGCGTAGTTAGCTCAGTCGGTATTGCAGTGTTGCGTCAAGATTGTTTCCTGGTGGACGTGGTATCGAGTCTTGTACGATGCTCATTTTCTTTATTCATTCACGTGGTCGGTTGTTTGAGTTGCTAATCGGTTAATTCTGGCGCTGGTCGAAATGTGTTCCGAAATAAATTGTCTCTACAATTATCATATATATGTATGGCAGCGAGGGAAACAAGTATTTTGAACATAATATCTGCTTAATATACTTCCGATATTCACAATTACCTCTGATTTCCAAGGGTGATGTACTTTGATATAAAGTTAACAATCGACAAGAAAAAAATTTCTAAACATACAATACAGAAAAAATATAAGCAAAAGAAACAGTTGAATGAAGAATAGAACACTTGAAAATTCATAACGAAAATGTTACTTCTGAAGGAATGAACTTTCTGTGCCTGCAAAGAATTTTTTGGAATGTTCCAACAATACTTAACAAAGGTAGGATTTCATCGCAGTCGCCGTTCACTACTTTTACCTTCTTGGAACGAGGCAGTTTTGCTTAAAGTAAAGCAGCTCTCAATTGAACAAAAAAAATATCCTATTTATCGTTATATAATAAAGGTTTGAACCACGGGGCCATTGTCGTGATACTGAATACCATTAGATCGATTATTCTGAAGTGGAATAAGTTTGGCACCACCAAAAACCTCCCTCGAACTGGCACTCTTCAAAAAATGTCTTCACAAGCCACTCGAAAAATGCCGAGAACAGTCAAAGCTATTCCAGTGGTAACTCAAAGGGGATCCAAGGTGATTTGAGAGCAGTTGGCATATCGCTTATTAAAAGAGTTATTCGTCATGAACAACACAGGAATGGCTTCAAATCTGGTCTGCTACATTTGTTGAAAAAAAAATTCAGCAAAATTCTCGGATCAATTTAAAGAAGCATAATGATTTTGGGAAGAACATTTTCAGGTCAAGTGTATCAAAAATTGAACTTTTCAATAAATTCAAGCACTTCGTGCAAGGAGAAAAGATTGATGCACTTATGATCCAAAAAACACCATCCCAACAATTTGAACACGGAGGGGAAATTATCATGATTTAAGGGTGTTTCCCTTACAATGGTAAGGGGGGACACTTCACGTGATTGAAGGAACCAAGAATGGGACGATATATCAGAGTATTTTGGAAGCTAATGTGTTCTCTCAGGTGGGCATTCTGGAAGGTCAGATCTTTCAACAAGGAACCAACCCGGAGCATACAGATAAAATAACTCACAAATGGTTTATTCAGAACAATGTAGAGGTGCTTAAGTGACCTACTCAATCTCCTGACTTGGATCCAATTGAAAATTTATGGCGATGCTTGGAAGATCAAATTCGTTCGAGGAACCACAGAAACATTTGTGATTTGAAGGCCTTTTCCAAGGAAAGGTGGGCCAAGATTTTAAAAGAGTGAGTACTTGGGAAGGGTTACGAAAACGTCTCCTAGCAGTAGTTGCGACTAAATATCAATATCTGAAATCAATGTGTCGAATACTTTTTTCCACCATGACTTCTATTTATATTTCATTCTGCATAGTATGTTTGGAAATATGTTGTTTTGTTTTCTTAGTAATTGTTAATTTTATATCAAAATACATCATCTACCTGAATTTAAAGTAAATATGAGCATCGGTTGTATGTTAAATATTTATTTTGTGTGTCCACTCTTTCTCCCTCACTGTATATGTATGAATATATAAGTATACATATGGATATTTGTATATGTATATGTATAATATAATATGCAATTCATATTTTGATGTACGTCAATCGTGTGTGTTAGTGTGTAAAAGTTTTCAATGAGCGCGCAGATACTACAATACCAGGGTCGGGGAAGAATACTTTGAACTTAGCTCACAGATAATCCAATTGAGGCGAATGTGCCGATCCATAAGAATTTAATCCCATCATTTTTACGGGTACTCTGCTTGTGTAAAATAATAGACGCGTAATTACGTTACAGTGAATTATTCCAAGGGGAAAGCTCTCCTGATGCGTATTTCGGATTTCTTTTGAATTCCTTTTTATTGACCTCAAAGATCGAATATCTATCGCTCAATTACTCTCCACAAAAGGAAGCACCGAAAAGGTCTGCCTTGATTGCTACCAATAGATCTAACCATTTTCATCGTGTCTGTGTGTGTGTGCGTGTGTGGGGGGTGTATGGATGTGTGTGTGTGTACGGATGTGTGTGTGTGTGCACTTGCGTGCGAGTATGTGTATGGGTACATGTGTGTGTGTGTGTGTGTGTGTGTGCGGGTGTGCGTGCCCGTGTGAGCATGAGACAGTGTGAGTGTGCGTGTGTCTTAGTTACGTTGAATAGGTGAAATTGCCTGTTTGGTGAAATTTACTTATTTTTTGTGAAAAAAAGTTTGATTTCATTTTGACTGTATAAATTATCGATCGTAAAAATCATCATCATCATCATCATCATCATCATCATCATCATCATCATCATCATCATCATCATCAGTCCTTTAACGTCCGTTGTTACACTTAGATCATCTCCTAGATTCACCACAATTCTCTATCATGGGTGTCGCAGAGCCAGTTTTTTCTAAATTTGTCCAGTTCATCTCACCATCGTGTATCTTGTCGGCTTCAGTTTCGCATATGATCTCTGGGGATCCATGTTGTGAGTCATGATGTCCATCAGTTGTCAGTCATTCTTGCAATATGGTCCGTCCATTGCCATTTAAGTTTTCTATTAGATTCTATGATGTCTCTGACTCCTGTTTTCTTCCTTATGTTCTGTGCTGTCTTGGGATCTCTCCATATGAGGTTTAGCATGATTCTCTTATGTACATGTTGCATGCTTCTCAGTTTGCAGGTTTGTCTCTTGGTTAGGTTCCATGTTTCAGCTCCATAGGTGACTATCGGGAGGATGCATTGATTGTATACTCTTCTTTTTAGTATTATTGGAATCGACTTGTTTTTGAAGGTTGAGCTTGCTCTGCTAAAGGCTTGCCATCCTAGGGTGATTCTTCGCTTGATCTCTTCCTCTTTCGTGAACTTAATTTTGTTCAAACAAAAACAACATAGTCATTTATCTTTTAAAAAAAAGAATGTTTAAACTATGTATTTACTTATTTTTATGAAAAAAAAATAGATGATTACATCTAAATTAAATAAACCTGTGATTGTAAAAAAAATAAGTGTTTTATACCTATGTTTTTGATTAATGGACTCTTGATCAAATTAAACCTACGTGTTGATTTCTTTTTTGCAGAAAAAAAAGGTGAAAACTTTGCCAATTAGTCAGTTTCGCCGATCGAGCGCAACGTATATAAAGTTATAATCGGTTGGATATCATTGAGGGCCGTGAGCACAAACGAAAGTGCCGGAAAGGACTGCCTTAATTACTACCAGTCGATCTACCTAATTCAGTCGTGCTCAATAACGCTATGTACACATATATCAAGTTATAATCGGTTGGATATGATTGGGGCCCAGGGAGAAGTCAGTTGAACCCGAGTCTTTTGTTTGGACTTGGTATTGGGACATTTATGGCGCCTTAGTTCTTTCTTCGTTTTTAGCCATTTTTTTTGTCCCATGACTCCAGTAAAGGTTTTGTGCGTATTTATTTCCGTAACTTTCCTTCATTGAGCCAGAGGAACAATAGAGACAATTGAATTCTGTTCTTTCTTTGGGAATTCTAAAATAGAAAGTAATCATATCTATTTTTTCTTATCGATTACAATCTCTCTCTCTCTCTCTCTCTCTCTCTCTCTCTCTCTCTCTCTCTCTCTCTCTCTCTCTCTCTCTCTCTCTGACTCATTCTCCCTTTTTCTTCTTGTCATCGCAATGCTGAGTTTATACCTCACCCTTACTTCTATTTCGACACCTCTCTCTCTCTCTCTCTCTCTGGATCACTTAGACCCAGCTGCACTCTCCCTCTCTCCCCTCTTGATCTATCTATCTCTATCTTTGTATCTATTTAACTCTCGTCACCCTGAGGTGAGATTATTTCTCGCTTATTCTTACTTCTAAGCGTGCTCTTTTCCTTTGAAATTCTCTACGCGTGTTTCTATACCTTCTGCCTTCGGATAAGTTACACACACACACACACACACACATACACCAACATTCTCTATGAATGTATTTCTTTTTCTCTATATATATTATATCATGGCAGCAGCAGCAGCCATTATAAGTCTACTGCTGGACGAAGGTTTTCCCCATTTCCAACCGTGGTTAACCTCTCTATCTTATCCCTCCATCATGTGCCTGGTGTTTTCCTACGTCGTTTACTGTCCTATGGGCACCAATCACTCAATCCTCTTCTCCATCTGTTACCATTTCTTCTTGCTAAGTGTCCAGTCCTTCGCATCTGTAAATCATAGCTTGTATTATGTATTCATTACTCTTTAAGCATATTGGAAAGATGCTTATCAATACGTCTCTATTCATACCAAATGATGTCCAATCGATTGTTATGCGTCATTTGATTTGGCTTTTATGGTATTTCTTTAACTTTCCTAAGTAAACGTATTCGTTAACCTCCTCTGGAAACTTTCCCTCTATTCTTATGGTCTTTTGATTTCTCCCCCCCCTTTCTCTCTCTCTCTCTCTTTCTCTGTCTGTCTGTCTGCCTGTCTCTATCTCTCTCTCTCTCTCTCTCTCTCTCTCTCTCTCTTTCTCTCTCTCTCTCTCTCTCTCTCATATGTATATATAATGTGTGTGTGAAAGAAATGTTTTTTATCATCAGATGATGGCCTTATAATTAATGTACCTACATATATATATATATATATATATATACATAGAGAGAGAGAGAGAGAGAGCTATGTATGCATTCAAATTCATATGCATACACACTCGTATACACATGCACACATATACATACAATCTTTTTTCTCTGGTGATAAATGTTAATCGCTCGGATCGAACAGCGGAAATTTCAGAACAAAATTCAACTAATAACCTTGTCAGGCGACGGACTTATTGATTCATCTCAATCACGTACGCATAGAGGTACCTCTTCGATCAATTTAATATCCCAAGCGAAAACTGAATTTAAATAGAAAATTGTTTCGGGAATTTATTTATTTTTGAAACTTTTCTGATTCTAAAGTTCATAAACTTTCCAAGAAGAATAGATATTTGGGAAGAAAATGTAAAAGCCATTTTTGAATCCTTGTTAACATATTAAGCTCCATTTTTTTTTTTTTGTGTATGTGTTTCGATTTTGTTTTTTGCTGACTGGTGTAAGCCAAGAATAAAACAATGGGTACTCCCCAAAGACTAAATAACATCACTGGAAAGCAGATATAAGTCGCAGAAGTGTGCATATGACAAAATACAGACAAGCGGGCATTTCAGGGATAGGGTCTTTACGTAAATAACGCGTTTTGACGCTGAACGTGTTGATTTTTTAAATTCATGAATGACTGATTGTTTAAAATTAGGGGGTTTATCTGATAATCACTTTCAATTGGAGTGATTATTTCTATACGGTAAACAATGGGTGATCCAACAATATTATTATGTTGCGTTATATTATATAGAAACTTATTTCAAATGATCTCCCGTCATTACACTGTTAATGTATCACTCACCCTAAACAATATAAATAGAAGAAACAATCTAAGACTATGGAGCTGCAGCAAGAATTGAACCGGCCACCGATAGGATACCTGCTTTATTCTATTTACGTTGTTCAGGGTTAGTGATCCATTAACCGTGTAATGTAAAAAAGTTTTTCGATAATACAAAGCAATTTGTAATCATTCTGTCGGATCATATGTATCCATTTCTTAATACATAAATATCGTTTTGAAGGAAGCCAATAAACCGAGGATAAACGAGACGGGAATTTAGGTTGTAAGCGGTATATGCATGTATTGAATTTACACATGATTTTACCAGTACTACTCAAGGTTTCTGAGAACTTAAGATACGAAAAGTCTTTCTCAAAGAAACGATAGAAACGAAGGTGGAGTGATTTTGAGAAATGTGTGAAATGTCAGACATGTTTGTTCTACTGTCTTGTTGTATAACAAACACAAAAATCAAATTACTTCGCAAATAAAAAAAAAAGATGTATGTGTATTTTCTTAATTTGGGTCCCTTTATAACATGTGCTACAGGCCTCTCACTAACTTGATTCGTTTTTATTTACACCTTCTTTGTGAGAGCCGAAATGACACTTCTACATAGTTATCCTCCAGGTGTCGGTAGAAATAATGCAGCATCCAAAAATATATGACAAAGCGACTGATATTCATTGTCTAACGCGCTTCTACATCGATAACGTGCCTTAGAATGATAAGACTTAACAATAGAACAGATGTGAAATATATCACAAAAATTACCAACGTAAGATACGGTCAAAATTTTTGTGCACAATAATTTTAACACTTGTAGAGATGCTCGCGCATCTAAACATGCTGGAGATTACAGGTAGTTCTTCGGGTAGATATATTACTGGAAGATACTGAAATAGCTGAATATACAATGACTACCGTGGTACAGAATCAGTTTCGCGTCAAAGGTAATGTTGTCATTCATTCGAGCACTCATGATTTATAACCATTTGGAAATTGACTCATTATCATCAGTCTTTTAACGTCCGTCGTTGGACATAGACCTTCCCCAGGATTCGCCACACTTCTCTATCATGGGCGTCGCGGAGCCAGGACTTTCTGAACTTCTCTAGCTCGTCTCGCCTTCTAATATTCTGCCGGCCTCGGTTGCACATGTGATCTCGTGGGATCCATGTCGTGAGTCGTGGGTGCACAAAATGGAACTGAGTTGAATTCAACTGATCAAACATCAAGACTAGGCATTTGTTTAATTCAGTATGTAGTACTTAATATCATTTATTCATATTACTATTTTCTATATATATATATATATTTTGTGTGTTACTAAAGATCTATTTATATTTATTTATTTACTTACCTATCTAACCATATAATGAGATTGCATGCAAATATTTCTGTTTATTTATTTATTTGTTTCCTAGTTTGCTTAAATGGGATACGCTGATTGGCAAATTTTCTGTTGTACATTTCTATTTCAAATTTGAGACTAATTCGTTGAATAAGGCGCGCAAAAAGTCTATTAAAAATACCGAAAGTTTACCAAGAGAAATCGACATTGCTGTGAGATTTGTGACTGCCTCTTTACTTTTATTTAAATCAAGAACGAAACCCTACTTTTTGCTAAATATCCAAAACGTCACTGTCGACGGCGACTCCCTGTAAAAGCTCTGAACACACAGGTTCACTTGCATATTTTTCCCAGCTCTGTTAGCCGATTACTCTCTTTCTCTCTCTGATCGGTATCATTTCGCTGGCTTCCCTGCCGATTCAAACTTTACCGTTTTTCCCTCTGTGACTAATCACTGTTCTAAACGTTACCCATTATGTTCCACAGATGTCGAAGTATCTCTCATATGCTCAGCTACTCAATTGTGTCCCCGCCACGAGCTCAAAACGTGTATACACCTCCACATCTCGTGAATGAAATGGCAATACATTTACCACACAACACTCATGTTATCCGTCTTCTAATTCTTCTTCAGGAAGCGCACATTTTTCTATGTCTTAAATACTCTGTCCATCGTGTGTTTTTCGGCGTTTGAGAATGGCTCTCAAGTTTCTCATACGTGATCACAACTTGGCAGTTAAATATAAACAATGATGCTAAGTCTCCGTAACTATCCCTTCATCATCATCAGTCTTTTAACGTCCGTCGTTGGACATAGACCTTCCCCAGGATTCGCCACAATTCTCTATCATGGGCGTCGCAGAGCCAGTACTTCTTGAACTTGTCTAGCTCGTTTCTCCATCTAATATTCTGCCGGCCTCGGTTTTGCATGTGATCTCGGGGATCCATGTTGTGAGTCACGATGTCCATCGGTAGTCTGCCGTTCTTGCAACATGGCCAGCCCACTACCATTTGAGATTTTTAATAGATTCTATGATGCCCCTGACTCTTGTCTTTTTTCGGATGTACTGTGCTGTCGTGGTCTCTCCAAGTGAAGCCAAGCATAATTCTTTCATGAGCACGTTGCATGGTTCTCAATTTGCAGATCTGTCTCTTGGTTAGGTAAATATCCCTTGGTCCTCTTCAAGCGTTGTAAATTCAACGCATTTCAGTCACCTCAACTTCATTAACACACAATTACTGGGGCAACGATTTGGCACAAATGTCTTATCTTTTGCATAGAAGCTATCTCCTATCTTCTTGTCTTCACGATCGTATCAATGTTTTCTTACACGTATTCCTCTTCATTCCTGTATAGTTATAAATATCTATACATCAAATATACGTTTTGTTCGTCCGTCGAAGTACTCGTATGTGTCTTCATCGCTATCATTCGTCCACACTTGGCGCGCATATTCTCCATGCTGTCATGGCGAGTATCGTTCTTCCTTTCTCCTTCCACATTTCTAGTGATGTCGCCGCGTGGTGCTAGAAAACAAACCATGCGGAGGCCAAAATCCTTTGTCCCCAACAACATTTCGCTACTCACATCAAACTGCCATTATTACTTACCCACAATATAGGAGCTATCATACCTATAGATTTTATTATTACTTTTCACATATGTGTACTGTTTAATTACATTAAAAAAAGAAAGATTCTTGAAGTGTATGCATCCAAAGAAATAAAATATTTAATCATTGATTTTTCCATTTTTATTTCCAAAAGTAGGTTGCGTGAATTACTTGAGTAAATAATCCATATTGTTCATAATAATGCTCCTTTGATTTGTTTATATCGGAATATTTGTTTATATAAATAATATTTTGTTGTTAACTGCAACCACAGCAATTCAATTAGCTAATGTATTTTATTTTCAATAAATCAAGTATTCGTATGTTTTAGAATTCAAATTCTCAACTCAAAGCAAGCTGTTAGGTGGAAACTTTCTTTAATTAAAAATATCACCTTGTTATTTTATATTTAAAAATATTTATATGTGGACTCGAGTAATTCTAATTTGTAAAGTTATTTTAAAGTTCCAAATTAACTGAAGCTGTTTTAAAGGGTGTTAGTGTAACTTTGATAAGAATTCAAAGAAATCAAAAATTGTACCATAATAAATTTACTGGAATATGACTAAGAATTCGGTAATATCTGTGAATCTGTTGTTCATAAAAATTGAAAGAATGGATGCACAAATACCTACGTTGAATGAAACATAGTGCAGCGGGAAAATGATGTAATTCTAACAAAACAACAATGAATTGTTGACTTTCAAAAATTGTCGAATATTGTATCAATTTTCATTTAAATGAACCTTAACATAATACTAGAAAAATGATATATCAGGAATACGAGTATGTTTATGTGAGAAAAACTTAATAAACAAAGAGAAAAGGTTGTATTTTACATATTTACATAGCATTTGTTTCCAACTGTAAATGAACGGTTCAAAGATGTGAAAAATACAAATGAAATTTTATTTCTATTTTCCTATTATTTTTTTTTCTAAATAAACCGTAACAAAAAAAGAAGAAAAGGATGTATCTTTAATATTCTTATTTAGAAAAACATTTCACACTAATGATATGATCTAAACTCAATGTATGAAAGATTTTGTAAGCCAGCATCCGTTGACCCTCGGTATCGTCATGGCAACAGATGTTTTATCAACTACTTTTTTTCATGATAAATTTCATTTTTCTAAAAAGCGATTTACAATCTCATCTTCCCTGTTTTTGTTTGATTCTACTACAGCGATTAATATTAGAAAAAGTTTCGTGTGACAAATCTCGACTGATATTATGATACAAAAATTCATATACTTAATTTCTGGACAAGAAATATGGATAATTCTCTGAAACAAATTCATCAAAACGTCATACAGATATTTTCCAACGAAGATAAACCGGATATATGCTGTAAATTATAAAATACTGCTTGGCTATTTTGAATAGCTGAAAGTGGCTAGATTTTTACCGTTGACCAAATAATGTTATTCTCAATCTAAAAATAACGTCAATATGGCATGTAGCTAGAATTAAGCTGAGTTGACTTTCCAAAGATGTATCATGCAGCCATTTTGATATAGGCCATCTTATGGCTAAAAGTGGCTAGTTTTTTTTTTCAAATGTCTATTGGATATATCAAGTGGCAGGTTAACAGTGACCCTAACTCATATCCTTTTAGTTGAATTTGATAAATTGCCGTTCCGAATGTTTAGAATTTTCTTTCGTTTTCTCTGTAATAGTTTATCAGCAGTGATTGCGAATCATGAGAAGTTATCTCCCTGGCAAGATATCTACATAACATTTTAATATGCCTATTCCATAGAATTACCGAAATATCTTATATGATTATCTTTCTACATAAACTATTATCAAACTTTTTTTTTTTATCTGGAATTAAGTTTAACTTTCGGGGGGGGTTGTTTTTTCATAAAACACTTATCTCCTGGGTTTTTCTCTTCACCTTCGAATCGTAATTTACGTCAATATTCTGTCAGATCACTTCACACCCACAATAAAATTTTAAAAAACATACCAAACGTAATAAATGGAAATTTCCTTACATGACAATCCATCTCAATAATTAATGTCCGATAAACTTTGAAAACTTGCTTGATTTCAGTTGAAACTTTTATATAACTTAAATTTAGTAGATTACGATTTGTACATTTAAATCACCTGCTATATTGGCCTTTGGTTCTTTACTGCCATTTCATACGTACATAGATAACACCGTCATGTGACAGGCATTAATCTAGTATTAATATATCAGTTTTTATTATCATGATTACAACGGATAATAGTGTATAATCCGATAAAAAAAATTTTAAGCATAATCCTAACTCTTTTTTATTAATAAATAAGCAATTGAGATAAAGATATAGAATTTTGATTTCTGTTAGAATTCTTTAATCATTTACGCTGTTTGTATTATATCCCTTTAATTTTGATTTTTTGTGCACCTATCGTCGATTATGACAATGGTTAAAAGTTATGAGCCGTAATGTCTGACATGAAAACAAATCGTGCCTGGAAGGAAGTGGACGAATTGCAATGTTTTCAAAGTTTTTTTCTGCCAAACATCTTGAATAAAGTAAATATTTCTCAAGATTCTAAGCACAAAACACGACCAACGAAATCCCACAAGATTTTTTTCGGTATTTTTTTCCTTTTTTCTTTTCATTCAATTGAAGCTGTATTATGAGAATTATAATTTTCATGGCAGCTGTTGCTTACTATCACTGGACACCAAGTAACAATCATCATCATCATCATCATCATCTTTTAACGTCCGTCGTTGGACATAGACCTTCCCCAGGATTTGCCACACTTCTCTATCATGGGCGTCGCAGAGCCAGTACTCCCTGAACTTGTCTAGCTCGTCTCTCCATCTAATATTCTGCCAGCCTCGGTTGTGCATGTGATTCAGGGGATCCAAGTCGTGAGTCGTGATGGCCATCGACGATTGTCTGCCATTCTTGCAACATAGCCAGCCCACAGCCATTTGAGATTTTTAATAGTTTCTATGATGTCCCTGACTTTTGTCTTTTCTCGGATGTACTGTGCTGTCTCGTGGTCTCTCCATGTGAGGCCCAGCATAATTCTTTCATGAGCACGTTGCATGGTTCTCAATTTACGGGTCTGTCTTTTGGTTAGGTTCCATGTTTCAGCTCCGTAAGTGACTATTGGGAGGATGCATCGGTTATACACCCTTCTTTTTAGGATTAATGGGATCTTCTCATTTTTTGAAGGTTGAGCTAGCTCTGCCAAAGGCTTGCCATCCTAGTGTGATTCTTTGCTTGATTTCTTTCTCTTTTGAGGGTCTCATAGCAATTCGTTATACTAGATAGATGTAGTGGTCCTCTTCCTCCAGTTCTGTGTCCTCGATTTTGATCTTTGTGTTTTTATCTCCAATGTGGTTGTTGCACATGATCTTCGTCTTGCTGAAGTTCTTGTGTAGGCCGACTTTCTTGCTCTCTTCATTTAGTTCATCTATCATTTGTTGGTGGTCGTGTAGGTTCTCTGCGAAAAGGGCAATGTCGTCTGCAAATCTGAGGTTGCTCAGATACTTGCCGCCTATTTTAATTCCTTTACTCTCCCAGTCTAGTCTTCTGAAGATCATCTTGAGGCAGGCTGTGAAGAGTTTAGATGAGCTGGTATCACCTTGTCTTACTCCTTTCTGGAGCTGAAAGGGGTCCGAACTATCCTTAAAACTACAGCACCTATCTTAATATTCTTCAAGATTTTAATTATGCTGCTGTCGGAATAGTTCCAATTATGGCTTGGTTTAACTTCTTAGATGAGCTAGCATCTCTTATACCTATGATGCCGTTTATTGACGAGGTGACAAAATTTTCCGATATAACCCTTTGGGGGCTAGATTTACCTTCTTTTTTGTGTATTTAGCACCTGTAAATCACTGACTGATTGACATACCAGATTTTCTTGAAGAAACAGACTCTAAAATGAAGGCGCTATCAAATAGAGTCGTACTAGTGCATCTATGTTCTGATTTTCAGACTTGTTTCGATCTTCTTTTGAAGGATCTTTGCAATCATTCAAACGCTTTTGAATTATTGTTGCAGTTTTTTATATTTTAGTTTATATTTTGTCATGGTCTAGGTGTTCACGCCAGACGTCCGTTTCTTATCACACCAGTTGGCTGGAATGAAAGCAACTTTCCTCAAATTTCCAGCAATTTTCTCAATATCTTGGCGCTATTTTGTTCTGGACAATCACAATCCTTCTGCAGATCTGTATTTCATCAACTCTTGATTCTGGTGGGTTAGGCAGGATTCCAAGTGCGGCAAATACTACGGGCACGACTTTTAAAATAGTGTCTTATGTCTTTCTCAGTTCTCAGCCGATATTTTTGTATTTTTCAATTATTGAGCTTTCTTTCGTGGTCTGCAGGCCAAGTCACGTTCGTGATTTGGCCTGTGGATTACGATTTCACATCAGTTGCCCGGTGGCTATCGCTGGAATCTGATTAACAGTAAGTACCCTCAGGTCTTCATCTTTCTTCTCATATCGTTCTCACCTATCACAGCAGGGCTGTGGTTTGTTCTGCCTACACCATGCCTTTTTCTTAGCTGTTACAGCTTGGGATCCAGTATTACCGAGCATTCGTATGATCTCCAGTATTGCTGTGGTCTCTATAGTCTCAATCCTTTCTCTTATCCCTAGTTCCTCCTATCTAGTTGTCAGTGTCTTTACTACGGTTCCAAGTACACCTGCTATTACTGGTACTACCCTGTCCTTCATGTTCCACACCCTCTTCAGCTCTCTTGCAAAGTCTTGGTATTTCTTCAGCTTTTCACTCTCTTCCCAAAGAGCCCAATAACTTCCATTCTCCAGGGCTGATAACACTTGTCCAGATGGTTGAATCGCATTCGTTTGCTCTGTTCCTATTGTATCGCTGTTGCAGCCCCGTCGTGTCTATTTTTATACTCTCCTTGGGCTAATTGACTGCATTCACTGATTATGTGATTAACAGTCTCATCCTTTACTCCATAGTGGCATTTGCTGTTTGTTAGGGTTCTGTCGATTTTCGCCTTGATATAGTTCGTTTTCATGTATTTGTTTTGGTTTGACATGAGGAGTGATTCTGTTTCTTTTTTCAGGTTTCCTTTGCGTAGCCATGTCTATGATTTCTCGTCTGCAATATTTCGCATCCGTCTTTTGAATTCTCCGTATAGTTCTGTCTGTTCCCATTTTCTTTCTTTATTTGCTGTGCAGCTCGTTGCACTGCTTCGTATGCTTTTAACAATGTTTCATTATTTGTTCATACTTTTTTAAACCTTTTTTATCTTCCGTGCTGATAAGCCCTCTCCTGCGTCCTTTAATCAACGGTCTATCTGTGTCATATCTGGGATGTAAAGCCTTGAGCATCGTCATGAGCTTTTTTGTTTGCTGATTAGAGTTCTTCCTTTGTCCATCCAAGAAATGGACCTGTGTATCTTACTACCGATACATGTGGCAGCGGTTGGTGCTTGAGCTGAGGGGAAAATATGATTTCAAATGCTGATTTTCTTAACAGGCAGGCCGTACCCCTTGAAAGATTAGCTGAATACAATTTTCTTCGTCACATTTTTTCCATTTGGTTTGTGTAGAACTAAGTCAAGCTTAGCCAAAATTGAGATTGTCAACTCACATTGGTTTCAGAAGTCTGTGTGTTCAAGCCGTGGCAAGAGCCAAATTTCATACGCTGATTTTCTTGTCCTCTTTGTCCTCATTCAGCCTTGAGATGTTTTAAGCTAGACATGATTAATATGATGTCGATCAATAATATTTTATAATATTCAGCGTGTCCACACACTTTCTTCTGTTGCATTTCTGTTTTTTGTTTTTTTGTTTTTCAAGTACATTGAACTGGAAGGATTTAGAGGAAAGGTTCTTTATACAGAACCGAAACACAAAGCTGACAGGGGTGGAGAGAGAAGCACAGTAGTGTTAACAAAAGTAAAGGGGATGAAACATGTATGCTAAAAAGAAAGGGCTGGACTCTACCGTCGAGAAAATAAGAATAGTGAGAAAGTAGAATGGAATAAAATTTAACTTGCACTCGAGTGTTTGTGATGGGAAATTTTCGTTAAGTGCCAGAGATGGCTGCTTCAGGCAACTTCCATGAATTTTTCCAGATACTACAATACCTTTATAATTCCGTCCCTTGATACACCGTCAGCAAAGTATTTTAATCCTTTAGATTTATTCATAGATATGAATATCTTCTAAACCAGATCGAATAGCAAGCCTACGCTCAAAGCGTTGCCCTATTCTTAAAATGAGACTCTTCACCATGATAGTGTGTCGACCCTTTCAGAAATGGACTTTTTCACGTCTCAGGCTGCAGAATCTGTTAGTATTATTTGAAAAGTATCGTAACGTAGTAACGCCACTACGAGGTACACCTGCTCATAAGGAGACACAAATGTTCAAAGCAACGAATGATAAAAGGTGGCTGTCTTTGATTGAGAGGACATAAGACAAAACATATACAAATGATAAAACAACAGATTGGAAATTGGTATTTCACTATTACTAAGAACATAAGAACACGCTTAGAAGACAAAAAAGTGGTGGGAGGGATGCAGAATGAGAAATCCAAACTATCTTTGGTGGATAAATGAGTATTGGATTAAATAAATTTCATTCAGGTCTTAATTGGTTGACTGATTCGAAATTTCAGTTAAAAATAATGCACGAAATTTGTGCCATTAACAAAATTTTATGCGAAATTTGGGAAGCACTTTTGGTCAGAATTCTATGTTCCGATGCACAGAATCACTTCATCATACACTACTGATAAGAGCAATAAATTACTTAATGTTTTTAGAGTGAATTGATGCAGTGAATTCCTGCAGTCATACGGAGGTGAGTAGATTGGATGGAATTGTCTTCAAGGAACTCTAAATGAAATTTCTTTCAACAGAGGATATCGAAGAAAATAACATAAAAAAGAACAGATTCCGTTCAAAACCTGTAATATATGTATGTATATATATATATATATATATATATATATATATATATATATATATACATATATGTATTTATATATATATATATATATATATATATATATATGTACATATATATATATATATATATATATATACGGTTTTTGTCATGATTTATCAACATTTGTCAACATTTGAACATTTCATTCAGAAATACAACTATTTGTTTCAAATTTAGATGATCTTCGTTGAAACGTCTGAAACAACAATAACTAGCCGTGGCATCAACTAAATATATAGCCAGAAATACAACTTTTATATATATATATATATATATATATATGAAGTGTGTATATCAAGTATAAGAACTTTATAGTTTGCTTTCTTTTTTCTCGTTTGCTATCTTCTCTCTCCCCTTCTCTCTCTCTCTCCCTCTCTCTCTCTCTCTCTCTCTCTCCTACTTTCTTTCTTGTATTTTTGTTATCTTGAGAACAAGTTTTTAAAAAAGAATATATATGCCGTATTGTGTCGAGGAAAAGGGGAAAATATTCCTCTACCTTCATCCACTTGCTCTCCCTTTCTCCATTAACACTGTAAACCGATTCAAATTTGGTCTGAACGAAAAACTCCTTGGCATTCAGAGAGCCATCGGCTTTCGTCGCAATTAAAAACCTATTATGTATTTGGCTGTTCTGAAAGTATGGCGTCTCCCTAACATAAATATTAATAGTAAGAAATACTTTGAATGCAACTTATGACAAGTCGATATTGATATGTTTCTATTAAGTAATTCTTCATTACCAAGTTGTCATAATTATTAAATCTATTTTATTTTTGGGTTAGAACTAATAACCGATCAACAAAATAGACAAAAAGTACTTTTATTTTATGTTTCAAACTTTGGAGAAAAGCAACCGAAACATCGCCCTAGCATCCAGCCCCCAAACAATTCCTATTCGTACGGTGTTCATTCAGATAGAAAATACTTGAAGTGAAGATCATTTCCATTACTCCTCAAGGTGTTTGTGTTTTGTTATGTTTTAAATTTCTTTTCGTGTACCAGCACCATTACTTTCTGGACAGCCTGATATGATATCAGTAGATAAAGATATTCATTTTATTCTGATTCACATTGATTGCATCTGTAATATACCTTTAAATCCTTTCAAAAATGTTTTGCTTTTGTACGTCAATATGACTTCAATTGTACATATGATAGCCCTATTCTATCGGTAAATCTTACCCTAATTTTAATGCACTTCTGTTGCCAAATCATTAGCGATGCAATTACATTATACATATAATAACCTTATTATTGCAGTAACGCTTACATTAATTCCTAACCGCTGACAATCTGTTTTTTAATGATTTTCTATGCATTTCTATTGTGAAGTCGTTAACAATTCGTTCATAATATACCAATAATAGCACTTTACTCTCAGTAATGCTTTTATTACTGTGGTTATTGCTTCATATTTTGTCACCAAAATGTGCTATGTAAACATTTGAATAAATGAAAGTTTTGACAAATTTGTTGATAAATTCTTCTCGTGATATCACGGATCACATGAGCAGGGGAATGAAAGGGAATACAACAGACTCAGGATTGAAAGTATATTGAGAAATCTCTTTGTTTATTAATTCATAAATGAATTAATTAGTATGTGATCCATGTTTTGGAAGTATTTTCATGTTCTATAGCATGTGTATACCTTTTTGTGATTGAAACGTTAGGTTTCCATAGAAAACAAATTTAGTATCAGATGTTTTGCTTTAATAGCAAAAATGGAAATCAAAAATAAGGATACGTAGGAGACCATAGTAGTGAATCATGACTGTTTTATGTCTGTGAAGGAATCTGTGGTGGTTTGGTCGGATCTTTTGTTGGAAGTAATTGCAGCAGTTATGGGTATTTTATTGGTTGCACTGGTCAGAGGAGGTGAGAATTCTTAAGAATCTGTTGTCATGGATTCTAGGGAGCTACGAAATGGTTAGGTCTTGAGCTATTTGGGTACTTAGTAAGGTGGGGATTGAGGCTATCTCTACTAGTGATCAAGGTGGTGGGATATAGATTGTAGAAGGTGCTTGTTATGTATGATGGTGCATTAGTTTGGAAATGCACGTTCTGTATCCTTAATGGCCATTGTAAATATTCTGAAAAGTCAGATAGCCTTAAGTAGTACAAGTAAAATGAGCCATACATAGGTGTCTATAAGTAAGAGTCTGGGTGACTGTGCGAAATGCCTGTTTGATATACATAGAAGGAAAGTTAGATTTGGATGGGGTAGGAATTTTGTAACATCAATTGTATGTTGGTGGGGTCTAGATTGAATAGGTGGTGTTGTTGTCGGGAATAAGAGTATATGTGCTTTGGTCTGGGCAGAAGTGTAGACTTGGTTGCAGGTGAGTTGGTAAGCATGGAGTAAATAGGAGTGAGATGGTTATATTGCTAAATATTGGGCTGTTGAGTTTAGTGTTGAGTCCGTTAGGAGAGAGTTTTAAGTTTATTAATTCATATATCTCCATGAAGTTCTAGAATTTTGGTCACGTTGGGAAGAGTATTTTTTCGTTTCTTCCAATGATGGTGAATCTGACATCTGTGCAGGGGGTGTTGGAGTGTTGTTCGACTGGAATTAGGTTTGGATGATTGGGTGTTTTAATTCTGTGCCTATAGTTATTGAGTCTTATGATGAACTGCCACTCAGACTTACCTATATATTATGGTTTGCGTTTATTACATTCTAGAAGGTAGATGAGATTTTTTTATTTCTTAGGAATAGTTAGAATTATACTAGATGTAGACAGTCTTGTTTGTGGTAGAGCTAGAGAAGCGGTTGGCATCTATAAGGTGTTTGCAGTGTAGAATATTTCTCTTGTTGCAGGGTTGGAAGAACTTAACGGTTTTAGAAATGGTGTTATGTGAGAATCTGTTATTTATTATAGTGTTATCATGTCTTTGATATTTTGGGGTCTTTGGTAGGCGATGATGCATGGTTCTTATTTTGAATGTAAGTGTATTCAATCTATTATTAATTGTATGTGACGAAGATGGCACTGTGTTGTGGAAGGTAGTTATGAATGGTATGCAGTCAGGTTTGTTTTTTGTTTGAAAGCGTAAGGTCGTCTTCTTTGGGTAATGTTGTACCCATTTTTATTTGGTCATTTTTATCTTATTGTGAATATCCTCGTTTAGCAAAGTGCTGCGGCAAGTTATTGCTGTGTTGGTTTTGTTCACTATCTGAATAGAAAATTCTCCTAATTCTTAGCGTATATGAAAACGGTAGGTTTTTATCAGATGTTTGGGGTGGGTCGATTTAAAGTGAAGGTGGTTATGGATGTCTATAGGCTTAGTATAGAGGGTGGTCAATTGGTTTCTATTGTTATTTATGTATGTGCAGGTGTCTAGGAATGCTATGGAGTCAGTGGATTTTTCAAATTCAATAGAGTATAATTGAATATATATATGTATGTATTAGGAGAGTGAAACGACAATATCAGGAGGCTTGCTGCACAAATGAAAACTTTCATTTCGTCGTCTTGTCCGAACTGAAGTTTATCGAGAAGTGAGCAGTTTAAACAAGAATAGTGTCTCAATGAGAGATCGCTGGATTGTGACAGGGCACAAACGTAAAAAAAAAATTTTGATTTGTACTGCAAGCTCTCTGATATTTGCCTATTACACAAATACATATATATATATATATATATATACATATATATATATATATATATATATATATATATATATATATATATATATATATATATATATATATATATATATATATATAAAATCAAAGCCCGTCTGCCTGTCCCACTTTGTAGGTCACAATCTTGCATGTTAGAGCCTGGAGTTTTCCATAGTCTTACATCCTTTCACGACGGAGGATATGAGACGTAGTTTTGAAAGGTTTTACAGGATAATTGAATTTTCAATGAATCTATGAATTTAAACTGGACCCCGATTTTCCATTCCGAAAGTTTTGCCTTCGAAGGCTTCTTTCCATCTCATTTGCTTCCGGCAAAAATTTAACTAAATCCGGCCATTACATTGCCAGGATGAGTCTGACAAAGCAAAAGGAGACGCTCAAAACTTTTATCAGCGTTCAGGCGGATAATATTTTTCATTCAGTTATATTGAATAGAAAGTAATATTCTTTTTAAGTATCTTTTGGGGAAAATTTGGAAATTTTTATCATCAGTTCATTTCAATACATTCTTACATTCTTACATGGTTAGTCTAAAGGCTTCTCAGTTTTGCTCCATGTGGATGGGGGAATGTTCATATAAGTGGTCTTAGAATATATCTATACACATATTTTTTCTAAATTACGCGTTAAAGTTTGTTTGGGGGTTTGTTTTTTTTAAAAAAGGTGCATTGTTAAAATCACTTCATGATGAGAGCTACAATCGTATTTATTCTATACTATGCTTATCTCAATAAATACATTTTTTTATTCAAATCATTATTTCTGATTTTATTTTCACATACCAATTAATAACAGCATTTTTTAAATGCATTTGCAAACTGTGTTAACAGTTGTAATGCTTTAGTTAAGGCCTTTCATGCCGACGACTTTGGAGAAAGAAAGAAACAGATTATCCCTCGCTCTCACATAAACTTTCACTCTCACCCTCTTAATTAAACAGCAGTCTCAAGCAGAATCATACCTCGTTTAAATGTAAACATACGTGCTACCAATTATAATTGCTCTCCTGATACAAATATATTTCTATGTCGTTTCGTTTCTAATCACAACTAAGTAATAAATTAACATTTAATGCAAACGTGTAGAAGTTATAAAGAAATACCTTGAGTCAGATAAATATTGTACCGAATCAATTGAATCCCATTCTGTATAAAACACCAAAAATGGCTATTAGGTTCCATTTTTCTTCTATGTTTTTCTTGATGTTTTTACTCAATTTCACTTATAAAAAAAAGTCGCCTTTTAATTATATTCTTTATTTTTTCAAATTGAATTTTCTTGATGTTTTTAAACTGATTTTGCATATAAAATGACGACGTGGAATAATCCAAAATTTAATAGACAAAGACAGCCATTGCGTACTACAACTATATCTACCACTATATACAGTACATGGCTAACATAATAAAGACAGACATAGTATTTGAGTTGATTAAGTTATAAGTTAATATCGGGGGGTTAGATAAATAATGTACCTCATTAATTTAACCCCACTTTGTTCGTAACACTGGATATTGCTACTTACGTTTTATTCTTTAATCATATTTTTTCGATGTTTTTTATTCAGTTTTACTCATAAAAGGGTTACGTTTTGATTATAACTTTTCTTCTTAAATTGAATTTTCTTCATGCTTTTTAACTTATTTTAGATATTAAAAAAGTGCTATGATTGAAGATTTGAAAGATAACGACAGTCTTTCACAATATGTTATTCAGATTGTCTTTCAACAACAGTCTTGTAAAACATATATATATATATATATATATATATATATATATATATATATATATATATATATGATCATTTTATGGATACTGTATAACCTTCAGTATTAAGTTTACAACATGAGGAAATAGTTATGTTTTGATTAAATCAACTTGTCTCGCCATCCAGTTCTATTTGAAATTACCACTTTGATAAAGTCGAAAGATGTAACATGTTCATTTCATAACTTGACTAACTGTGAAACTAACATTTTTGAAATTAACTTGAATGCTATTCTTCAGCAATAAATGTCAGAAATGATTTTATGAGAATAATCATTAGTTCATAGACGATGAGAAAATAAACAATACTTTCAAATTTGTATACCATTTCCTTTAATAAACTTTTGACTTGTGTCCATAAACTCTAATCTTGAGCGTTTTGGTTGTTTGAACTTTATTTTCTGTTGGTAGAATTTGTTAAAGGACGGAACTATTGAATCTTAATTATTGATTAATCAGCGTAAATTACTTCATTTTGTGTAAATGCTTAAAAATTCTGGGTTTAGTCAAGTTGAACATAAACAAGAAAGTGAAGGGCAACATAATGTTTTTGATATTTTTCAAGTACAATGCAATAGCTAAACTATTTAAATACTCCATTTGTATTGTATGGGTTAAAAAGTATCATCATCATAATAATAATAATAATAATAATAATAATAATAATAATAATAATAATAATAATAATAGTAATAATAATAATAGTAGTAGTAGTAGTAGTAAAACATTGTTTCCCATTAAATCTCTTCTTCCTTTGGGAGACATGTACACATTGGAAAATATTCATGTTCAGCTCTGTTGAATCTGATAACTTCTATTCGGCGAGATAACAGCCAAAACGAAGTAGCTACGCTCTGTATCCACGAGACTAGCAGGAATACATACACGTGTTTGAGTGTATGTGTCCTGATAAATCAATTCAGAGCGGCTACATCATTTTGTATTCGATATCTGCCCGAAAAATATCCAACCATTTCAAATATCTCGAAAACTGGTTGTGCTGCACTGATCCATCTTGGCATGTCATCAGAGATGCATGAATAGATACACTCCCATAGGGTTACTCAGTTGCCAATGGGACATCATTCTTAGTTAGTATAGTGCATGATTGTCTCATTCACAATATCCGATTCGTAAAAGAGTTGTTTTTTGTTTGTTTGTTTTTTTGTTTCCATTTCAGTCCTGGTTTGAACCCCCACGACATCTGGCAGTGGAAAATGGGGATATTTCAAATCATCTTAGAGAATCAGGAGAACAAGACGGCGTAACTGATAGCAATCCCAATGGTGGACTTTGCAGACTGTTCTGAAAAGTTAAAGGGACGCTTGGATAAGTGTGTGATGTTCAAAAGTGAGTACTTTGAACAAAGGCACAATTGCCACACACACACACATACACACACACATATATATACATATATATATATATATATATATATATATATATATATACATATATATATATATATATATATATATATATATATATATATATATACATATGTATATATATATATATATGTACATATATATATATATATTGTTATTATATGTATTTCTTTGTTTCTTTTCTATCTTGCTCCTTTGAAATACGAGTAGCCGACTATTCTAACCGATACTCTATCTAAAACTCGCTGAATGATTGAGGGTTTGTGAATGGGGCCCCAGAGTCTGGCTTTTCTGACGGGTAATTGATTAACCTTGACAAGCATTGATGCACTTATATTTCCCTGGTAAGAGCCTTAACACTAAATCTATCAGTCAATCTATGTAGACTCCCTCGATCTCACCAAGATGGTTCGCATTTCGACTCAGAGAAGATCATAAATTTATTTCCAATTTGTTGCCAACAATTTCCCCGGAAAAATATGTACGGAATGATTTTTCTTCGAAATTCCCAGAGGAAATCTAGTTATCATCCAGTGGTTTTATGAGAATAGAATCGTAATTCTTTTTTTTTTTTCAATCTTATTTATTTATCTAATGAAACTTCCTCTATGGGCATCTCCGTTTAGAATTTACATTAAAATACGTTTTCAACATTAAATAAATTGATTCCAGTTATAAAAATGTATGAAAATTTAATTTAAAAAAATTACAAGCTTATTAGTAAAGAGAAACATTTTCCAGGCACATTTTATTTATCATTCCTAATTTTTTATGTATTTCAGCTGATAACTCTTGAAATTGCTCCATAATTTTTCTTTTACCAGATAATCTAAATTTATCTTTATACTCCAAATATGGTCGTATTATGGCGTTATGAATCTTTAGAATATATATATTTGTACACGGATATCTTGATAAAATATTTCTCCTAAGCCAACTAATTTATTCGAAACTTCGTCATTGTTTCTGGGAAAGAAGGCAGAATTTAACAAGAAGCGTATTATTAAGAATCGATCACCGTGGCCCGGTGGTAGTGGGTTCACCTCCGATCTGGTAGGTCGTGGGTTCCATTCATAGCTGAGCTATACCAAATGCTTTTAAAATGTTAACCAGTACCTCTCTGCTAAGCTCTCAGCGTAAGAGTAGGATTGAGAAAGCCTGGAGGGGGATTGGCATTGTCAGGTTATCTTGCCCAAGATAAACCCGTGAAAACAAGGATGTACCTAGGATATGGTAAAGCATAACGGTTATCAACACTGAAAATGGAATCAGCTAACTGTGATCGAGTTTCATCCACGGCTGCTTCCATCCACTTCACACGAATACCTTTGAAAAAATGATGCCCACTCTCTCTCCTGTTATGAGCGGATACCAGGGCAGTTGTTCCAACTGAAAAAAAAACACAACGTCCTACGAGGATTGATCCCTTTCTGGTGGTTAATTTCATATCCTTTCTGGCAATTACAGCAGCCAGAACGGCAACCAATTGGTTCATCTCATCGTCAAGAAAGTGGGATTAATAATCAGTCGCATAGCTCTGGATAGCTAGCGATTCAGGGGCCTAGAGAGCTTGGCTTCTTGGGGATCGCCTCCAACATTTAACGAGATTTGCTCGAAAAGAGAAAAATTAACTGGTGAAAAACAACCATAACGGTTGAATTATCATTTATGTAATAGGCGTTTGAAGATATTCTAACCATGTTTGATGAAATTTCTTTAAATTTTGACGCTAGAGTCGGTCAATAATGGACTGGTAGTGAGTTCTCTTTACATGTAGGTGATCATGGGGATTTTAGTTAGTTTCTGAAATTTTTTGTCGTCTCTATGAATGTTTACGATGTTCAATAATGTTATAATATCTGTTTGCATTGATTTAAATGTGGACTTATGTAGACTTCTTGGATGTTTATGAAACAAACTGAGTAAACTTTGGCCGCATTCCTGCAATTTTAACATGAAGTTTGAGGATGAAACATGCAAAAATATTCTATCAGCGATGTAATAAAACATTTATTCATGTACTCAATCATACGTCTTTAAATACACACACACACACACACACACACACACATATATATATATATATATATATATATATATATATATATATATATATATATATATATATATATATATATAATTTAGCCATACCACTTTCTCCCAGCAAATATGCACAAGAATAATAATATATCTTTGTCCATAAATTTGAGTGTTGACATGTGTAGGTGTGTTGTTGAATGTGCAGAAACAAACCATGTAAATTTTGGTTTCCTCAACTAAGACATAATTTTTATATATAAAACACGCGACTATTGGCAATGTAATAAAACATATATTTATGTACTCTATCGTACAGAAGTGTTCATAAATATTGTAACGAACTGAAATTTTGCCTGTATGG
The DNA here is from genome assembly GCA_963457665.1 of Thysanoteuthis rhombus. NCBI lineage: Eukaryota > Metazoa > Mollusca > Cephalopoda > Oegopsida > Thysanoteuthidae > Thysanoteuthis > Thysanoteuthis major. The sequence goes on along the minus strand of OY735236.1, from coordinate 14,399,666 downwards.
CTTCCTTTCTAGAGGTAAAAAAAAAGAATTTTACGCAAGAAGAACCTAATTTTATTGCAATTAATACAGCGGGACATGCATTTGGACACGTTTTGTTGTTCAGAATGCTATACTCCAGGAACAAAATTTTAAGAATCGAATCCAATTGTTAAATGAATTAAACCAAGTCCTGTTTTTCTATTTTACTAAATTTTCGTCAAGAATTATTCAATAAAATTGAAAAGGCGAAATAATATTGCTATTTGGAAGAGTTACCAAACTAGTTCGTTAAGTAGACTTGAGCTAGACCAATACATACCTGAAAATAATGCAATAATAGACAAGAAATAGAGTGCACTCTCGTCCATATACATAGGAAACATATTGTAGATGCAAACCAAGTAACTAATTTATATCAATGAAACATACACGCCTACATCTATAAATTAAAAAAAACTATTTTATATTTATATAACATTTACATACAGTTACGTTCGTAAGTTCTGGAACAAGAAAATTGCGGTTTTTAGCAAAACATCGTGTTTTTCAGAAAAAATCTTTAAGTCTCTGAATGAATTGCTCCCAGCACCAAGTATCATTATCATCATCAACAACATCATCGTTTTCAGGCCCGTCGTTGGACATAAACCTTATCAAAGATTTACCAGATCATTCTATCGCGGGCATTGCGTCACCAATATCTCCTGATGGAGTACAAATTGTAGTGCCATCTCATTTTCTGTTGGCCACAATTTCGCATTGTTATGAGTCGTGACATTCAGTGGTTGTCTGACATTGCGGTACGGTCTTCCCATTGCCGTTTGAGTTTTCTAAAAGATTCTATGACATCGCTGACCCCCCAGTTTGTCTCAAATACAGTGCTGTCTTGAGATACCATCATGATCCTTTCTTGTGTAATTAATATGGTTCGTAGTCAGAGAATCAATCGGTTAGGTTCCATATCTCAGCTCCATAAATGACCTTTTGGCCAAACTTTTGGCTTTTTCACGACGACCAATAGAAAAAAGCTGGGAATTTTCTTTTGTAATATAAACTGAGGATTTTTTTCAAACAATTTATTGGAGTTCAAAATTCCTTAAATGATCACGTTCCTTTGGTGAAAAATCTTGAGTGAATTGCTTTTTATTGCAGAATGTATCCTTGTGCCCTGCGTATCTCACTTTTCTAATCTCTTTGATTCTTTTTGGATTCGGTTCCTACGATAAATGGGCAAGGTTCCACAACTGCATATCTGATGAGAGGAAAAATTTTACAAGTAACTATCTGACGGTTCTATTGATAAAATCACTGATCGAAATGAATGAATGTTCTTTTTGTTTTGTTTTTTTTTTTGGTCACTTTTTATTCTTTCATGGTCGAAGTCTCCATTAGGCCCACTCTACACCTCCTTAATAAGTATTACATCTTTTTTTTATATAGATGAAGATTCCTTTGAAAGTGTAAATAATTCAGGTTAAACCATCTGTAAGATTTTCTCCTTATCTATTTATTTAATTATTCATTTCCTTCAACAACTACATCAACGACATTATCATTCTCATTCTCATTATCATTATCATTATTGATGATGATGATGCTGATAATAATAATAATAATAATAATAATAATAATAATAATAATAATTTTGACTAGCTTTTTATCTTCATCCTAACGTTCAGTTGCCTTTTATCATTACTTAGAATCGGACAGATTCTACGGCGACGATTAAATAACAGAGAACAAACAGCAAGTTCAAATCTTCTACTGATTGCACCGTTTCATCGTTGCCGTAGAATTAGATTCCGATCCAAAGTCATGATAAAAAGCAACTGTAAGTTAGGATGAGGATAAAAGCTAGTGACAATTAATAATAATAATAATAATAATAATAATAATAATAATAATAATAATAATAATAATAATAATAATGCTGGAATACTGCATCCAAGAATAAATTTGAAAAATATTTTTTCTTAAATTATTGTAACATCAAATTTGTTCTTTTCTTCGTTGCTTTGTTTTGCATCCTGAAGAGCTGGGTCCACATTACGGTGCTAGGGCGCTATAGGAGAGTATTAATTCTATCGATAATGCTTTGTGTAGTATGTTGGCTGTAGTAAGGTGATCTTTTGGACTTCGTTGATGTTGATGTTACTGGGATACGGTTGGTATACTTTTGGTCTTACTTTCCGTTCCCCTTCTTCACGAGTCACAAAACTCCGATGGCCACTGGTGCTGTACCGATCTTCAGATTCCAAACCCAATTGATCTCGAATCCCAAGTCTTTGTACTTAGAGAGCGCCTCCGTAAATTTCTGAGACGTTTCTCCTTAAACGGAAGAGTTATGTCGATGAACATTACCTCTTTTCTCCTCTGACCTTAATCACGGTATCAAGTTTGTTTCCTTCTATCTCTCAGTCAGCATGAGAAGATGTATCAATCACATTTCCACATATCTTGAATGTGGGTCTGTTCCACGTTTAATTATGGGAAGCTGATAGGATTTAGTTGCGTGGTTTTGGTCTTGTGTAGTCACTGTTTTCAACACGGTCCCTTAGCCCCTGGTATGTCTCCTGCAGGACCCCGTCTGCTCCTTTCATCCTTTTGAGGTACTACCCATGCATTATCTTGTCCTCCCAGATTTTCGGAAGTTATTATTGGCCATGTTTTTTTGTCTTCTTGTTCTCTCGTTTGTCGGAGATAGTGATCACCTCTTTTTCTATTAATGGGGTTTTAGGGATATCAAGCTCTTTCTTGAAAAGTGCAGCCTCTTTCTCAATGGAGTGGATCTGGTGCTTTGCTATTTGGTGGAGTGGTCCAACTATTTTTGACAGGTATCCATCTAAGCCGATACTGGTAGTCTTGAACGTAAGTCCAAGTTGGACTAGGCCCAGTCCCCCTGAAGCTTTTGGTTGGTACAGCCTGTCGACATCTACTCTGGGTGGAGCATCTTTCCTCTCTTAATGATTTAATACAGCTTCGAATTGGTGACGTTGACGCTTTATGTTACTACGGTTATCGCTAGGTTGTTTATAGCTTTTAGCCTATTGACTGTTTTCTTATTTTGTTTTCGATTTATTCTTAGTAGTAGTATCCGTAGTAGTAGTAGTAATAGTAAACGCTTTGTTTTGCATCCCGTTGGAGTTGCCATTTTATTGACTATTTTGTGCAGTATGTGGGCTCTTCCGAGTAGGACGATCTTCTCGACTGACTGGATGTTGATGTTGCCTGGGATACGATTGGTGAATATCTCCGTCTTCTTATTTACGAGTCCTAGAGCTCTGATATTCACTGTTGTTATTTCAGTCTCCATTTGCCGTTCATCTCGAATTCCAGGGTTTCGTATCTGGAAAGCATCTCTATAACTTTCATGGAAGTATTTTTTCCGGATGACATTGCTGTGTCGATGAGCATGCATCTCTTTTCTTTCTTGTTTTTGATAACAATGTCAGGTTTTTTTCCTTCTATCTCTCTGTCAGTATGTCCTACAGGATGGTGACATCGTTGTTTTAGTGATTGTGCTCGGCTGATGTTCATATCACCTGTAAGCAATTTTGATTTTAGTACAGGTATGTTACAGCTTCGTTATTCCCGTGTGTGTACTCGGTCTTTGTCAGTTTCAGGTGGCCTCAAGCAATGTTGTCAATAGTTTCCTCGTACTTTCCCAAAAAATCCTGCATTGTGGGTTCGTTCCATCCTTGATTGTGCAATGGTAATATGATGTATCAGCCTCTTTATCACGGCTTCCAGTATGGCGCTCTTCAACCACATGCATGTCTTTTCTTGATGCACATCTGCTTCTTTGATTCTCCTTTGGTACTTCCTGTGTAACACCGTGTCTTGCTAGGTTTTTCTGTTTTTTATGTTACTTTTCTTTCTTCTCCTTCTAATTATTATTATTATTATTATTATTATTATTATTATTATTATTATTGTTGTTGTTGTTGTTGTTGTCGTTGTAGTATAAGAAGAAGAATGGAACAGCACTGAAACTGAAATAACCTTTCCAGAGTGCAAGGCTGGGTGCAGTGTATGTAGATTCTAGGACACCCAGTCAACAGAATATCCCATTTGACCTCACTACAGACCAAAGGGGAGTGGAGCGTGATATCATTGACCTGGCTGCTGGAGCTGCCAGAAAAGTTGATGTCCACCCGCCTTGAAAATTGACGTCCAACCGCCTTAAGAGTTGTCAAAGTTGACATCCACCCGCCTTGAGAGGTGTCCTTTTAGACTACAGGGCCCAACCTACTTTACTATTTCACTTAAAGCTTTTGTGGGTTAAAGAAGTGTTAGATAGATATCTTTCCCAAGGGCATTAGTACACAGTGAACATGAACAGCTTCGACCTGTGTTCGAGCTCGGCTTGCCGATTCCATTTTCCAAACCGTTAACCCTTACATCACTCACATCTCTATTATTTTATTAGCCAAAAGGCAAAGAGCACAATAACGTAAAAATATAAATTATAAGGTCATCAGTGTCTTCATGACTAGAAACACTAATTATTGGAAAAATAATGATCTTTGGCAGAGTTCCTTCCCTTGTAAGTCCAAAGATATTACATTGTGAAAGGAAAACAAATTAAGAAGAAAAAATACTCGATCAGGGTGCGCCTCTTATTCTTTCTTCCAATTAGAAACAATCAACCAACATTGTCGATATAGTTTTCTTTCGTTTTTAAGCTGGGGTGGCTGGCTGGCTCTGAATTTATGTCTTGTGCGTAAAAGCGGCATCAATTGAGCTATGGGTTGGTAATTTAAAAATATACTCATTATATTTGGGAAAACTACCCTCCAGAATTGGCATTTTGAGGAGTTCAATTTGCAATGTAAGTTTTTGTTAGATTAGTCCCTTACTTTGCGTCCAACAGCATTCACACTTTTTACTTTTTTAGTGATCACTGTCCAACAAAAGGCGAGAGAAAAACTTATTCATTGATTACCCTTTTTTCAAATTCTTCAACTGATCACCCCCAACACGGTATGCAGCCGAAAGTCATTGGTCATGTGACGGTTTTTATTGCGTGACTTTTCAAACCTGTTTCTTAATTAAGTTCTGTTAAACTAATGTTCATCTTTTGCCTTTTAACTGCAAAATCGTTAATGAATCAGAAAGAAGATAAGTAACTTAAAAGGGTTTATTACCACGATCAGCTTTCGACTGGCTATTTTTTTTTTAAAAAACAAAATCCTTTTCGTTATTATTGAAAGACATAAAAACTAAAATGTTTTTACTTATTACTAGTATATCCTTGTCGTAAAGAATGACAGCAATATTAAGTAACGTTGCATTTTCAATCACGTAAAAGCTTAGATAAAGGAATCAGTATGGACAGCAAATACCTAAGTAACCTAAGATTTGCTAATGACAACATCTTTTGGGAGAAAAAAACGTCACTATATCCAAGTAATGCTAGACGAACTGAACAAAGAGAGCAATAAATTTGACCTTCACATGAACTTCAGTAAAACAAATGCCATGAAAGACAAATGTGTTGAGGAATAAAGTAGACCACTGCATCTACCAAGGACAACGAATCTCCAAGAAACCCTCAAAAAAAAGAAGAAATCAAGTGAATAGTCACTCTATGATAGCAAATTTTTGTTTGAGGAAGCTCAATCTTTAAGAACAAGAAAATCCGAATAGTCTGTAAAAGAAGCGTATACAACCAATGCATCCTCCCGATAGTCACCTGGAACTGGAACCTTACCAAGATATTGGCCCTCAAAATGAGAACCATGCAACGTGTGAATGAGAGAATCATTTTCAACATCAATGGAGAGATCACAAAACTTTACAGAAAACAGGAGTCATGGATATCATAAAATCCATTGGAAAATGCAACTGATAATGGGCTGGACATGGAGAATGTCAGACAACCAATAGACATCCTGACTCACAATGTGGATCTGAAGAGATCATATGTGAAATTGCAGCCGGTAAAATATTAAAAGTTCAGAAAGTATTGTCTTCATGGCGCACATGATAAAGAGTTCTGGCGAATCCTGGGAAAGATCTGTCCAACAACGGATGCCAAAAAGCTGCCGATGATGATGATGATGATGATGATGATGATGATGATGAAAAGCTCAGAATATAAAGAAGTGAGGGGCTGCTCCGTTTGAGAAATATTCATAGAATTTAAATATCGTAGTGAACAATCATATTTCTCTTACAAATAACGTAATTTTGAAAGTCGTCCGATGGAAGTAATTTTGCTTTAAAACATGAAAACTATTTCCATTCTCTCAGAATTTATATAACCCTCAATGTGTGTTGCTCAGTTGTACGGTTGGTTAATCGATTAGTCTGTCCCGGGAACATGTCCGATCAACCAACCACCATTCTGTGTATTATATGTTAGATTATTATTTGTACTGATTGAGTTTTATCGGTTGTGGTTGGAGGCTTCACTTGGAGATCAAGTGACTAAATAGATACTCCATGGCACTCCTCAGCATACTAGCCAACTCTACTAATACTGTAGCCTCATCCCTCTCCTCTTCACTTTCTTTTCCTTTTTTTTTATTCATCTTCTCTGCCTTTTCTTCTAACACCCCTTTCTCCTATTTCTTCATTGTAACCCGTTCCTCCGATTCTAATGTAAGTTATTCAATATTCTGTGTTGGTTAGTTGCTCACTTGATTGTTTGGTTCATCTCTCTCGGGGAAATAGGAGTATGACATTTTAATTTAAATTTCTCAACATTTTACCTCCTTCGTCATACCTCTCAAGCTAGTCACTGTTACACACCACCCCTTGAACGAGCACAACAGCCACCAGCTCAGCCATCGTAAAAAGGTGGGAAGGGAACAAGCAAGACTTTTTTTAAAAGAGAAGCACAGCAACTTTCGACCCACCAAATGTAAAAATTTGGAAAGCAGACGAGTAAAAACTTAAAAGAGAAGCACGAAAACTCATAAGAAACCCAATGTAAAACGTGGGAAAGGAACAGACAAGACTTCTTGAGCGATTATTTTGTTTGGTGAAGAAAAGTAAAACTGTCCATGATATTCCTTTATAATTAATAAAGCAGTCGTCACTTTCGATGACATAGAAACCACTAATAATCATTATAACTACTACTAAAATTATCATAACCTTAATTAACCACCACCAACAGAAGTAAAAATGCTATAATTGTTAGAAATGTATGTCTATATTCTCTCTATTCTTTTTCTTTCTTTTTTTTTTGCATTTCTGCGTTCCGATATTATTAAGTCTAAAAAAATATTTTGTTGAATTATGCAAACAAATATGAGAGATAGAATTAACACGCTGAAATATTTCGATCGACAGTTATAATGGACGAATCACTTAATAGGAACAAAAAAATCGAATCACCTAAAAGAAACGAAAACAGTCAAATAACTTGAAAGGCAAAGAATAGTTGAATCACTTGAAAGAAACAAAAATTGTCGAATCACCTAAAAAGAACGAAAATAGTCGAATTACTTAAAAGGGGCAAAAATCGTCGAATCACCAAAAAGAAACAAAAATAGTCGAATCACTTGAAAAAACAAAAATGGCTTAATCACTTAGAGGGGGCAAAAATAGTCGAATCACTTAAAAAGAACATAAGTCGTCGAATCACTTAGAAAAAATAAAAACGTCGAATCACTTGAAGGAAACAAAATAGTCAAATCACCTAAAAGAAACAGAAATGATTGAATCACTCGAAAGAAACAAAAAGTTGAAACACTAGAAAGAAACATTAATAGTCAAGTCACTCAAAAGAAACAAAACTAGTCCAATCACGTGAAAGAAACATAAATTGTTGAATCACTCAAAGGAAAAATCGAATCATGTAAAGAAAACCAGAACGTCGAATCACTTTTAAGATACAAAAATAGTCGAATTGTTAAAAAGAAACAAAGAAGTCGAATCACTTGAAATAAACAAATATAGTTGGATCATTTGAAAAAGACAAAAGTAGTCGATCTTGGAACCAAAATAGTTGAATATTTTCAAAAAAAATTAAAAATCGTTGAATCACTTAAGAAACAAGAGAAAGTCGAATAACCCAAATGAAACAAAAATTATCGAATCACTTAAAAGGAAGAAAAATCATCGAATTACTAAAGAAACAGAATTGTCGAATCACTTAAAGGAAGCAAAAATCGTTGGATTGCTAAAGGCAAAAAAGGTTTGATTTACTTGAATGAAAAAAATTGTTGGATCATTTTAAAAAAGCAAAAATAGTCGAATTACTCACAAGACACAAAAATTGTTGAATCACTTGAGAGAAACAAAAATTGTCGAATTACCGAAAACAAATATAGTTGGATCATTTAAAATAAACAAGAATAGTTGGATCACTTGAAAGAAACCAAAAGAGTTGAATTACCTAAAAGAAACAAAAATCGTCAAATCACTCAAAAGAAACAAAAATATTCGAATCACTTAAAAGGCATGAATCTTCCTGTCACCTGAAAAAAAGTCAAAAGTCAAATTAAAAGGAACAAATATTTTTGAATCACCAAAAACAAACAAAAATATTCGAATCACTTAAAAGGCATGAATCTTCCTGTCACCTGAAAAAGAAGTCAAAAGTCAAATTAAAAGGAACAAATATTTTTGAATCACCAAAAACAAACAAAAATATTTGAATCACTTAAAATTATCAAAAATAGTCGAATCACTTTTTTTAAAATTGTTTGAAAGAAACAAAAATAGGTGAATCATTTGAAACAAGCGAAGATAGTCGAATCACTTAAATAAAGTCAAACTACTTAAAAGAGATAAATATCTTCGAATCACTTGAAACAAACAAAAATCCTCAAATCACTCAAAACAAACAAAAATGGTCGAACCACGTAAAAGAAACTTGATAGAAATAAAAATAGTCGGATCAATAAAAGAAATAAAAATAGTTGAATCACTTAAAAGAAGCAAAAATTGTCGATTCGTTTAAAAGAATAATGAAGTGAATCACTGTTACAATTTCGAGAGAAATCTTCGAATACAGATCACGGTGTCCTAGTAGTAGTGCTCGCTTCCGTTTTTGCATTTTGTGGGTTCGATTCATGGTTGAGTCATACAAATACCTCTAAAAATGGTGCTCACTACCTCTTTGCAAAGCACTCTGCATAAAGATTGGGATTAAGGAAGCCTGGAAAGAGATAGTCTCCTGTGAAAACCTGGATGCCCCTGTGACATGGTACAGGGGACTGAAAACCCTGACCTGAGTTACAGGATTATGAGTTATGAATAAACATCTTGAAATGTCGAAGGCTTCAGTTGTCAAAATTTCAACAATAGTAATACTGTTCAAAAATTAATATTACCATTTTTTTATATTAGCATTTTCAAGAATATTTTGCTGAATAAACATTAGTAGCTGTATCCGTAGAAATCCAATGGAGTAACTTTTGAGGATAGAATAATATATAAATATCATTAATATAACAATCATCTTCTCTAGAAACTTGCATTGATTCTAACCTCTTTTCAACCCCTTTTCAATGCACTTCTATAACAATATAATTCACAAATAATGTCTACAGAAAGATATAGCGATTACTTATTATATTCAAAATCCTTTTTTTACCACTTACTTTTTTGATAATTTTCGGTTGTCTTTCTTTATGCCAACCTAAATCAGGCCGTCAGTCTACGTCAATGAGAAAACAGTGCAGATTGGAAAGAAAGAATAAGCTCCCCTTGAGACTCGAAATCACGGCAATCCTTGTCACAGGGAATCCTTGTTTAATGCACCAGCCCTTGTACCATCTTAACTTCAGAAGATTTATAGCTCGCAGAAGTCCAAATCTGAACTTTAGACCAACTCTCTATCCCGATATCTCTATCCATGTGCATCTGGAAGCTGATTGAGTACACTGTGTTACAAGGGTGGAAGGGATTGGAAAAGTGAAGTGAAAAAAAATTGTAAGAATAAAGTCCTGGTCTCGACCAGAATTGCAAGGATCGCTAAACCGATGCATGCAATGGAAACAGGTACTTAGTCATCGGCCTTATATTCCAATGGGGTTTGTCTCTTAAACGAAAGAATTTGGTTATGCTAATCGGGTACATGAAAGTGAACCATCTAAAACACACGAGAATACAATTGAATATAAAGATGTAGTTCAGTTGATCAGGATGATAATGAGAATGAAGGTGTATCTGTGACAGTCCGAGACATCATAGAATCCATTAGAAAACTCAAATGCCAATGGGCTGGTCATGTTCCAAGGAGGGCAGACAACCAGTGGACATCACGACTCACAACATGGATCCCCAGAGATCACAAGCGAAACCAAAGCTGGGAGAACATACGATGGAGGGACGAACTAGAAAAGTTCAGAAAGTAATGGTTCCGGGACGCCCATGATAAATATATCTGGCAATGTCATGCAATGACTGACAATAAAAGAATGATGATGATGATGATGATGATGATGATGATGATGATGATGATGATGATGATGATGATGATGATGATGATACTGCCTCCACCAATAAAAAGGATTGGTATAATACAGAATAAACCCAACCGGGAAAAATAAAAGAAAAACAAATATCTATTGATATGGATGCAGTTAAGGAGTTAGGGGAGATTGTGCCCAGTGATATAATGGAAGACAGACATTTGAATAGTAATGAGACAAAAAGAGAAATGAGGGTTACAGATGAGAATCATATTAATGAAGTTAGTTTTAGTGATGTATAAGATCTGGTACTTGAAAAATAGGGAAATCATGCAGTAAAGAGAGAAGTGGGGTATTTGGGGAAAATGTATTTCCACCAGATGGATATATATTATAAAGGAAGTAGGTGATAAAATCACAGAAAAGCCAGGCTTGTGGGAAAGGGCTTTGAAGAAGGATGTTAAGATGAAATACAGAAAACCTCTTCAACTTGTGAGAATCTCTTAGGCATATTTCATCTATCATAGTGTAGGAAGTTGAAAATTCATGCTGTAGATGTTAAAACAGCATTTTTCAAGGGAAGAGATTTCAAGGTTGTATCTTCAGTCACCGAAGAAGTACAATGTGAACATAAAGACTTGGCTTTCAGAAGATCATTTACCAACTTTGATCAGAATCTCTTCATTACTACAATGTTTCTGGTCCAACTACTACTACTATTTCTTATATTTCTATAATTATGCCCAGTTGATGTAAAATGCACGTTAGTTCTTTGTCAAAACAGGATGATATTGCCATTACTTAAATCAAAGATTGTTTTTGTTTTAATTTTGCCCAACAGAAGTGGAATCTCAATATCAGTCCATTATGTTTCATTTAAACAGCTCACAGAAACACAGGAAACCTAACATTTTGATAACAACAAACAGTGATGCCCCTAATTTGAATGGTATGTGTCTTCCACAGCAATGCATTTTCTGTTTTTCTGTAGAATATAAGGATTGAATAAAACTAAAAAGTCAGTTAGATTGAACCACATACGGTTATAGAGCATATAGTGTCTATCACTGTTGTATCATTTACTTCCATTGCAAACCCAGACTGAGGAGATAAATGATGTCATTAGAACGATATTAACAGTATCTGTTTCCGAGGCATCCCGATAATTTTGTCATATGAGTATTACAAGATTTGTCTGCGCAATCTTTGGTCTATTGGTATTTAGAATCACAAGACCGACATTTTAGTATTACTCCATTAAAAGACGGATTCAACTTTCCTGATTATAGTTTGACATCCGTACAAACTTTAGGGAATCATTTTATTTGGAAGCGGTGGTCATCAGTGCCACTGCGAGTCACGAAGGCAGACTCTTCTTTGAAATTGAATGACATCCTTTTCAATTGATGCTTTTGTCCCAAAGATTCGATTTAGGAACGATTTCATAGAATTAAATTTTTAATCATTACATGCTGTCAAAAGCAACTGGCAATCATTTTGGCGATCATCTATGAGCTTCAATTTTAATACTGCCTCAAAAAGTACCATCTCGTTCTTTTTGCATTGATAGTATTTTTATTTGAATACGATCACATGATCAGAGATATTCATATTATCGTCTCTTTGGAATTTATCAAATTCTCTGTAAGCAGCTTGGGGCCTGTCTATTTTATTCTTCTCAAAACATTCGTCCAGCTCTTCCATCAAATTGTCAAACCTATCGTCACTATTCGAATCACCAGGGTTTATTTCCTTGGCCTTGAAAAATCAATTGACAGCAAGGCTTCTTGGCAACTAGCACTATGCACAGTATTCAAGCTGATTTTAGAACTGCTGTCGTCTGGATTATCTAGATTCTTCCTCGGATTTCTAATTCTTCAAATCTTTTCATTAGGGTTTTCGGAATTGTTCCAAGCGCGCTAATAATGTTCAAATCCTTGTTGCTTTCCCAATTCCAAGTGGGTTGCCTCAGTAATGTTTATTCCTATACTCTTTAGTAACTAATTTGCTGCGTTCGCTCAAAATGTGATTGTCACATCACTGTCTCGGCACAAGCAACATTTCCTAGTCTTTTTCTTATCTGAGTTTTCTTCAGTAGTAGTACTCAGTGAACTTTCACATCTGTATTAACTGATTGATTCTACTGGTGATCAACTGAAATAAAGTTTTCTTACTCGTAATATGCACATGAGTGAAAGACCAATGGGATACTTCATAAACAGAAATTGTTAACATCGTTATAATGGCATCATCAATCGAGGTACTTCCCTCACTATAGTTGCTGATTTTATTAATGCTGTTGTACTATTCTCTTGTACAGGGCTTCTCAAACATGGATTAAAACCCTTTCTAGGGTTGCATAAAGAATATTGGAGGTTGCAGAATTTCCTTTCTTGATTTAAAGAATAATCATTCAACTGAAGTTGTTCTTTTTCATCTCTATACAAAAATGTACTCTTACCGGTGCTCATTGTAAAATGATACGATGCTATTCACTATTTTCTAAATCAATTAAGTTTTTATCACGCTATATCAATTCATTTTTAAAGAGTTTCTTCCGTAATAAACACTCTAAAATTTGACATAGATTACAAATACCTTTCAATTTTTCAATTATTTTATTTGTGCCTAGGTTTAAATACTGATAGATTATCAATGAAAACATTAGTCGTTATAACTATTGTTTGTTATCAAAATTACTGAGGAGTCACGGAAGGGTTGCAATATCGAAAGTAGTCGGAAAAGATTTGCCTAATCGCGAGAAATTGGCCTCACCAGAAAGGCTCGCAAATAGTGCTCATGTTTTTGTTGAGGCCTATTTTTCACGAATATTTTGTTTTGTAAACCAATACACACATTAAAAAGGATCGCAAAGAAATAGCTCAAGTACAAATGGATCGTCAAAAAAGAGCTTCATCACGAGGGGGTTGCCAAACATTGGCCTCATTTAAAGGGATCGCAGGAAATTAGCCTCATCACGAAGGGACGACAAAAAATTGGCCTCATCGAAAAGGGATCGCGGATAAGTTGGCCCCATCAAAAAGGGATCGCGGATAAATTAGCCTCATCGAAAAGGGATTGCGAATAAGTTGGCCTCATCAAAAAAGGATTGCAGATAAATTGACCCCATCAAAAAAGGATCGCAAATAAATTAGCCCCATCGAAAGGGGATCGCAGATAAATTAGCCTCATCAAAAAGAGATCGCAGATAAATTAGCCCAATCAAAAAAGGATCGCAGATAAATTGGCCCCATCAAAAAGGGATAGCAGATAAATTGGCCTCATCAAAAAGGGATCGCGGATAAATTGGCCTCATCAAAAAAGGATCGCGGAAAAATTGGCTCTATATTTGCTCCATCTAATACACCATTACTACTTTCTGGTGAGTGTATTACGGCTTGAGAAATTTTTTGTGTGTTTTGAATTGAGAACCTCGTAGCATTCATCTTAACGAATCCAGCCTAGAGCAAGCAGAGGATGGCTATTTTTGTCGACGTTTTCGCGAATTGCGTAACATAAAAGTGCGATGGAAATAGAGAGAAATGATGACAAACAAAAGCTAAAAGGTTTTAACAGAAAAAGATACCGTCGAAAAGAAAGCAAACTCATGAAGATAAATAACGATGCACAACTCGCTACCCCAATCAATAAGTGAACAACCGTAGCGTCAAAATTTGAATTCGTGTAAAGGAAATTCTGTTGAAGAATTAATGTGGTCGGAACAAATTCTATTCATGACATCACTGGCATTTTCCATTAGGAAACATCTATAACAGAGTAAAAAGAAAAACAACTAAAAATATCTAATCTTCAGAATCTAAATATCATTGATAAACACGTCACAATAAGGTCCCTAAAAGACATTTTTTTCCAAAAATCAAAAAAAGCATTTTTGGAATGGGTTTAGTTGAGTACTGGACCCAATTTCCAAGTCTGTTGACAAAATGGTATGGGACCTACAGACTCATAATCAAACACATAAACAAACAAGTGCAAATATAAAAAAGGATAGAACCCTTTGCCATCTTTGGTGGCTATGATCGTTCTAATAAGGAATGCAAAATGCACGTCTACACATATGTGTGTACTCATACTTACCACATACGCACGTGCCACATATGCACATATATACACACATAATCACATCCATACGTGCACACACAGGCCACATATGCACACATATACACTTCCGTACACATTCCACGTACTCAGTAAGACTGACATGCACACATTCATTACTCATATCCACACGTGTACACAGAGGCTTCATATGCACACACATACACTTACCAACATATGTCACATTCACACGTATACACATATATACTGAAGAGCTTTAATACCATATACGTATGTGTGTGTTTGTGGTATGTATATGTGTGTGTGTATTCTGCATATCTAATAGAATCGTGCAAGGAAAACGCATATATTTCGGAACCAGGAGCCACTTGGTGATCTCATACCTCTGCCAAAAGTTCAATCCAATCGAAAAAAATTCCTTGATCCGTCCCAAAATGTAATCACTTCTCTTTCACTCTATGGTCCACACTTCAACAAATTACCTTGAATTTCACAGAACTATCGTGTTGACAGACAGACAGAATGTGGTGAGGACGGAAGGAATTACACGGGGTAACACATACACTTCTCCAACTTCATTGGCAAGGATAGATATGGAAGATTCTTGTAAGAACAAATGACAATAAGAATGAGTCTAGACCTACACATATCATCGTTCTTCACTTGGACCCTCATGGAGGGTAAGAGGTTGGTATGTACACATGATAAATTGTTAGTAAAACCCACTTCCGGCTTACCAGGCCACTGGAAGCTTCTTTCTGAGTATGACAGTGGTATTCCCTAATGGTCTTCGATCCAGGTACTGATCAGGGTCGATGTTGCTTAATTTCGGTGATCTTACGGGAACAGTCATCTCCCACGTGATTTTGTCGAAACCTCGTAGACTTTATTCCTAGTCCTTGCGCTAGGTGCTCAGTTAATATGACTTGAGTACCATTTTCAAAGTCTTCAGCATGACTGGTTAGTGGATCGAACCAAACCCTACAAAATGTGAGCACTCTGCCTTTTGGCCACGGGGATCATGTAGGAATAAGGAAAGTCGCTGTAATCAGTTGAATTCTTTGCAAATAGACTCCATTATCTGACAAATATGTCAGTTTGAACTGGGTCGTGGCAAAATACGAGAAGCAACAGGAAGTTAAGCGAAGCCAAGATATCACTTATTACCAGTAAAAATTGTTCTAATCAATGAATAACCCTAAATTGAACGTCAAAATATCTACAACAATGCACTGAAGGGATCGATTGATCTCCACTGCTGGAGAAACTATTTCAGTTTCGAAATATATATAAGTAAAAATTGGCTACATGTTTGATACTAATTGGAATAAGTCATGAATTGGTGATGTAATTAACTCATTAGTTTCCATGCGATGAACACAAAGCCGAATTTGTTCAGTCGTTTTTTAGTCGATTCAATGGGAAATCGTTTGTACGCATCTGTCTGTATAGCCTTCCTAACTAAATCAATGAGCTTTTGTGTGGATTCGTGATGTGAAATTACCATTAATATAGACTGGTCTATTTGAACTGATATTCTTATCTTGGTTGTTATTATCACAATGTTTCAGCCATTGTATCCTCCGAGTTTTTTCAAGGGCCTATCATATTCGGAATTTCGTCTTTGGAATTTCGATTTGAGCATTTTATACAATGGGGTAAACTACTCTCATTTTACTGCTTATGTTATGGTGAATCTTGTAATAACTCGTTTGTGCTACGCTCTGATAACCCCCTCGGTAGGCCTAGCATAGAATTAGATACTAGGACAGGGATTCGATTTGGGGTTCCAAAATTCCAACACTAATTGTTTCAGTTGATATAAGTATGTAGGTCGTGAGTTCCATTCTTGGGTTGGGAAGGGAAATCCATATATTCAGGTCCAGTGGAACGAACAGGGGAATCTGGTTTGAAATTCTGAGGACGTCACCAAGTACGACAGGCACTTGGAGAAGGAGAATACAACTTGAACGTTTTGTCTCAATAACTAAGAGCAAGGCAACATTTCGAACAAATCAGTTTGTAATAATTCAGTGAGATTTGTATCAATCCATAAATTCCACCCAACGTACACAAAACTAGATACACATATACATCATTAATGATCTTTAGTCTAAGACTAAATTTGACTTAGTTTTTCTACTGTAACAAGAACAATCTTCACCATAGGGGAGTAAAGTTAACAATCCTATTCCATGATTTGAAATTACGACCAACTGAGAGGTAGGCATAGCTCTTAGTGACTGAGCTAAGTTGATAAACTTATATATATAAGAGAATTTGTGTCAGAGATACGCAAGGGCTTATTTCACTCTGATAAATGAATACATCTATGAAATGAATATTTCCCTCCTTGGATTTGAAATTACAAACAACTGACTTATAGCTGGCTCTCCTAATGATTAACACAAGCTTACTAATTTCACATATCAACAAAGATTTATTTTACTGATACAAAAAGGCTATTTCATTCACGTAGAATTCATACGGAACAAATATTTTATACTTCTTATTTATCATATATATTATATAAAAGTTGCAGAAATCATTTTCGGTCCGCATAAAAGCAGGAGTAGAGTTTGACCTTGCTGCAGCCAAGCTTGATTATGTTATATTCATCTTGGATTTTACACATTTTTGACAAATTTCGGAGTGATTTGTAAATAATCATTCAGTCACTTTCATTGCTTACAGTTCTTCCATTATTTTTTCTCTCCTAAAAATAAGTAATCATTCAACTCCCAGATCTACTTTCCTATTTCCTCAATTTTCTCTACGTATGAACTGAATGAATAGCGTTGTGCGAAACTCCAGTTTCTTTCCTCGCCAGGAATCTGCTCCGAGTAATATAATCGCATTTCCTATTCATTATTTAAGTCAATTCCTTCTTTTCCCAATATATTCTCACTTCCAGGGATTCTATAACTCAATTCTGCAACTTGTTTTGTAGGTTTCATCAAGAGAAAATGGGACAGTCTTATGAAAACTTTCTAAGCATTTTTCTTTGGGTGGGGGGAACAGAAGTCTTACGTCCTTTTTGTAGCTCTGAGCATTTTGAAACCTTGACATGTTCATTCTTTGAAAAGGCAATGAAGAAGTAATATTAAAATTAGCCCACTGTCCTGTAAGCACTTGGATACATTATTATCAAAGTCAGCAATATATTTTCTTATACACTGTTGAGTCAGCAATATATTTCATATATATTCTGATAAGTTACGTTTACACAGTTGAGTTATATATGACATCTTTTGTACAAAGTGGAGAAAAAATATGAAAGTATCTTTGGGGTTTACTCAGCTTTTTATCGCTAGAGCAACCAATCAACAAGTGTGTGCCATTTAGAAATTAAAAATTACGGAAAATAAATTGGAGCATTTACTTGGCAATGTAGTCAACCGGTAATTTTCTTGCATGACAAGTGAAAAATTTCGACGGAATAACGTGACAATCATCATCATTGTCCAAATAACATGAGCACAAGTGGAAGATTCTTGTATTATTTTTCTTTCTGAAAATTTACATGTTGATCCCAGATTACTTCCAAGAATATTCACTGACAAGAATAATTTTTTCAGCAGATTTCTTCAATGAAATCGTATTAACCACTCTATCATAATAAGCTCAACAAAGGAGACACTTACATCTAAGGTCTAACAAAAGAAGACAACCTATTTTAGTAGACTTCAGGTTCTCTAGTGGATATTTCACACAGAACCAAACGACAAAGACGAGAATCATTTTGAAAATCCACTGTATTCAAAAGATTGTTTTGCGAAAAAGCTTTATAATTATTTTTTGACTACTATTTACCTTCATCTTGTGGTCTACGGATAAACACTATAATTCTAAAGTAAAGAATAAATTCCCAACGTGACTCAAAGCTCGTGTGGCTTCCCTGTGACAAGAAAGACGTAAGTTAGAGTCTCGGTGCAGATTGGATGACACAAGGCATAAAAAAATTGGGTCTGTCACGTTTTCCTATATGCATGTGTGCCTGTGGGCGTTAGAGTGTATGCGCCTGTGCGAGTAGACTCCGGAAAGTGTCCGTGTGTCCATGTCACTATGTGAGTAACTGCGTGCTTTGCTGTCTATTTCCCGTCCACTAGACATATTTGGTCAGGCCACTTCCTCTATACGTGGTTTGTCATTATATATGTGATGTATGGTTACATCATATGTGTATGAATATGCGTTCTGACGTTATTGTCAAAATATCCACTATATATTGAGTGGATATGTGCATGCGTATGTGTGTCGATATGGTAAGCTGATAGGGATATTGGCTCTAGAAGAATCATTAGCAGTTTTTTGGTGGGTGGCGTCCACTTGCCTGCTTTCATAGGGGCAGTTCTCTCGTGTGAAAAAGGTTACTAAGTGGAATTCGCCAAGTCGTTTGTCATTCGTTGGGCAGAATAAAAACCGAGATGCATTTCAGTTGCAAACTGTCTTATTGTACCTTTCTGGTGATATGAGAATACCTGTGCGTATAGAGAAGAGAAGAACGGGAAAAGCATTGATTCTTAGAAAAAAAAACTATCTTTCTTTATTGCATAAAGGTGGGAATATTTTTCCTGTTCACGGTGCTCTCAGAGTTTCGTTCCCAAATCTCATTCCGTTCTCAACGACTTCGTTTGAAACACAACGACATTTCATATCAAGGATGCACCTGCATAGATTGTGCAATGGATGTTTTTCGACCAAACAAAGACACGTGCACAGGATGCAATGTGTTAAAGCAACAATTTCGGATGTTCTTATTGTTTATTTCCGATCAGTACTGTTTACTCACAGCCCTAGATTGTCAGCCTGGGTTAATTTGTGATTGGAAAACACATAAGATCTAGGAAGCACTCAGAGAGGACATACCTCTGCCAACATCAGTGTCAGGGGGGGGGGGTAATTGTAAATGTACATGGATCAACCCCAAAATTAAATCAATTCTTCAATAGCCTACTGTCTAACCTTCAACAAAATATCATTGAAATTATTTGGCAATCTCTCGATATATCGTGTGGACCAACATAAATCTTTGACGATATTATATTTTTTGTGTACATGAATGCAATTTAGGCGGTAACTGTGCATGTAACCCGCTCCAAAATTGAATAATTCCTCCTGTAGCCTATAGTCAACCCTTTCACAGAATTTCATAGATATCCATTCGGTACTTTTGCAGATTTTGACGATATTATGAGGCTCGGACATAGTTACAACGAAGGGGAGGTAATGTGTATGGATTTGCTCAAAAATCCAACAGATTCTCCCGTTTTATCTCTCCACAGAATTCCATTGTGAGTGATTGATAACTTTCTGAGATATCGTGTGGGCTGTCAGGAGCGTATACATAAATGTAACTTAAAAAAACGGAAAAATATCCTTCGATCGGAAACAAATTACTGGATCAGCACCAAACTTTTACCAAACCTCCCTTACCCTGTTCCCTATCCTCCCATAAGATTTGAAATTCCTCCAGTTCTTTCGGAGATATCATGTGTACAGACGAACGAATAGACGAACCAACAGATTAACACACAAACAGACACGATCCAATAAATACACTTCTTTTCAGGTTCGTTGTCGGAAGTAGATTTAAATGAAGGTAAATAGTGGTAAAAAAACGTAAATAATGAGTTACAACACTTTATCTAATACATATTAAAAAATAAAATAAACATTCTCCTACATAGAAAGCAGAACTTTAAATTTAGACAAACAAGAAGAAAGATTTGTTTTTTGTTCAAGTGAGTGTATCAGCTAATTAATCACTTTAATTTAAATTACAAATGATTTTTCTGTACGTCAATAAAGTTAGAATTCTTGTTTGTTTGGGAAAAATCAAGTGTTTGTGAATTAATTTCCTAATTAAGGAAAGAGATTTTTGAAAGCAATAAACACCCTGAAGACATAAAAAGATGATAGCAAACAATGTCAAGAATCTTATGTAAAACAACCGTCATTGAAAGACGAACAAATTCAATTATTTCAGTATAATGTCTTTTATATACATTATTAATGAATTGGGTTTTTTTGTTTTTTTTGCTTTATTGAATGCTTATCTGCTGTCTCTACTCATATAATGTGTAGTACAGCGATATCATTTGTCAAGGATTTTTTTTTAATTGTTTATATTTTGCTGGATTAAGATATTTTTTCTGCTTAGTTTGAATAATTTGGATATACCTAAATGACTCTATATGTGTGTATGAACGTGTATGTAGGTTCTTTTATTTGTTTTCTGGAAGATTGCGTAGCACCTATTTCCCCAAGATGTTTTACATACTATGAATTTTGACATTAAAAACATATCCTGTTTCTGAATTTGATAAATTGCCGGAAACAAGAGCAAGTACGTTTTAGACTTGCCCTCGGGAAAATATGTTTCTGATGCACCCTCCAACAAATACGTTATTGATGCACCCTCCAGCAAACATGTTTGAGATATCATCGTCATCATCATCATCAGTCTTTTATCGTCTGTCGTTGGAGATAGACCCTACCTGGGATTCGCTACATCTCTCTATCGTGGGCATCGCAGAGTCAATATTTTCTGAATTTGTCTAGTTCGTCCCTCCATCTTATATTCGGCCGGCCTCGGTTGCACGTATGATCTCTAAGGATCCATGTTGAGTCGTGATATCCATCGATTGTCTACCATTTTTACAACATGGCCAACCCACCGCCATTTGAGATTTTATGATGTCTTAGACTGTTTTTCTCCCTGATATACTGTGCTGTCTTGTGATCCCTCCATGTGAAGTTGCTCATGATTCTTTCATGTGCACGCTGCAATGGTTCTCAGTGTTTAGGCCAGTTGCTTGGTCAGGCTCCATGTTTCAGCTTCATAGGTAACTATCGGGAGGATGCATTGGTTGTATACACTTCTTCAGAAGATTAATAGGATCTTCTTGTATTTGATGGTTGAGCTTGCTCTGCCGATTCGTTAGATTTCTCCTCTTTTTGTGGATTTCATGGATAATCATTGTCCTAGGTAGATGTGTTGGTCTTGTTTCTCCAGTTCAGCATCTTCGATTTTGATCGTTGTGTTCTTATTTACGATGTGATTGTTACACATGACCTAAGTTTTGCTGAAGTTCATGTGTAGGCCGACTTTCTCACTTTCTTCATTTAGTTAATCTAGCATTAGTTGGAGGTCGTGTAGGTTCTCTGCAAAATGCCGATGTCGTCGGCAAAAATTAGATTCCTCTAGTCTCCTAGTTAAGGTTTCGGAAGGTCATCTCGGGGCAATCTGTGATGAGTTTGGGTGAGCTGGTATTACCTTGTCTTAACCCTTTTTGGAGATGGAGGTGCTCAGTGTCTTTATGTAGCCTGATAAATGAGCTCCTATGACTGTATATATGTTGTAGTATTCTGACGTTTACTGAGTGATGGCTTTTAAGACCATAGGAATTTCCACGGAGTCGAGGGCTTTCTGCCGCGAGTAGCATTTTATATTCTGCTACTTTTTCTTTCCGCTGATTCATTGAATGGAGATGGTCGATGGTGGAGTAGTTTCTCCTAGAGCCAGCTTGTTCCTAGATGTGCCCTTCTGCAAATATTTTTGATACCCTCTCTTGCAAACCTGTTTGTGACGTCCCGTTCAAAAATACGCCTCTGATGTGCCCTCCAGCAAACATATTTTCGATGTGTCCTCCAGCATCCATATTTTTAATATGCCCTCCAATGAATACATTTCTTATATGCCCTTCAGCAAATACGTCTCTGACCTGCTCTCTGGCAGATAGATCAATTCCATAATCCTGTAAACTCGCACATGTAAAAAAGAAAACTTCCTCTTTCTTTTCCCATGTAATACAAGCATCATCAATCTGACATCTGGCATGTAAGCCCTATTTTTTCATTACCAATGACGATGGATACGATGGTTGCTATACTTTCGTCTGACTGTTTTCGCTCTCCTTTACTTTACAAGTCTTAGCCTGAGTGATCTCTGAGCTTTAAATCGCTGAACCACTCGCCTATCCATATTCGATACTCTCACTTAAAAAACATTTTTTTACATTTTTCCCACTTTTGAAACTCTCTTCCAAATATCTAGACCCACATTTCATTCTTAAAATGATATTGCTATGATTGCAAACTTAAATAGCATACCTTATATTTTAAAAAAAGCATCAAAGTAAGAGTTAACTACGCTGGCTACGGTTCCAACCGCCTGAGCTACACATTTCACATACGAGGCCCTAGTTTACAATATGTGGAATAGGCTAAGAGCTCTTGAAGGGCCATCACACACTTCACCCTATGCTTTTTATGCGTAGCAGGAGGGATACATACCTGTCCCAAATGCATTCGTGTTACGTGAATGCAAACTGCCTCCATCGGATTTTGAACGCTGCTCCTCTAGTCCATTCTCTGAGCTTTTACTTGCTCAGCTACCCAACACCTCAAAATCATTATCAAGAATATAAAATTAAATGATATCGTGAAACGAATTCAATTTGTTATTTTCCACTTATTTACGAAAACTGATTCATGAAGCTAGTAAAATATTTCTAAAAACGTGTTGGAAATCCATTAGCAATGATTGATATATCTATGAGATGGAAGGCACTTAACGTTTATAATAACTTGTTATTTTTCTAAAGAAAACACTTTACCAATTTAAAAATTGCATGTTTTCATTTCCAACTGAAAAATATGATTGCACGTGTGTTAGTGATCAACTAGTAACACTCAATACAAAACTGTTTAACCATTAGTGCTGAAATATTCACTGAGCTAATTTTATACATTTTATTTTTAGAAGTTTTAATATGAATTTTAAATTAATGTTGAACGTTTGCGACAAATTCATTGAATGATGAAAATATTCCATCTCAGAACTTCAGACACCATTGTTAGATTTTTGCAAACATGGGGTTATCAAGGATTTTACAATCTGATCGATGCATGAAATATGCAGCCATGTATCGACTTCCGTCCAGGTTATGTTTTGATAATTCAGATGTAACTCGATCTGGACGTAGGTCAACCATTATCGGATGAAGTGAAATATACGCACGTCACAGTATGAGATATCATGACACTAACATATTTACGTAAACCTTTTCATTGTGCATCAGTCATCTTTGCTTTTAAAAAGAGAAAGGAACAAGTGTCGTCCATTACGTTTATCCCGCTATTAGTTCAACCGAGCATGGTGTCAGTATTTCGACCTTCACCCTCTCACCTTCCCTACCCAGAGAACTTGAAACAAACATAATGTATGCAATTAATTTTGTTCAGTAAACTGACAATGAGACGAAAGAAATTTTCGTTAGACCTGCAATTATCGAAATAGCCACCATGCCCAATTAATGGGTTTTAAATACTCATGGCGACGTATCTGCAATTGGACGTAGGTCGATGGCATGTAAGTCGACGTATGACTATATTCTAAAATGTTTGGTAAAATATGACAACCAGAATTGATCGATTCATATTAATACAAGTCTGGCACAAGGTTATATTTAATGTGAATCCGTTATCAATAAATATAAATAAAAATTGCTTTCAGTTTCTTGGGAAAATTCACGAACCATTGCTGATTTTTACCCAATATTGTTTTTATCTTAATTTTAGTTGTTTTTCATTGCAACAACGCAGACCATTTTGCGGCTATTAGTAAACAGTGTGGAACATAATTGTAGAATAAGCTCATGACCAGACTCAGACTCGCATCCTTTTTGCCTTTCCAAGCCTTTTAATAACCATAACGCAAGCAGTACAGCAGACGCTACGGATTAACAGGCCTCCCGACCAAAAAGGGATCCAAGTTCCCATCTCACCCAAGTAATAAAAAATAAAAAAAAATACTTGTATGTGATCGCGTGTGATGACCAGAGGGAAAACAAGGACAGTATCAAAGAACTACAAAAACTTTGTACAATTCTACGAACATGCTTCTGTATACATTTCTATCCACAAAACCGAGAGTAACGTTGGTCACGAAAGAAAGAAAAGAAACGTCTGTTTTGAAACATCTTTTAGACAGAAGGAACACTATTTTATCTACTCGTGACGAAAAGATTACACTTACTTTCGGCTGTGCTTCTAAAACTGACACTTCAACACGCGATTTAGAGTCGTCCGGGTGGAGGTTTTCATCGATTGCTGCCTTCGGTAGGTCTAATTGGAAGCAGTACTTTTTCGACTCAATCAATTGATTTTCTCTGGAAGGAGCTCATAATTGAATACTCTCTTCCAATCCCTCAATATACATAGCAGAACATTCTTTGAATACTGACTGTTATTTGGTACGGATAGTGATAGTTTATTCTGCTTGGTTCAAGACTCCCACATTCAATGTTGCTGCCAAATATCCACTTTTCGTCGTCCGTCACAATTTGTTCCAAAGATGAAAAATTGAATCATCGTAGTTCAACAAATGGCCTATCCGACCAACCAACCAAGTGGGCTACATATTCTTCTCCTTTTACACGTCTGTGTGTGTTGGGGGGATATCCAGGCTCTCCTGGTCAAATTTTGGGGGCTGCAACCTTGAAATTTTGCATGAATACACCATTAGGTACCATCAAAAAACGTTTGTTTGTTTCAAAGTGCTTTTTGAGACTCTATGGTCATTTTGGACCAATGATGCCTGAATCTTGTGCTAGTATATTTTCTAGATAACTTTATAAAAAAGTCCTTTTTAGATATTTTTTACCGTTAAGTAGTGGGAATACGATCTAGTAAGTTTTTTTTCGCTTAACTTCAAAGGAATAAGCATAACCACATTAATGCACATAATTTTCAACAATTGATTCGGATATTTTGAGTATGTTGACTATCTCCAGGGCCACACAACGTTGAATATCTTAAATAATGTTTTTATTGGATCACAATTAGTGAATCTGACCGTGGTGTCGGGTTCACCTATTGTTGCATTGTTTAACGAGAAATTTCCTGCACGAATCCTCGGAAAGGATTTTTCACACGTTCGATCATTTACAATACTTTCTATTAACTGCACATTTTCTACCTTTTAGTCGTATTTTTACTTTTTCTAAAATGAAAAAAGCAATAATATACTGAAAATGCTGCCCGTTGAAACTTTTTTATTCGATAGAAATACTATTTATCTGCTCGTGGCGAAAAAATCACATTCTTTCGGTTGTACCTCTAAAACTGACTCTTCAACATGCTATCTAGCGTAAAATTCGCAATTTTTGTATTAGAATATTTTTAATATATCTTAACACCAAACAATCTTATTTATCTAATGTGCCAGTTTTAATAAGATGCACGCTGATATGACTGTTGTCACAATACAATCAAATTAAATTAAATTAAAACTAAACGCTCCTAATGCCATTCAACGATAAAAAAAGAACAAAATTTTAGCTAACCAAGTATCAAACTAACCGCATAATGTCAATATATAATATGTCTGGTAACACTTTTTTTCATTAAGCGCAGATAGAGCAAGTTTATTAGATTTTTAACTTTGTTCTCTCCTCTTCAGTAAATTTAATCTTTAGGTCCGAGACAATGGCCACTGGCCAAATTTCAGGCGCAATTTATTTCTCTCCAATTCTATTCGTGCCAGAACCCATTATGCCCCATTATGAGATTTGCTTATCAACTTCCATCTCCCACTGAGACCGATACCCTGAGGATAGAAGCTCCAATACGTCTGTACATTTTTTTTCAATTGTCGATTTAAAAAAACAAAAACAAAAAACAAAAAAAAACTTGTTCTAATCAGACAGTTGGATAAAATACAGACTGATATCGTTCACTGAAATTTCAAGGTCTCTAAACTCGATAACTCACGTCCAAATCACGTTGGATACACTGGTTCCCGAATGATCACCCAAATTAAGCAACGTTGTGCCTGGAAATACCAGAAGCAAGAATGATGGAGTGAGTGGGGCCACTTCGGCTGCTTATCGCATTAATGTGGTTATGCTTATTCCTTTGAAGTCCATTTTATAAATCTCAAGCTGAGACAAGAGACACTTTAGAATCTGATACCGTAGCTAAACCTGATAGAAAACTCAAGAGTTATTATTTTTCACTTTCAGTCGAATGTCTAATTGCTTTCAAAGCTATTTTTCGATCAGTTTTCATTGTAGAAGTTTGTGTGAAGATCAGGAGATTTACAGGAATATCTGGAATATACTAGTATTGAGGGATATACTTGGAATGCACATCCGACCTGGTGCCCTTATCTTAGTTGTTATAGTCACAACGTTTCGGTCGTTGTACCCTCGTATTTGGTAACTTGGTGGAAATTTTCAAAACGAATCTTCATTGAATACATTAAGGAAGACCGTTCTAATTCCGATATCCATGCTAAGGGATATCACGTATCATTTTATTCTTCATAGTTTGTTGTCTTTTTGATACTGTTTCTATCCATTCAACTTGACTAGAGTTTATGAACTTTCACTACCTGGAACAGTGGTTGAACTTAGGACCATATTGTAACCGCATACACTTGACCACCGTTTATATTCACAAGGATAATCAGGTGATGAACTCAAGTATCTATAGTAGCGATGGCCACCACTGACAGACTGAGAGGCTGACATATCGAAAACCTCCCACCACTTCTCGCTTCCTCCTACTTCTATGTATGCCTAAAAGTATAGGGTAGAGAATTTCCGTATTGTCTGACTTTCAGGCTTGTTACATTTTTAATCTAATATGATGTTCATTTCTACGCTTAACCTACTGATAGGGATATTACAGCATAGCATGTGTGCGATTCTTTTGAGCGCCATATTTTCTAATGTTGTTCTCTAGTAATTATTTGAATAAATCAGTGTATAAAAATAATGATAATTCCCGAAAATGCAAACCGAAAATAATCAAGATAATTTCGTCTGGTGAATTTTTTAAAAGTTTTGTATAGATTGCGTAGTGATCAAATTGCAACAAATTTACTGATGCAGAGAAAAAACTTGAAATTCTCCGAATGTATATCAGATAAAAGTTCATGGTCACTTGTCAATAAATATAGGAGATCAAAATAGAGACTGACATTGTCTCTTGAAATTTCAGCGATTTAAACCCTGTACGAACAGGTCTGTTTCGTCACTAAAACCAATGTCGTTTGATAGCATGCTGTGGTTCGAGTGATCAATTGAAAAATTGGAAAAAGAGGTAACCTATCAATAAGTTACTTCTCTCTTCTTTTGTTGGGCGGCAATCACAAAAAAAGTATAGATTTTTTTTAAGCTCTACCTGACAAAAACTAATGGGTCAATTTAGCATAAACGTACATTGCAAGTTGGACCTACTCTAAAAAACTATTGGGGGTTCAAAAAACAAAAAAACCTTTCTTTTCTAGACCAAATAAGAAGTTGATGTTTGGATTTTCAGCTCTGTAGCTCAATTAGTGCTGCCTATACGTATGATACATACATAGCAAGCCAGCCAAACCAACTTGAAAACTGAAGAAATTTATTTCGATAGATTTGGTTGACGGATTATAATATCAGAATTTCTATTTTTAACTAGCAGACAAATAGTTGATTACTTCCAAATTTCTTCCAAACTGTGTCTATAAATTTGGTGAAATATCCGGAAAATGTAAGGAATTACTGGTATTACCTTTGGATATTGTTGAAAAATAAATAACTTCAAGTCTTTTGAAACTTTTGTTCTGTTCTGGACTGAAAGTTGTAATTATACTCTCAAAGTTGACTATATAGGTAGCAGCTTTCAGACACTACTAGGTAAAATAATTATGGGCGAATGTTTTACCCAAGTGCTCATCTACCCACTATTTTCTATGTTACCAATCGTGACATGCTAAGGACAATACATTCTGTCGATATATCTGGCAACAGGACAACGCAGGGAAAAGAAGATTTATGCCTTTTTTCGAGGGAATCGGTCCGAAGAGAATATAAACAGCTTATCGAACAACACGAACAAAAGCGTCTATGTACTCTAATCATTACAACTTATATTGTAAAATTCTAAAAATTCTTGTCAAAAAAAGGAATTATCTCTTTTTATCAATAGGAATACGATATGAAAAAAATTCTGGCATCTTTATCTTGAGACTCTGAATTAAATCTTTGGAAAGAAGTGTAAACTCCATCACTGGAAAAACTGGAAATAATAGACCACATTGATGCAGAATTGGATATTTGGATGTTTATTGAGTTAATCTCACAACCGATGGATAGTGTCCTCATTTTTCTTGACATGTTCTATCTATATAGTTTTTCCAAGCTTTTAGTGACGAAAATAAGTTCAATTTATTTGGATCTGACAGCCTGTTCGACATCACAGAGGTGACAGACTTGAACCAATGTGTCAAAAGATGTGCCAAGTTTAGAGGTTGAGGTGTCACGTTATAGTAAATGTTCTTCTCTGAAAGTGAAGGGCCTATTGTGAGAAAATATGGGATAATAAATGCTAACGTGTATCTAAACTTGGTGAAGCAGCGTCCCGTTCCCTCTCTACATGCATCTCCAACCTGTCAGACATTTATGTCGGATAACTTTGAAAATCATAAGATGGCCTGTAGAAGCCTCAACTTGAATCTCATCGAGAACTTATGGAAGATTCCAGGAGACAAGATTTATGAACGAAGCCCAAGTTCTGTAAGCCATTTAGGGGAGTTAAAGCTGAATAATAAAAAAATAACACCAGATCTTTCAAGAAACTTGTCAGGTCCTGAAGGCGTCAGTTTGCTAAATTTGTTACTAATAAAAGTCTTATATTTCATTCTTGTTGTTCTTGGTTAAATTATAAACAAATGTTCAATTTTGATTTGTAAACTTTATCATAAAATATTGTAATGCCGTTCTCATGTTTTTATCCTCCTTTTTTTTTCAAATAATTTTTTCCATATCCTCTTTTGATAGAGGCTTTGTCGTGTATAAAGTACATACCTTGCATTACAATGTTTATAAATTTCAAGATCTTGTGACAAATACTTCTAATAAGAATTGCATTTGAATAAATTGCTCTCTTATTTAGTCCGATGTATATATATATATATATATATATATATATATATATATATATATATATATATATATATATATATATATATATATGATCAGTTTGTGTTGTCGATATATTATATCCGACAGTATGGAATTAGTTGTCAATAAGCAAAGAAAACAATAATTGTATGTAAATTAGAATTTGATAAATCGAAAAGCGCAGCATGTTAGAAGAATAAATTTAATTTACATACAATTATTTTTCTTTCATTATTGTCAACTAAATTCATATATACATAAATTTGTGCGTCTGTTTGTGGTACAAGTACTACATTCTTTATTGTCAACTGAATATGTATATACGCATATATATATATATATATATATATATATATATATATATATATATATATATATATATATATATATATAGTACAATCGTATCTAAAGTTATTCGAAACCAACGCAATTTGATTGAGAAATCAGTTTTCGTCTCAAAAGACCAATCCACGCTTTTACTGAAAGTGAATGTCGGCCATTTATACCAGAAGACAAAGCAAGTTTAATGCTAACAAAAAAGTTAGTTTATCCGATAAGATATCACTCAATTTGACAGCTGTCGAAAGATAAAGATGCTTTCTTATCTATCGACTGATATTAAAACCCAGAATCAAATCCTTAGATTAGTTTCGTAGACAAAGAAATCATTTTTCAACTGACGTTACAGATTGGCTTGTATTTCAAAATGGGATATGTCAGACGATTACTTATATATTACTAATATTACTTCTTATATCATAAAAGTAGACACATAAATAGAACAACCGTTGAAAAATGTGGACATTCCTAAACAGTATTTATTTGTGGAAACAACGAAAAGATTGCAAAGTAACCTTAGATAAAGAACTGGCACTAATGGCCGGAATGGAATTGCAGAAAAAATCTTTCTTTTGATTGAAATATGGGATTTCCTATATATAGTTAATGCTTCTAGTTCGGTAGGCCGGGGTTCAATCCACTGCCGAAACATATCAAAGATTTTTAAAATGGCGCTCAGTGCCTCTTCGCTAGGTACTCAGTACAATAACTTGAATCTGAGAATCTCTCCGCAAAACTAAAAGGTTATGGTCAAGTAATATCAACGAAGTTAAGCAACGTTGAATCTGGTCCATACCTACATGGTTGATCATTGAGGAATAACAGTTGCCATTAGTAGAACGAAATTTTGATTGGCTTGACAAGCTGGAAGTCGGTCTTACTAACAATTGTCCGTGTGTGCACAACTAATCTCATCTTATTTTCCAGTGACTTTTATCGGAACTCTACTCAGGCCATCGATCTACGGTAGTGAGTTGATATCACAACTTTACTCAGGCAGTCGCTTTACTGCAGAGAGTATACGCAATTGAAAGATATGCCTCTGGTAAAACTCAAAATCCCGTCCTTTTTACCTCAGGGAACCATTATTTAACAGTAATGAGTTGGTGGGAGATCAAATTTAAATCGACACCCAATTCTTACCAGGTCTCTCTTGCCGCCACATTAAATTAAAGGGAAAAATATACTAGTCAAGTACTAATTTTCTCTATTATGAAAAGCAACTTGTCTGTCCACTCGACCATTTTTTTTTAAATACCTACAAAATCCTGCTTAACTCTGGTCACATAAAATTGCATTAATTTTCATGACTAAAGAGGCCTTTATTTCAAAATATAAAACCTGAACAAGAGGGAAGTGTATACATCATAATGAGAAAGCGGCTGAGATGAAACTAACAAGAAATGTTATCTGCAAAGAAACAACCAAATCAGTATTCACTCGACTAAATGAATAAATTATTCAATATGAATTGCAAATTTGCGATATAGAAAATGCAAAGTTCTTTTAAGATGATTTTCTTGCAAAAGTTTTACAAATGTTCTTTCTCCGTTTAAAACTTTCTACAAATTTGTTATTTGATTCAAAACAAATGTGTCGACACGTTATTTGGAGAGTAATGTCACTTCTTTCGGTGACTGGATAAAAATCTGCAATCTAAAAAAAGTTGCGTTTATTATATACACATTGCAGCGATTGGACAGCTCGTTATTTTGAAAATAGTCGTCAAAGATATTTGATTCCTTGTGAGTGCGCCTCTTGAGCAGCTATATCCCTTTACAAAGTAAATTGTTGATAAAGAAAGATAGAGGGGTCATGTGTTACGTGCTGAAAATCGGATATCTGTCGTTTTGATCTATCAGCATTCATCTACCAAAAGTATAAAATCAGTCAGCAAAATTTTATAGCCATCGATACAAAAAAATCTTCTTCCAAATTGTTTTCTATGTAATTGGCACAAATTTACCTTTTCAGATTTTTTTCACCATTGCGTTGAACAAATAATCAACATAGAAATTAAACGTGAAGATATAAAAGCTTCATCAGCGTAGAATATCATCTGCGGTTTTGTGTATTAATTTTGACTTGATTTTAGTTGCGATTTAAAGAATTCTTTTCATCCACAATCCCAGAAATTCTCTCAAAGGAATGAAAGAATAAGAGAAAGCGAAATTTCGAAAAGCAGGGACAACCTGTATTTGAATTCTGTTTGATTACTTTTTGTGTAGTTCTCAAAGAAACTTTAAAAAAGACTCGTTTCAGTAGAAGAGTTCATAGTTTAAAATTGTGTGTAAGAGATAGTTATCAGCATCCTTATCACTTGGAAGAGCCCATGGTTACGGACAGAAGACCAAGAAAACCACACTGTTCATTACATAAGTATATTTGCTTTTTCATACGTAGTAGTTGTTAATTGATAGGAAAATGAAATGTGATTTTTCTAAACTTTATATACATTTCAATCAAAATCTATCCCCTTTGATTAAATGACCAATGTTGCTAATTAAGCGCTTTTCGCGCTAAATTCAGTTCGTCTCTCGTTTTGGCAGTGCTTCAGCGTTTCAGCCAGTGCATCCTACGGCCTTCTTCAGGTAAAAGTCGTAAATTGGGAGGTTTCGGAATTCTGGAACAAGGGTCTCCCATCGAAGCGTGGAGTGGAGTATTCCCATTCTGCTGTCTAAATCTGGGAGAAATCCTTAGGTCGTAATCATCTTTTGGATCATTTCTGCTGTCATAATTAGGTCAATGTCCAAAACAGGTACCACAGAAGCATTTTTCTATTTAGGTTTACATAAAAATTGCTAAGTGCACGAGCTGCACTTTTAAAATGGTAAGGAACGATTTCCCTCGCCGTTTAACTTTCAGATGCTCCGAAATCTTTGAAAACTAAAATAATAGGGATATTGTTAAATGCTTCATCTTGTACGGAGGATACTCTAAAACTTCATATCCTAAGTATCCCTGCTTTATCGATATAGGGTCTGGCGTTGGCAAACAACAGAACTAATCTGTATCTCACTGTTTTTATTAAATTTTGACTGGTTTTTTACCTTCACTGTTTTTTATACAACTTTTGATTGGAACCGTTGTTTCTATAGCAACTTCTGGGCGGGCTCTTATTTGTGGCCATGGATACAATTGCCCGAACTTGATGTAGTAAAAAGTCATGAAATGAAGATGAGGGTGAAAACTTGTCAACATTTAATTAAAATAATGAGGTACTGACTGGTTCTTTTGCTTGTTAGGGCCAGACTCTATTATATTGAAAGTAATGCCTGACAGTGGTTCAATAATAATAATAATAATAACAGTCGGTACCTATTACTAATTTGGTATATTTCTTTTTTTATTCCTGAACAAGTCTAGAGATGCAGGGGAACTGAAAGTTCACCATTCAACAGTTATTAAACATTTGCACCAAATGGGAAAAGCAAAAAAGCTCCACATGTCGCACGAATGATCCAGAAGAAACTGAACAAACTGATCTAACAACAACTACGTCACCCAACTCGCCAGGCCTCTCTCATACCGACTGACACTCTTTCAAGCATTTCAACCACGTCCTGCAAGGGAAGTTCATTAACAATCAGGCAGCAGCTCAAAACGCCTTCGAAGATTTCATTGTTCCCAGGACTCTACAAATCTATGCCTTGAGAATAAATGGGCTCGTTTCTAGTTGATAAAAACGTGTAGATTCCGAAAGTTCTTATTTCGATTAATAACTTCGATTGCTTCAAGGTTGATGGTGAAAAACTCTGATTTTTTTTTTTTTTTGCACCAACCTAATATGTCCTTTTAACACTATCTTAAACTATTAGTCATTCATGTTCAACGTGTCAAAACTAGAGAAAAACCGACAAAATAAAAATTCTTCATTAACAAATACTATGCTGTGTGTGTAGACCAAAGGAGAGCAGCTGCGAATATTAAAAAAAAATACTTACGAAATGGTCATTTTCCAACCTTCTCCCCATGACAATCTGTCGTTTTACAACTAAGCCACAACTTCAAGTGAGTTGCGTTCCGTTTACCGGATCAGACCATAAAGAAACTAAACTTTTGAAATACTGTGTCAATAAGACATTTTATTACTGTTGACTGAAATGATATGTAGCAGTGACCTCCACATTTTGTACAAAAAAAAACTGTATCAGGTCACGTTGGTTGATTTTTAAGCTACGAGTGAAGGTGTGTATACGCGCTTGGCGTTTTTCCTTGAGTTGAACCATGAAAGATCTTAACTATAAGGAGTTTTGTGGGATTTTGTTTTAGATTCGGGAAATATTTGTTGTGACTTTTCTTGCATTGCAGCACAACCAAAGGGGATGATTGTCTGAGCTATGGGCAATGCCCCGAGTGATACCAGCGTCTCAAATCAGGAAGAACATTCACCAAAAACGATGTCAAATCTAGATGATCTTCTGAGTCAAAAGACATCGATCACATTGAAAAAGTGCGTGCTGAGATCCTTATAAATCGTTGCCTGACTGTCTGTAAAGTTTCCTTAGAAAAGGAATCTGTATAAGTTCGCACCACATGATTTTTTCTTAACTGATGATGCATCGTATTGACACAAAAATTGACATCTCTCGTCCCCCAGGCGTCCTACACTCCGGATTTGTTCCCTGCCGACTTTTTTGTTCCCAAAGCTGAAATCCTCCTCGAAAAGCCGTCATTTCAGACGCTGGGACAGAAAAAAATGCGCCGAACGACCTGGGCATTATCCTTCAAAGCAATATCCAAGATGAATTCAGGAACTGAAAAAAAAAACGCTGGAATCGATATGGGAGAGGACTGTTTTGAAGGGAAAAGGTCTCATACTATTAGTGATGCGATTTTTTTTTAAAGTACGGTTCTTTTTGGACACATCTCGTATTTAAAAACAATGTATTAAATTAATTGCAGTTCGTTTTCGATCAAGAAAAACGGTGTCTTTTCTCCCGGAATTAATTTCCATTAATCAAAAAACATTAACTTTTACCACTCAGATGCAAGATTATGCAAATTAAATTAAACTCTACTTGCTGCTAATTACTTTGTGGAAATTTTATGCTAATTCCAACCGCTAAACCTCCCTGTCCCCCGGAATAGAATAATTGAAAATAACTTTCAAAACGCAAATTTCAAGGTGGATGTTCGTTTCCGACTTGATGCATATAAAATAATCTTAAAATAAAATTTCTTCTTTCAATTTCAATTTCCCTTTTTCCTCTGCTTATATATATATATATATATATATATATATATATATATATATATATATATATATATATATATATATTAAGAAATGGATATTGGATCGAACAAAATGATTATAAATTGCGTTATATCATACGGACACCCTTATTTAAAATGATCTCATGTCAATACACGGTTGATGTATTACTTGTCCTAGACAACAGCAGCAGCCCCATTTTCTTTATTTGTTCATTCTATTCACGCTGTTTAGGCCGAGAGATGCATTAACAATGTAATGACGGGAGATCATTTCAAATTGGAGTATCTATATAATATTACGCAATTCATGATCATAAACAGATAACTCAACTTTCAACATTAATAACAATATATATGAGTGTATTTCATGAAACACTATATGTATATATGGTGTATTTCATGAAACACTATATATATATATATATATATATATATATATATATGCATATATATATGCATGTTTATGAATTACTATGCGTATACATAGATATACATATGTGAATATATATATATATATGTGTGTGTGTGTGTGTGTGTGTGTGTGCGTGTGTGTGTATCATTAGATAGATAGATAGATAGATAGATTGATAGATAGATAGATAGATAGATAGATTGCCGTCCATTACTCGGTACACCCCCATCAATGGATACCATTAGACCCAAATCGTTTGATTTTTATTCTATCTGATCACAGGAGAATAAGGATAAAAATACAAAGTTTTTGGACAGCTCGCCGTAGTCAGATGAAACAAAAATCAACCTATTGGGATCAGATTGCACGCAACGAGTTTGACAGCGTCATAGCGAAACGTACAAGGGAAATGTCTGATATCAACGTCAAAGCAAGGTACTGGAAACGTCATCGTCTGGGGTTGTATGTGCTGCAATGGCACCGATGACGTGATTTCCATCAACGGAACCATGAAATCTGAAGGTTACATCAATATATTGAAAGGAAACATGTTGCCTCCACTCAAAAGCCTGGAAACAAGGGATATGTTTTATCATAACACTGATCCAAAACAATCCGATAGGAAGACAATAGAGTTTCCCAAGAAGCTTAAGGTAATATTGTTTGATTGGCCTGGCATGTGACTGGATCAAAATCCAATTCAGCACTTGTGGATTGTACAGATACGAAAAGTAAAAGAACAACAGCTATCCAAAAAGAAAGTTTTTAAAGAAAGCATACTGTTGGAGTGGGAAAACATTTCAGTGGCTGTTAGAACAATTTTAGTGAAGTCAATGTCATCTCCAATAGAAATAATAAAATCCTACTATGTTTTTGTAAAAGACAATGAACTTCTACAAAAATAATGGTGGAGTGTGTTCATCTATTGATGATACTTTAATAGATAGATAAAGAGAGAGAAACCTGATATGCTTCTTTGAGTAAACAAACAAACAAAACAAGTTTTATAATTTGGCCCAGAATAAAGAATCAAATTGCGCACTCCCTACTGATGTTGGATGATAAATAACAGCAGAAGATCTAGGGATATTAAGAGAACTTGAGATAATAGATTTAATGTTTAGGGAGGATTTAGAAATGTTGTTAGCACTTGAAGTTTTGTAAGATGATTTTTTTAAAGAAATTACTGAACTTGTTTCTGTTGAATGTCTAATTTTCAAATGGTGAATAGAAGATACTTTTATCAGTAAACTTGTTAGAATTAAGTGGGAGAGTCCATCGTTACGGACAGAGAAGCAGAAGAAATCACCCTGTTGATTATACTTGTAACTTATGTAGGCTGTGAGCACGTTAATATTCACAAGCCATTAATAGATCTGAAATGAGTAACATAATGTGTTTTTGTGGGAGTTGGCGATTACTAGAAGCGCACTGTAGTCAAAGCTAATGGGAAATTGTTTACAAGGATAAAAAATAAAAACGTTAGATCTATTGTATGGAAAACTCGCATAAAATAGTTGGTCTTTGACGTTGTCTCCATATAAAAAGATATAAAATTGACGATGCTCTGATCTATGATCTTCGTTTTTTGAAGTGTTCACCAAAATGTAAATAATTCCTGACATTAACGGGATTTAGAAAAATAAAATAAAATTGAATCATAATCAGTTTTAGAAATTTGCCAACGACATAAAACTTTCAAATTTTCAAATGTCAAAACTATTCCTCAATGAGTTAATTAATTATTGATTCCTTGCTTTCTTGGTATCTTCCCAATTTCTCACTTTCCTTCAAATCCACTCTGGGGTCCGAGGGTCTTTTTAAAGGCTCTCTTGCTTCACTATCAGAGGCTTTGTCCGTCGATAGGTCTGTCCCAGTATTGTTTCTCAGCTGTTTCAGCTGTTTTACTCGAAACTTTAGAGAAATATGTCCCTTGATAAGATGATTATTACCAAGTTCTTCCACTCCAGGTCATGTGATCTGACAATAATGGCATTTAAACTTGGATTTTCAAAATCGATTTCCTCAGTTTTAAGATGGATTCATTTAAAACATGATAAGATGGTGTTTCTTGATAAGATGTTCCTTACGTAAAAGTATCCACTACTTAGGTACATGTAATCTAGCAATAATGGCGTTTAAACTTTACGGTGGGCGTTTCATTGAACTTTCGGTTCTCGTTTCCTTTATTCACGACTATTAGATCTGGTCTTCTTGCTTGGATTAGATAATCGATCTGAATGTCATAATCCAATTGGATTTTATTAGTTTAATTTCCCACTATTTTTTCTTCCTGCGTCTTCACACTGGGTATCTGATAGTTGTTAGTGGAGATTTAGTGACAACAAGTCTCTTCATATTTTTTCTTCCTGTGTCTTCACACTGGGTATCTGATGTTTGTTGGTGGGGATTGAGTGACAACAAGTCTCTTCATATTATGCGAATTTAGAACAAAGAATTGGCTTCTTCGTTCATTGAAGTGTTCAGCTAAATGTCCATAATTCCTCACATTAAAAGGACTTGGGAAAATGATATGAATTTACGACATCAAAAACAGTGTAAAGATTTACCAAGGACAAAATTTCGATGATTTCAAATGTCAAATCCATTCTTCATTTTCATAATTAATTATTGATTCCGTGCAAGAACTTTCTTAAAAAACAAATGAAAGCTTTTTAAGTTTTCTTTTTATCAGTATATTTTATTAATTAAGTATATAAGACATAACTATAATCAGATTAACTTTTGTGGTCTTTTTAGGAGAGGGGCATTGACTTTTCTAATAAAATATTGATTATATGGAAGTATCATCCACGACTTCCATTCAAGCATTTTGAAATATAGCCCAAAAACGCATATATATATATATATATATATATATATATATATATATATATATATATATATATATATATAATGAATGTGTGTTTGTTTACATTTACATATATATATACATATATATACGTTTATATGAATTTATATATATATATATATATATACATGTATATATATATGATATTCATGTTTCCAAACAAATATATGTTTATATAATAAGTACAGATATTATACATATGAATAAATATATATAGTATTCATGTTTTACACAAACATACACATTATATGTATATATATATATATATATATATATATATATATATATATATATATATATATATATATATATATATATATATATATATATATATATATATATATAGTAAGAGAAATCAAGTATTTGGACACTTACAAAATATTCATTCAATATATCTCCGATGCTCTCATCCACTTTAAATTTACACAGGTTATGTATTTTGATATACAATAAACAATGACAAAGAAAAATACGTATTTCAAAACATACAATCCAAAATAAGATATAAACAAAAGTAACAGTGGGAAAATATATTCATACTCATTGAGTTCATATCCTTATACTTATTGGCATAGACTTGGTTTGCAATTACTGTAGGATACTTTTTCCCTGAACTTTCACAAGCGTACTGCGACATTATTCGGAAATCTTGCCCCACTCTTCCGTGCAAAAAACTTTCAAATCATAATGTTTTTGGGTCCCGCTGATGAATTTAATCTTTCAAGCATCGATATAAATTTCCAACTGGATTCACGTTAGGTGATCAAAATGTTTCACAACCTTCAAGAACAAGAAAATCTCACTAGTCCTGAAAAGAAGTTCTACAACCAACTTATCCTCTCGATAGTAACCTATGGAACTGATACAAGGAACCTAACCAAAAGATTGACCCACAAACTGAGAACCATGCAATGTTCACAGGAGAGAAGCATGCTCAACTTCAACTTCACATGGAGAGATCACAAGACATTGGGGAAAAACAGGAGTCAAATATATCACAGAAACCATTATAAAACTAAAATGGAGGTGGGCTGATCATGTTGCAAGGATTTCAGACAACCACTTTATTTCGTGCTTCACAACGTGGATCCCCAGAGATCATATGCGAAATTGTGGCTGCCAGATCATAAGATGATATGATGAGCTTGACAAGTTCAGTAAGTACTGATAGATCGGTCTGGTGAAGTTTGGAGAAAGTCTACTTTCATCATAGGCCTTAAAATACTAGTTATGATGATGAATAAACTATATGACATATTTGAATACTTGTTTCCCTTCACTATATATATATATATATATATATATATATATATATATATAATCCTTCATTTCAAAATCAGTGTAGTAATAGATAACAAGGTTAAATATTGCAATGATTTTGATCCT
Source organism: Thysanoteuthis rhombus (assembly GCA_963457665.1). Taxonomy (NCBI): domain Eukaryota; kingdom Metazoa; phylum Mollusca; class Cephalopoda; order Oegopsida; family Thysanoteuthidae; genus Thysanoteuthis; species Thysanoteuthis major. The sequence continues at coordinate 14,360,054 of OY735236.1, read as the reverse complement.
CACTAAGTATTTCACTACAGTGAGCTTGAATCAAACTAAGCTTGATATACACTGTAAATACTGATGTAAAATATACTTGATACTGGGATCAATATTAGTCGACCCGAAAGAAGAAACGAAAAACTGATACTGGAATCAATGTAAGAAGAGATCAAGACACCAATATGACATTGAATCGCTGAGGTGCATTTAACAGTATGGCTTCTTTTTGTACGTCGTTCAATTGTGGATCAGTTTCATTCATACCGAATTGAACTCTCAAATTGGCTCAAATATTACAAGATAGAGAAAGATTCAACACCTCTTGGGCATAGATATTTGGTCGATGTTTCAAGTATCAAGCAAGATTGTCCATTGAACATTATTTCTAAAGACAGGATATTTTGTGAGGTATCCAATTGATTTATCATGATCATCACCGATTTTACGAGTATATGAAAATACATCAGGAATTAAGTTTTGTTGACTTGAAATCTAGAATATTAACAGGATCACACCTTTAGGTAAGGTTTGCATTCTTCAAACATCGAAACGGACAAGAGCGTGTAAGATTGCTAAGATGGGATGCCAGACCGATGAGGATCATTATCACTCGTTCCTAAAACTTGAACTTTGAACTATAGTTACCCATGTAGTACTTTGCTTGATCAGTTTTGTTTGTGTCACTTACTGTTTTCCAACCATGGCTAGAGTGCCTAGTCTATCCTGCTATTTAAACATAGCTGGGGCGAGATGGATTCATGCTTTTACCAAGGCCATTAGTGCAAATTAGACGCGAACTGCCTAAACTGAGACTAGAAATCAGCATACTGATTCCACTACCAGTTAGGCCAGCGCCTCCTTCAAAGCTGGGAGTGGGGCTCCCCTAATGCTGCAACACATCGTAGAGCGTGGGGAGCACGTCGTGACACACACACAGCTCCCTGGTCATCCACTGCATCCTGATCTCTCCCCGGCCATCTTGACAATGACCTGCTGTTGGACTTGCCCGAAAGGACAAGAGAATGAGTAAGGCTGACAATGTCAGCAACTCTCCCTTATTATAATCCAAGTGAAGAGAAAGTCATCACTCCAAACTTTGCGGTGCACTACGGCTGCTGTATAACTCATAACTGAAGCTTCGTTCATCTTCGACCACGAAGGACAAACATAATGATGATGTTGCTCTATACTTTCTCTTGGATAGGTTTATCACTTTGGGGCCAAGACCCAATAAAACACTGGAAATCTCCGTCTCATTTCTTCTTTCGTTCGAATGAAAAACGAGAAATCAATACATTGAGGTTTTGTTAATCAAATAAAAGCACTGAGCACATCTGTTTATTGTCATGGGACAAATACATCCCAGGTATCAAATGAACAGACTGAGATAGATAGATAGATAGATAGATAGATAGATAGATAGATAGATAGATAGATAGATAGATAGATTGATAGATAGATAGATAGATAGATAGATTGATTGATAGATAGGTAGATAAATAGATAGATAGATAGATATCAAATGATCAAAGATCGAGGCTCATCTGGTAGAGAAGTTTAGGTTAGTTGCGCATACATTGATAAGACGCCACAAATAGTAAGACACATCTTATTATTAGCTAGGCTTATATGATATGTCAGGTATCCATGAATGCTTGTATCTCGTGACTAATGGCAAACTCCACCTTACAACTCGATCGTTGCGTGCTAAGACTCAGGGTTATTTTAGGTTATTCCAGGAAAAGGAAGTGTCTTATCAGCCGGAAAATGGGATATATAATCTAATAACATTATTTCAGTATTTTTGTCTGGCACATCCAGAAAACAAAAACAAATCTTGGTAATAGCGATTCCCTTACGACTCCCCAACATTAATTTAATCTACGTAAGCAACAACCATAAATTATCGTATCCCGCCAATTGCTTTCATGTCTTATATATGTTTCTGATGTTTTTTGTTTCATTAAAATAAATATTTGTTTGTACCCCAAAGCAGTAAGGAAAAATGCTGTAATATTCTAGTCAAATGAACTAAATCTTGACTCTTAGTGGTTGATCATACACAAATACACACATCCACGCATACAAACACACATACGTATGTACACACAAGTAATATATATATATATATATATATATATATATATATATATATATATGTATATATATATATATATATATATATATATATATATATATATATATATGTATGTATGTAAGTATGTATGTATGTATCAGGCTGATCATATGTTTCATCTTCGATAAATATTTAGAGTTCAGCTCATATCTTAAATTACTTGATGTTCAATCAAAGAAATACACTTAGTTCTACTGAGCAAACCAAATTATGTATACGATTCTTATTCTCTGCCAACAAAAGACGGTCTGTTTTGTCGTCAGCATTCGCGATGAAGGCCATTTACAAAACCTAAGTAATGTAAACATCGATGATAAAACGTACTCAGAAAGGATCAAGGTTTCTTTCTGAAACATTATCCAGAGAAAAACATTGGCCAATACAAAACCATTCCGTTCTCTGTTATTGATTTTATTTGTGCAAGATTGCAAAAGCAATCTTTTAAATGAAGAGTTCCTGATTAGTTCTCTGAACATTATTAGCAGAAGCAAAGTCACACATTCGATACCATATAATAAGTTGATGTCAAGAGTTATATATATATATATATGTGTGTGTGTGTGTGTGTGTGTGCGTGTGTGTGTATGACACATTATTAGGGTACTCAGTAGTAACACTCGCTATGCGTGATTGGCTAGACCAGCTTGCTAATATTTACTCTGTATCAGCCATTCACCGAAGCTTAATTGTAGAGTGCTTGTCTCCGATTTGCTTGGTCGTTCAATCCATAGCTGCATCATATCAATGACTTCAAAAATGGTACTCGATGCCTCTCTGCTAAGCACAACGATTAAGGAATCCCGGAGAGGGAAAAGATAGCCATCCCCTACGACACGGTACAGGTGACTGAAAACCCAGTGCTGAGTAACGGAACCCAGAAGTATGGACTCTCTCTTTATGCTAAGTTGATTGGGAAAATGTATATATTTTCATATGACAGTTTTTGTTCAGGCATAAATTCAGCTAGTCTGGAGCATCCAGCAAGATGCATGGTATCGTCTGAAAGTAATTTGTTCGATAGCGCACGATGACCTGTACTTTGTGCCAGGGTTTCTCAACCTGGGTGATATCGCCAACCGATGAGCAACTACGCAGAAAGTGGAAATTAAAATTTCGGTGGATGGTATAAGATTTCGATCATTAAAGTTTGTAATTGACAATAAAAAATGAGCAAAAATCTGCAACATTTAATCATAATTAATTCACCAAGCAGCTCTGTGATATTGCAGATTATGTAGGTATGAATAGAAAAATATAAATGTAAAAGTTTGTGTAGGTTTATATACGTCTGTAGTACACTCCCTGTAGGTGGATACGTAGTAGTATTAGTATATATATATATATATATATATATATATAGCATCATCCACAGACAGCTGTTTCGACGTATTACATCTCTTCAGTGTGGCTATAGACTTTATGCCATCCAGTACCACGAGGCAGAATTGAAACGTTCACATCGAACCTGGAGGCTTATATCCTTCCTCTTGACTACGGAACTGGGTGGTCAGTACGGCCGAATTTAAGCGATATATTCATTTTTACGCAGAAACTCCTCATCCACCAGAATGCTCTATTCCTATGGAAGAGCATTGCATAAGCTTACAATGAACGAGTTACCTCACTTAAAGAGTGCTCAACCCTGAATAGAGGAGCATTAATTATTGTGTCATATATATATATATATATACATACATATATACTCTTGAAAGATCCCTGTTCACAGTTATGCAATACTTATGCTCATATCAACAAGGGTGAACAGGGTCGCTAAGCGATTGCAACATTATTGTATCCACGTATTTGTGGATTACTGAAGACGAGTCACCCAATAACAATATAACTTGGTAAACGTTAACTCACGCTTACATCTTCTGTTATCACAATACGCAAATCTCTCATGAAGATTATGAATGATATATTTCATTTGGCTGTTGAATGCGCAGACAATTATTCAAACTTTTTTACCAATTGTTCTTGTTTTTTTCACTGATTATTGAGTGAGTTAATTATCATGATGCCTCAAGTTGAGGAAATTTGTCGCCAATACAGCATTGAAGGGTTTGTTTCTTCTCCTCAGAACAATCAATTACCTATGTGTCTTCTGTGCGATCAAACTCTAAACAACGAAGCTATAAAACCTTCAAGCTTAAAGTATCATTTCAATTTTAAGAAGCACAATGCTCTATCATATTTCTTGCAAACTCATTCGAGAACCGGACACCATTTATCACAGTATTTCAAAAGGTGATTTACACAGCAAGAAAACGGTAAGATTGCATTATACAATATTGCTTTACTTGACGCAAAGACCGGTAAGTACCACACTATGGAAGAATTATTATTTTAATCCGTCATTGAAAAGTTTCATGTATAAAAAGCCTGACACCATTAAGAGGACAATTCTTCTTAGTAATGACACAATAACTGAACGCATAGATGAAATGGCCACTGTCGTAAGCCATCAACTCATTCATAATCTCTCGTGTTCTGAATATTCCATACCAGTGAACAAGTCAACAGTAGTCGACAATGCTTGATGATATATGTTTGGTTCAGCACTGAAAATCTTCAATCCTATGAGGAAGTGTTGCTGACTGATGAATTGCTATTTGACTTGAGAAGTCATTCTATTTTAGAATTATGAAAGCTATTTTATAATAAGCATAACATCCCATTGACAAATAATGTTCCCTGTGCATCTGATGGGATGCCTGCTATGGCAGGTATATATATAGGTTCCTCTTCTCTCCCAAAACTTGAAATTTTGTATGCAGTTTTAAGAGTCCATTGTTTGACTAACCAACAGCTTTTAGAGGCTAAGTTGATAACTTCGATTCGTTATCAAAATGGTGTACAAACTAAAATGCTTTGTCTGGTCCAATTTTCTTTGAACTCTACCTTGATGATGATAATGAAGATGTGAGGCTTTTGAACCATACCGAAATACGATGGTTGTCAAAAGGCAATCGTTTTGTCGAAATGTTTGATACAATCATAGACTTTGTGTTCAAAACACGCCATTATCCACTTCTATAATTGCTGCAAATCGTGTTTTCTTTAGCGACGTATTCAACAAACTCAGTGATCGTACAATGTTATTTCAAGGAAAGCAAAAAACGCTCGTCGGCTGTAAAGCGTCTATCACTGCATTCATTTCAAAATTGGCGCTGTACAAGATTAGCATTTCCAGACGACAACTCCACAAATTTCTGCGATTGGATAGCTCGAAAGATGAATTGGTTGATGAGGATATGATTGCCTATTGCAACTATTTGTAATCATTGCATGACTTCGTGGTACAACGATTTCAATATATCATTGCATTGTTTGGTATCGCAACCCGTTTGAAGTCGAAGTAGTCGATTGTGAAGACGATGTGCAGGATGAATTAATAGAGTTACAAAGTGACAATGATGCCACAATGCGATATCGACTCCCCAGCAAACAAGGCGTGTGCTATCATCAAAGTATATTGAATTCCAAACCCTATCTATAGAAGCACAAATTTGATTTTGGTTGCCTTCCCAACGTCCTGGTTTTAGCCACATCTGTACCTAGCTATCTAAAAGTAGAAGTAGGCTGGATATAAACAAGCATAGTGACTCGCACTTGAAGATGACTAATTTTAAACCCATTGTGTCTGCACTAGTAAGGGATTAAGATATATACGAGCAAGACTTAGAAACATACATACATACATACATACATACATACATACATCAGCACACTAATTATATTTGCATACGTTATGTTTGTGCCAAACCTTTGATGCTGTCATTTTTCACTGTTTTCCTTGAATAATCTTGTAAGGCAAAAGCTGTTCATTTTTATTGCTTTGTAAGCGTTGAAACATTTTGATCCGATGGAAACAAAAATTCTTTGTGAAGGAGGGCAATGATACAAAAAGTTTGTTCTATGGAGATTTTTGCTTAGTTTAATTTAGTCTGATACTAAACTCTAATAATAATGGAAAGAATCAGCAAAGATTATGGATCGATTAATAATGAATAAGATAGATAGATAGATAGATAGATAGATACATACATACATACATACATACATACATACAAACAAACAAAGATAGATCGGTATGAGCTGACTGGGATAGATAGATAATTAGATAGACAGATATGAACAGACCAATAAATATACATTGATTCATATCAGTCTGATGCTTGGAGATGAGCAGACATAGATACATACATACAAATGAGCAGATAGATATGAGCTGACTGAGAAGGATTTTTATGGATAGACAGAGTTATAAGCAGCAGATAGTTATAAGCAGATAGATATATAGATATGAGCAAACTGGAATGGATATAAAGATAGACGTGAGCAGACAGATATAGATAAATAGTTATAGTCAGACTAAAATGAACAAACAGAGTTTATGAACAGATAGATAGATAGATAGATAGATAGAAAGATAATTATGAGCAGATTGAGATAGATAGATTGATATGATAAGACTGAGATGGATACGATCAAAGATAGATTATTAGGTAGATTATGAGATCTTGAGTCAAGAACCAGATTTTCTAAAATCGCTGCAGCCGAGAAGGGAAAAGACACAATACCTTCTACATTTTACCAATACTTTAACATTTTTCTGGCGGCAGAATAGTAAACAAGAGAAACCTTTACAGCGATGATTACCGTTTTTTTTTTTCATGTCTACTAATGAGACCTTGGATCATGCATAGCGGTTTTAGAAAAATTTAAGTGTTTAACGAGTTGGTTACGATGTAATGTTTTACGATGTAAGTAAAATGCCAAACTGGACCTTCAGTTCAGGTTCTCCAAACCAAATATTCATCTTTTTGTTTGAATCGATAAAGTAGACATCTAGCTGAAAATCTTGCCCGTAATGAATGATGATAAAGTAAACAATGTTTATTGCTTTACTGTAAGAAAAAAAAAACGTCTTTAACCTGCTCGATTATATTATTATTGCTTTTTATCTCAATGACGAAGTCTGAATACTCCCTGGTCGTGAGAAACGTGAAACCGGAATTAAGTAATAGCTTTCGATGAAATATGACCTTACATCTCGTGAGTTCGTTTTACGCGGACGGTGTAAGACGTAGATAAAAAGAAAGGGATTTTCAGGAGTTGGAAATTTATGCACAAATCCTACTAAACCCCAAAATGGATAAATCCGCAAGCAAAACAAAAAAGGAGACGGAAAGGAAAGCCACATTCTGCCCCCTCTCTCACACATCCATCAACCAGGGCTAGAGCAACCGTAAAAAAATCTAATGATTAGATTCAAAGAGAGAGCATCCCCAACCATCCAAGAGATAAATTCTTACTGCTTGTAGCTGGGCTGACCGATGAATTCTTTGACATGGTAAAAAGAAAAAGAAAACTTTTATCAACTGTTAAATGAAACATCCCCGCAAGCTGTCGCAAGATGAAAATGAACCAGATAAGTAGACCTAAACTGGCCATATCTTTCTCTCTATTTTTCTCTCTTATTATTTTATTCATTATTCATTCATCCAGCTTTGTTTCAAACTTCATTGTTTGTGGACTTTAACTGAGTTAAAAACTTAATATTTAATATTTAAGGGAGAGGTATGCTCATGGTCGAACTACCTGTCTGGTTGAACAAAAATTGATATAAATCCATCAGGCATGTTAGTAATCCACAACGCAATACTTGGCTCCCCTCCCCGTTATAGACGCAAATAGGTTGAGATAAGATGTAAGCTGGGCTGATCTATCCAGATAAATCTGCCTAAATAACATTTAAAAAAGAGAAAATCCCACATACTTTTTTTCATACCATTTCAAATCTTTCACTCCTAATCTTTATCCTCTAATCTTTACTCTCTACTGTGCTGCGTACACCCAGGCCTGTGGGCTTACCCGCCAGGAACAGATCTAACTGGTGCTAAGAGCTAGTGGAGATTTAAGGCCACTCCGAACGACACCAGCAGTGACCAATCCACCAGACCCCCTTCCAACACGTCAGGGGCCAACGTGGCAGGGCATGGCCCAACACTCTCCCTTGTTCGCACAATGAAAGTTATACCGGCCGTTCCTGCTGGATTCTTGGTCCCCAAAGGCCCAGCCACATCATTCACTTTGGGTGTGAATGATGTGCTCAAACAGCGATTACCCAAATATTACATCAGGAGAACGCCCGTTTCTGCAGTGTCATCGGTCCAGAAAGGCCCAGCTGCATTACTTGCCTTGGTGGGAGTGATGTGCCCATACAGCGAACACCAAAACAAAACCCCGAAACCCTCAACAAGAGAACAATATTATACATCAGCAACAACAACGTCAGAACACTCTCAATAGACTCTCACTTAACCCATCTAGAAAATGAAATCAATAACATCAAATGGGACATCATAGGTATTAGCGAAATGAAGACCAGGAGAAGAACTGATTGAATTGAAAAGCAAACATCTTCTCTACAACTACGGAAGAGAGAGAGTGAAACAAAGTGGGGTAGGCTTTCACATCAATAAAGACCTCAAAGACAACGCGGTAGACTTTAAAGCTATCTCAGACCGCATAGCCAGCGTCATCATACAACTCTAAAAGAGGTACAAGCTAAATGTCATACAAGTCTACACTCACACTTTGCAATCAGCCAGAGAAGAAGTAAATAACTTCTATGATAACTTGACCTCCCTATCATAAGATACCAAAAGATATTTCAATGTCATCATGGGAGATTTCAATGCATAAGTAGGACGAGGAAACTAAGGCTGCGTCGGAGAATTCGGATACAAAAGACGGAACTAGAAAGGTGAAGATCTTGTAAACTTTGCCACCGCAAACGACTCGAAAATTATGAATACAATCTTCAAAAAGAAACCCAATAGAAAATGGAATTGAGAGAGCCCCAACCAAGAAACCAAAAACAAAATAGACTACATCTGACGGACAGAAGTGATACCATCAAAGACATTCAAATTCTAAACCAAGTGAACATAGGAAGCGATCATAGAATGGTAGAATGTAAGATGCAAATAAACACCAATAAAAAAGGCAAGAAAATATTCCACACCAAACTGCAACAACTAAACGTACCAAATGAACTTGCCCAACCCTTCAAGCTAGAACAGACAAACAGATGTTATATCCTTACCGACGAAAACGATATCAAAGAACTTCACAGCAAACTAACAACCCCTTTAATAGAAAGCAATATGTTTAAACCAAGAAACACACTGACCATTAACAAAATCTCATATGAAACCAGGAAATTTATTGAAAAGTGCAGAAACCTCAATTCACCATATACTACAAGGGAAAAATAGAAGAGACCAAAATAAACAAAACAATTAAAAAGAAACTAAGAAAAAACAAAAGAAGTTATGTGGCAGTCATCATCGGAACCACTCTCGAAAAACGTCGCGTCTTTAAAGCAATAAACAAAGCTCTCAGTATTGGACAGAATCAAATAACTAATATACTCGAAGAAAACGGAGACATAACAACAGAGACAGAATTGTCAAACGTGCCTAAAAAATTGACCAAGAACTCTACTTTTCAAAACATGGGCAGCAAAACAATGACCAGAATATACAAGATGCTGACAATTAGTTTGAGGACTTCCCAGAAGTTACACCATGGGAGGTAAAGCAAGCAATCAAACAAACAACAGAAGGAAAAGCTCCTGGACCAAATAACATCACCATCGATCAACTCAAAAACGCTGGCAAGAGCGTCAACATTCTATTCAACTCGTGTCTAAAACTGAGTAAAGTCCCGAAGTACTGGAACACTGCAATCATGATCCTTCTACATAAAAAAAGGAAACCCATAAGACCTCAACAACTACAGACCTGTAAGCCTACTCAACTGCATATACAAACTTTTCACAAAAATCGTCACTAACCGGATGACTAAAACACGAAATGAAAACCAACCACGGGAACAGGCTGGATTTAGAAGAAACCACTCGACCATGGACCATCTCCATTCAATAAATAAACTGAAAGGAAAAGCAGCAGAATATAAATTGACATTCGCTGTAGCATTTATAGACTTCAAGAAGGCATTTGACTCAGTAGAAACTCCATTGATCATAATGGCCATCACTCTACAAGGTGTAGACCCTGTATACGTCAAAGTACTGCAACATATATACAATCACAGCAACTCCTTAATTGGGCTACGTAAAGACTCTGAACCCTTCCAACTCTAAAAAGGAGTAAGACAACGTGATATCAGCTCACTCAAACTCTTCACAGCCTGCCTTGAGATGATCTTCCGAAACCTGGACTGGGAGAATAGAGAAATCAAAATAGAGGGCAAATATCTGAGCAACCTCAGATTTGCAGACGACATCTTCCTTTTCGCAGAGAATCTACTCGACCTCCAACTAATGCTAGATAAACAAAACGAAAAAAGCAAAAAAGTCGGCCTACACATAAACTTCAGTAAAACAAAAACCATGTGCAACAATCACATTGAGAATAAGGCAATAACTGTCAAAATCGAAGATGCAAAACTGGGGAAAGTAGACCACTACATTTACCTAAGACAACGAATCTCCATGAGATCCTCGAAAGAAGGGGAAATCAAGCAAAGAATCACTTTAGGTTGGCAAGCCTTCGACAGAGCAAGCTCAACTTTCAAGAACCAGACGAATCCAATAATCCTAAAAAGAAGAGAATACAATCAATGCATTCTCCCGATAGTTACTTATGGAGCTGAAACATGGAACCTAACCAAGAGACAAATACGCAAATTGAGAAGCCTGCAACGTACACATGAGAGGATCATGCTCAAACCTCACATGGAGAGATCACAAGACACAGTATATCATCAGGAAAAAAACAGGTGTCCGAGACATCATAGAATCTATAAGAAAACTTAAATGGCAATAGACTAGTCATGTTGCAAGAATGAAAGACAACTGATGGACATCACGACTCACAGCATGGATCCCCAGAAATCACATGAGAAACCGAGGCCGCCTGAATACAAGATGGATAGATGAACTAGACTGATTCAGAAAATACTGGCTCCGCGAAGCCTATGACAGAGAAATGAGGCAGATCCTTGGGAAGGTCCATGTCCAACGACGGAAGATAAAAGACTGATAATGATGATGATGATGATGATGAGAAATATAAGTCCAGCAGCATTGTCATAAGCTGAACAAAAGCATTTACTATATCCTCTGATGATAACTGCAATTGTGCTAACCTCTGCCACGTCTTACCAGTAAACCTTTTTATCTCATCTCTCCATTTTGGTCTTTTTCTGCTGCGCTCCTGTTCCATGGGCACCAATTACTTAGGATTTTATTCCATCAATTGTCCATTTTTCTTGTTTTGTGCCTTGCCCATCTCCATTTTGTTGCTTACTTGTACGATAACCTCTCTTGGATCCATGTTGATTTTTTTTATTTCAAAGAGATTCCTAACATTGCTGCTTCTATTCCCCTCTGTGTATTTCTGAGTTGGTTATATATGTATAATTTAGAACTGCACCAATGTTTAATTGGATCTTGAGTCAAGTAATGCGACGTCACGGCCCCGTGATCTCGACATCAGATCGTTGATTCTCACTTCAACACGTTCTCATCCTAAACTTTAGCTAAAAAATATCATCAAAAGTCTTTGTTGTATTTCAAGTTGTCATTGGGGAAATCAGTCTCCTATTTAGTGTCGATTGCTTCGTCAGAATTTTCTTGTACTTTGTCACCTCTAATGAGTCACTTCCTGTAAAGATAAAATCGTGACCGCCATTTTTCTTTTGGGTTATTTTCACGCCTTTTTTTATCTCAAAATGGCGCAGCAATCAGTCGCTTTTTTTCCTTTTTTGCTTCATAGTGCTAAAGTTTTTTCATGGTAGCGGCTACCTTTGAGAAAGTTCCTTAATTTCTGGATTTTGTCTGAAGAAGTAAGCATCCCGAAATAATTGTTACTGAGCTGGTTCATTAATGCGGGTCAACTCTTGGTGAGGTCTAAAAGAGACAAAACATTTATGTCAGAAAAAAATTATATATATATATATATATATATATATATATATCCCTTGTTCCACTTACATATATTTGTGTGTGTGTGTGTGTGTGTCTCTCTCTCTCTCTCTCTCTCTCTCTCTCTCTCTCTCTCTCTCTCTCTCTCTCTCTCTCTCTCTCTCTGCCGTTTTCACTTTCCCTGGGGAGGGGGCGTTTTTTTTTTGGCTTTTTTCTACTGGATTTCTCCTAATTCCTCTCTGGGAGATTGATTAGGATGTGTAGTTTCATCTCTTGTCCATTGTTATTTGGGCCCTGGGTACTTACTCGGCACCCCAATGCACACTTTCTCTCGAAGGGATTGTCTATCGTACTTTTGATGACATGCTTTGAACTGTGCCGGCGTTACCATTTTTCCAAATTAATGGTGCACTTATTAGGGAACAAACTCACTGCTTTCTTAACCATCGTCAATGTACATTCTTGTTTGCAGTAATCCAGCCTTTAATGTCTTTGGCACTTTTTCTTTGCGTCCCAAAAATTAGGAAAAAGGTCTAGTTTATCAATCAGTAGAAAGTGTCACCTGACCAAAATATTTTGGCAGCATGCTGAGTGGGATGGTGATCAATCAAGAAATTGGGAAAACTGATCAATGAATAAATCACTTTCTCTCACTTTTTGTTGGGTTGTCATCACTGAAACAGTCCGCTACCGGACACCAAAGGGGCCAATTTAGTATAAATTTACAGTGTAGATTGAACACTCAGACCTCTATATCATTACCATCAAGATGCCAATACTTTCTGAACTTGTTCAGTTCGTCAGATTTTGCCAGCCACATTTCCCTATACGATCTCTGGGAAACCACGATGTTAGTCTGAGATTCTTGCAATATGGCCAGCCCATTGCCATTCGAGTTTTTTAATGGATTTTATGATATTTCTGACACCTGTTTCCTTCAAATATACTGTGCTGTCTTGTGATCTCTCCATGTAGTGTTGAGCATGATTCTCTCTTCTGCTCATTCTATGATTCTCGGCTTGAAGGTCAATCTTTTGGTTGGGTCTCACGTTTCAGTTGTATCGGGAGAATGCATTAGTTATAAAACTATAAAGCACTATAAATCTTGAGTCACTCTTCTTCAGGACGTGAGCGGTCGTAGCTCTTCTCAGCTTCCTTTTTTTGTGTTGCTCTCAACAAACCCTGCTCTTGTAGGCTGTCCAGCATTCTTCCTGCCATCAAACCTTTCAAGTAGCTTACCACTGCCAACCTTTTGCCTTCTATGCGCCCTGTGAACTCCATATTCTACAAGCCCTCCTTCCTCATTATATATATATATATATATGTGTGTGTGTGTGTGTGTGTGTGTGTGTGTGTGTTATACTCTTAACGCTGGATAGGACACTGGATCCGAGAAATTTCAACAGTCTCTTTCCTGTCCAATACTTTGAGAAGAGCCATTAACATACCAACTTTTTGGCGGACAATTTTTAAACGCTTCTTTTCTTCTTTGTAGACACTGCGTTTCAGCAGATTCAAACAACTAAGAGAAGAGGTCGTTGGGAGACACCTAATTCTCTCTCTCTCTCTCTCTCTCTCTCTCTCTCTCTCTCTCTCTCTCTCTCTCTCTCTCTCTCTCTCTTTACGGATATTACATTTTACACCTGAAGAGGTTCGTGGGGATGATTCGACTAAAACGTCGGGACTGCATTGAAGAAAAGAAGAGTTCACATTGCCCGGGAAAGAGTTACATCTCTTTCTTATCGCTAATAACAGTTTCCTTATAGTTTTTAATCTCCTCAAAACAGCGTCACCCAACTTTAAGAATAAAACTTTCAGGAAATGCTAACTAAACAAATATTGAAGCAATCTCGAGATCTTTTTCCTTTTCTCCTATTCTTGTCCTTTTTTTAAGTTTTCAAACAAAAATCGATTGGTTTGTTTATTTTTATTTTCTTTCCTTCTAATTCATCTTGTAAGCTGCAATGTCTGCCGTTTGTCAGATCTTTTGTCCTCTCTTGGCTCTAACTCGACTCTTTCAGTCTAGACTACAATCGTTGTTCTGTTTTATGCATTCAAAAGCAGCTGGTATCGTTAATTTGATTATCTTAAAATATAAAAGCCGTTGTCACTTTTTCTGTTTGCTTGTTAGTTTCTATCACGCTAAAGCAAACAGAAAAGGGGGAAGGTTGTAAAGCGAAACTCTTTTATGTGTTGTCATATACTGAAGAATACAGCTATGTATCTGTAACATCACATTAGTAATTCTACTACTAATACTGCCACCACTGTTTTCGTTCTTGAAGAGAAAGTAAATATAGGCATACATGATTTTTCATTGATAAAACTGGCGTTTTCCCCCCATCTAAACCATTGAACCACGGTCCTTCAATCAGGAAGGCTAGCACTCTACCACTGTACCACGGTGATTAGAATTGTTGGTGAATATGACAGATGAATGAGAACTTTCAAGCCAAGCTGTAACAATTTCTTTTAGTAACCAAAGAAACATTATCTTGATGGAATATTATGTTCTTTATTTTAACTACTTCCGGACGCTTTATGATTTTTATCCATAATTGTATAAATCTTTTATATGCCAATAATTATGGAATTTACACAGTACTTGTAAGCAGGGCTGTTCAAGCTTTAATTCACGACCCCCTTTGATGAGATCAAATTTTACACGACTTTTCGCTCATTGTTATGAAAGCAATAGGTACTAAGACTATACATAATTAGTTTTTGTCGTAATATAACTATAAATCAACATAGAAACAAATAACTACCAAAAAGTTTTTCAAAAATTGCTGCATATTTACAATCAAAAATAACTTTTCATGCACCGTGAAAATTACGAGAAAAATAGAGTTTTTTTAATAAATTACGAAAATGTAACAAAGACGATTTTTTAATCATTAAATGGCTTTGATTTATTGTTAGAATGAATACCAACAGAGTCACTTTTTTGAAAACAGATCTTTGAAGCAAACTAGTGAAATATTTATTCTTTAAAAAGAGATTTTCAAATATTCCAGCAAACCCAATAATTTTTATGCAATCTTTGGATGTGTACCGACCCCTACTTCGAGAAGCACTGCTGTTTTTAAACAACTTATCTACACGCGCTTTCTATGTTATAAAATGTTATATTTTATTAACTGACTGCAGAATTTCCCGGTATTGTTTCGTATGGCGTCTATGGGGCAATAACTTTTTGTGTCGACCATTGCAACACTCCATTACAAATCTCCGTACCACACTCAGTAAGGTCCAATTTATTTCACTTTTAAAATACACTGATTATAGACTGCAAATAACATGCGGGTATTGATTGTATCCTCCACACCCTACTCTTACTCCTGACACCCACAGAGATCAACAATCACACCCAACCTTTGCCTTTTTACCACCCCTGTTATATTAAAGTTGGATGAGGAGATTAATGATATTCCAGCTATGCAATAAACAAGGAGAATAAAGTGAAAGAGAAAAAGAAATCATCATAAAAATGAAAGTTATTTTCTCTTTTTTTTTTTCCCAGAAAGTGGTGCTTCAAATAATTATACTTGTAAAGGTCGTTGCTCATATGGCAGTGACGTTGGTATTTAATTGAAGAGAATTTTTAAAGAAATGAGGTAGATCTTCAAGGATTTTTCTTTCTTTCCAGTTTTAGTATTAAGTACGTATCATAGAGAACACAAAATGAATAATTACTCGCCACCAGAGTCAATAATCAAACAACCATTGCATCAACATTTGAAATGTAAAAAATTCTGTCCGAGAATAAATATGGTCAGAATAAATTCTAGTTATGACATCACTAGCGTTTTCCCCTGGAAAATATCTCAGAGTAAAAAACATAAACCCATCTAAAAAGGGGGAAAAAATGCCAAAAAAGCTTTTCTTTCAAAGATTTAAAAACAAATTTTTTTTTAGAATGCGTCTAGAAAAGTACTGATGCCAATTTTCAAGTCTGCAGACAACATGGTATGGTCTGGAGAACTGGAAAATACAAGTAAACACATTCACATATCGAAAAGGATAGAACCGTTTGCCATCTTCGATGAGTATGGTTATTCTATTCTTGTCTAATTAGTTAAAAAACAAAACTTTCACTAATAAGTACCAAATAGAACGAAGTCTTTGGCCTTGGATGGGACCAGTGTGGAGGATATCGTACAGATAATTAAGCAACAAAGATGGAGATGGATAGGGCACTTAGCGAGCAGAGGGGACAACAGACTGGCAAAACAAAACTTCTACTTTTAAGCACAAATTAGAACAAACATTTTCATCCAGGATAAGACCAAGGTGGATAATATCAAAGGTGTAACAAAATGGAGATGGACAGGGCGCATAGCAAGACAAGGGGCGAATAGATGGTGCAAAAGGCAAACCAAAGTGTGCCTGTGGGACAATAAACTCAGTAGGAAAAGATCAGACAAAATGTTGCGAGACAAAATAGAAAAGTTTACCGATAATACAAGACAGAGATTAGCGCAATCACCCTTGTCATGGAAGGAGAGGGGAAAGGCTTTTGTCCAGTTATGGACTTATAAAGACTGCTGCTGCTGCTGATGATGATGATGATGATGATGATGATGAAAACAGATAACTAAATTTTGGGACAAAAATCTTTCTTACAAAAAATTATTTCGTAAACTTGTCTACATGTATCGTTGCTTCCTGATTAATCACTTGTTCAGATTTATGTCTTCCATTTTCATTTTCCTGCTTTTCAGATATTTTGCAGGGAAACTTAAACAGATGCATGTTCACAGTCTTCATTACTATCATGACAATGTAAGCTATTAGCAATGCGTGCTAATTCTTCAATTCTATCAGTTATATATATATATATATATATATATATATATATATATACATGTGTGTGTGTGTGTGTGTGTGTTATACCCTTTCTGCTGGATAGGACAAAGCCGTCCCTGACTTGACATCACATATCTTGTCCATACTTTTATGTCTCCGGCTAGTCTTCGGAGTTATCCGAGGTTATCCAAAGTGTCTATTCCAAGTCTTCTTGTGTAAGTGTGGTCTTTGAGTGAGGGATCGGAATTGGCAAGTTCGTCTAGGTCACTTTTCAGTTTTACTGGCAGTTGTTCTCAGCCTTCTTCTGTGACTCCCCTTGTCTGATTTATGCTTGAAATAGAATTTGAATGCTGTATTTGCAGAGATGTTGTCCAGTCCGAGAATCTTACCTAGTAGGTTTCATCTAGATCTTCTGATGGTTTGCGATATAAGTTCGTCTTTGCCAATCTTGTATGGATTTTCGATGGATAATTTCTTCAAATAGCGTATGCTGAGAAGCGTTCTCGAGTGTTTTCTTTGGAAACAAGTTGCACTTCGAAAAGTGCTCCATTTTCACTAAGGGGTGTATAGGGCTTCTCTGTCCCCAAATCAAAAAGAGCAAAACTGTTCTGGATTTTTTTCAGGGGGGATGGTATTTTTCGTCGATTTGTGTTACGGATTGGACTTTGATTTGTTTCACAGAAAGTTTCAAATCTTTATGCAGTATTGTATTTTAAGGAGTTAGAATTTTTCCCAGCTTATAATTAGTTACCTGAAGTTGCACAGCAATACCTTAAGCGTGCAACTCCATACTAATCAAACGGCACTATTCAAAGTATAATTGTATTTATTGCAATCAAAGAAGCGCATACCTGGAACAAATATATTTTTCTACAACTTTTTATATTTTATGCTTTTTGGTACTTTGAATGGAACAAAGCAAGGGGATCGATGGAAAAAATGTTTGTTTCTTGATAGCATGAGAAAAAAAAGTTTCATTTATGAAAAATCAGATATGACTATACTTAATGGAATTGGTTTCATTGCTACAACTAAAACAGCCATAGCAGTAGTTGTAGTAGTTGTGGTGATGGAGACACAAACACACAGACACAGTTGAGCCTTGTTTGCCCCTTTCCTCTCTTTCTGCTTGCTTTAGTTTAACAGGAACCAATAAACAAATAGACAAAAATGTGATATGGGCTTCTATATCATAAAATACACGATTTATTTTTGTCCGTCAGAGTTAGGTTCAAATTAACGAATACCCCAATTAACTGATAACCAAATTAACCAGGAACTACAGCATTTATCTATATATTTGTACACATGTGCGTGCGTGTATGCATCATTGTATGTTCACATACATGTTTTTATGTAGCTTGGCTTGAGTAATTCCAGGACGCTATACACACATGTTAAATCTTCGTTCATTACCAAACTTGGAGATTCTTTGAAACGAACAAAAACAGATCGAAAAAGCAATAAACTGTTTTAATTAAGTTTGACTCGTCGAATGAATGACAAATTGGACGTAATCAAAACAATCCTCCCTTGCACCCCAGGACGTGACCAGACAAGTGTAACATTAAATACACCTCGGAACCCTTAAGAAACAACGAAAGAACAAAATGTCCGCTAACACCGCCGCCATTTTGTTTTCAAGTGGTGTTCCCTGCAGATGCAGACGACCGGCCCAGCGCCATTAATCGAATGAAGATGGTGACGTTAAACGATTTCTAATTTGGGAGCGACGCAGACAGAAATAAAACGTCGGGGGTTGTCGTCCGTAGTAATGGAATGTAATTGAAGAGAAAATGCTGGGTCCGCATCTTTTCATTGGTCCGTTCGACCTGGGGCTAATAGCGTTTGGTGTGAGGGGAAAATGTGAGGCTTTTATTAACTGTGCGTGAAGCTGGCGAGATGGGAAGGTGTTCCATTATAACGGGTGTTATTTGTGGGCAGCCGGAACAAAGGTCTTCAAGTTAAGGGGTAATTAAAGCTTTCTGTTTTTCTTTCTTTCCATCGATGTATCAGTCGATAGATTTAGCTATTTATTAATGTTTATGTTCTGAACTACTACTGATCCAATTTCTTGTGTTCTGACTATTTTGTTTATTACACCTTTACATACGTGGATAGATAGATAGATAGATAGATAGTGATAGCTTTCTGAGTAAATAACTGCACAGGATACCTATGCTGTTGATTTTTCTCAAGTAATATCTTGATTCGATAGCTATCAAACCCAAGTGATTCACCTAACCGTGGAGCATCGTTCAACGAGAAATTACCAGCACGAAACTCTGCAAACCACTTTTGACATGTAGGATTAATTACAGTACCTTCTCCATAAATTGTGCATTTTTTGCGTTTGAGTCGCATTTTTAACTATTTTTTTAAAAAGCGTAAAATGCTGAAAATGTCGCTTATTTTTCCATTTTTAACGTTAGAATCAATGGACAAAAATACAATAATTTCATCATTATTTAAATGCATATTAACATAAGAGATGTCACAATACAATCAAAACCGATCTGTTTTAGTTAGTTAATTAAAAGGCTCCTGGTGCCATCTAAAAATGTACACAGAACGACCGGTTTTTGGTTACACAGTACATGGATATTTTCAAAATTAATTATAGCTCATCAAGAAACACCATATGAAGGAAATAGGAGTAAGATTGTGTTGAGACAAACTCTTAAGTTAAAATCTTCATTCGACATCCTGGCTTTTGGCTGAGCTCGATTACTGACCTCAGGCGCCTATGGGGAAACTGAACCAATAGATAGGCCATTATGCTCTTTGCAGCGACCCACCATTACCACCAGAAAGAGACTTAAATCCTAATGGGAGTTGTCAGGGAGAGTTAAATCAAGATGAACTACAATTTACGAAGTGTTCATTGCTTAGAATAAAAGTCTTTCGTTCTTTTTCTTTTCTTCTTTTTTTTTTTTTTTGATTGTAAGTTAAAAGGCCTGATTTCCCAAAATGGAAAAAAATGAATAAAACAGATAGAACAATATAAAAAAAATCCCTTGAAATAAGACTTGGCATAAAGGGAGTGGAGACAGTGAGATGAAGGGTGTGATGCTGACCAAAGTTTGCTGAGTATCCATTCCTTATGGTCACTCCTTACCTCTATGATAATATAGGCCAGTCAAATCCCTGAAGCAGGGCAAATCTTTTTTTCTCTCTTATTCTGTTCAAATCTACTTTTCCCATGTATTTTTATTCACTTTGTTACATGTAAAGTTAAATCAAGAGGACCAGTGAGGGCAGGGGGGTTATCATTGGCTTTCAACAAGTGGGTTTGCAGAGGAAGTTAGGACTTTTACTAAGTTGAAACTTAATGAGTAGACACAATTTTTAGGATGTGTGATTTGAACCTGGGCTACAATATTCTCGGGTCGCTATCCTGTCAGGTCGCTATACTGAGGGAGTAAGGGACTCCCATAGTCTGCACACATCTGCTTTTGTTGGAATGGTTAGAATCTGTGCTTAAACTTTCAAACAACCTTATTGTCCTGATTCTCCTTCAAAGGGATGGTAAAACCCTATAGCCAGCTCAGACATCTAATATCTTCAGAATGTTTACGTCTTGTGGTTTAACAACAGGTCAGCCTTACTGTTGGAAAATTTCCATAAGTGGCTAGTTAACTCCCATAGTTAGCTTGAAAGGCAGTCCTGTCGAACTTACAACACAGGGACCCTGCTACGATTCGTACTGCCCCGGTGAACCGTTGGAAAAAAAACTCGGTTTAAAGGGTGGGGTCGGCTCCGAGCATGCTGCACTTCACCTTAAAACTCCATTGCTCAGGCTGGTGTTCTATTTCACACACATGTTCCACTGTCTACGGTTGCTGAGAAAATTCCCCTAAGAATCTTCGTTCGCGAAGCCAAGCCATTCATTTATTCATTCGTATATGAATGAATGTTTGATAAATGTGTCTGCCTGTTTAAATGGTAATCAAACTTTTTCCCTGATGATATACTTCCTTTTACAAGCGATTTCCCAAATCAATGATCCGCTCTAGTCTACAATCTATAAAATCAATCTATACTTAAAATCGGTACTTGAAGCCTATCCGAAAAGTATCAAACCGTTCAATATCAACACAAATAAACAACCTTCGTTGGACAAGGGTACCAAAGTCCCCTTCGAAGTAATCCTCTTTGGGTCTTAAATACTTTTCCCGGTGTTAGTTTTCTAAACAGACTGCACAGTCCACTTTGTGGATTGTTATCAGTTACCTCGTTCTCCTTAATCTCGTTCATGTTCTGATATCTCTTTGTAAGACTTCACTGGTTGTCTTATCTGGGTGGTGGGGGACGCCTGAGTAGTGCAATGTTTTACAAATAGAACGCACGAAACTTGAAGGCTTGCTCGATCACTGTGAATGTGACGTTCACACACAGCAGAGGAGCTCAGTCTATTGCATCTCAACTGAGTAGCTCAATGGAAGATTTCCTTTTAAGGCATGCACAGTAAGTTCCCACCTGATTACATCAAAGCCGTGCAACCGGTTCTCAAAATGTCTGGATATTTTCCAGACCGACATTGTATTATTCCCATTTATGTTTAAAAGTAGTACAAAAACATACAAATGGTACTTGAATACGTAGTGTGTATTTATCCGATTTTTTCAAATAGAAATGCCTCTATGAGTATCTCTGTAAACAATTCACATTAGAAATACTTATTCAATATCAAAATACACATTAATTCATAGAAAAATAGGGAACTTAATTTTTTAAAATTACAAGCTTACTCATACAGTGAAACATTTACCAAGTACATTTATCCTACATTTGTTCATATATTTCAGCTGATAATTCCCCACATTGTCGCATTAATTGATTTTCTCTCTTATTTAAATTCATCTATGTTATTCTTGAAATTATCTATAGTTGTGCTATTTTTTACACAAGGTTGTAAACTATTCCAGTATTTCAAAATTCTTTGGGAGAAAAAATCAATTCGTTTTTGCAATTGACCTGACCAGTGAATGCCCCGTTCCCTCGGACTGATTAAACATTAGACTTCTGTGATTCGTAAAACCATTTAATATCTTGAAAGTTTCGAATAAGTCTCCTCTTACCCTCCTCTCAAACAAAGTAGCCATGCCGGACTTTTCTAGTCTATCGTTATAACTTTAACCACTCATGCTACGTATCATTCCGGTAAATTTTCACTGTACTACGTCCAATATCAGAATTGAATTAAAACTAAGGATTGGGACCATACAGACCTCATTATTACTGGGGTCTGCGCGAATACTGTGGAGAGTAGTGGAAATATGAAACCTATGACCTCCAGTCGTCAGCAGTTGCCGAACATTGAAGATGAAAAGGGCATGTGTCAAGTAAAACTGAGGAAGGTTGAGACGGTACAAACCACTGTGTTAGGAGAGGACGATAAGAGTAGGGGTGGGGATCTGTGGGGACTTACTGTCATTCTGCCTTCTGTGATGAGGCAACTAATGTGAAACTGTAAACCTCAGCACTGCTGCAGAATATGAGAGTGTTGAGAGGACGGCTGGAGACTTGATGAGACTAGTTGTCAAAATAAAATGTCTAGCGCATGGTGCCAAAACCTGTACACAATGTTCCAAATGTGGTCTTATTATTGCTTTGAAGCAAATGGATCAGATGTATTTTTTTTATTCGTACTGCTTTATGATTGAGATAATGTTCATGTAATACCTTATGACATGGATTCCTGACGTTAAAGACAGTTGTGCGAGTACAGAACTCTTCAACTGGTGAGATAAAATCATAGGTCAACAGTGGCCCATGCAGAGCTGGTAATTGGTCCAGGCCAGATGAGAAATCTCGGCCCCATTACATGAATCACTCACAAGTAACAGAACAGAATAAATAAACCAGAACAATTTATATGAGAAGGTAATGTCCAGCAAAATTTATTCAAGATGTATATAAGACAATGGAGTTACAATAGGAAGCACTAAATAGAATAGTGTTTGCTCTACTAGGGTAATAAGCCCCCTCAAAATCTTAGGCACATATCAATTGGCCCACTCCTCTCTCTCTCTCTCTCTCTCTCTCTCTCTCTCTCTCTCTCTCTCTCTTCTTGACTAGTCGAAAAACATTAAAGCATATGTAATATGTTCCATTGTACTACCCCAGTCCCATAATAGTTGTGACATTAGAACATAGTAATAAGTGAATAAATCTAACAACTATTATAGGACGGGGGAAATATTCAATCCCCTTACCCCCCCCCCCCTCCCTCACAAATCCGATTAGCCAACCATGAAGGCTACAGATTCTTCTCTTTCTCTGCTCGTTGGTGCGTGTGTGTGTCGGACACAATTTGGGGCGGGGTCACAACCTTAAAACCTTGAATACACCACTTGGTATCGTCTAAAAAACGTATTAATTTGGGGTTTTTGTTTTAGTAAAAAAGTGTTCTCTAAGATTTCTATGGTCATTGAGACCAACAATGCCCGTAGCTTTAGAAAATTTTAGATAAGAGATCTATTTCTTAGATAATTTTAGATAATTAGTTTCAGTACTCGTACAGGCTACTGTGATTCATCTATGCGAAGTATAGATATATCTCTTCCTTTTTTATGTTTTGGTTCAATAGAAAATATAATTCTTCACGAGGAAAGCATAATTATTCTTACGCGTCTATCGACTAATTAATCTATATGAAATTGATTCACCTAACTGACAAACAAATAAATCTATTATACTTTGGTCGAATAAATAATAATAATGTCTTTCCGGGGATTCAATAGAAGAGATTGCTCAAAGATTAATTGCATTAGATTTGCCTTTAGAAAGACAAAACAAATCTAATTTGATTATACACGCTAACTATTTTATTTTTCATATACCATGGCCTGGTGGCAGAGTGCTCGCCCCCGGTTCAGTAGGCCGGGGTTCAATCAACTGCTGAGTCGTACCAAAGACTTTAAAAATCGTACTCAAGTCCTCTCCGCTCTGATGACTGAAGTTGAGGAACCTCTTCCCGGGGCTAGGAGATTACGACCAAATCATGTGAGTTCTCGTAAGGTCACTGAGAACAATATATATATATATATATATATATATATATATATATATATATATATATATATATATATATATATATATATATATATGCAAAATACAGCATTCTAGATAATTGTGGCTATTAATGCGGCCAGCCGAACCAGAGGCGATAACTTAACTATTGAGCCACGGTAAACAAAAAAGTCGCTTTCAAAATTCAGACCACCTGCCACGAAGAGACAATGGTTAGATTCTGACAGTAAAGGTCAATCTGGAAAGGTCAACCATGTCTGTAGAGTTCAAGAGTCTACATTTCAAAAGAGTTTTATGCTATCTTCTCTTATTTTATTTGCCTGGGACAAAGAGCAGTTTCGAATTGACATTTCAACAACTACTTTCATTGAGTCTATCGAATCCGATTTAGTCACTGCACCACAGAAGACGTCAACAAACCCAGAAATACATACAACAAGCTATAAAAAGAACAAATAAAAAAAACATACTCGATTCAAAACCAGCGACACTATTTATAAAATTTTCGACAGCATTTGGCAATATCTTTGTAATAACACTATATGCTTTCAATTGATTTTTTAAGTTAATCACCGTTAAAAAGTTCGATACTAAAATAATCATGACATGGAAAATAAAAGGGAAAAATATTGTCCGAAATGCTATATAATTCATTGTTGAATGAAAAGATATATATATATATATATATATATATATATATATATATATATATATATACACTCAGAGATAGCAAGTCTCCTCAGTTCTCCAGTTCTCCAGCTCTCCTCTCCACACTCTCACAGTCCACAGCAGTGCTGTGGTTTTGCAGTTCCACACCAGTTAGCTGATGGTTATCGCTGAAGGCTGAGTGACAATAAGTCTTCAGCCCTCTTCTCATATTTCCCTCGCTTATCCCAGCAGCGCTTTGGTTGATACCTTGATACCATTTGTGATGTTTTTCGTTGTTGTTGTTGTTGTTGTTGTTTTTCGTTTTTTATTTTTTATTATTATTATTCACTTCCATGATGCGTTCTGCAATGAAAACAGAAATAGAATTTGAACAAATTTGTCAAAGGGAACGATTTATATCTTGAAAGTCAAACATCAATGAAAAATTTTTTTTAAGATTTTAAAAAGAAAAATTATGATTAACAATAGATAATCGTGACATTGATGTGTGACTTTCAAGTTATTATTATTACTATCATTATTATTATTATCATTATTATTATTATTGTTGTTGTTGTTGTTGTTGTTAGTGGTGGTGGTGGTGGTACTGGTGGTGGTGATGTTATTATAATAACTTACTTAACGAGATATATAAGCCTCTCGACATGAATCAGTTGAGGAAGATAGATGTCTTTCTACGTACATTCTGTCAAGTATGCTGTATATCTATCAGAGAGCATCTAATTTAAAACTTATTTTTCTTTATCTGCCGCTTCCCCTTTGAGATTACAACTAAAATCAAATCTCTGCTCTCTGTTCTCATAAAAAATGCCTTTCCTCAATTTGGAAGATTTGCAAAATATAATTAACGAAGACGTTTTGATATTAACATGATCATTTCGATTCCCGAATGGAAAATATTTGGTAATAATCCAAAGAAAAGAAAAAAGCGCAAATTCATAATGGGATTCCACCATCTTGTTTGCCAAGTTGAGTTAATTTCCACAAGACATCAACCATCTGTTTGTACCCCCGATATCTCCAAAAGTTCTGACTTAATATTTATGAAATTTTATTGGCGGGTCGACCTCGTGCTACGGGAAAAGTGATTACATTTTTGGTTGGGAGATCCAGGTATTTATTTTTTATTGGGATTGGGATTTTATTATGCTGGAAAAAAAATTAAAAATCGGATATCCAATAATACATGATGGAATAAGAATTCAAGAGAAGTAACTTCTTATTTGTACGTTCGAAATTTCCTCCCTGTTTATTTTTTTTTTTTTTTTACATTTTGTTTTCATTCAGTTTTTAGGTAGTATACAATGTTGGCAAAGGTATGCACTCCCTAGTTTTTTATATACATTTTTTCCTGAAACCTTTTTGTAGTGGAAGATGGGAAAGCTGAGAGGATTAAGATCACAATTTTAGGTGGAGAATATTAATCCCAACAGAGCATGTGCAAAATATTTTTGAATATAAAAAGTCCATTAATACAGAACTTTTAGATTTTATTAGGTTGGTTTGGACGTAAAATAAAAACGAATGCCAATATAACTGTATTGATTCGTAATTAACACGTCCATGACGGCTGCTACTGATAATATAAGTTTAACAGACATGGTAAGAAAGGAGAAGAGAGAAAAAGGACGGTAGGTAGTTCAATGAAAAGACAGGAAGGGAGAAGGGAAAAAAGAAAGCTAGTTTACTGATGCTGTAATTATGACAGTCACTTTCTCATCATACATATGATTATAGCCCTACTTAGCAATTAAAGTTGGCTAACGCAAAGGTAATTTTTACATTTGATGAAAAGAAAGTTGATAGATATGGATTGATATCTCTCTTATTTCTGAATGTCTGAGCACTAAATAAATCTTCCAGAGATTGAAACAAATAAAGCCCATAAAGCTTCAGATCTGTTGGATAAAGAAAGTGAAGTAAAACTTCTCAAGTATTGACTAGTTTAACTTGTTTGGTTTCTTTTTTCTATGCAAGGCATTGCACTGTCCTGTTAAAAGATGGAACCCTATTTGTCCCTCAAATCTGCATATCTACACAGTAAGGCACCAGTGATATGTCTGGGCTATTGACTATGAAGGTCATCAGTGAGATTTTCCCCCAAATCCATCAACTCGTAGCAACAATATCCGAATGGTATGTACTTAAAGCAGAACGCATTATTTTTATCTTACTTCTACAACGATTGTGAGTTTGTTTAAAATGCTTAATTTCCCTTGGCTGGGTATAATGGGTTAAGAATCTGCTCACGTCAGCAAATAATGACGGGCTACCTACGCTAAGATTGACCAGACTTAAAATCAATCATAGACGAATGCCTATTTTCTTCACTGATAGAATGTAGACATTATTTCCACTAATGAGTCATTTGCCGCGAAACACGCCCGACTTAGGGTCAAACTGTTTGGGAAAAGATTAATTAAATTTTGCCAAATGCCAAGAAATGGGGATGTTTGGGTCAAAAGTTCAATCCTCGGCGACACGCATTCAGCAAATACGAATCATTACTTACGTTTGTGCAACGAGGCAATACAGACAAGAGACCGAAACATAACTCTTTTTTTTAATTAAATTGTTAGAGAGACAGAGAGAGAAAGCTCAATAGCCTGAATAGAGGGAGGAATAACGGGAGAGATAGAGAGGGAGATAGAAATATATGAACAGATCTGCTTTCAACTTATGCACGCACTTAATATGATAATATTAAGCACGAAAGTATGTATGTTTGTACTCTCAAAAGTTAAGAACTTCAACAACCCAGATGAAAAACAAAAGCATACTCGAAATCTGCACGTCTCAATTTACTAACAAATCATATTTTTAGGCTCAATTTTGCACAAAAAAAAACCTTTGTCGATTTTTATGGGGCCTGTGTTCGCATTTGCATAAAAATACTTTCTTTGCAAAGAAATCAGAGTATTTCAGTTTTTTTCTATCAAGTCTATGTGCTTTCAATCAATTGGACTTTCAAACCTTCCAGAAATTTGTCAGTTATGAGAAGGGAAATATTTTAATGTTTTATAAGAGGGGGTATTATTTACAATGCACCCTTACTTTCCATCTACTACAAGTAAACGCAGATGTGAATTTCCTGTCCTCCCAGTGCTTAGGCCAGTTTGGCACTTGTTCTTTTAAGGAATCCAACCCCAACCTGACAATAAACATGTTTCAATCCTACAGTATGTTTTGACACACAAACTATTAACGCCAAAAGTGAGCACATGAATTCTCAGTTTTGAGACAAATTAGGCTTCAAAGCTATCTCTGATCACATAGCCAGTGTCGCCGTACAAACCTCAAAGAGGTACAAACTGAATATCATCCAAGTCCATGCTCCTACTTTAGAGTCAACCAAAGAGGAAATAGACAACTTCTAAGATGACTTGAACTACCAACTCCGATACCAGAAAATACTTGAATGTCGTCATGGGAGAGTTCAATGCACAGTTAGGACAAGGAAATAAACATTGCGTCGGTGAATTCGGATATAAAGTACGAAATGATAGAGGTAAAGATCCTGTAAAGATCTTCAAGATAGAAAATTGACTTAGGAGATCCCCAACTACGAAACCAAGGTCGAAATAGACTACATCCTGGCGGACAAATGCGACACCATCAAAGACATCCAAATCCTAAATCAACGAAGGAAGCGACCACAGAATGGTAAGATGTAAAATGCAAATGGATACCAATAAAAAACGCAGAAAAATGTTCAAAACCAAACTGCAACAACTAACCGTACCAGAAGAGCTCACCTGTTCCATCAAGCTTTAACTGAAAAACAGGTATGTAATTCTTACCGAACCAGTAGAGAACAACACCAACGAATAAATAATCAGATAATAGCTTCTCTAATTGAAGTCGCCACTGTATTTAAACCAAAGAGCACACAACCTGTCTGTAAAATTTCTGATGAAACCAAGAATATCATAAAGAAAGGCAGAAATATCAAGCCACCGACAATAACTGGGAAATTGGAACAAACGAACTAAAAACAATTCAAAAGAAATAAATAGAAGACAAAAGGTGATACACGATACCAATCATCGAAATGATTATTGAAAACAATCAACAAAGCGATCAGTACAGGATGGAAACAAATTACCAGTGTCCTCATCATCATCATAATCAGTCTCTTAACGTCCGTCGTTGGACACAGACCTTCCCCAAGATTCACCACACTTTTCTATTATGGGCGTCGCACAGCCAGTATTTCCTAAATCTGTCGAGCTCGTCTCTCCATCTAGTACTCTCCCGGCTTCGGTTGCCCATCTGATCTGGGGATCTTGGTTGTGAGTCGTGATGTCCATCAGTTGTCTGCCATTCTTGCAACATGGCCAGCCCATCGCCATTTGAGTTTTTCAATGGATGTCACAGACTACTGCTTTTTCCCTGATATATTGTGCTGTCTTGTGGTCTCTCCATGTGAGGTTGAACACAATTCTTCCATGTTCACGTTGTATGGTTCTCAGTAGGCGGGTCAGTCTCTTGGTTAAGTTCCATGTTTCAGCTTCATAGGTGACTCGGAGGTGATCCATGGTCGAGTAGCTTCCTCTGAAGCCAGCTTGCTCCGGAGATGGTTTTCATCTAGCGTTTTGATGATTAGGTTGGTGATGATTTTTGTGAAAACTTTGAAGATGAGGTTGAATAATCTCATAGGTTTGTATTTGTTGAGGTTTTGGGGTTTCTTTTTTCAATACAACAACATTATGATTGCAGTGTTCCAATCTTCAAGAACTTCACTTTGTTTTAGGCATAAAAGAGTTGAATAGAGTACCTAGTTTCCTAGTGATGATCTCGCCAGCTTTTTTAAGTAGGTCGATGGTAATATTATCTGATCCAGGGGCCTTTCCTTTCTTTGTTCGTTTGATGGCTTGTTTCACCTCCTATGACGTATCCACAGAAAATCCTCCAACTGATTGCTTGCTTCTTGTGTATCCTGTTCGCTGTTTTGTAGTCCTTGTTTGGAGGAATAGTGTTTTTGGTATAATCATTGGGCACGTTTGACAATCCAGTCTCTGTCTATTGTTAGGTCCTCGTTTTCCTCGAGTATAATAGTAATTCAGCCTATATCAACCTTCCAAGAATAGATAGGACGGGTGCTAAGAGCCGGTAAAGCTCTAAGGTTACTCTGAATGACATCAACAGTGACCAATCCACCACACTCCCTTCCAACACGTCATGGGCAAGCGTGGCTGCGCATGACCCAACACTCCCCGTGGTTCACACAAAGAAAAATTACGCTGACCGTTCCTGCTGGGTCCTTGGTCCAAAAAGGCCCAGCCACATCATTTGCTTTGGGTGGGAGTGGTGTGCTCCGAAGGTGCCAATTCAAACACTTCACCAAGAGAACATCTGTTCCTGCTGGGTCATCGGCCCCCAAAGGCCCAGCCGCATCTTCTGCCTTCGGTGGGAGTGATGTGCTCCAACAGCGACTACCCAAACACTCCATCTAAATAACACCCATTCCTGCCGAGTCGTAGGTCCAACAGCGACTACCTAAACATAGCACAAAAACCATCATCATTAAAACAACATAATACATTGGCACCTACAACGTCAGAACATCCTCAACTGACGTGCAACTAATCAAAATCAAAAAATCAAAAACATCAAATGGGACATTATAGTCATTAGCAGGATGAGAAAACACAGAGGGTAATTAATCGAACTAAAGCTTCGGAAAAGAGGAAGGTAAACAAAGTGGAGTTGGCTTTCTCATGAATAAGGACCTCAAAGACAACTTAACCGGCTTCAAAGCCGTCTCGGACCGAATAACCAGCGTCAACATACAACTCAAAAAGAGGTACAAACTGAATATATTCCAAGAAGAAATAGACAACTTCTATGATGACTCAAAATCTCTACTCCAAGACACCAAGAGATATTTCAATGTCCTCATGGGAGACTTCAATGCACAGGTAGGACAAGGAAATGAAAATTACGTCGGCAAATTCGGATATAAAGTATGGAACAAGAGAGAAGAAGATCATGTAAACTTCGCAACGGCTGACGGTTTCATAAGCATGAATACCTTCTTCGAGAAGGGACCCAATAAAAAATGGACTTGAGAAAGCCCCAGCCACGGAACCAAGAACGAAATAGACTATATCTTAATGAACAAAAGCGACACAGTCAAGGATATCCAAGTCCTGAATCAAGTCAACGTAATGACCACTGAATGGTAAAATGTAAAAATGCGAGTAAACACCAACAAAGAACGCAGGAAAATGTTCACACCAAACCACAACCATTAAACATACCAGAAGAACATACACAATCCTTCAAACTTTAACTGGAAAACAGTTGTAAAATTCTTACTTAACAAGAAAACAACACCAACATCAACGAAGTCCTCAACAAAATAGCAGCATCTCTAATAGAAGTCACCGCTATATTTAAACCAACAAGCACATAAACTATTGATAAAATCTCAGATGAAACAAGGAATCTCATAGAAAAACGCAGAAACCTTAAGCCACCGACAAGAGCAAGAGAGAAAATTGAAGAGACTGAAACGAATAAACCAATAAAAAAAGAAACAAAGAGAAAACAGAAGATACATGACTGCAGTTATTGAATCAACTCTCGAAAAGGTTAGGGCTTCAAAGCTATAAACAAAGGCCTCAATTGCGGATGTAAGGAAATAACTAACGTACTCGAGGAAAACGATAGACGATAGAAGCACTGATGATGATGAATTTTTTTTTTTAGATTTTAGAAGAATGTACTGTGCGTGTCTGCCCGGAAGTGTTTGTTGGCCCGACTGGTAGGGATGTGTGTTTGCACTCTATTTAACGCTGTTAGATTTAGAAGGATTTTTTTTCACCCCAGGCAACGCTGTATACCCCAGCTCGTATTAATCGGAAGAACTACTGCTGCTGCTTGTTACTGCGTACCTATTAATATTTGAATATTTGGCGCAAATTTGGCATGCATAGTCATTTGACCGAGGGGAATGTTTCAGAGAGGGTTTTGAGGGGAAAATAAGGTTTTTAGTTGGGGGGGGGGTCCTATTCATAACGTAACTGTAAAGCTTAACTGAACTCTACTTTCAGTCTAATGTACATTTATGCCTATAAAATTTGTCTGTGCCTCTTTTACGCTACAACTACAAAGCCTATCGACCAAATATTCTGCACAAAGAGGTCAACTTCTCACATGAGCTAGATGAAGTTGACCTCGGAACTCATTCGAGGTTTTTCCCAGCCAATTTCTGGTTCTGAACTTTGGAAAGAAATTATTTTTATATCAAAATTTTTTCCAATAATCCTTCTTACGGATGACAAACTTGTTATCACTAAAGTGATTTTCATACAAGTTTGGGCGTTTTTTCCTCAATAAAACATTAGTAAGTATTATCATCATCATTGATAGTAATAACACGCATACATACACACGTACAGACACAAAAACGTCGTCTTTAAGGAATCTGCTCCCTCCATGTTTACACGACAAGCGATTTTAGTTAAGTTAACGAGAAAACAAGTGTAAATACAAACAGTGACATTTCGAAGTGAAGCAAAATCCTCCAAAGCGAGCAGTTGTTGAGATGTTCTGGTTTTTGTTTGACATTTTCTTAATTCATTTGTGAAAAATAAAACAATTTTCAAACATCAATTTTTCTTTACAAATATGTGACCCGGTATTTGTCACTTATATTTGAGTTACAGCCTTTTAGTACTTGTTGAGATTTTCTTATTTAACATTTTTGCAAAATAATATGTGGAAAATAAAATAACTTTCCAGCATAGAAAATTACTAATATGTGCTGCAGCTGTTGTCGCTTATTTGAGTCATAGCTTTTTAGCTAGAGAATTTATCAACAAAAGTTTAAAAAAATAAGCTAATAAATTCAACACAACCATAAATGCGTAAAAAATTTAAAGGATAAGACTTCATCTATTAACTCAAAAACAAAATAATGTAATTATTTATTTATTTTTTTTTTTTTTGTAAAATTTCTCTTCCTTGATCTTTTTTAAAAGTGTACTTCTGTCTGATTTGGGGACTGCATTTGGTAGTCAATTAACGCTAATATAATTCAGTCTACGATTTAATACCATCTTGCCTCAGTGCTTTCGTGATACAGACCAGATTAAATTGATTGAACTGACCAACAATAAAATCTGCACTGAACAAAATTCAACCAACACGCGACCAGATCTAAGATTTAGCGCAGATTGAGGTCCAACTGGACATTCATTTTCAAAAATAAATATGTAAAAAATTAAACCTGTTTCACACAGCAAAAACATGTATGATCCAGTATTTTCATTTATATTGAAATCGTAGTTTTTACCACAAGATTTGACAAAAAATAATCAAGCACAAAATAGAATTATTCAAACATTTACCGCGAAAACTTTGAATGAAAATTTTATAACATTCAAGACCAAAAACATTGATACCTTCATGCACTTTTTACTTGGAATTCAAAAAGGTTTTACACAGTATAAAAATAAGATTATATGTTTCTATACACTTGAAATAGATAATATTTTCCGTCAGAATGGTATCCAGTCATTCTTTTGTGAATGGAACTAAGATTTAATACAATATAATTATTTTTCAACAAGTTCTGTGCGTTCTTCCGTCACATATTGCTTTTCCGTCGAACATGTTTAGATATACCATTTACTTAGATGGAAAAAATGAATACAGTTCTGTTTTCGAGGTTATTTTTTCATATATATACATTTTTTTAGCCTACATTATGTAAGGTTATTTCCACCTATTTCAGCAGAACGGGGTACAAACCATTTTTTCATAAATATAAGTACGTGGAAAAAGAAGGAAAATGTTTTTGATATTCTCTTTCGGTGATTCACATCCATTATAACTATTTCAATAGCAATCATTTGAGTGCTTTGAGACTCAAATTCAAAGAGGATGGAGAGGTGCACTGCTACATTTTCATCATTATCATCATCATCATCATCATCATCATCATCATCATTATCATCATCATCATCATCATCATCAGTCTTTCATCGTCCATCGTTGAACACAGACCTTCCCCAGGATTTGCCACACTTCTCTATCGTGAGCGTCGCAGAGCCAGTACCTTCTGAATTTGTCTAGCTCGTCTCTCCATCTAATATTCTGCCGGCCTCGGTTGCGGATATGATCTTGGGGGATCCATGTCGTGAGTCGGGACGTCCATCGGTTGTCCACCATTCGTGCAACATAGCCAGCCTACTGCCATTTGAGATTTTTTATGGATTCTATGATATCCCTGACTCTTGTCTTTTCCCAGATGTACTGTGCTGTCTTATGGTCTCTCCATATCCATCCGTCTTACGGAAGTGAGGCCTCGAAGTATTGGTTCGTAAAATTCTGTTTTTGGTACACCATCAACTCATTTTTCGTTGCAATAGATAGGTTAACGCTCATGGTTTTATATCATTGTGAAGGTTGGCGATCTCTTTAATTCTTTGATCTGAAAAGAAGACACCTTTAACGATTACCGATGCTGCACTCAGTCCCACTTGTAATAAACAATGATTCTTTTCCTACTAGATGTTTTCTTTTTACATTTGTTTTTTCTCCTTTTCATATGTTATTCTTACATAATATTTCCTAGAAGTATTTGCATACTGCGAGATCTTACTTCCGTAATACAGACGCAAAGTAATGGCCAACTTTCGGATAACAATTACTTTTTAAATAAAGGCTCCTCACTACCCCAACAAATTTTATGGAAACAAATTATTTGTTCTCAAAACTGACATATTCCCAGAGGTAAATATGCTATTATGGATTGAAAGCAAAAAAAGATTACTTGCAAAAATATTTGATTTCTATCTTAATATAATTTGCAAAATTCTTCTCCAACTTTGAACCAATTTTTCTCGGCAACGCGGGTATCCCTGATCTCGCTCTCTTGCTCTTCTCTATCAATCTTACACTTTCTCTTCCCTCTCTCCTCTCTTTCTCATTTTCTCTCACAATCTTTCTCCTCTGTCCTTTCTCGCTCTCTTTTCTTCCACTTTCTCTCCATCTCACATTCTGTCTCTCTCCATCATTTTACGTCTCTCCTTTCTCTCTCTTTCTTACCATTCCCATCCTTCTCTCATGATCTATCTCTCTTTTTTTACTCATCCCTCTCTCCCTCTTTTCTTCATTCTCTCATACTCCCTACTTTTCACGGCATTTAAATCTATCAGATTCAGATTCATCTGATCCCGTGTTACACGTGGCGATTATTCTGTCTTTATTTCTCGAACGTTCCACGTGATTTGGAGTAATAGCAGTTTTTACGGTGCAAGTACGACGCCCAAGGACTAGTGGTCCCCTATTGTCCTGCTACTGACCCGTAACTGGAGGAAGATGTGGATTCATGCCATTTCCAAGGTTTTAATGCGAAATAGACACGAAGTTGTTTGAACTTGGTAGTCTTATTCCTAATTCTCTATACGTGCCTCTCTTTCATTGAACTATAATCTTCCTATAATCGCAGAAATTGGTGTGGGTATGCCTGGAGTGCCGACTAATATATATATGGCAATTATCAACTTCGTACAAAGGTCATATAGTATATGGCCTTTGTACGAAGTTGATCATTGCCATATATATATTAGTCGGCACTCTAGGCATTGCAGTGTTGAGTTTGAAATTGTTTAGATCAGTGGGTCTCGAGAAATATAATCCACCGCATTTACTCGACTAATAGCCATTGTATAAAATTAACATTTTCTGGATATACTAGTCAGCACAAGAGGTAATACAGTGTCGATTTCGAAGTTGTTTCAATCAGTGGTTCTTGATAAATCTAATAAAATGAAATAGATATGAAATATTTAAATTTGCAATAGAACTAAATTTAGACAAAATATCTAAATATAAGAAACTGAAATGATTCAAAGCTATAGTTTCGTGAGACAGCCTGAAAATTATTTTACTTGACAATTATGCCAGGCTCCTCCACACACTATAAAGTCCAGCTACTTCCAAACATCCTATTTTTTAATGGGTACTACCCAAGTTATTCTATTTTAATACACCTTGAGATATTATATGTATCATTGTTCTGCTCATCGAGGGTAATTTTTAATAAGATACACTTCCGGCTTGTCAGGGCCGTTGATACTTCGTTCTACTTTTGAAACATGGTACATATTACCCGATGGTTACCAATCCAGATACTGACTAGGTTCGACATTGCTCAACTTCGGTGATCTTTGAAGAACTGTTGTATCCAATGTGAATTGGCTGAAACACCTTAGCCTCGAAGAAAGGTTTCTCAATTTTACCCTTTAGTACCGAGGGCTGATCGGAGAGGCATTGAATATCATTTTAAAGTCTTTTGTATGACTAGGATTGAACCCCAGACCTATTGAAGCGGAGGCGAATATTTTACCACTGGGTCACGATGATCGGTTCTGATATTTCTCTTGTTTATTTCCTGAGATATTTTGATCAGCCAAGTTGATTTGACTAATTACTTTTTTTTAGTTAATTCTAAATGTCTATTAACACTTAAGCTCCATTAATGTAATTCAACTTCAGTTTGTTATGATATCGCAAATTGGCTTTCTTTAACGGCATAGTGTTCATCATTACTTTAAGAGAACTACGATTTGTATTTCAAATAGTGTTAATCATTACAATAAGAGAATTACGATTTGTTTTTGTTTTTTCAAATTTGATGGAAAGGAACAAAAGTTTTAAGTATTTGTGATTTATTAGTCTGGAAGGCAATTAAGTGTGAGAGACTGATCTGATCTAAAATAGTTTCGTTTACCTTTGACTACGACGTTGGACAGGTAACATGTATTAACACGTGTCTTTCCTTCTGTCCTTTCATCTGTCTGTCTGTCTGTCCACACGATATTTCCAAAAGTTTTCCTTGTATTTCAAAGAAATTTCGTAGAAGGATTAGCTATGGGCCGAAGAGGAAGTGATTGAATTGGGGGGGGGGAAGACCCAGTAATCTTTTGTCGATTGAGTTAGTATAGGGCTTCGGCAGATATATGCGTTCTCCAAGTACTTCTAGTTGAATTATGATGTCTGTCCAGGAATTATCCATCCATTTTTTATATCTCTAGTATTGGTTGCGCAGCCTTGATGTAAATTGGCAACCAATCAAAGCAGACTCTATTGTGCAGGTGTGGACATACACTCTTTCGTGGGCTTACTCAGTCGACAGTGATACACTATTTAATTAGCGTATATACTGTATAATCATCGTATTCACGATCAAGAGATTCCAGATCATGAAAGAGATTAAGGTGAATGTGATGAGGAAGCTGATGGTTATTTCGAAAGTTGACTTTGCAGAATGTTTTCAAAAGTCGAGGGGAGGGCACTGGGATAAGAGTGTGGAACCCCAAAGGAAGTACTTTGAAAATGACTCGGGTATTAGTATTAAATAGCGAGATACTGTCGGGGCGGAATAAGAAATATGCGAATGAAAGAGGTGGACATCAGTCAGCCAAAGGCGACAAGATTTATGAAAAGGAAGACTAGAGAGAATGGAGGAGAAAAAGTGAAATTGAGAAATGACAATATGAATGGGATTTATACATAGATATGGCAGCTACTTAGACACTAAAATCTTTTTATTGGATAAAAAAAAAGTTTTTTTCTAAATCTTGTCCGCCCCATTATTATGGCTTGGGATGACGAGCCAGAATTCTAATATCAAAAATCACATTTATTCGATTTCTTTCAGATTTTGGTCAAAATTTGAGAATAAGATACTGCAGACTTACAACAACCAAAACCTAATGTCGTGGCGTTCTCCTACCGTTGTCTCGCCGAACATACTGTCGTTTGTGTCCGACTTGGTCAAGATTTGGGGGAAATCAACAAAGCAAATGAAATTTGTCAACCTAATATATTTACTTCCAAGTATATATGATTCGTTTCAGCACAAATCGAAATTTGGAACAAATGTTAGGAAAGAAAGTTAAATAAGAAAATTTTCACATTTCGTTTTCAACATGATAATAAGCATATTATATTAGTAACAGGATTTAGAATTTACCAGACTCATAAAAACTTTAAAACGCAAACAATTTAATTCTAGAAATAGTGTTTCATAGCTTTTTTTTATTGGTAAATCTATATAGCCTAATTTATTTTCCTCTGCGTGATTCTTTTTGGTAATATTATGTATATCTTATGTTCAAAGTCCTGAAATAAAATAACAAATAAAAGAATACTCTTGTACGCTCTCTAAGACGATAAATAATATCAGTTGATCTTTATAGCATGAATAGACGTTCATCTTAATTCTACTGCAGTAGTTTTGACATAACACAGAAAGTTATCAAGACATTTTAATTGAAGTGATGTGCTTATTCTTCAATTTTATATTTTCATGTCAAAATCAATTTTATTCAACTTGATAGAACTTTTAAGATAATCTTTTAACATAATTGCCCACAGTCTTGTGTCGATCAAGCGGAAAGGAATTGATTTTGATTTTAGTCAATAGCAGACTAGAATAGTTTGCCTTGTGGTTGAGCTGGTTGTGTATTTTCCGTTCGTTCACCGAATAAGAAAGAAGGAAAGAAACCTTAAATGTAATGGTAGAGATAGTAAAAAAGGAAAGAAGACGGTTTTACTAAGAAAGAAACTTTAAATGTGATGGGAGGATAGCAAAGAAGGAATTAAGGGATGGTTACTGTGAAAGAAAGAAAGAAAGAAAGAAAGAAAGAAAGAAAGAAAGACTGAAAGAAAGAAAGAAAGATAAAAAAGAAAGAAAATAAATAAGAGAACCAGGAAACAAAGAAACCCAAAAGGTTATTGGAAGGAAATAAAGATTGTGATGATCCACCATTCGCCTGAGTTTTAGAAATGTACAAGGGGATCTGAGCAGTATGTGGCGAATGGTGATTGGCTACTTTCACTGCTGTGTCACCGAAGGGGGAACCAATCAATAGGAAAGTTTTTCTTTATTGTTCTTTTTCAACTGGCGTCAAGCTTTATCGAATTGTAGATGTTTGCCAGCAGAAAATAGAAACTATGCAAGCCCAAGATATATTGCTCAATAAGTTAAGAATATTGTGAAAGGTACTTGAGCTCTAGCAAAGACGGTATATCATTTGAAGCCTCCAGAAAGAACCTGCCAGATTGTGGATCTGCGGATCACTGTGAAGGAGTGGAAAAATGCGAAGATGGAAGATCTGGCACGGAAAATAAGGTGTGGAATATGTTGTGTCTAGTCCTAAGCCTCCCCAGTTTACTGACTCGTTTAATATAACAGAAAAAGCGGGAGATAAACAATTCATAAAAAAAAAAGGTGTGATCAGAATAAATTTTCTTATGACTTCAAAACATTCTATTACGACGTCATAAAATAGGTCAGAAATATTGTAGATCTACCCTCTCTCTCTCTCATCCACACCCACCCACACATACACACACTCTCTCTCTCTCTCTCTCTCTCTCTCTCTCTCTCTCTCTCTCTCTCTCTCTATGTATATATATATATATATATATATATATATATATGTATACTTCTCGCCTTTTTCAGTTTTGGTCTGAAAGATAGTGAAACAAGAAACTATGCAAAAACAGTGGAATCAAGATTAAGAGCATTGGAAATAAGAGGAAGGGTTGAGTGCAAATCACAGCATTGCTGCGATCTGCGAAAGGAGGGTGCTGAGACAAACAACCACTCAAACTTGAACGATTACGGTCAAATATATAAATAATTTCCAGGGTGACGACAGTGATACAATCAAAGAGAAAATAGAAACTATGCAAGCCCAAATATATTGTTCAATGAGGTAAGAATATTATGAAAGGTACTTTAGATCTAGTAACGACGGCATATCATTTGAAGCCTCCAGAAAGAGCCTGCCTGATTGTGGACTGTGGACTTTCTAAAAAAGACGGGATATCATGTTAGGTTTTTTAGAAAACCGGGAGAAGGCTCGTAATATGCAAACCACAATATTCCTGTGAACTGCAAGGACACTGAGAGCAAGGAGAGTGACTGTCAATTTGATGACCACAAGACACTTAGTGCGAACACACTGACACATGAATAATAATGATAATGGTGTTGGCAATAATAATAACTGAGAAAGGTGTGGAATATGAAAGTCAGGGTAGTACTAGTAGTAGTAGGTGCACTCGGAACCGTACCAAATACACTGATAACTAGATTGGAGTAACTGGGGATAAGAAGAACGATTGAGGCTATACAGACTGCAGCACTCCTGAGGACTGCACGAATACTGAGGAGAGCACTGGAAATATGAGATCTACGACCCCAGCAGCTGAGGCCTAAGAGCCAAGAAGAAGACATGGGGGAGGCAGCACAAACCACTGCGCTATTGTGATAGGTGAGGACGATATGAGAGAGGGGCTGAAGACCTGAGGAGACTTTAGTGATAACCACCAGACAAGTGGTGTGAAACTGTAAACCACAGCACTATTGCGTACTGTGAGAATGTGAAGAGAAAGGCTCAAGACTTGAGTAGACTTGCTGTCACTCAGTCTCCAGCGGTGACCACTAGGCAACTGGTGTGAGAATGCAAATAATGATAATGTGATGCAATAAAACGGGAAGAAATGGAAGAGAAGATGAAAAAAAGAAAACCTTGGGGGGATAATAAAAATATTAGAAACCTAGCTGAATAACAGAAATCTGATAAAAATAATGAACAGTTGGGCGATATTAGCAGTAAGATACATAGGTTCATTTCTTGGATGGACAAGAGAGGAGCTTCAATCAATGGACAGACAAATGAGGAATCTTATGACAATGCACGAGAGATGACACAGATAGACTGTATGTGAAGAGGAAAGACGGCGGTAGCGGACTCATCGGCATCGAAGACTTTGTTCAAAAAGCTAAAACAGGATAAGAAAAAAGTGTGCAAGCTGATAGTGAAGACTGGCCAAAGCAGTCCAACGAACAACAAAAACGTAGCAAACAAAGGAGCAGCATAGCAAACAAGGACACAAAAATGGGGACAGAAAAAACTACACAGGGAATTCAAGAGACAGATACAAAGTGTTCCAGACAAGAGG
Organism: Thysanoteuthis rhombus; assembly: GCA_963457665.1. NCBI lineage: Eukaryota > Metazoa > Mollusca > Cephalopoda > Oegopsida > Thysanoteuthidae > Thysanoteuthis > Thysanoteuthis major. Next base: position 14,319,468 of record OY735236.1, on the reverse strand, counting down.
TCAAAGGGAATCTGAAAAGAGAAAACAAATGCATCAGGACAAACTCAAGACAAAAATCGAGAGAACCCAAGCAGCAAATGCCTGTTATGTGGGGAAAGAGACAAGACTGTAACCACATAACCAGTGAATGTAATCAACTAACCCAGAAAGGATTCAAAAACAGCCATGACAGGGTAGCAACAGTGATACACTGGGAACCGAGCAAACAACTCGGATTCGACAATGTGGAAAATAGAAGCCACAAGTCATTCTGGGATTTTGACATCCAAACCATCAGGGCGAGAAGACCAGAACTGGTGTCGTGGTCAATGGAAGGGGAACCTGTCAAAACAAAAATCAGCAGAACACAGACAAACAGTAAGTGCCACCTATATGGGGGAAGGGATGAGACTGTAAACTGCAATACTAGTGAATGTAGTCAACGAGCCCAGAAGGAGTATAAATGCCGACATGATATGGTAGCAACAGTAATACACTGAGAATTGACTTAACAAATAGAATTAAATCGTTCAGAAAAGTGGTACCAACACAAACCGGAGACAGCTCTGGAGAATGGAAACCACAAATAACTGAGGGACTCTGACATCCAAAAGGATCACCCCATCCAAGCGAGAATACCAGACAAGAAGAGGAAAACCTGCCGAATTATAGACGTGGCCCTGCCTGCAAACCATAGAGTAAAGAGGGAAGAGAGTGAAAAACTGGGAAATACCAGGATCTGTCAAGAGAACAGTAAAAAAAGGTAAGGAACATAAAAGTTGGGGTAGTACCAGTGATAATAGGTTCACTTGGAACCGTGCCAAAGACACTGAAGGCGAGATTGGAGGAACTAGGGATAAAAGGAAGGATTAAGACCACAGTACTGCTTTGAACTGCATGAATACTAAGGAAAGTGCTAAAAATATGACATCTGCAACCCAAGCTGTTAACAGTGGCCAAACAGAGGGGGAGGGGAAGGAAAAAAAACACAAAAGGTAGTGGAGGTACGAACCACAGCGAGAGATGAAACGAGAGGAGAGCTGAAGACCTGAGGAGATCGTCACTCAGCCTTCAGCGATAACCACCGGGCAACTGGTGTGAAACTGTAAACCACAGTACTGCTGTGGACAGTGAGTGTGAAGAGGAGGGCTGGATACTTGAGGAGACTTGCTGTCACTCAGTCTCCAGCGGTAATCACCATGCAAATAATAATAATAATAATAATAATAATAATAATAATAATAATAATAGACGTTGCTGTGCCTGCAGACCATAGAGTAAAAAAGAAGGAGGGTGAAAAAAGGGAAAAATACCAGGACCTAGCAAGGGAGTTAAGGAAAATGTGGAACATGAAAACCAGGGTAGTACCGGTCATAGTGGGAGCACTAGGAACTGTCCCCCAAACGCTGAGGGAGAGACTGGAGGAGATCGGGATTAGGGGGAGGATAGAGACCGTACAGACCACAGCGCTACTTGGAACTGCACGGATACTGAGGAAGGTGCTAGAGATATAAGTACTGCAACGAATAGTAGCTCTGTCATGATATGCGAAAGAGGGAGGAGACGTTAGCTGAGGACCTGAGGAGACTTATTGTCACTCAGCCTTCAGCGATAACCACTGGGCAACCGGTGTGAAACTGTAAATCGTAGAATTACTGCGACCTATGAGTACTAGGAGAGGAGGGCTGGAGACTTGAGGAGACTTGCTGTCACTCAAACTCCAGCGATTACCACCAGGCAACTGGTGTGAGATTCCGAAATAATAATAATAATAATAATAAAAATAATAATAATAATAATAAATATAATAATAATTATAATAATAGTGAAGAATTTATGGGATTTCAGTATCCAGCTGGATAATGTGATGCAACACAGACGACCTGATGTTCAAAGACGGTAAGAAATGCCAGATAATAGATATTGCCGTACCCAGAGACAAAAGGGTTGAACAGAAGGAATAAGGGGAGATTGAAAATTTTAGTTAAAAATACAGAGGAGAGAAATTAAAAAGATTTAAAGTATAACCTATGTTGGTAAAGTACCGATAGTAGTTGGAGCTATTGGTATAATATATACAATAATCTGAAAGACTTGTTGAAGAGCCTAGGTTTAAACAATAGCTCTTGCAAGAAAAAGCATTGCTAAGAACAGCAAAATTGATCAGAACAGCCTTAGGTTGCTCGGTGCAATTATTACGAAATAAATAACTGAGATGATATTGACGACAACAACAACAACAACAACAACAACAACAACAACAACAACAACAATAATAATAATAATAATAATAATAATAATGATAATAATAATAATGATAATAATAATAATAATAATAATGCGACTTTTATCACGTATTATTCCGAACAAATACCATATATTTAGGATCAAAAACACATAAAAAAATATCTCAAAGGAAAATGTTCAGAATTGAAGTTGGCTTACAAAATGGCCGTCATTTTCTTGGCCAATCGGAAGTTTACGACCTTTTGATCTCCATCCACTTCTGGCTTTACAAGTTCCGCCATTTTTCAAAAACGATTCAGCATGCAATTTCTGGGGGGAACATTTCCTCTTCTTAATCGATAATTCCTTAAAATCTCTCGGCATGACTTCCAGTGAAACGGCTCTCTGAGATTTCGAGCAAAATTCAGAATCTGATTTCATGAAGTATAAAATAAGAACAGACTCTGTTCAAAACCTGCGACGTTGTTCACACCATTTGACATTTTTTCTCTGATATTATTGACAAAGTTACAGAATTTCATCGAAAATACAAATGCATTTCTATAGTATTTTTTGTATGAGAACCATGATCTGTCAGAAACGCGTGCTGTAATTCCTGACCGCTGCTTCAGACTTTCTTCCTGGTTAGCATTTCTATAGTAAAATAATTAGCAATTAATTTACATTGTAGTATTCCGCTCACTTCTGACCCCGACTATCAATAAAAAGTGTCATCGGAATTCGAGGCCAGGTAAAAAAAAACGACTTGAAAAAATATGTGATCGGAAGTGAGTCCAGGTAAAAAAAAAAAGCATTTTACAAAAACGTTCTCTTATGCCCATACGAAGTCCTATTACGACGCCATAAAAAATAGGTGAAAATATAAATATTATAAATATTATAAATCTCTCTCTCTCTCTCTCTCTCTCTCTCTCTCTCTCCCTCTCTCTCTCTCTCTCTCTCTTATAAATTTGATATGAAAGAAAGTGAATTCGGCTTTCATAGACCTTTCAATAAAAAAGGGCGGAAAAGAAATATCTAATCATTTGTTTGCAATGTAATGTCAGATTACGTGTTTGAGAGAGTTTTGGTCAATGATATGTTCGGGAGAAATCTGTATACAAAAGGAGTTTGAGGGACTACGGTAAGGAAAGGAAATTGCATGTTAGATAGATAGATAGATAGATAGATAGATAGATATGAGTAGAGGTAACTACAGTAATTTATAGGATGGCTGTATCCATAGGACGCACATATGACACATACGTACGAAGGTATTTGAAACTCAAGTCAGAGACACTCCACAAAGATAAAAATAGCAACAAATGATTGAACAAAGGTAACGTCTAAATTTATGTAAATTATGTTAAAAAAAATCCATCAAAAAAATAAATATGGTCAGAATATATTCAATTCATGACGTCACTGGTGTTTTCAAATGGAAATCATCAAAGATAGAATTTTTTAAAAGCATCTAGAAACATTTACATTCTGGAGAATCTTGGTGTTATTAGTTCACCCATCAATGTAAGGCCCCTGTTCAAAACGGCAGTTTTTTTTTTGTTTTTTGTTTTTCAAATATAAAAATATTTTTTCTGATGACAATTTCAAAGTATGTAGACAAAACAGTATGGTCAGGAGCTCTAGAACACAAAACAAACTCACAAACACGTGCGCATATAAAAAATGGATAGAACCTTTCGTGACCTTTTGTGGCTACGGTTGTTCAGTGAATATCATTACGAGGTTTTTTGTTGTATTATGTTTGTATCATCTGGTTGTATGGAAAATGGAAAAAAATTGTTAGTTTATGAATTTATTAGTATAAAAAGTAAAAGATTTACGTGTTTCAATATTTATGCGTATTTCGTCAATTTAGGATCCCTTTATAACATATGCAACAGACCCAGCACTAGCTTAATCTGTCCCTGAATGTAATCAAATAAGCAACGACGACGATGATGACGGCACAGAAGCCAAAATCTTCGGTGGAAGGTGTTCATTACTGATAGATGTAATCCACCAAGATATTTGCTTCCTTCATTATTGATGATGTCTTTTCAAGAAAAGTTCCGTCTCTCTTTTTTTAGTTTCTTTTGTCGGTTCAGTTCCTAGACTATTGTTAACTTGATTATCTGTACGGGGACTTCTGATCATATTTGGGGTTTGGTTTATGGTATTTGTATATGCATGTGTGTGTGTGTGTGTGTGTGTGTGTGTGTGTGTGTGTGTGTCTGAGTGCAAGCGTGCTTTATGCTTATCTCTTTCTCCATCCGTCTTTTTCTCCTCTTTCTCTCTCTCACACTCTCTCTCTCTCTCTCTCTCTATATATATATATATATATATACATTTATAACGTGAAGTAGGTTAACAATTTGGAAAAGAAATATGCATATACGTATATACACGTACAGAAAGAAAGATGAGATAGGTCTTATCAGTAACAAATGGCAGGGTTAGAACTGTCACGGTCGGCATGGGAGGAGCAGGGTAGGCTTTTACCTCAAAACGGACATGATGGTTGATATATATATGTGTATGTGTGTGTGTGTGTGTGTGTGTGTGTGTTCATGTGTGTATCTCTATATGTGAATAGATACGTAGATATGTACATGCTTAGACAGATGGATAGATAGATAGATAGATAGATAAATAAATATCTCTTACCTTCATATCTTCCCCTATACCTTCCTTCCCACCATTTTGTAACGCATATTTTTCCCTTTTTCTTCTCCTTCGTATCCTCCTTCTGAATAAAAATTTCTTCGTCATCGTGTTTGGTTTTTTTTTTATTTCATTTCTTCCTGGTCCATTCATAGGTTTTTTTTTTTCAAATGTATTCTTTTCATTACGATTCGTTTATTTCCCAGACATTTTATGTTAGTCCGAATAAGCCGAAAAGCCGAACATTTACTCCGTGCAACAGAACACACACCGTTCTGTTACACGAGAGACACCTCGGTCTCCTTGTCTCCATGTCATTATAAAAGAGATTTCTTTTTTTTCCTTTTCCTTCTGCGCAAGTCTTTAATCTTAGAGGTACTTCTTCCAAAGTGTCTTCGAGAAATCAGATTTCTATTGATATTTGGGTGTGAAAGATTCTATTCACCAAAAATCAGATTTTCGTTGACAGTTTTTGGTCTTTTTTGAGAAGCAAGATTCATGAGGTTGCTATAAATCCCCGACAATATATATTCTTTGTAAGCATTTTGACACACTCAGCTTAGACCCTCATTGAGGTTGTTGTTCAGTAAGGTACACACGGGCAACTGTTTGTGAGACCCATCGGTGCTTCGTTCTGTTTGCGGCACCTAGTATTCCAAGATGGTCACCCATCCAGGTAATAACTCGACCCGACGTTGCTTAATTTGGGGAGAGGTTCCTCAATCCTAGTCCTTATGTTGAGTACTTCATTTTTAAAGTCTTTATTATGACTCAGCGGCAGATTGATCAATGGCTGAGCACTCTACCACTGGACCATGGTTATCAGTATTTTTTTATTATCATTATTAAAACAGAGCTTATGCATTCACCCATGTTCGTTTGTTTGTCTGTCTGTTGGTTGGTTGGTTGTCCGTCTGTTTGTCCACTCAGTATCTCAAAGAATTCTCAAAGAATTACATTTTGTGGGAGGGTGAGCTATGGGCCAAGGAAAAACTGATTTAATTTAGTTCGGGATTTTTTCTTTGTTTTTTTTTTCGATTTTGTTAATATTAAGAAAATGTTGGAGCTTTTCAAATATAACACATTAATGACATTGCCGTATTGGAAGAGTAGTGCAGTAACAACAACTATCAATTATTCTGTTCATCATCATCATCATCATCATCATCATCATCATCATCATCAGTCTTTTTACGTCCGTCGTTAGACATAGACCTTCCCCAGGATTCATGGGCGTCGTGGAGCCAGTATTTCCTGATTCGTCTAGTTCATCTTGTGTTCTGTCGTCCTCGGTTTCCCAAAACAATCAATACGACACTAACTTTACATAACAACTGCTTTTAAAGTAGCAGCAGTGTCACCGATAAAGCCTTCGTCAGATGATAACCCCTGGATTCAGGCATAGTTTCGGAAATATCATTTCCACTGACCCAGAGCGCCCCATCACTACCCCACGATATCGCCAGATTTTGTTGGTTTGCCATCAGTGCACCAGATCTATGCAGATAAAGCCTTTGACCTATCTTGGAGCTTCTCGAAACATTTCTTTTTCGCTGTTTATGAAAATCAGAGTCTAGTCAAGTAAGTCGAGGCTGAGTTGGCAATTTAATTGATTTTTTTTTGTTGTTTTTTTTTGATTGATTAAGATTTATTTAAGACTAGTCTGATTAGTCACTCAATGCAAGCTGTCAAGTGACCAACGTCTTTTGGCAGCATGTTTTGGGGTGATCACTCAAGTAATCAGGTGATCAATGAATAAGTTACTTCTTTCGCCTTTTGTGGGATCACTAAAGTGTTTGAATTTCCAGAAAGCAATGGAGCACAAAAGAGTGGCCAATTTAGCATCAACTTGCATTACAACTAGACATTCTAAGGAGTTAACGTTTGAATTTTCAGCCTGCAAGCACCATTGGTGTGACCTGTGCGCGTGATACATATACATACATACATAGCAAGCCAGCCAGACCAACTTGAAAAACTGAAGAAACCTATGTTGACAGTTTTGGTTGATTGTTTCTAATACTTATATGTTTTTATCAATCGATTATGAAATCTATTTGATACTCATGTCCACTAAAAGCTTGTATATTACCATTGTCGGAAAATGCATTTTTATTTTAAAGTATTTTTATGTTCTAAGTACGATCACTTATATGTCGATCCATCACAGAGAGACTCTAGATGTTGTGGACAGGTATATATAAATAGTGCCTGGGATACCAAGCATTGCCCGGGGAAGAATCTCTAAACATGAAAACATTGGGAAGCAAATAGTATCTTATAGACATTTCATGAAAACGTTTGTCAAGCATGCATGTCCCTATATTGAACACTTAAGATTAATTATTCTGAAAACTACAAAGTCATTTGATCATTTTTGGCGTTAGTAGTTCGCATGTTAAAATACACTACGGGATTTAAATTGTAGCCATGTTTTATGATTAAGTATGGGTTTATGATCAGGGTCATTGTTTTTGCTCTGAGGATATTATGTTTCATCGTTAGTTTGGGCTTAGATTCTTAAAAAGACTCAGCCAAACCGATATTAGCATTGATTGGTGAGATCAACATCCATGGTCAACAATTATGAACGGAAAGTAGGGCTGCAATCCAACATCATAGCTGCATTGTAAACAGAATCCTCTCTTATAGAACCTTGAGATATTTCCTTTCTGAAAACTGAATGGTTTTCGGAAAATTTGATGCTGTAATAAATTGAAAGCACAGGAAATTGAAAGAAAAAATTATAATTTTCTACAATGGGTCTGAAGTCGGTCCACTGTGTTTCTTAACACTGGTGTATTGTTGCTCTCACTGATTTCTCTATTGCAAAAATTAGTTTTCATTATGTGAGTGCAAACACTGTCTATTTTCTTTGAGAGCGAACGCAGATTCTATAGAAATTGACGAAATTGTTTTCGTGAAATTCAACCTTGAAATGTAAGCTGTAGGCAAATTGTTAACTGCTAATTTCGGATATGCCTAAAGTAATGGTTTAGTCTTGTATTATCGCTAAATTGTAAATAGAACTCTCTCTAAATTATTTTATCAAAACTGATAAATTTTCGTGAGATTCAAAAGTGATATAGTTTGAAAGAATATAAAATTGAAAAGAAAAAAAACTAGGCCTGTTGGAGTTTGATCTTGGTCCACAAATTCTATTTTCGAGACTGTAACTACTCAGCTACTGAACCGCCATGATTTTGAATTTGAGAATTACTGCTAAAAAAAAAAATTCGGAGATTGTATTGAACCTCTTTCACAAGTGCGCTTGCCTCAAATGGGTGATATTTTAATTAAATATATTTTTTGTTTATATCTACTATTCAAAAAACGACATTCGATAACCTTGATACACACACACACACACACACATATATATATATATATATATATATATATATATATATATATATATATATATATATCAAGGAGTGCCCTTACGCTGGGTAGGTCCCCGCTTGGATCCTACATATCACATTACTACTCGGTCCGTTAGCCATATGTGAAATAGTCTTTGAGGCGAAAAGTAACTTAAATGACGTCACCTGGCGATATTATAGCCATAGCTGGAAAAAGAGATGCCTTTCCCCAGGGGCATTAGTACGAATTGAAAACGAAACGTCCCAGCAGGAGTTTGAACTCGGTTCGCCGAGTCTTTTCTCACAGCCGTTATCCGATTTTTCCACTCAGCAACCTCGATATAGATTGACATTAAATGCAAAAAATTAGAAAGTTCATAAAAATCGTTCTTGAAGTTTTGTTTAATTCTTAGTTCCGTTTTTACTCTGGTATTTTATCAGTGGTTTTAATATCTTTTCAATCTTCCCGCCATCTCCACTTTTAGAACGTTCTATATTGACATAAAAACTCATAGAAAGCAGACGATCTCTTGCCTCGACTAAAGACTTCGATGCTCTCAACACAAAATGGATCTTAATCGAAAAACGTTTCTAGTATCAAAGGTCGATTTCGATTCAATGACAAATAGCGAAAAGTGGGCAGAAAAAAGAAGTACTTATGCCATCTTGTATTTCTAGACGGTCATTATAACTCATCTACTTTTTGACATTAAGAACTTATTTAAAACGCAATTCAAACTTTCCTTTCTAAGAGTATTGATTCTCATTTTAGCTACTTGAAAAACTTCTGTTACGCGTTCGCACATTTATCTGCCTCTATCTCTGTCTGTCTCGCTCTCAGTCAGCATCATCTTTCTCAGTCTTTTTATACTTAGTCTCACCGTGTTCTCTCTCTCTCTCTCTCTCTCTCTCTCTCTCTCTCTCTCTCTCTCTCTCTCTCTCTCACACACACACACACACACACACACACATATATATATATAAACACATACAATCTCTTCATAATTACTTGGTAGCCATTCTCTGTTTTTTTATACTTACACTTTAGCCTTTATCTCTCTCCCTCTCTTTCTCACCACCTCTCTCTCTCTTTCTCTATCTCTCTCTCTCTCTCTCTTTCTCTCTCTCTCTCTCTCTCTCTATATATATATATATATATATATATATATATATATACCTTCATCTCCCTCCCTCTCCATTCTCACTCGTTCATCTTTCTAATTTTCTTTCTCCACCCCTATCTCTCGCTCCATGCTTACTTTCATTTGCGTCACTCTCTCATTCTTTTCATACGTATTTTCTCCCCGTTCTCTCTCTCTCTCTCTCTCTCTCTCTCTCTCTCTCTCTCTCTCTCTCTCTCTCTCTCTCAAGCACGCATACACTCGAGGTTGCTCTAAAATTACTTTCAAGCCATTCTCTCATTCTTTTTATACCTACACTTTTAGCTCTTTTCCTCTCTTTCTCTCCACCCCCTCTCAATCTCTCTTGTCCCATGCTTATTCACATTGGCCTCTCTCTTGGTCTTTTTATACTTACTCTCTTGTCCCTCTCCCTCTCTCTCACACACACCCAGGGTCTCTTTATAATTACTTTCTAACCATTCTGTCGGGCCTTTTATACTTACCCTTTAGCCTTTATATCCCTTCCTCTCTTTCTCACTACCACTTTCTCTCTATACACACACACATACATATATATATATATATATATATATATATATATATATATATATATATATATATATATATATATATATATCTTCATCTCCCTCCCTCTCCATTCTCACTCGTTCACCTTTCCAATTTTCATCTTACAATCGAGAAGGTTTCATAAGAGGCAGAAAGATTTTTTCAAAAACTGTAAGCATAGCAGAAATAAAGCACTTGATTGGATAGAAGAGGGTGATTGGGGAAGCGAAGGAAAATCAATTTCTATATCAGGGTAGGGAGAAATGAGTGTTGGCTGGGGTGTGGGGGCTTCTGAGATTAGCCAAAGAGGAGAGAATGCAGAGAATTGCAACAAATAGAGAAAAGCACTCAAGGCGTTACCAGGACGGACAATTACGATCGCCGAAGACTCTTCATTTTTCCTTTTAAAAAACAGAAAATATGAACGTCCTGTTATTTTGGGCAGATCTGTATCGGCTTTATTGGTGATCTATTTATTGAATGATCAATTTTTCCAATTCTTCATTGATCAGCCCCCCTCCACAAGGCATGCTGCTAAAAGATGTTAGTCATGTGACAGTTTCTATTGAGGGACTAACCTGACATTTCATTTATCTTTGTATTCAGATGCGCGGCCGGTCACTGACTGACAGACTGACATATCGAAACAAATTTTTTCAATTTATCACTTTTAGAGCTAGATATTGTTCTGATTCAGTAAAAGATGGATAACTCTCGCATTTATTGTCCAGTGTTCAGGCTTATTCTACTTTTTTCTCTCTCTTTGCCTCCGCTCTTCTCTTGTTACTTTCTTTCTCTCTTTCTCCGTTTTCCTTTCTTTTTTTATTTTGTTGAACAATTGTAGCCACCAAAGGTGGCAAAAGATTCCATCTTTTTTTTTTTTTTTTCTTTCCTTTTTCATATATGTTTCTGTGCTTGTGTGTTTATTTATGTGTTTGTGTCTTCCAGCCTTCCTTGGACTTTTGTGGGGCTAATTTCGGTGAATTTATGAATAACCTAGATTATCCAGAATCTGGATATTTCTAGATGTTTTTTAGTCTGTTTTTTCCCCAGAAAAAACACCAGTGATGTCATAGATACATTTTATTCTTACCGTATTTGCTCTTCGGAGGAATTTTTTTACATGACTTCAAATTATGGTTGTCCAATTATTGACTGTGTTGGCGAGTTTTTATATACAAAACTGCTTCGTAATCATTGTCACACTCTAGTCCAAGTAAGAGCTGACTTTGTTTCCCCTGTAACAATAAGAACAATCCTCGTCAAATGTAGGTGAATAAACTCTCCACTGTCTATCATGGCACATGAAACCGACCATGTATGTAAAATTGTCATTTTCCTACCGTGATTTGGAATCACGACCATCTGATTGAAAGGTATCTGTCTTACCAACTGAGCTAAACTGACAAATGTTACATATCTACTAAAGTTGTGGTCGGAATAGAAGTAAGTGCATAGTTTAACTCTGTGCGACCAGGCTAGTTTCACATTAATTTCTATAATTACAGTAAACTATCATCGTTACGACACTCGTTAAAACGGTACTAACACATGCGTTTTAACGGCTACTTTATTAGTTTGTATCAACAGCACATGAAAAACATAAATTGAATAGACCCTCAAAATGAAGCCGCCGTAAGTGGGCAGACTGCGAAGGGGTCATAAAAAGTCATTTTTGTTTGTACTTTTTTTCTCATTATTAATAGACTTTGTGTTGAATCTATAATTACTGCAGCAAATTTGTTATAATGGCAGTCTTAAATCCGTAAGGGTGTCGTAATAACGGAAATCTATGATTTTTTTCTTTCTTTCCTTTTTACTGCTGTTTTCAACGGCGTTGCCAAGTATGGTATGCAATTTATAGCTAAAACTGTTTTTCCTCTTAATCGGAGATATTTTTCATTAATGGCTAAGTTCATAGCTAAAATGTTATATACAAGGTGTTCGTAATAAAACGCAACCTTCAGAAAGGGGAATAACTTTTCTAGAGAAAATTTTCAGTTTTGTCCCTCAAATTTACAGGCAGCTGACTAACTAACGTATTTTTATGAATACTCTGTATGTATACATACTCATTTAGAGCCCACAGCGAATAAAATGATTATATAATAAGACTGGAACAAATTATTAATAAAAATCCTTCTTTGGCTTTTATCAAACTTACTAGATTTGATCGGTTATCGTAGATTTTTATCGGTTGCATTAAAAAACAATCAGTTAGCTCTGACCGAAAATGGCTAATTTGGCAATGGCAACCCTGCTTTTGAAAAAGCATTAATTTCATGTCGCTGTCCCTGGACATGTATCGACCGCCAATTCTCATGCGAGACTTTCATTCTGAAATCTCGTCACGTGGGTTCGCTACGTGAACAATATTTTTAAAAAGTGGTTAATAACCTTCATTGTGATTATTTTCTTTCATTTTCCTTTTTCTTTCTGTTATCGCTATGTCCAAAATGAGGATTAAATCGATACGGAGAAATAGAAATAATGGAAATTTAAAAATATCCCCTCGTTAACAATGTCGCCTTTAATTGCATATCAATATTGTTGGACTTTCATAGATTTATTGTCTTTCTATCACGTCTTGAGTCATTCTGTGTCGAATCTAAATTGCAACTGTTGCTGAGTAAACAGAGACATCGGAGATTATAATTGCACATATAGCACTGAAGGTGCATAGATGTTGCATATATATATATATATATATATATGTGTGTGTGTGTGTGTGTGTGACTTTTTGGCAGCTTTATTTCTATGTACATATTTATAATCGTAATTCCAACACCTCCACTGTCCCTGCCACTCATGCCCCCCCCCCGATTCGGTGACCACACCTGTTGACGTACCCGACAAACATTTAGGAGGCAGTGGCGCACGTTCGCTGTATCTGTATGGGTTTGGCAAAAGGCAAATGAAGTAAATAACCCAATGAGAATGAGACAAAAAGAAAAGTTATTTTATATGGAGGCAATATTAAAAATCAGGCTCTGTTTGAACGAAAGAATACCAAAACGATATTGTAGAGAGGTTGGCTACACAACACAGGTCTGGTCACCGTTTGAAAAAGAGTCTATGGGAATACGGGTGTTCTTCATAATATAAGATTTGGTTAAAATAGGCCTCTACTGATGAAGAAGAGATTGGATCATATGTTTCGATACCATGTGGTAATCTATAACACATGACGACTGGAAGATGATAACAATGGGGAAATGAATTAATTTATTCATTCGAACAAGAAAAATACATATTTTATCATAAGTGTTTGTATGCATGAGTTCTTATGTTTTAGCTTTTTTTATGTTTTTAAGATAGCATAATGATTGCAGTGTTCCAAGATCCTGGGACTTTGCTTTGTTTTAGACATCAATGAATGTTTTAGTGAATGCATGTCAGAGTAGAACGGGGTACTTAGAGGTTGATACTGGGAGGCCAGCTTCTGGCTCACTAGTCTGCTCGGACATGCATGTCCGTCGGTCAGCTAACCAGTACCAGAAAAAAAGTGAAAGAGAGAAACCAGAATCATTGCTTTTCATAGTCAGGGACTCTTCTGAGTCGAAAGAGGGCGTGACGTCAGTAATTACTATTCCTGTGCGGCCATGTGGCGTAGTAATTTCTAACCTAATTCGTAATCACCACAAGACGACACTTACAGGAAACGAGCGTTTACTCTCAAATATCAGGGTCCACAGCATAAACTTCGCACAACTTGCTCGCATCTACAAATGCAATACAGCTGGCTTTAATTTTCTATGTATCAGCTCTCTCTTGACCCATTGAGGGTCCATACCAGACCTTTCGTCATCTCTCACGGACTCCAGACAAGAACAACAGCAACAACCCACACACCTGGTAGTCACATTGATTATATACCTTTAACCAACGTTTCTTTCCGTAATTATGCTGTTTGTGCGTGTTATATATGCTAAAAGATAACAGATTTATTACATGATCCATCTAAAATCCCATATCCATTGGAACCGGTCAAAAGAAATTTTTTCTGTAATATCCAAGTTATTGATTATGAAATAATCTCATAACCAGTTGGCTTTTCCTTACTTCTTATCAATTGAGTATATATATATATATATATATATATATATATATATATATATATATATATATAATCAGAAATGGATATTAGTATCCGACAATGTGTATAAGGAAAGACAGTTTTAGGAGCAGAATTTTGCTCGATAACAAAGGCGATGATTGGAGAAATAAGAAATGGGCCCCAGGAACCCACACCCATCACCATGGGAGTACCTATGTAGCCTAATCAATTTCTCTATTTTCCGATCATCGCCGTTGTTCCACTCATTATTGTGAATAATTCGGTTCGATCAAAATTTAGTTCCTGTAACTTATGAAAACGAGAAGCCCATCTATATATGAAAAGGATATTTTTCTATTGAAACAGATTTGATTGTGTTTGTAACATAATGATTCTAACCAATAATTACTACATATGTATGAGGACGATCCTTCAGAATTATCTCCCTTTTCTCTAAAAAGTGTATGCGATTTTTTTTCCCAATTTAACTATCTTTTCTTTTACTTTATATTTATCTTCAGTTAATTTTTGTTTATTTTCTGCGTATTTTAAATTTTATACTATCTATGAGTAAATTAATAAAAGTTTTCCGAAAATTAAATCTATAAAGTTGAGTAGAATTCGGCTTACAAGAATCCTCAGTTAATACTTTGTAAACACATATTATAACAAGTAAATGACTAAATTTCAAAACTACTTATCTCTTGAGTAAAAGACCGTTGTAAAATTCTATTGTGATTTAATAGTGAATATGAATGTTTTTAATTAAAAGTTTCCAATTGAAAAATTGATTATTTGTTTTAATCATCTTTTCTTATCCTTCTTTATTTACATTTTTTTTTTAATTTTCGATAATGAAAAATCTTTAAGATTGAATAATAAGAATTATACCAAATATAAAATACATAAGTGAGTACTTACTGTGAGGCATTAAGTCTGAATTTCACCCACCACCGCTCAATGCTGTATTAATCAAACAAAGTTTTACGATTAATTTGTCACTGCTTATTTGGGGAAATATATTTTTTTTTTCTATTCTATTCTTTCCATTCTCATTTCTATCTTCATTCCTGATTTTATCATTTTTTTTTTCAAGATTGAAAGTTTGGACCGATGTCGAGTTGTAAATTGATTATATTCTACTGTTTATATTAGAAAAATCTCGTTTTTTATGTATGTCTAAGTTGGAATTCGGTTTGTTGAATTGTGTTCGTTGAGAAGTTCAATGAAATTGAAAAGTTATGATCTTAAAATATGCAGTGATATTTTTTTAACTTTTAAAATGAATAATTTCGTTCCACCATCTTGTTTTTTGTCACTGTTACAATTGCTGTAATTTATTACGGTTTGTACAACTCTTTCCTTTTAAAACCACCTATTATTCCTCATTACTTTCTGTCTTGGCTTAGAACAGATTAGAGTGTGACTCTACTCTTTCACTTTAGTTATCACACTTTCTCTTTCAGTGATGCTTATTCTAAAATAATCGATACTATTAGAGGTTTGTATTAACATTTTCGCAGTTATTTTTAAATCTTTAGACTTGGTCTTCTATATTCCCTTTTATAAAAATACAACTCACAAATATGTTGTTAAATATGATTAATTCAATTTCAATTGTCATTGTTTCTAATTACGCTTATTATTACACTATACTTAAAATTATTGAATAGAGTCGTTTTAATTATTATGGAGTGCCCCCTATACTTTTAGTTAAGAATTAAGTACAAAACTGTTCTTTTAGCTGGATGTCCAAAACGTCACTTCCTCTAACGACCCCTATAAAACCCCTGGACGCACATGGTCGAATGCTCACTAGCTTCAGCACCCCTAGCTAGTTACGCTGGCCATTCTCTCTCTTTCCTTCTCCCTAGTCCAATGCTCAGTATTCCTAGCTGGCCATGCCTCTGGCCCCGGCCTTCGTGGCCAGCCACTCTCTTTCTTTCTCCCTAAGATCATTGTCGTTTCGCTGACCCACTAGCCGATCTGATCTTAACCACCACCCTCACTCCGGGAAACACACATGGATAAAAATCCATGTTCTCTGTCTTTCATGGTCTGTAAGGCTCGCACACTGAACCCGGTTTAATTCTTAATTAAAAGTATCGGAGACACAACAATTGTAATAGTTATCTAATTGACTAAAATGCTTTATATTTATTTCCAGAGTGAAGTATGTTTATTTTTTACGGCGTAGAATTTCTAAAAACAAAAATCAACGTATTTCATTTTTTTAAACTTATTTTCTGCTTTATCTCCGAATTCTCATTTTGTTCATTCACTGTCAATATCTGCTCGATTTATTTCTCAATGCAGACAATTATATTATTAAGAAATGGATATATAATCAGACAGATTATACATCCATTTCTTAATATTATGATAATAAATCATATAATTATTTTGTGTAATTGGAACATTTCACTTAACACCGAATAATGACCCTTTTATCAATCACTATGGTACAGTGGTAGAGTGCTTGCCTACAATTCTGTAGGCCGTAGTTCACTATTGAGTCATACCAAATACTTGTAAAGTTGTACTCAATGCCTACATCGCTCAGCACGCGGTCTATGATTGGGAATCTTCACCCGGGGTCATGACCGAATCACATTTGATACACCGGTTCTCGGAAGATCCCGACGCTACGTAGAGCTTCTTCAGATCATTGGGAAAAACCATATGCCGTGAGCAAAATGAAACTTTAACAGGTCTGGCGAGCCGGAAGTGTATTTAACAAATATTTGCCCGCGTGTACCTCCGAGACACCGTCGATGAGGGTATGATACATACCTACAATCAGATTTCCATCTGGTTAAAGCAAAGCTAAGACCAGCCTGTGATTCTTCTTAATAAGAATAGATAAGAAAAATTAGAACTGCGCTCTTCCAAAGCCGTTAGTAGAACAGAAAATGTAATCGGCAATTCAAACTTCAGCTGAGAAAATACGTGTTCACTTCGCATCAATGCCATTTGGGAAAGGCATGAATCCATCTCTTCTCCCTTCAGCTATGGAAAAAAGTCCAATCCTTCGTCAAGCGCTGTCAAAGGCTAGAAACGGACAGAGCCGAGAACGTGTTCCCGAAAGGTACGGTAGAGCTTCGGTGGGCCTAGCAAGTTGGAAGTGGATTATGGTAAATACACTTGTGAAATAATCCTGCGATACCCTCGATGTTAAAAGCTGATGAATGAATGGAGGAATACGACTCTTTAGTAAAGAAACAACAGAACATTTCACTTTCCTTCCCTTATATGTTATGCTCCATGTCCAACAGTTGAAAAAAGTAAGTAGTGCCTTTACGCTCGCTACAGCTTCAGCCGTCCGAGCTTTGGCTCCACATATCGAATCGTTCGCGATAGAGACAACGAAAGCCCGAA
This sequence comes from Thysanoteuthis rhombus, assembly GCA_963457665.1. Classification (NCBI taxonomy): domain Eukaryota; kingdom Metazoa; phylum Mollusca; class Cephalopoda; order Oegopsida; family Thysanoteuthidae; genus Thysanoteuthis; species Thysanoteuthis major. The sequence goes on along the minus strand of OY735236.1, from coordinate 14,302,114 downwards.
GTGGCATCACTCACTTAACCCTGCAATATTTTACATATATCTGAGGGATGAGATGGATTCATACCTTTCCTAAGGGCGGGGTGAAGTGAACACAATCCGTCACAGCCGGAGTTTGAACTTGGCCCGCCATTTTCCGGACAGTTATTCACTCGTCTACCACGCACCTTGATTACTGTTGGGTCACTAAGAAAATTGACGATATGCAAATAATATAGACATAACCTCTAAAAATCTATTAATGCATCGTATAGAATAAGTGTGTAATATTCTCCAAATATGCTGCAAACCTGAAATGTGCAATAATCATTCTCATTTTGGACAATAATCAAATGACACTATTGTAGCGCTTTTGCTAGCTGTGGGTTTTATATGACTCAGAACTTTGTAAATTGGGCTGTGATCAATTTTTCTTATTTTACACCCTGTACTAATGAGCACAATTGAAAGTCTCTCTTTCTCTATCTATCTATTTTTCCCTTTCTTTTTGCTCTACAATCATTTTATTTTGTGGGATGGGTTTCTTCTGTCGGTACTTCAACACGCCTTTCTTCTCTTCGTGTTTACTGCCACTCCAGGTTTTCTGTCTTTACGACCACCATCTTTCTTTACCACGCTTTTTTCCGTCTGCCATCTTCATTTCTTCTTATCTTACAATTCGTTTCCCGTACAATTAATGAAGCCGTATTTAATTTTTCTATTCAAGCCGATAAAATAGCGAACACGAATGCAAAATAAATTACCGTGACTCGAATTAAATTAATTCGCCGATAATCCATGAAAAGACTGAATGTCCGTGTAAAAAGGAGAAAAAAAAGATTCTAACGTATTTGCATTGAATTTTTCGTATTAATTCCCATTTCTTGTCGACTGACACCTGAACACAAAACGCGGAATTCTCGTTCCTTTTTTCGTTTTCTCGTTATTTCTCACTCATATCACGTAGGATGGCCGCCATCTTGGAGCTCGGTTCTATGCTTGGTTGTATAATGCATTGCCATAAGTGTAGCAACGCACAAGAACAATTAAAATCTTTTTCTGTTGAACCTTTGAGAAGAGATCAGAACTAAAATCGACTTACACAAGTATTACGCCGATCATCGTTGTCCAGTAATAGAATGCTTGCCTCTGACTCGGTAGGTCGTGGTTCAATCCACTGCCGAACCATACCAAAGACTCGAAAAATTTTGCTCAATACCTCGCTGCTAAGTACTCCGCCCAAGGAATAGGCACCTGTACCCGATGCGAACGGTTTACAGCCAAATCACATTAGATCTCGGATTTTTACAAGATCACAGCAAAGTCTTACCTGGTCATCACGTGGATGGGTGACCACCGATGTTTACCAGGTACCCTAAATAAAACGAGATTTCGGAAGCGCTTCTTACTAACAATTGCCCGTGCATACATAACTCAGTGACATCCTCGATGAGGGTATAAGCGGACAGTGATGATGCACACTTATACACACAAGTGTCACATTTAAGGGACCACGTTGAAAGTGCACGAATCCTATTATTAATCGGATTATTTTTCCTCTGCGCAAGAGTTTTCTATCGGATATCCCTGGTGATCAAGGGATATCTTGGCTTTCTCTAATAGGATTACACGATAATATCCCACTTTCCGAGAAATCGCTTTTACGGAAGACCTAAAGTGATACAGATTTCTGCTTCTATTCGAAATGGTGTAGAGCGAAAAATACCATCAATTCATACAAGAATTTTATAGTATTACCAGACCATGAAAAAAACAGATGTCAAGGTTCATCATCTGCTATGTCATCATCATCATCATCATCATCATCAGTCTTTTAACGTCCGTCGTTGGACATAGACATAGACCTTCCCCAGGATTAGCCACACTTCTCTGGGCGTCGCAGAGCCACTACTTTCTGAATTTGTCTAGCTCGTCTCTCTATCAAATACTCTGCCGGCCTCGGTTGCACATGTAATCTCTGGGGATTCATAACGTGAGTCGTGATGTCAGCTTTTCTTGCAATATGGCCAGCCCATTGCCATTTGAGATTTTAATGGATAGTATGATGCCCTCCCGGGTATATTGTGCTGCCTTGTGGTCTCTCCATGTGAGGTTGAGCATAATTCTTTCATGTGCACGTTGCATGGTTCTCAATTTGCGGGTCTGTCTCTTGTTCAGGTTCCATGTTTCAGCTCCATAAGTGACTATTGGGAGGATGCATTGGTTGTATACCCTTCTTTTTTGGATTAATGAAATCTTCTTGTTCTGAAGGTTGAGATTGCTCTGCCAAAGGCTTACCATCCTAGTGTGATTCTTCGCTTGAATTCTTCTTCTTTTGAGGGTCTCAAGGAGATTTGTTGTCCTAGGTAAATGTAGTGATCTACTTTCTCCAGTTCTGTGTCCTCGATTTTGATCTTGGTGTTTTTATTTCCGATATGGTTGTTGCACATGATCTTTGTCTTTCTGAAGTTCATGTGTAAGCCGACTTTCTTGCTCTCTTGTGTGGAAGGCTTGAAATAAAACATTATGCCTGACTGCTTAAGCTCATGCATTTTTCTATCAAGCAGTTTTTGGCGGATATTCCACACATCGAGCAAAACTGTCCTAAACTTACATGCACATTCAATATTGAAGACATACACAAAGTTATGTTTGTGTTCCTACATAAATTAATGGTAATTGCTTCACGCTTTTTTTTTTTTTTTGGTTATTCACAATAAGTTATGTACGAAGGTTTTACTTTCAGATTGTGAGGGAGATCTGCATATACTGGGTGTCTCAAAAGTCACAGGGAAGATTTTAAAACCAATTTATATTGAATTTTTAAATTATGATATCAATTTTTAAACCTTTTTTTTTCCATTTAGGGGACGCCCTGGGGTACCACTTCCAGTTTTTTCATGGTTTTTAGCGTGAATGTACTTATTATCAATTACCATATCATATCCGAATTTAGCAATCCTTGCATTAACGCATAGAGCGCTGCCTTTTTTATGTTAACCATTTTGAATGATTAAAAGTGGTGAGATTTTCACTCTTGTTCAAATTACGTTATTCTCAACTCGATAGGAATAAGGATCACAGGATATTTTTTGATAAAATGAAAAATGTTTTAAATTAACTCACAGGGAATTGATTTTTTTTATTTAGATGAATGAAAATGATTTGTGATTTATTTGCATAGAGGAGATGGTTATGCTTGAAAAGTTTCACACACTCGCTCATTCGACGTTGAAAATAATGGACAAATAGAAACGATTTAAAAATTTGATTTATTCAAATCAATAACAAAATAATTTACATTTGGAATGAGGCCACCAAAATCATCTTTTGCCCCTGGGTGCTAAGAATCCTTGCTACGCCACTGAGTAGTAATGACGACGTGTACTGTAAATCGACGTACTGCAAAATGAAATGAATTTGACAAAAGCGCTTCATTATCAATGAACGAAAGTATTATATCTGCATTCTGATATACATACTTGTCACCACTCATCCTTTCTTGTGTTGTTGAAACAACAGAGATCTCATAAAATCTAATGATAAAACTAACACAGGTGGAAGTAGGACAGTTATAATAATAGTACTGGACATATTCAACGCTTAAAATACGTTTGGGTACTTTGAGACGTTTACGTCACTCACTTTGAAGATTGTTGTGCCACGGCACACTATTTGAGAACGACTAAACTATGTAATAAAAATTTGAACAAACATATCGCAAAATGTTTCTATCATGACTTTTTTATGCATTTCCGATAGCAATTACTGTTATCCAAAGTTTTATTACGTTTAGTTGATTCCATTCCAACAGAAAGTATTAAACAAAATTGCGATAAAGAGGAATATATCTCATCAAATATTGATTTTATCAAACAATAATTACTAACAAATTTAATACGTGGGTTTATACTGTGGAACTAGTTGCCCACGGCTGTATTTCGTTTCGATAAATTAGTATTACTTAGTTCTCTAACCATCTTTTTAACTTTTTTGGACTCCATTAAATTAATCTAAATTCCTCCATTTGAATGTTGAGCACTGTTGTTAGAATGGACTGGGACCAAATAAAATAAAGAAGTAAAATTAGATAAATTTCATTATTGGGTGAGTGAAAAATAATAATAACAGACCGAGATAGACGGACAGATAAATTATGACAGACCTTGAAAGATTGATAATGTTACACTGAGAAAGATTGATAATGACAGATCGATATAGACTGAGAAGGATTGGTAATGACGGATCGAGATAGACCGAGCAAGATTGGTAATGACAGACCGATATGGACCGAGAAGGATTGGTAATGACAGACCGATATAGACCGAGAAGGATTGGTAATGACGGATCGAGATAGACCAAGAAGGATTGGTAATGACAGATCGAGATAGACCAAGAAGGATTGGTAATGACAGATCGAGATAGACCAAGAAGGATTGGTAATGATAGATCGATATAGACTGAGAAGGATTGGTAATGACGGATCGAGATAGACCGAGAAGGATTGGTAATGATAGATCGAGATAGACCGAGAAGGATTGGTAATGACAGATTGAGATAGACTGAGAAGGGTTGGTAATGACAGATCGATATAGACTGAGAAGGATTGGTAATGACGGATCGAGATAGACTGAGCAAGATTGGTAATGACAGACCGATATGGACCGAGAAGGATTGGTAATGACAGACCGATATAGACCGAGAAGGATTGGTAATGACAGACCGATATGGACCGAGAAGGGTTGGTAATGACAGATCGAGATAGACCGAGAAGGGTTGGTAATGACAGATTGAGATAGACCAAGAAGGATTGGTGATGACCGATCGAGATAGACCGAGAAGGGTTGGTAATGACAGACTGAGATTATAATAAACTGACAGATTATTATAGTTTCAGATAGATTGATCCGTCTGATAGATCAAACTGAGACATAAATTAGACAGGGAAATTATTCCAAGATAGATAGATTAGAAATAGATTAGACAGAGAGATTATAATAGATACATTTTTTAGATTGATTGACAGATTACGATGGATTATTAGTAGATTAAGAATAGAGTTAGGTAGATCATAACAGACAGGTAGACAAAAAGATTATAATAGACTGAGATTAATACATTTTAATAGACAGATTATAACAGACAGGTATTGATAGATTGATTGATTGTAACAGATAGATAGGTTATAACAGATACGTTTCAACAGATAATTATAACAGCGAAATAGATAGATAGATAGATAGATAGATAGATAGATAGATAGATAGATAGATAGATAGATAGAACGAATATAACAAAGAGATCGATAGATTATAACATATATTATAACAGATAGATAAATAGATGGATAATGATAATTCCAAGCTGATAGATAGATAGATAGATAGATAGATAGATAGATTCTTACAGACTGACAGATTATGATAGATTATAACCAACTGAGATAGATAAAAAGATTATAACAGACTGAGATACATAGATAGATTGATTGTAACAGATAGATTATAACAGACAGATAGATGGATTATAACAGAGAATTAAATAGATACAACAATTATAACAAGGAGATGAATAGATTATAACAGACATAGATTATAACAGAACTGATTAAATAAATTCTAACCTGAGAGATTATAAAACTGATAGATACATAATGATAAATAATGCCAAACTGTTAGTTAGATTGATAGATAGATGGATGGGTGGATAGATAGATAGATTATAATAGATTTAAAGATTATAACACATTGAGAGATTATAACACATAGATTATAACAGACTGGGATAGTTTATAACAGAGATTATAACTGATAGATTAGTGCAAACTGATAGATTATGATAGGTTGGTAGATGAATTAGACTGATTGATTAAACATGGATTAAATACATTTTTCGAATAGATTATTGCGGACGATAGATACATGCATTATGACGAACATAGGTAAACAGATTATAAAATTGATAGATACATAATGATAGATAATGCCAAACTGATAGTTAGACTGATAGATCGATGGATTGATAGATGGATAAATAGATTATAATAGATTTAGAGATCATAACACATTGAAAGATTATAACAAAGATAGATTATGACAGACTGAGATATATCATAACACGGATAGATGGACCATAATAGTGAGATAAATAGATCATAACATAGATGCATACATAAATTATAACAGACTGAGATAGATAAATAGATTAATGCAGAGATAAATGTTATTACAGACTGGGATATATATATATATATATGTGTGTGTGTGTGTGTGTGTGTGTGTGTGTGTGTGTGTGTGTGTGTTATAATATGTCTGTCTGTTTCAGGTATAATCTATTTTTCTCAGACTGGTATAATCCACCTATCTATATCTGTCATGATCTATCAATCTCATAATCCACGTAATCTTATAATAATCTATCATCTACCATAATCTATCCCAAAATGTATTCATTTTAATCTATCTCTCCGTTTAATCTATCTCAGTCTGATCCATCTATTTCAGTCTAATCTATGTATCTTAGCTTGTCATAATCTATCAGATTGTTACAGTCCAAGTCAGTTATAATCTGTTATAATCTGTCTGATATAATCTTTGTCATAATCCTTCAGATTATAACAATCGCAGTCTGTTATAATCTATGTATGCTTTTATCTATCTATCTATCTATCCATCTTGTGATTATCTATCTGTCAATTTGTTATTATCTATCTCAGTTATAATCTATCAGGCTGTTATAATTTCTCTCTGTTATGATCTGTTTATCTACCTGTCCCAATCTATTATAATCTATCTATCTCAATCTGTTATGATCTATCTATTTCAGTTAGTTAAAATCTATCGATCAGTCTATGTACTATCTCTGTCTGTTATAAGCTCTCTCTATATATAAGTCTGTTATGATGTATCTATCTGTTATAATAGGATACATTATGACAGTGATAGATAGACACGTTTTAACAACGATAGATAGATTATAACAAATTATAACAATGTATCTCAGTCTGTCAAAATCTATCTTTGTCATAATATGTCTATCTCTGTCATAATATATCCTGACATAATTTATCTCAAAATGTATATATTATAATCTAATCTATCTCCCTGTCTAATCTATCTATCTATCCCGGTCTAGTATAATCTATGTATCCCATATCCCAGTTATGATTTATCTCAGTCTTTTATAACCTGTACATCAATCTCTCTTATAATCTATCAGTCTGGTATAATCCATCTATCAGTCTGATAATCTATTCATCTCAGTCTGTTATAATCTATTCAGCTCAGACTGTTATTATCTATCTATCTCTGTCACAATCCTTCAAAAACGTATCTATTAAAATCTTACAGTCTAATATCTGTCTAATCTATCAATCTCAGTCCAATCTATCATAATCTATCTATTCCATCCTGTCATAATTTATCAGTTTGTCATAATCTATCAGTGTTACAATGTCAGTCTGTTATAATCTCTGTTATAATCCCCCGGATTATAACAATTTCTGTTATAATCTATAAATCAGTTTCTTATGATCTGTCAGTTTTAAAACATACTGAGATAGATAGATAGATAGATAGATAGATAGATAGATAATAACCTCGTCTATCGATTAGTTTGTCATTATCTATCTATCTATCTATCTATCTATCTATCAATCAATCTATCTATCATTTTCTTTGGTTGTAAAAGACTGGGATAGATCGATGGATATGAACTGATTGAAATAGATAGGTAGATAGATAAATAGAAATAGACTAAGATAAATATCTCTCAAACGGAAAGAGTTCTAGGATTTGCGCCAAAGTTTAATCATTCCTTCTTTAGTGCATGATATACTCTTCCACAAAATGTCATCGAGAACTTTTGGTGATATTCTGCAGATTAGCATGAGTAAATATATAAATGTATGGGGGAAAAAATGAAACATCCCTCTCGATCGAAAACCATTTCTGCATCTGCCGAAAAATGTAAACAATTCTCTCCTAATCTATACTGTTGAAGGAACATTATATCAAATAAAGAAAGATGTAAAACAAAGACATAGTTTTCAAAGAGTAAAAAATAAATCGTGTTTATTTTTACGTCAATGTATTATTGATATCCATTTTTTCAATGGTTCACGTTTGTATGTTAGTGCAAAATAGCGAGAGTCTTCTTTTTTATTTACTGCATAAGTAGCTATAGCAGTTGACAATGGATTTCTTTTTTTGTGTTTAAAAGAATTGTTACGGAAAAATAGCTGTAGAATCCAGCGCTAATACTATGGCGTCCCTTGAAAGTAAAACGTTTCTTCCAACTCTAAAGGGAGAGAAGAAGTTAGAACGAGGCGATAAGAATGAGAATTGGTTGAGGGCTGCATGAATAGATCGAGAGAGAGATGTATAGATATAAACAGACATAGTTGGACGGATCGATAGATAAGTAGACAGGTAGGTACCGACATAGATTGATAGATATGAACAGATTCAGATAGAGTCATAATGTAAAGTTTTCGTTGTCAGAATGCTATAGTTAATAAGCTGATTTAACTGAACACAGCCACTGTAGTGAGTTCGGCCATCAATGGATGCTCTACACTTGTGGCATTGTCAAACATCATCATCATGTCTTTCAACGTCCATCGTTGGACATAGACTTTCTCCAGGATTCGCCACAATCCTCTATCATTGGCGTCGCGGAGCTAGTATTTCCTGAATCTGTATAGTTCATCTCTCCATCTTGTGTTCTGTCAGCCTCGGTTTTTTATGTGATCTCTGGGGATCCATGTTGGGAGATGTGTTTCATTCTTGCACCATGGCCTGCCCATTGCCATTTGAGTTTTTTTAATAGTTTCTATGATGTCATGGACACACGTTTTCTTCCATATATACTGTGCTGTCTTGTGATCTCTCCATGTAAGGTTAAAAAATCAGTTAATACTTTCGTATGTCAATGAATATACCTCCTTCCGTGGTCCAATTTTTAACAAGCTTATCTCGCAGACCATTATTACAGTTATTACAGTTGCAGTTATCGATCGAAGTGGATTTTTTTATACAAGATGCGTACCTAGGTAGATATAAGACGAATATTTCCTCGTCGAATAGCAATGTTTAACAAACCATTGCTAGTCGAATATCCCTTATCCAAAAAGCATTGAAGCAGAAGTGTTTCGCATTTGGGTTTTTCCGAATTTGGAACATTTGCGTGTACGTAATGAGATATCCTGGGAATGAGGCCTTAAGTCAGAACACAAAAACATTTATGTTTCATATATGCTTTTTACACCCTTAAGGTTATTTATACAATACGTCTAATGGTTTTGCAGTGACGATAGATGATAAAAACTGGCGCCAATGTTGTTGGGAATTTGCTTTGATTAGTATTTGTTTTGTCTTTCACTGTTTGTGATGCAAATATAATTTTACGTTCCGAAAGAGATACACAAATATAACCAGGCTTTTACTTTAGTCAGAATGATTAGAATAAATCATCAGAAATCGGCATCGTCTCTTGTCTTTGCATCATACTACGGTTGTGTCAGGTGTGGAAAATTCCACTCGTGATGTTTTACTGTTCTATGTGACATTTTTCTCTACGTTGAAATGGGTATTAAGAGCTGGTGTGTCAGCATATGCCTCATTTCTTATGTCTAACATACTACAGATTTCACGAATATCCTCCCAAACTTGGTACAGAAGAACAGCTCGATTCAGTTTTGTGTCTGTACTATTCGTTGCAATGAAGTACATTTCAAGAGATTGTATCCATTCCTCCAATACAGTTTGTTGATTGGCTACAGATAAGTTCAGAACAAGTGAAACAGGAGGCCGTATCAAAATATCTCATCCTCGTCGACATTTTTATGTTTCTACTTTTGGTATGAAGACCAGCAGTGGTGACTGATAAGGATTCCTGAGTCTTAAGAAAGTCCAACCCTGAATTAGAAAGTTACATATACCGAGTACCGCACACATATGCATATATGCTGGGTATAATCAATGAAATTAGACTGCCAACAGCTCATTATTTTTGGAACCTGAGTTCAAACACAGGCTGGGGTTGTGAATGTACTATAAATGCTGGCTTTTGAAAAGTTCTGAAATTAAGAATTTTGGATTTTGGACTTTCAGTTAAAGGATACATCCTGTACTACCTTAGTGAGTTTGATACTCACTGCATGCTCCATGTTTGCAACCTTGAGCCAGACTTAGCCAAGTTTAGTAAATATCGAGATACCTTATGAGTAATGCAGATTTTATCATTAGATAAAGCACTTAATAATCTGTGAGTGGAAAGATGGTGTTCGGCCATTCTCCCATAAAAGGGTGGCTTTCTTGTCCAAAATATATCCCGTTCAAATCCTGGCTTTTAGCTGAACCGGAAAAGAAAACATAAATCTCTCAGCTTTCAAGCATACCATGAAGCCATAAATAGATAGATAAATAGATTCATGTATGTTTGAGTCATTGTTCTCCCCTTATACCTTCATTGAGGTTGTAATGGAGAGAGGTTCACATGGGCAACTGTTAGTAAGACCCACTTCCAGCTTGGCAGGTCTATCGAAGCTTCGTTCTACTGATGGTATACCCCAATGGTTATCCATCTAGGAAGGCTGTGTACGACAGGACAATTCGACACAAAACCAATACTTGAAAGATTGTTGTTCCGTGAACTAAAAACATATATTTTTGCTTTTCTATCAGATTTTATCTCAAAAATGTTGATTTGGTAGCATTTATACAGAAAAAAATGTATAAATTTTATATTTGTACAAAATTTGAATTAATTTATAATCATCAGCTATTCCTCGTAAATACTTCAGAGTAGCCCTTTCTTCAATGTTTAAAGAAACAACATACTATGAAATTAATTCGTAAACAAACTATAAAACTATTTATTACAAAAATTAATATCATTTTTCATTATTATTCGCTGAATGAATTTATTCAAGTATAAAACTATTTAATACAAAAATCAAATCATTTTTGAGTTAGCAGAACTAATTCTATTACTGAATGATCACCGAATAAACAAATTATAAAACGATTTATAGAAAAATTAAATTTCTGCAGATAATAGGACTATATTTTATCACTGACTGAATTAACTCCTGAAAAACTACAATGAAAAATAAAAACCTTTTTTAGTTTGCAGGTAATCGTACTACATGTTATTGCTGAAGGAATTTGTAAACATTAAACAAATTATTAAACTATTTATAACAAAATGAAAATCATTTTTCAGTTCACAAGTAATCGACCTACATTTTATCACTGAAGGAGTTCGTAAACAAACTATTCAACTATCTATTACAAAGAATAAAAACGTTTCACTAGAAGGACCCTTCTAGGATTTTTCCGAGGAATAGTTTCTAATTATAAACAAATTTAATTTCCCTGTCAAAGTATTGCCTACTCACAATTCTTTTATAGAATATATTTCTTTTATTGTCCTTTAATGAATGTATTATAAATGTATGCCTTTATGGCGCTCTCTTTACTGATAGTCAAGATTTTGTGCGAAACCCTACTTTTAGCTGGATATCTAAAACTTCACTTCCCACGATTCCCCCTTATAATAGCTCTGAACGCACATTCAACGTTCAAATTATTCATTCGCCCCGGTGCTGCTCGCCAGTTACTCTATCTATGTATCTTTCCTTCTCTCTAGGACCGGTATCATTTCGCTAGCCTCCCAGCCGATCCGAACTTTACCATTTTTCCACCGTGACTAATCACTCCACTAAGATGTTGAGCCATCTTTCATACACACAGCTACTTAACTGTGTCCCCACCACTAGCTCCAAACGCGTATAAACCTCTATTTCTCGTGAATGAAAGGGCAATGTATTTACTACAGAGCAGTCGCGATTATTTGTCTTTTGATTCTCCTTACCTTGGTAAGCTCCTATGGGTTAATTTCCATGTGTTTTCTGTGTCTTACATAGTCTTTCCGTCGTGTGTTTTTAACGTCTGAGAATTGCCCCCAAGTTGCTCACACATGATCCCAAATACATTACCCACAACTTGGCAGATAGGCATACAAACTGATCCCTGGTCTCCATAACCATTCCTTGGTACGCTCCGATCTTTATGGATTCATGAAATTTCAGTCATACTCACTTCATTAACACACGGTTACTACTATTTCTTGGCTCAAAGTTTCCATTTATGGCATAGAAGCTATCTCTTCCTCTTCTCTTCACGATCCAATCAATGTTCTCTTGAAAGAATTCCTTTTTCAGCCTTATATGGTCATAAATGTCTATGCATTAAATGTACGTTTCATTTGTTCACCAAATACCTGAATGTGTCTTTTTTGCTCTGTTTAATCTCCACGTCCACAATCATACTCCATGCTGTCATGGCAACCATACATCTCCCTTCCTCCTTCAACATTTTCCACAGACGCCACCATATGGGCACCAAATGCAAACGATAACTGATGACCCTAAGAACTATATAAACTCACTATCAAACATATGTTAAATACTTTAAAAAGATGAAAAAATATTATATGCATTAAGTAGTCCTGGCATCAACTCGGTAACATCGAGTTGTCTCTTTCCTATCTAGGTACTGATCTGATTCAACATTGCTTTACTTCAGTGATCTAACGAGAATCAGTGTATTCAACGTGATTTGGCCGTATCCATAAGCCTTGGGAAGGGATCCCTTAATTCCAGTCCTGAGTGCTAAGCAGAGTTGTATTGAGTATCATTTTCAAAGCCTTTGGTATAATTTGGCAGTGGATTGAACCATGCTCTACACAACCGGAGATGAGCATTAACACTGAGCAACAGTGATCTATAAAAGTTAATGTATTATCTTTATTGGTGTTTTTATGGCTTGCGTGTGTACGTTAATGCAAAATAGCGGGACTCTTCTTTTTTTACTTCCTGCATGAGTAGTGATGGAAGTAAATATTGGCAACGACTTTCTTCTCGGTGCGATTAGGAAGCTATGCTTAGTAAGTATCGAGATCCTATGTAAGTATTGTAGATTTTACCAGAACATAAATATAACTAATACGGAGCGTGTGGGAAGTTTATGTTACAGCAAATTTCCATGCAAGGATGGCTTTCTTGCCTGAAACATTGTCCATAGTTCCGTAACTTTTTTGGTCTCCTGTACCGTGCCGTAGTGACACCCACGCCTCAATTCTACTTTTTATGCTGAATGATTAGCAGAGAGGCATCGAGTACCGTTATTGAAATCTTTGCTGTGACTTGGCCATGGATTGAACCCACAACCTACTGAACTGGCGACGAGCACTCTACCACTACACCTAACCATACTGGCTTTTAGCTGAACAAAAAAACGTAGCACTCGGTTTCCAAGCACACCATGGACTCGTGTGACAGGTGGATTGATGTGTTAATATACAGACTCAACAGGCCTCATCTTTTGGAGGCTAACACTCATTAAATTCTTTCAAGTAGTTACACAGGTGATCATTTCGTCCAAAAATAACTAAAAGTTACTGGTCGCCTTCACAGTGATGTTGAAGGTAATGTTTCAAAGTATAGTTTGTTATTTATGACTGAAACTTTCTGTACAAATGACTAAAATGGGCTAAATTTTTCTATTTCTAGCTAACTTTAAAGCTAAAAATGTTGAATATAGTCATGTGTGTATGGAATAAAATGACTATACACTGAGACTACAGAACAAAGTATTAAAAAATGTACATTTGATTTAATTAAACTTACTCTCTACTATTTTTTTAGATAGCCAGATACTCGGCTACCATAGATTTTTATCGGCTAAAAAGATTTTAAAAAACAATCAACAGATCAACAGATCTAGCCGAAAAATGGCTAATTTGGAAACCTTGGTTGGATGCAGTGGAAAATGAAGAGAAGCAGACGATAAAAAATCGTCCTTGTAGTCACGAATCGAAGTCCATTAGGCCGTGTATACCTGGGTGATAGATTTGCGATAATATTGGACAAAGTAAATTGAGAAGTACAATGTTATCTCGTTTATAGAGACATTTATTGTGTGTCGATGGGAAACTGTCGAAAAAGATTTTAGTTGTTACTTCTTTTCAGCTTTCTTTATTGTATTTACTTGTCATTTGTTATCGACTTGCGAAAGTGAATAATAAAAAAAAGAACAATACCTCCTACTGTCTGCGTATTTTGTTGAATTACGTCAATAAAATCAGTTCGATTGAGAGTTTGTGTTAGCAAGGCTGGAGTTGATCTCTATTCACTTTGTAATCATCACGATCTTTCTGTCTCGCTTTGGCTGTCTTGTATTCCGTCTGAAATACTGTATTTCACCGTTGTGTACTAAGTTTGATATTGGTTGGGTGTTAACCAGTTCGACACAAAGTCGCATTTTCACAAGAGTACGACACATAGTCGATTGAGTTCACATCTCAAGGCAATACAGTCCGCTTCGCTAGGATTTTGAATAAAATATCTTCTTCGTTGTTTTATGCAGGTTATTTATATCCGGTGTAATTACGCGACTTCTCGGGTGGATATATTCTGAGAGTAGGGGTGATACTCGACCGGCTGATTAATTTCATCACTGACCATAGATGTTGAAGCCATTTCTACTGATATTGGCTGAGTGGATAATCATGGAGAGAGTACGTGACACATGATAAAACTCAACTCGTTTTTCTCTTCCTACCATTGCAGTACAAAGCATGGTTACCAACTCGAAAATAGATTTCAGAGCTAGATCCGCATAAAGAAAGGGCTAAAACGGGGGTGAATATTAATCAGGATAAATTCAAGTTAGTACACGCTTTATTTAGCAGCAAAAAAACATCATGTCATATTTAACAGGGACTGTTAGAAGCACAGAGAAGACTGCATCACTTGCTAAGCAGACGACTTGTATTTTCTCTTCAAAACTAGCATGAAGAAAAAAAAACGTGCAAGCACCGACAAAGTTATTGGATGTTTTTTAAATAAGATTTGTGTGTGCATTACCAAAAAGTAGTGAAAATAGAGCTTAAAGTTGTCAAAAAAAACAATATATATAAAATGGTTTCCAATTTTACTGATGAATGATTTTATAAAACGAATCTACTAAAAATGTTTGATAAATTAAAAAGGAGCAAAGAAACTGATGCAGACTTATAGGAGTTGAATGCACCAGAAAAGAACCAAATTTAGCTCCAAAAGAGTGACATTAGCTATTAATATGAAGGTAGTTGAACCAATATGACAGTTGATAAGGGAGATTGAAAATAGTTATATCCGTGTTGCTACCTGGAATGTAATGAACCATTTAATATCACGATAACCGGTTGCACAGATAACCAATCAGAAGGTATCTTATTGCATATGCGTTAGAATACTCTCCAAGAGAGTTACTCAGTAGATACAATACAAACAAGTAGTCATAAAATGTGTGTTATCCCAATGATATATGCGAAAAATTCAATTAATAAAATGATTGACATCTTTTTCTTTTCTTTTTTCTTTTTTTTTTTTTTTTTTGTTGACATGTTAGCCAGGAACAGAACAATGAGGATTCCCCGAGAGAGTGAACAGTATTGCTGGAAAGCTGGTTGTCATAACAACAGTGTGAGATTAAAATGGAGACAAGGCGTGATTTTCAAAAGGGGGGCGTCACATAAATGAGTACTATCAGTAGTGGGACTTAGCGAGTTAGATATTGCCCGATCTGGTAGTGAAATCTGTTTTATTTCAGAAAGAAGATCGCAGACTTAAAAGCAGATTCGGACCGTCGTTTGTCAAATATTCTTTCTCCAATGGAAACGAATGAGAAGAAAGTTTGTTTGAAGGGTCCTACCTGCTTTTCCAAGGAATTTAGGCAGAACGAAAGAAACCTTAAATAGGGCATATGCTTTTCTAATTAGAGAGATGTGTAGAGGGATTCATGATTATTAACTGCGGTGATTTCAACTAATAAGAGGATTGCCTCTCTGCCTCCTACGCTAAAGGCCTGTTGGCGTCCAATGACTGGTCACTGGATGTGGAGTAAAGAAATGTGGTCCTGGAATTGAACCGATAGAAATATAAGATATGCCTAGGGAATGGAGAAGGGTGTGAGGGAGAAGGGATGTTGGAATTAAATTCCAAATTCGGGAAATCCCTCAGATGAGGATGGGAGAATGATTGATTTGGGCCGGTGGGTAATTAATCATGCCTTATACAACTTCAAACCCGAAGAATGACCGATTTTCTTATAAGGGGTAAATTTTTAGCTCTCAGTAATATATGGGAATAATTGCCTGGTGAACAACAGCCGAAAGCTGTGACGAATTAACACGCTGAGACGTAGGACTGGCGTGGAAACCTAAGAGTCAAAGCTGAGATCACAACACAATATGAGAAATGTCAATAAATCTACTCCTGAGAGAGAAAATGATTAAGACAGAAACTGGAGTTAGTTCAACCCTTACTTCTTGATTCTGCCGACTTGAAATCCCTTGGCCCTTCATTGACAACACTCCAAACACTACCAACTCTTCCCTTCTGCCTCAAGAGTTGATCGATCTATAGACCTTAGAATGTATCACATTGTCTTTGGTTTGGGTGAAGGATTGACTGACGACGATATTAATCCTACAGCAATAATCACTCGGTTCTTTTCTTTAAAAAAAAGTGTTACAGTTCTTGTTTGCTGGTCTTATTTATTTTATTGCCTTGTTTTTTTTTTTAATTTGGTCGCCTCAAAACCCGTTCCTGGAGACGCTTCGACTAAAATACAAGTACTTCGTCCGAAATCTTTTACACAATCTGAGGAGGTTTGTTTGGTATAACATCCATTTGGCATTCAATAGTTGAAGTTGCAAAAACGTCAATTATTGTCTTTTGCCGTTGAACATGTTAAATGCTTTGTCGCATGAAAGAATATTCCAAAGAGTGAAATACAAGGTGACAGAATCAGAGGCGAATTGTTTCATCTGGTCTGAAAACTGTCTGACGCCTGATTAAAGTTAAAGTTCACACCTTTCAAGTCAGGAAAATCTTCGAAATATATGGAAGGACAGGCTTCGTTAGTCTCGTAGCCAACATATTTTGGCAGCATGCAGAAGTGGGGGTGATCAATCGAAAAGTGGAAAAGGGGATAATTAATGAATAAATTACTACACTTGGCTATTGTATTTTAATAATCACAAAAATTCTGAAATTTCCAAAGGCCAGCGTAAATGCTAATGTACTCAGAGGAGTCAATTTTGCATCAAGTTACATTGTGAATTGAACCCCACTCCTCAAAACCAATTTTGGGGGGAGTTTTAAAAAACGTTTTTTCTAGACATAATTACGAGTTGAAATTTTCATCATCGGCAGCCTGTTAGCGTCCGTCGTTGGGCAAATACCTTCCCCAAGATTCGCCAGACCTCTCTATCATGGGCATCACGGAGCCAGTACTTTCTGAATATATCTACCTCGTCACGCCATCTTACTTTCTTTCAGCCTCAGTCTCGGATATGATCTCTGGGGATCCACGTCGTGAGTTGTGATGTCTAATACTTGTCTGCCATTCTTGCAACATGTCCATCCCATTGCCATTTGAGTTTTCTAACAGTTTCCATGATGTTCCAGACACCTGTCTTTTCTCTAATATTATGTGCTGTCTCACGATCTACCCATGTGTGGTTGAGTATGATTCTCTCCTGTGCACCTTGCATGGTTCTCAGTTTGAGGGTCAGTCTTTCGGTTAGGTTCCATGTTTCAGCTCCATAGGCGACTATCGGCAGGATGCATTGGCTGTATACTTTTTTAGAACCAGTGAGATTTGTTTGGTTTTGAAAGTCGAGCCTACTCTACCGAAAGCTTGCCAAATTGATGTGATTCTTCGCTTTATTTCCTCTTCACTGACACTTTAGGTGACAGTTTTAGTTGAAGGTTTCTAATATGTTATATACAAGATATATATATACATATATATATATGCTTTATCCTCGGTGACTACCAAACAACGAAGTGAAATTATATTCTTGTGCCATTGCTACAGAGAATACAAAGAATACGAAAAGTTTGGCCAGAATCATGCTGCTTTTTTTATTTCTCGGGGGTCGGTCCAGTGCTAAATCTTCAAAACATTTTGTAGCAGACACAACACAAGACAAAAACAACCAAAGTTAGTAAAAAAAATCCCAGACGAATTAAATAGTTATTATAGTAGTAAATTTGGCACAAGGCCAGATGCACAGGGGCCTCGTTGAGGACAGACAGAAAAATACTGTGAAAACCTTCAATCTGATGAAAAAAGGTTAATTTTTTTTTTGCTCAAAAACAAACTTCCATTCAATTTCTCTCATTCTATCAAACATCTCCCCATCTCTCTCTCTCTCTCTCTCTCTCTCTCTCTCTCTCTCTCTCTCTCTCTCTCTCTCTCTCTCAGTTCTGTCTTGTCCCCTCTCATAATCTACTCCATTTCTGTCTCTTCCTGTTCCTATTCTCTCTCCTATTTCTCACTCTCTTTCTCTCTATCTCACACATTCTCTTTCTCTCTCTCTCTCTCTCTCTCTCTCTCTCTCTCTCTCATTCTATTACGTTTCTCTCTTCTGCTCTTTCATAATATACCCCATCTCTCTCTCTCTCTCTCTCTCTCTCTCTCTCTCTCTCTCTCTCTCTCTCTCTCTCTCTCTCTCTCTCTCTCTCTCTCCACGCACTCAGTCTGTGTATAATTCTGTCCACTGTGTTGAAAACTGGTCGCTTGTCTCCAGCCAATGTATTCAAGTTGGCAAACGACGAAACCATTGTTGACAACGAAACAAATCAAATAATTCTCAGTTGCTCGGCTAGTGAGCTTCAACTTTTTTCTATTAAGAACTGACACCGAAATTGACAGCATAGGTTTCTTCAGTTTTTAAATTGGTCTGACTATCCATATATACATGTATCACGTGTACAGACTGCAGTAATTGAGGGCTAGATGGGCTATAGATTTGAAAATTTACTCTCTATTATATCTTGAAAAAATGTTTTGTCTTCGTCATATTTCTCTTTTTCAAAATCTCCCCACATGAATTTTTATTAGGGGTCTATTTGCAAAGTTAATTCTTTCTAAATTGGTCCGGCAGAATTCACACATTTTTTAAAATTTCAAACTCTTTAAGTGATCACTGTCCCACAAAAGGAGGGAGAAGTCACTTATCCACTGATCACCACTTTTCCAATTTTTTTATTGATCATCCCCAACAGGGCAAGCTGTCAAAAGACTTCAGTCACGTGATGTTTTGCACTGTGTGATTAACCAGACTTGTTTATTTATTGCTTTCATTTAGTTGGAATAATTTTTTGAAGATAAACATATGTAGCAGAAGTGTTTATTGCGTAGAATCGAGAATAAGCGACGGCCTTAATAGTTTTAATATTTTGTTAGTTGTATTACCGATTTACGACTTGGCCAAAGTGCTTAATTGCTTAATTACCGGGAGTCGGAAAAAGCAGCAGGTGGAAAATCTGTCACAATTTATTGAACGTGGGTGGAATAAGCTGGGTGTTGGAAACTATGGCCACCGACAAAATTTAGTCGGATCAGAATAAAATGTCGTTTGAGAAAGATTTATATGAAGGATGGCGTAGGTACATGGGAAGTAAAAACGTACAGTATTAACAGGAAAAAGAAAAATTCTTCTTTTGTACTGGAAAGTTTTCACAATTGGTCTAACCAAGTACCCCACTTACATTGAGGCGGAAAAAATCACATGAATCCTTGTCAGATTTGTCTGTATTTTCAACACACGACTGATTTCCTAAAACAACGGAATCAAATTGGATATGCAAAAATCTGATGATTAGTAGGGCCATTTTGGTACAATAAATTCAAGTTCACTTTCCAGTTTAAACAATTACGGAAGCATCAAATGCTAGTGTTCTTGAATTTCCCTTATATATATATATATATATATATATATATATATATATATATATATATATAATTGTTATTATTGTGTCATTCACAGACAACTGTTTCGATGTATTACATCTCTTCAGCGTGGCTATAGACTTTCCATTATCCCATCCGTGAGGCAGAGTTGAAAACTTCACTTCAGACCCGGGGGCCAATATCCTACCTCTGGACTACGGAACTGGACAATCAGTAAGGCTGAATTTAAGCGATATATCTATTTACACAGAAATTCCTCATCCACGAGAGTGCTCTATTCCTATGGAAGAGCATTGTGTAAGCTTGCAGTAGATGAGTTACCTCACTTAAAGAGTGATCAACCCTGAAAAGAGGAGTGTGTGTGTGTGAACAAAAGGGAATGTGACAGACTCAGGGGTAAAAGTATATGGAAACTTTATTTGTGAATTAATTATTTTATAAATGAATTAATTAATAAGCTATACATGTTTCGGGAGGGATTCCCATCTCCAGTAGCATGTGTGTACCTTTCATTTATTAAAAGGTTTCCGTAGAAAACAAATTAAGCATCAGATGTTTTGCTTTGGAGGCAAAAATGGAAATCAAGGAAGAGGATTCCTGGGAGGTCATAATAGTGAATCCGTACTGTATTCAGTCAGTGGAGAATTCTGTGATGATATGGTTGGATATCCTGTTGGGGTTACTAGCTGTAGTTCTGGGTATTTTATTGATTGTGCTGCTCAGAGGGAATGGCTATTCTTAATATGGATACTGGTGGGCTAGATAGTAGTTAGGTATCGAACTGTTTGGGTGCTTACTAAAATGGGGGTGAGGCTATCTCTTGTATCAGTCCAGATGATGGGGTAAAGAGGTCCTAGTTATGTATGATCGAATATCTTTTGGGAAAGGTATGTTCTACATCCTTAATGGTCATCGTGGATGTTCTGAAAAGTCTAATGGCTTTGAGTTGTACAAATGAAATGATTTCAATGTCAAACGCATCTCTCCAGAAGAATGGATTGATCGGGCTCAGAACAATCCATTCTCCAGAAGCGATGTGTTTGACATCAAAATACTATACCGAGATTTTTTCCCAAGTTTTTTTTTTAACTACATTTGCTCTGACAAAATCTTTCTTAGAACTCAGTTTTCACTATAAAATGTCATCGAGTACTCTTACTGACGATTTATGGGAAAATATCACTACCAAAATACTATATGACTGTTTACCTTTGGAAACAAACATTTCCCGGACCTAACAGTTTCTTATTCCAATATATATGTATAAATATAATCGTGAACGAAGAAAAGGAGAAAGAAAGAAATGTGTAAGGAAAGTAAGGAATGTATAGTCAACCATATATAAGTAATATCTACTCTAACAACTGTATGTTAATAAGTACGATTTAGCTGTGCCAAAACTAAAATTAATGCAGTCGTTATCTTTTGCCCGACGGCATCACCTAAAATTAATTATCCGGGAAGTTATTACTCTCCATTCCCGAGAGAGCAAAAATGTCTAGAAGGTAAAATGAAATTAGCAAATTTGGATGTTTCCCGCCAATTATCATCCCGGAAGACAGGTACAGACAAAAATTAGCATAGATTTGATAAGGACACCATCTCAGTGATGGGTTATCTACCAACAGGGTCCATAGGTTGAATTTCAGTAAGCCTACCCCTAACTTCACCCCTATCTCTGTTCCCAACTTATTTTGGAATAGGATAAAGTGACGTTAAGTCACCTTAAATAACTTATTTCGCAGTATTATGTATAATGTAGGGCATGCTGCAGTGCGAGGTCCTAAAATATTACTTCTAATTATCTTTATGTTCGGGGCCTAATTTAAGGGAAAATAGTATTTCTAATAATCCAGATATGTTAGGCGTGAATGTGTTACACAGAATCGGCAAAATTGTCTAATTGGTGAAATTCACTTTTTTTCCACACAATTCACAAGATTTCACTTAGATTGCATGAACTTTTGATTGTAAAGTAGTTGCCTTATATCCTTGTTTTGATTAAATAATTTTCTGATCAAATTAAAACAACGTATTTACTCATTCATTTATTATAAAAAAGGGGGGTTAAAACTTCGCGAATTGGGCAATTACGAGGATTCGGCGTAATATATGCAAAAGTACAGAATTATTAACCAAAATACTCACGTGTACACTCAATCAAACCATTTTTGTACACTCAGCGAAACCATTTTTTCTGCACTTTGGTTTAAGCCTGCTCAAACTAATGGTTAATCTGCTACTGCCCCTTTCTGATATACTACGTCCTTCTCTCACTAACAAACATCCAACTCTCTAGTATCGCGTGAATCTCCTTCCCCGATGAAACAACAAGTCCGACTTGTTCTCTGGAGAGATGATGAAACTTCTATGTATGAATTAAAATCAAATAATGCCACAAAGGTATATAGATAGATAAATACATACACATGATCAGACTAAGAAAGATACGTACATACACACATCAATGGACTAAGATGGGTACATATATATATATATATATATATATATATATATATATATATATATATATATATATATACATATATATATATATATATATATATATATATATATATATATATATAGACTAACAGACACATTAACAGATAGATGAAAAAATTGAGATAGATGCACAGACAGATAGATAGATAGTAAGATACATAGATGGACTGACTGATAGATAGAAGAATATAGATATATTGATGAACAGATAGATAGACTGATCGATGAAGAGAGATAGATAGATGAACAAACTGATAGATAGATAGATAGATAGATAGATAGATAGATAGATAGATAGTCAGCTAGCTAGCTAGCAAGCTAAATAGACAGATAGGTCTCTCAAACGTCTCTTTCCAATAACAAACTTCCCAATTAATAAGCGTTCACTCTCACTCACGCATTATATTTAGTTTCCCAACCGACCGGGTCGTCATATTTATGGGCCAACGTGACTCAAATGTTCACAAATGTCTCTAAAAATAAACCTCATTATGTTTGTGCGAATGTTCTCTCAGAGTTCTCGTACAATCGCCCCAGCACATTCATTATACCATCGATCACATCAACAAATAGGAAGATACGAATACATTCATGCCATCAAATCGACATTCGATGACTCTACAAAAAATCTTAAAAGTATAAAGGTCCCCAGCAAAAAACATTTAAATAGAGTTAGTGAAAATTAGTTGTTTTTAGGACTGTTCACATCGAGTTAACTGATATTGTTTTTCATGTTTATAACAACTTACAAACAATCGGAGGCCATGATTCACCAGCTTCAAGTAGAATCTCTCCACAAGCAAAATAAAGAAATTACATTTGAATGTGTTAAGGAATAATGAAGAGAAAAAGGAGACAACGACAACAAAGGTAGTATGCACTCATTGAGAATGGTAGGTGTAAAAAGATTTTACATACACGTAAAAATGTTACATCGGTTGCAGTTTTTGTGGAAAGTGCAAATATTTCCGAATGTCATGTTTCTCGTAATCGATATTGGATTAACAAACACCGAAATGTGGTTGATATTTTGATGTTTCTTTACATCACCTTCAGTCCAATATGGAGGCTTAGGTTTATATTGTTCTTCTATCAGGGTGTCTATGAATCAAGCTATATAATAAACAGTGTAGCTTTTTCTGTTTGTTACTTTTTTCTCTTTGTCTGTAATACATTATAAAAGTAAGATAAAAATTCATATTTTACTCATAAAAACGTCTCCTACCCACCATCTGAGACAATGGACTCTTCCACTTATACAAGTTGCTGCGCTTTTACATAAAGTTCAGATGGAATTGATGAGACGTAAATATTTTTCTACACTATTAACAGCTTTGAAGTAATGAACTATTAAGTCTTGAAATAAGAGAATTTTAAGAAACAGCTCGAATCCCACAGAAAAATGGGTACCATGTAAATTACGTTGTCCTGCATGGTTGAGGGAAATAAGAAAGTCATATCCAAAGAGGGGTGGAAAAGTTTGGTATAGCAGACCGTACGTTGATGGAAAAGGACTTATGTAACTCTCTTGCTCTCTTTCTCTCTCCCTCTCTCCCCCTCTCTCTCTCTTTTTCTGTCTCTCCCCTCTCTCTCTCTCTCTCTCTCTCTTTCTCTCTCTCTCTCTCTCTCTCTGATGGGATCCATATGTATAGGAAACATTGCAGAAGAATGAGACAATCGAAAGAAGTAACATACATTAACCTAGCGAACACGTGTGTCGACCCGGTATGGATTTCTAAAGGATTTCCTTGCTCAGCGGGGAGGATATATGAGAGGATTCCTGCTTATAGATATGGACTGACTTCTGCAATAGGGGTTGCTGAGAATGGTATCGTCTTTGCGGCTCGCGTTGCTGGGAATGGACTGAGTCGGTTAGTATGTTTGATGCCATTTCTATCCTATTTGTCTCCATTTTCTGGAAAAAGAAACATCTCTCTCTCTCTCTCTCTCTCTCTCTCTCTCTCTCTCTCTCTCTCTCTCTCTCTCTCTCTCTCTCTCCTTACGGATTGTACTCCTAAAGGATGCTGTAGGATTAATCGACTGGAAAGGTATCGTAACAACAAAAGCAATACAAAAATTGAGTACAGGAGCCTGAACAAATTTTGGATTGAAGAACCAATTGTGAACTTATGTGATGAACAGTGTGATTTTCATGCTTCTCTGTTTGTAAACATGGACTCTTCCACTTAAAGGTAACATGTCTGTTGATAAAAAAAATGTATCTCCTATTCACCATTTTAAACAATGGACTTTTTCAATGAAACAAATCTTTTTAGTTTCTTTCAAAACAAAAATCTCCCAATTCAAATACACGTTGTTCCCGCTTTTTGAAAGTTCCTTTTTTCGCTACTATGAAAAAAAGTCAGAAGCGAAAATACCCTTCAGCTTTTCATTTGCAGCATGTCATTATCGAAGCAGTGCGCATGTTCTTGCTCCCTCTTTACATCCAAGTCTTCCGCACCTCCCACCACCACAACCTCCGATGATTCAGCCTGACACGTCAACCTCATTAATTTTTCATCTGAGTCTGGAACGCTCAAAATGTTTCCAATATAAATCAATTGTAATTTCTGCTTCGCTTTACGCCATTTGGCCCTACGAAAGGCTTGTATGGGAACGCTCTACTTTTGGATGGTGGTACAAATCTGCATATCCGTGAATTCTATCACGGGAATTAACTAGTTAGCGAATAAAATGAAGAACCTAAAGAAAAATCAACTTCCATCGGAGCCGAGTGTTGGAAAACTAATCACTTTAAAGAATTAAGCCTTAACAAGATTGCATTAACTGAGGGCGAAACTGTTACACGACTTAACAAACAAAATTACAACATGAAAAGCTGAATATAATTCGATTAAAACGAACACGTCGTTGTGGTGTAATGTTTAACAAACTGATTTCTTAGATCATTCCGACTGAGTAATGAGTTCAATTCTCACTGTGTGCCCTTATTTGTGCCTGCGTGATAAAATGAAGCAATGTTTAGTGGATAATAATACTTCTACTACTATATAAGATTCACTTCGTTTATTTTCATACGACACAAAACCAAACGATAGGGTGAACTGAAAAAATGTTATGCCAATCTTCCAATAGCAAATGATTTCATTGCCTTGAAAACATTCGGAATGACGTCTTTCTCTTGACTCGAACCCTGATCACGACATCAGTTGGGGAAAATGGAGTAACCTCAGCCACCAGGCAAGCCTAATTCTAAATCCAGTGTGAGACAATAATAATACTACTAATGCTAAGAGGGGAGTGCAGTCAATATACCCCGGTCGGTTAAATAAAGGGTTTGGTTCGTTACTTCCCCACACCTACCAGATGATACCTGATGAAGACTGTAGAGTACAACGG
Source organism: Thysanoteuthis rhombus (assembly GCA_963457665.1). Taxonomy (NCBI): domain Eukaryota; kingdom Metazoa; phylum Mollusca; class Cephalopoda; order Oegopsida; family Thysanoteuthidae; genus Thysanoteuthis; species Thysanoteuthis major. The sequence goes on along the minus strand of OY735236.1, from coordinate 14,276,459 downwards.
CTGAAACGTTGTATGAAAAATAACCAAGATGAGGATAGTCCGAATAATAATAGAAATAAGCCTAATTCTGTTTCTAACATTATTAGTACTACTCAAAAGCTAACGGAAATATTTGATCAAAATATGACCCATTTGAAACAATAATCTTTTTCCAACGATCCTCTTATGATAATATGCAATTTCTATTTTTTTTTAAGTTTAGTGGTCACACATTCAGTAAAAGTACGAATTAGACCTTTCCTATTAGTGAAATTTTCATTACAAATATGATGTTCAAAATGCTTCAAAAGGTGATATTCAGTTGATGAGATGTCAGATGAATATGGAAGGTGCTGCAAGATATCAAATCCAGATTAGATTGTTAGCTAGCTTTCCAATTGCCTTCAGATAAGTTTTGGAGTTTTAATGAATTCAGAAAATGCTCAAATCGTTGTCCGTCGGTCATTATGATTCTTCAACATTAAAACTGGTTTGGTCATTCCTCGAGGGTTGTCATTATTATCGATATTTCCAGGCCTCTATTGAACTAACATTGAACAGTTTGCACTGTAATAGTACTCCCTAAAATCGTTGTAAAGCCCCCGAACACCCAATGATAACGAATCATATCTATAATTAAGATAAATCTACTAAAAATGCAATCAAATTAATAAATCGAATTATTCCCTTCGGTGTTTAAAAAACGATATTCCATGTGTAATACAGTAGATTCTGAACTTAAAAGTACCGTTATAACAGGTGGGTTTTATACAAGGTGTATTAATAATGACAAAGGAGTCTCACTGATAAAAATGACTTCTTATTGCCGTTGATTTCAGTTTCATACCCTATAAACGGGTTAGATGTCTGCTTATAAAGCGCTGAAATCATCATGTACTCCTGCTAACATCCAACAATAAACAGAATATGAAAATTAGTGTGATTGAATAGTGCCGTTGCAACGAGAGTTTACTGGGTACCCATTGTGACCGAACAGGGCAGCTGAAAACCTCCAATGGAATTAGTAGAATGTCCATCTGAAAAAAAACGAATTTCGCAAGAAAGGAACCAAATATTCATCAATATTGTTAAGTACTAAAGTGTATGTGAATGTATGTATGTTTGTACACTCCAGTCGAGAAGTACGCATCTCAGAGGTAAGACAAAGGCATATATGAAATCAGGAGGTCTCAAATTCCCTACTTATATCTTCAAGTCGAATTTTGCGAAAATAATTGTTGATTTCTGTGGGGTCTGCATTTGTGAATTCTGAAAAAAGTGAAACAATATTTTTTCTTTGCATTTTTTTTTTCATCTAAGATTTTCTCTGAAGCATAGATAAATTTTGTCGAAAAGATTGATTCATAAAATGAAGCCATATATATATATATATATATATATATATGTATATATATATATATATATATATATATATATATATATATATATATATATATATATATATATATATATATATTGAATCAGGGGTCGTTCTATAGCCGAGTGGTTAGAGATATGCGATTGGCGGATCAAGCTCCAACGGGGAGAGTTTAAAACAAGCAAATTGAAGGTTATAGAGGGGGGGTTCTATTTACTATGTAGTTATTATGCTAAACTGGTCCATCTCTTTCTGTTTGTCATGGGAAACCTGCGAATGTGGAGTCTCTCTGTCTGTCTGTCTGTCTGTCTGTCTCTCTCTCTCTCTCTCTCTGTCTCTCTGTCTCTCTGTCTCTCTGCCAATGTAATTTCTCTGTATCTATCTATATCCTAAAGTACAGATGGTCAACCATATTGACCCACGGTCAATTCAGGCATTAATTAAAAATCTTGAATATTTTTCCCAGAAAGTAATTTTTATGATTTATATTGTAAAATTACACTTGTTTTGACTTCATAAATCAGCGATATAATAATTTTAATTCATTAGTTTGTCTAAAATAGAAATTGAGATCGCTATCTATGATATGATCTACAAATCAATGAATATATCACACGGTTAGTCCCAGTCTCTTTATATTTACCATGTGATGATTTTGTTATATATATATATATATATATATATATGTAATTCATAAATGCTTAAAATAACTTATCATCTATTTCAATATTACGTAATTGTCGTAATTTTGATATGATTAAAAAATATTAAGTACGTAAATTTGAATGTGTGGACCGAAAAAAGATGAAAGATGTCTAATGTGGCCCACGAGACCAAAAAAAATGTCTATGTCCGTACTAGAGTATGTGTGTGTGTTTGTATTCTAAGATATCGAGAACTATGCATCACAGTAAAGAAAAAAGGCACATCCGATATAAACAGGTCTCTAAAAACTTACAGCGCACGTCCTTAGGTCGAAATTTGCGAAATTCGTTAATGTCTTTGGGGTATCTGAATGAAGTCTGTCTAAAATTATATTTTGTACTTTTTATCTTGGATTTTATTTTAGATAAACATATAGATCTATAAAATAACAATAAACATATATACATTGAATCAGCATTATCTGGGGAAGTTTTTTTTTCCATCATTTATTCGAAGCTTCACACATGGGGGAGGGGTGTTGATGCGTTGTTTTTCCTTAAATTTCTCATGTCATCGTTGTTAAATAGCTGAGAGGTTGGAGACACAGGAAAATTTCCAGCTTTACTGGGGCGGGGGGAGTCTATTCACAATGTTGATATAATGCTAAACTGGAATTTCACTTTCAATTTGTTGAAAGAAAACTGCGATTGTGGATTCCTCTTTCAGTGCTTATGAAATTTTGACAGAATCTATATTATATAAAGTACTAAAAAAAGTATGTGTGTTCGTCCTCTAAAAGGTCAAGAACTATGCACCAAACAGAGAAAACCAAGGCATATACGAAATCAGTGGAATAGAATTTATCTACTTCACACATTTTAAGGTCGAATTTTACAAGATTCATCGATTTCTATGGGGTCTGCGTTTGCACTCAAATGGGAAAAAAGCTAATTTCATCGCTAAAAAACAGTGAAAACACAATACACCAGTTTTTAGAAATGTGGTAATACAATCGGCGAACCGAATTCAAAACCCGATGGAGAAATTTTTACTTTTTTTTCCTATCGAACTTCTGGAAATATATCAGTTGGAAAAGGAAATATTCAATTTTTTTTTTAACGAAAGGTTTTATTTTCAATGTAACTAAAATGCTAACGTGATGACCCTGGACATGAATCTCACAGTGATTATGCAAAATTTGGCAGTATTTTTTGAAAGAATCTAATCCTAATCTTACAATAAAACAGGTTTTCTCAAAAACCCTTACACCACCTCAAATCTTAATCCAAACACAAACTGAACAATAAAACATGAACTTAATTCAAATCTGATAACGAGTGAATTCCTATCGCCATAAGTAAACAAATGATCAGTTTTGACAAAAACTATTTTATAAGAAATCAAATTATATGTATATTTCTAATCGGTATCATCTAGTATGTTTTCCGTCATTTATGTGAACCTACTCACATGTTAGCAATGGCAATGCCTTTTAAAAACATTCTTTTGTAGCAGTAATTCTTGGTCCTTATGTCATAGCCGTTCAAAAGCCGAGTGATTAGAGCCTTAGAAAATGGAATTAGTGGACCAAGTTAAAAATCTCGTAGAGGAACTTTTTTTTCCTTTAAATCTTATATACTTTCAAATTATGACCTTCTGACCTTTGTCAGTTTTAATGAAATAATTTTTGAGAGGGGTCTCTATATACAATGTAGATTTAATGCTGAACTGGAGCCTCACTTTAGGCATATCCAGAATTAGCAACTCACAATTTGCATATAGTAAACATTTTAAGGCTGAATTTCACAATAATATGTTCGTCGATTTCTATGGGGTTTGGATTCGCGTTCTCAAAAAAAAAGTCCGTTGAAAATATTTGTCCTTTTGTGATTTTTTCATCGAAAATTTCCTCAAAAACTATTAGAGTTAGATCTATGAAATCAAACTATACGTATATTTTGAATCAGCATTATCTGGAGAGGTTCTTCCATCATTTACTTGAACGTACTCACATTTAAGGTTGAATTTTACAAAAACAAATTCGGTGCTTTCTATGGGGTTTGATATCGTGCTCTCAGAAAACAAGTTCTCACTCACTTTTTTTTTTAATTTTCTTTATTGGAAGTAATTCACAGTTCCGGTAGTTTCGAGAAGGTAAAGCCTCAGAAAATAAAACTGACGGACCGAGTTCAAATTCAGAGAAAGTTTTTTTTTCCCTCTGAGTACCAATGTAATTTTGGTTGTGATTATATCATACAAAGTACTAAATTTCTTTTTCTTTAAATTTTATGCGCTTCCAGTTTATTAGACCATCAAACCTTCTGGAAATTTGGCGGGTTTGAGAGTGGAACTATTTCAAGTTTTACAAGAGGGGATTCTATTTATGTTGTAGCTATAATGCCAAACACAAACCTTGCTTTCCATTCATTATAAGTGACCATAGGTGTGAATTTCTCTTTCTCTCAGAGCTTTTCGCCAGTTTGCTTAAGGCAACACGCTGGTCTGAGTTGGTCTGTCTTGGAATATGTGCTGTTGAGGTACCAGAGAGGAAAAACAAAGGCATATCCGAAATCAGCAGACCACAATTTACCTACAACGCACGTATTATGGTCGAATTTGATAATGATAATAAGATAATAAAAATTGATTTTAGTGCTAGAGAAATCGGTGAGAGCAACAATACACCAGTGTTTAGAAACGCGGTAAATAAAATCAGAGGGCCAAGTTCAGACGCTTTCGAGCAAATTTCCTTTTTCTCTTCGAGTTGCCTGACCTTTTAATTTATCAGACCTTCAAATTTTTCAGAAATTTCCCTGTTTTGAGCAAAGATATATTTGAAGGGTTCATAAGAGGGGGTTTTACTCACAATGTGGCTATGATGCTGGACTACACCCTTATTCTCCCTTTATCTTTGGTGACTATAGTCGTGAATTCCTCCTTTTAACTGTACTATCACTAGTTTGGTAGAAAATTTTTTGGAATTAACCCTAAACTAACAATAAAATATGTTTTTTCCATAGAGCAAAAGCAATAACCCTAATCTGACCCTAATCCAAATCCAAAAATAGCAATGATACATGGGGACAATTTTGCGAACTACTAACGTCAAAAGTGATCAAATGAATTCTCAGTTTTCAATGAAAATATTACTCAAGGTTTTGAGAGAGACTACGAATGTCTGACCAGCATTTTATGAAATCTCTGTAAAATATCATTTGCTTCCCAGTTTTGTCATGTTCAGAGATTACTATCCCCCGGCAATGCCGGTTATCTGAACTAGTGTATAATGAAGGTTAAAGGGTATACATACCAGTGGTGCCTATTTAACTCTTTTGGGGCTCGATCTAGCTCTGAAATAGCTTAGTTGGCAACCGTGCTTCGTCTTAAGCTAGACAATACGGTACGACGGCAACCCTCCCTCTCAGTCTTAGTGTCATCGCACGGCTGTCTCTTTTCTTCTCACTTAGCCTGACTAAGTTTTTGAAAAGTGTCTATGAGGTGTCAGACAGCCAGCAATTAGAGAAAAATGGCAGTGTATCACGCAAGATCAACATTAAGCCAGCGAGTGTAAGTGAATTGGGGCTTATGCTATTTCCCGTACGAACATGGCGATAAAATTAAAATGTTTTCGAATCCCTACGAGGAAAAGCTGACATTTTTTAAAGAAGTTGTTCATTAGAAGTGACACTTTAACCGGAGAAAAATAATTAGAGAAACCACACAACAGGCCACGAAGATTCATCGCCTGTCAGAATAGGAGGAGTTCTAAGCAATAGCACAACCTCTTCAAACTAACATTCTATCAGAGACCGTCAACCAATACTGTCAACGTAGCTTTCTTCAGTTTTCAAATTGGCCTGACTGGCTGACTGGCTGGCTGGCTGGCTGGTTGGCTATACATGTATGTATGTATGTATGTATGTATGTATGTATGTATGTATGTATGTATGTATGTACATGTGTATGTATCAAGAAATAGATCCGACAGAATGATTATATAATTGCGTTTTATTATATTGAAACTCTTATTTGGAATGCCCTCCCGTCAATACATGGTTAATGTATCACTTGGCCGCGACAGCGTAAATAGAATAAACAATTAAAGAAAATTTGACTTGCAATCAATAGAGTAGCTGCTTCAATGTAGCGTTGCTCTTACCCCTGAGCTAAACAGCCACCCGTAATGCAAAGGCCCAAATAAGTGTTTCAACTCTCAATTTTCATTTTTTGCTTATTCACGATCTATATCTGCTCTATTCGTCTCTTTCAACGCGACAGTTATGTATTAAGAAATGGATACATGATCTGACACAATAATTATAAATTATTCGGGACTTTGCATCACCGGCGCCTGTTTAGTTCAATGTTGAAGCGGTTACCCTATCAGTCGTAGGTTCGATTCTTTCAGTAGTCTCATCTTCTTTAATTGTTTATTCTATTTATGTTGTCTACACCAAGTGATACATTAATGGTACAATGACGATAGATCATTCCAAATAAGAGTTTCAATATAATGTAATGCAATTTATAATCATCTATCAATATGTATTGTGCCTATAGATCTTACCAATGAAGCTAGAGAGTTGAATATTAAAATATTCACTCCTTATTGTCTCTTGAAAAAAACTTTTTTTTTTTTGTTTTTTAAATTCCCCCTCTAAATGGCTTTTTTGTATAATTATGCCAAATTGGTCCCTTTTTAGTATCTTGCTGTGTTCATGTTTGTTTTTTGCAAATCCAGACATTTTTTAGAGATCTAACTGAAGATGAAAAAAGTAACTTATTCAATTATCACCCCTTTCATCTATGCTCTAATTAATCACCCCCAACACAGCATGCTGTCAAAAGACATTGATCGCGTGACGGTATCTATTGAGTGACTAACCAAACCAGTCTCCTTTTCAGTCATTCGCATTTCGTCTTTCTCTCTATTTTTTCTTCCTCTTTTCACTTTCTCGTCATTTTTTTATTCTATTAGTTTTTTTCATACTTACAAGTAGCGTAACCGTTGCTTTACCAAGGGTTTACTTAACGGCAGATATTTAAAGCACTTTAGTATGAAAACAAACTCCTGAAGCGACCATTCCCTCCCGGCACTTGACCAAATCTTCCGCTGACAGTCACTCTAAAGCGAATTCAATTCAACCTCATTTTTACTTTCTAGTTTTTCTTCTTTTTTGTCAACGGCCGAGTTCAGTCATTCTCACTTAGCGAATATATTTTGTTTCATCTATATCCTTTTGCGTACCCCTACCTTACTTTCTCTCCATTCGTGGTTTTTGTATTGCAATAGAATTCTCAGAAGCTCTCCCTTACCCCATCGCTTTCAACATAAAGTTTTATTTTTAAAGTGTGACAGAAGGACAGACACGTTCCTTATTGCAATGTAAATTTAAAACTTGTGGGTCATCATAAATCAGGTATTTTGTTTTGAAACTCCTAAAGCTTATTTCAATGTGAAGTCATATTTTCAAAGTATGACAAACTAACAGGCACGTTTTTATTATAATGTAGATTTTCATTTTTTTTTTTCAACTTCATTCTTTTTTCTTTCTTATTCTCTTCTCTGTTTTATTTCACCCCTCCCTTTATTCTCTATTTACAAACCCTTCATTTTCTTTTCCCACTATATTTCCCTTCGGCTTCGCTTTTTTTTTTCTTTTTTTTTTTCCTTCGCTAAGGATTATCTCATTTCTTTCTATAAACTGCGACCACTAAAACTTTTCCTCCTCCATCTTATTGGCATTATTTGTTGTTGGATACACTCTTAGGCCTTACCTCAAGGTCTGTGTAAGACATGTGGGGTGATGGCCCACCATCCCACATGGGCCCTACCCTACCACGCCGGCTTATGACGTGCTCGAGGGAGGACGAGATAGATTCATGCCTTTTCCATAAAATGCGAAGTGAATGCATTCTGTCTCAGCCAGAGTTTGACCTCGGCTCACCAATCCCGTTCCCTGCACCATTAATCGTTCGGCCACTCGCTCCTCCTGATGTCAAACTCAAGCCCAATGTGGAGTTGACTTTGTTTTCTCTCCTAACAATAACAGCAAGAACAATCCTCACCAAATTTAGGGATGTAAACTCTTCACGGTCTACCACATTAAATATACACCTATGTATAAAATCAACATGATGAATTAAATCATAACCATGTGATAGGAAGACGACTGTCTTACCAACTGAGCTAAACTGACAAGTATTATATACCTACGGATCTATAATGTACGCAATACAAAAAGTAGCAGAAATCATCTTCAATTGTAATAAAAAGTAGAGCGGAGATTTGACCCGGCTACAGACAGGCTTGTCACCTTCCTCCACAAATCTAGTTTATTTACTGTTTCTACTGATCTGAATTTCTCCTCATCTGCCATCTTTCATTCTCACCTAATCGTTTAATTCCTACACCATCAACCAAGGTTTCAATGAAGACAAATCACTGTTTTAGTTTTCTCATTTATTCAGCTCTCTTCTTCGAATAATCATTATCTTTAGTTTATTTTGCCTAAACCTGTTCCTTTTATATTCGCTTCTTTTTATTCACTTATTTCCGTTTTGTGGAGAACTTTTAAAATCTTATCGACAAAATTACACGCCAAGATGAGATATTGAAAAACGGCTTTCTCTTATCAACTGATTTACTCAATTTTTGTCATCAATATGGATTTAGATCATAATTAATTGGTTTGGATTTTCGACTATTTTAAGGTATACTTGTGTTACCTGATAACCTCCAATTAAGAGTGGTTCTGTTGCCACTTTTTTTGTCATGATGTAGTAAAAACTTTCTTTTTTCGATTTTGGATTCGTGAATCGAAATGACGTAAAGCGAAAAAGCATTTGCAATTGATTTTTATTGAAAAATCTTTGAGCGTTCCCAGATCCATAAATGGTGGTGATGGTGTGTTGGGAAGAGTCGCCGGAGGGTGGGTGGTGGGAGATTGGGGTGCACACTACCTCTTGAACTACAACACAAACACTGAACGTTATTTTTGATTTTCGCCTCTTTTCAAAAAAAAAAAAAATTGTAAGCGAACTTTCGAAAAAAAAAAAAAACAAAAAAAAACCTGTATTCTCTTGAAAGTCAATGGAGATTTCCACTTGCCCAACTAAGACGAGGCGTAATGATGCTGTCTCATCTGGAAATAAAGAATACGCTTTACAAGACTGTCTGCTTTAGATACTTATAAGCTAAGTTTTAGAAACAATTCAACTTTTGTAAAAACAGTTTTCCTTTAACTGAAATAGATCTTCAAATTAGTCCATTAATGGGTAGTTGATAAAATGTTATCTGGATATTTTTCTAGATAAATCTAGATATAATTTGAAGCAATTCTACACATGAAAGAAATAAGGCGGCTCAAGTTGGATGTGGGTCGAATGATCCCAATTTTTCTTTATAAATCTTCTAGAGTGGTTGGAATGAGGCTGCGTGCTAAATTTCAGCATCGAGTTTAGCCTGGAAAGGTTTTCATTTTGGTGAGGGTACTTCTTGCCAGTGTTCTCGCACAGGGAAAATAAAATCAATTCCTGTGTAGGTTTTTCGACAAAATCGCAATTCGGTCAGCACGAAAAAAATTACTTGACTAAATTAAAAAAGATAGGAGAAACCAAAATTTTTAACTCAGTTCCCACCGGGTGTTTATTTTTTTAATCTGTACCATAGTGGAGGAGGAGTAACACCAGTAATCGAATCTTTGTCTCAAGCTTTAGCAGAAAAAAATCTTCATTCGAAGTGAAAAATTCAACATTGAAGGCTAAGTAACAAAAACTTCCGACTTCAAGTTTCATTTAGAAAAAGTGATTTAAACCAAACAAGAAAGTTCTTAAGTAACTACTTTTGAGAACGACAAGGTGACAAGATACAGGTGCAACACCCATTCTCCGGCATCCTTCGTTCGGAAGCCTTGCCGGACCACAGGATAATCCATCAATACATCTGTAACCCACCAATTATACACCCCGTGTCTCTAAAGCACCGTGGACGGATAGAAATTTACATTAGATATCTAAAAACAATTGGAAATTCTTCTCTTCCTTTTCTCCATCTTTCTGGGTTGCGTTTAATCAACAATTGGCCAGTGTATGAAGTTGACATTCGTCATGTATATTAGTTAGTCACGAGGCATTCTAGAATACCGTTGCACTGCAAAATCCTGAAGTGCCAAAAAAATTATCATCAAAAACCTTGAAAATTCAAAATATGATTGTTTTTAAAACTATGACGGATTATGAAATTTATCTATGATTTATGACGTCAGTTATCATTTCAAAAAAAAGAAATTGAAAAAAGTCTGCATGTACAGATTTAGTTTTCAACTGCCTGGTGTGCTTTTTAAATGTGTCTACCCATCTTTATAGGCCTGTCAATCGGTCCCACTTCTGTTAAACAACGGAAATAGCAAGTTAGAGGTGCAACGTCATAAAAACATCTATTCCAATCAATTTTCTTTTTATCTGCTGCTAATTGTCATGATAAAATGCTCAAAGTCTGCATTTTTGAATTGTAAATAATACTTATTAAATATTCCGATATGGAAATATTCTGCTAGTATGAGAATCAATGGACTCAAAGGAAGACTACTTGCTCTTCTTTTTATTCCTCCTGATACTACTACTACCACTGATGGTGGGTGCATCGTTGAACTTATGGTTCTTGTTTATTGATTCATTTGTTTATAAAATAAAAATTCATCTACGGGTACCTCCATATATTATTATTTTTGAAAATGCCTCTTCAACATTAAAACTAGTTCAAGTGATAAATATGTGTATGGAACTTGATAAAAATATTTACAAGCTTATCAATAGAGAGAAACATTTACCAGGCACATTTTATTTTCATTTTTTTTCCATTAAATTTTTCTGTACATTACATCTGACACTTATGATTAGATTCTTAAATCCGATAATGGATTCATATGATCACATTTATAGACGCAACATTTTTATGGCACTCTCTTACTTCTAAAAAAAAAAAGTGTCATCCCTGTTATCCAGAAGTAGACTGTTCCTATGGAACTTTTCGTAAGCCGAAATGGCGTAAAACAAAGAAGTAATTACCATTAATCTATGGAGGGGGGAGTGTGTGAGATCTCTGCAACAACTGACAATGCTACAATGATTTTAGAAAAGCGTGACTTTAATTTCAATCGGGCACGTAGGTTTAGAGCAGGTTTGCAAAGTATTTTAAGTGTTTACAAAGAACTGCACTAAAGAAGATTGCATGGAAGCAAAGCAGCCAAGAACGTTGTCGTATTTCAAGCCTTCTACAGCAACCATAGAAGGTTCTATGATCAGATACCCAACCAGCTATGACTTATGAAAGCAAAACTTTGAAATTAACAAAACTGAGAACCAACTTGCAGGGAGAGCAATGGAAAGAGCAATTCTAGGAAACAATTCAAAAAGCAAAAGATCGACATGAATCAGATAAGGGTGAACGATGATATATAAATAATTAAGTGACGAAAAAAGAGATGAGCTGGACACTTAAGAAAATAATGATGATGGATGGAACAAAAGGCTAACTGGCTGAATACCATGGGAAAGTAAACGCAGTAGGAAAATACCAAGATCGTGGAATGAGATAGAAATATTAGGTGGGACATGGTAGTGGTCAGCGCAGTTACGATCGTCATCGAGAGAGATGGGAAAGTCCTTTCTCAAACAGAAGACCTATGATGTCATATTATATATATATATATATATATATATATATATATATATATATATATCCACACGCAGATAGGCACTTAGTTCAATATGGTGCCGTTATCATTCCAAAGCTTGAATTTGCCATGTTCCTTAAAAATCTGAGCAAACAAAATCCGATTATGATTTCCATTCGTTCAAAGGGTTCCGGGAAGAACTGAACAGATACAACGAACAGCATCTACATGAGAATGACACAGAATTATCACGTGGTTCATTCATTCATTCATTCATTCATTCTAGTCACTTGCACTCATGCCAGAGAGGGAGAGTGGGGGAGAGGGAGGAGAGATTACTTCACAGAGCACATACCGCTGCTAATGCCATTGTCACTAAAAACTGAACGAAAATCAGATTATATGGAGCTTCGATGCAGTGGAATTAATTATAGCAAAAGTCCTGGATCAGTCCCAACATGTAATCAATTCTTCCTTAGATCATGTCCATCACTCCCACAAACTGTCATTGGAATTCATACAACTTGAGAAATTTTAGATTATATATATATATATATATATATATATATATATATATATATGGTATAATATATAGATATAATATATGTGTATATAATAATTGATAATTGTGTCATCCACAGACAACTGTTTTGTTGTATTACAACTCTTAATTGTGACAATAGACTATCCAATATTTCTTTTAGCACCACAAGGTTGGATTGAAACCTTCACTTCAGACCCAGAGGCAGACATTCTGGACAGCCAGTAGGACCGAATTAAGTGATATATTCACTTACACTCAATTCTCCACCCACCAAAGTGCTCTGTATAATATACATATATATCACATACGTACATAAATATATATATATGTATATACACACACATATATACATGTCAAGTTATAAATACATAATATATATACACGCGTCTTGCATAATGGTGACAGGGGACGTCCTTTTGTTTTCATGTACAAACCTGGCAAACTTAGGTTAGAGAAGCAAATATTGAGTCAAGATTTGTTGATGATCAGAAAATAAAGCAATTGTTACCTTTCTGCATGTTTGTCTCAATACTACAGAATTGTAATTTTCATTTCAAATATTTTACTTTTTTTTAGGCTTATGTAAATTCATTTTTCAGAAATTTAATTTTTAAATGGAAGCAGAAAACTCATCTATTTAAAATTGTATTTTATCAAATTGAAAGGATACAAGTTAAGTTTAGTGATTAAGGGTGAGATTATAAAAGTTAATTACAGAATAAATGAAAATAGCGAACTTGTCATCATGCAATGGTATTTTCACCACCAAAAAATTAGTTCACATTTTCCATGTTTTGAATTCAAACAGAAAAGGTAATCATCACCAACAATTGTTGTCTTCGTATTAGCAAGTAAAGTCTAGGGTGACGCCATAGTAAGCAAATCAAACAGAATCAACAAAGGATTCGATGTCTCTTAGTATCAAAGATATTCTAATCTCATTTGTCATTGGCAAAATGATAAATCAACTTGCTTTGATCATTCAATCCTTAAAGGGAAATGAGAAAATTCACTTTCAGAGTCAATAATTGAATTGATTACCAAAATTTGAAGTTACGTAAATGAATTCTTTGGATGACATCACTGGTGTTTTCCTGTGGAAGATATCTAAAACAGAGTGAAGAAAAATCTAGATATCTCGATTACTTTATTAATAACGAGGACTCAAGAAGTTAAAAAAATCTTTTCTTCCAAAAATTAAAAAACATCTCTAGGAAGGGTCAAGTGGAATAATGATGTCAAGTAGACAAAACAGTATGGCCAGGAGTGCCGGAACACATGCACATATGAATAAATAAATAAATAAACTAATAAATGTATTTTGCTAGGTTAGGATCAGACAGGCAATTGTTAGTTAGACACCCTTCAGGTTTGCCAAAGCTTTATTCTACTCACAGCACCTTGTACTCTCTACTGATCATCCATTATGACCATGCTCAACATTGCTTAACTTCAGTGATCCTCAACCGGTGTATCCAGCATGATTTAACTGTAACCCATTAGCCTCATGAAGAAGTTCCTCAGTCCTTGTCTTCATACCAATTGCTTGGGAGAGAGGCATTGAGTACCATTTTTTTAACGTTTTTGGTATGATTTGGTGATGAATAGCACCACAGACTACTGAACTGGAGGCAGACACTTTACCACTTGGCTACACTGATGAATGCACTTGCTTTAATCGTTTAATTTTAAATGGTGAATGGGTAATGGCTTTCTTTTTTCTTTGAGCAAAGATAAGCTTAAGAAAAATAACACAAATTTTAAAACTTGAAAACTAAAGATAAAATTTTCACCAGAAAGTGGAAAAAAGATCTAAAAGCTTTCCGGCAAGAATTTCAATAATCTTCCTCCTAGTCACATGAAACTTTAATATAAAAGAATTTTTTTTAAAAACTGCTAAGATTAGAATACATTTACTTATAGAATATGCCACGTGATTCTGTCTTTAACATTTGTCAAGGAGTATAACTATCAAATGTTCATAAAAGAGTAATCTCTATTTTTAATTTTTTTTTTCAAAAGTGAAAAAATCAAGGTCAGCATTTTGATACGTTTAAGATACTACCATCATTTTTTGATAGCAAGGGTAGACAAGTTTATATATAAAATGTGCATCTGTTCTCATTAAAACTACTGAAGAGAAAACAAGGAAAGAAAACAAGAAAGATTTTTTTGCATCTCATCTTATGCCAAGATTTCCAAATGATACCAGAAGACAAGAAAAACAGCTATCATTGGAAAAATTTGCACATTTTTTAGTTTTCCATCAAGTAGTTAAATAAGGGGGTAGGGAGGGAGAGGGAAGAAGAGAAAATTAGGTAGTTTGGGGGGGGGGAGAATATTTTAGCTCACAAAACTAATCCATGTATCTGTAACATTTAGATATAAATGGATGCGCAACAAACATTGGAAGGGATATGGGAGAGAATGAGATGATACAGACAAAGGGGAGAAGAGCAGAGGCAGGAGATAATGGATTATCTTAATTGTCGATACCCGCGGATTTTCCACGGGTTCATCTAGTTGAAATTATCGGGGATAGAGAAGGGTTGAGGGAAACCAAAAATCCGTCAATGGATCTAGGGTTATACCAAGATAACTAAAAGATGTAAGAGAACACAAAAAACAAAAACAAAAACATTAAAGAATATGAAAAAAAAAAGAAATGCATATTTATGCACCTTCCATTGTCAATGTTTTTTTCACTCAAATAAATGGATGGAAAATGGAAACTCTGATGTTATGGTTTGTCAAATATTTTTTTTTTTTACAGAGCTTTTTACACAGGAATATAATTCCTCGCGGTATGTCATCCAAATATGTGATGGAACAGCAATGCTAATGGAATTTCAGAAGCAAATAATATTTCAGTTTTTATATAGAAAATGGGGAGTTCTCAAGCATCCAAGATTTTTACAAAAGCAAACCGAGGATATTTGGAGAGAAAAGTAACAAAAAACAGTCTTTGAGGTTCAGCTTCAAGCAAAACCAGCCGTACCTGTTGAAATCCCATTGTCTAAAAAGATATATTTAATAAGATAAAAAAGATCTAATTATTCTAATTCACATCTATCATTATTTTCTACAATATGATCATTTTTTATTTCCCCTTCACTATAATTATTCATTACCCATTATTTTATTCTTCTTCCCATAGGTGTTAGCAGAAAAAAATACCAAGACTGAAATTCAGTGTTGCCAACTCAAAAGATATTTTTTTTACTTTAGTTTGACTGCTAAAAAGCACTAAATAAATGAAAGTAGCAAAATAAGAAATTTAAAAAAAAGGCAAAAAATGACTAAAAACACCAAAAAGATGCTAAAAAAAAAAAAAAAAAGTCCAAAATATTCAAGTACTTTGGCACTAATTTAGCAATTTTGGCACTGCCGAAACAAGGAACTCCTATTTTATTTGTCAGAAAGACAGAATTGTGTCTGCAGATGGAGATTTAACACCCATGTCTTCCCTTTCAATTTTACTCTTCATTGCTTTCAGTGTAAATGGTTTTCTCAACTTTCACTTTCTTTCTCCTTCGTTGGCTTCAATTTTTAAATACTTTTAAATTCAGCATTTTTCTTTTCAATAAAATAATCTTTTGCCTGTCCCCTGACCACTTTTTAGAATGTGTTGGGGGTTGTCATACTTCTGGTGAAGTGACTACTCTCTTTTTTTATATACTTTACAGCATGATTCTTCAGTGAGACATAGGAAATAGAGATGGTATCACTTACACATCTTTGAAAGAAAAAAAAAAAATCTGAAACACTGGACTGAAAAGCAACAAGAAAAAATCAAGAAACGTCCCTGGTCACCTCATCATTTTGCTACATTTCCAGCCTTTAAAACTGTTTGCCAAGCAAAAATTTTGTTCTGCTAATACAGATGATCAATCACAAAGCAATAGTGTCATACATGAACAGGCACATAAGTTACAGGCTTTCAAAATAACTAAGTGCACAAAATCTTGGTGCCCTTGAAAAAGAATACTAAGTGCTAAAAGGTTATAGATTGAGAGTTTCATCAATAAAAGCACTTCTGCCTGAATGTTATCAACAAAAAAATTTAATTCTATTTTGAAGAAAACATATCTGAATAGGCCTATATACATGATTGACTTCTTGTGAAATACCACAAACACTCCGTCAAAAAATCAATACTTTTCTCTTAGCATCTGAATTCAGCATATTTCATTTTGCTGTAAAATTCCTTAATTTATCCAAGTTTGAAATGGTACTTACCAAAGAATTAATAAGTACAACAAAAATGAGCAAATCAGTCCAAGAGAAAGCACTAAGACCTCAATTCTTGATCTCAAAAATCTAGACTCAAAGTTTATAACAGGATTTCCATTCAATCAAAAAACCAAATCCTGTTTAAAAGAAATGGTAACCATTGTTTAGAAGGGGATATATTCAACAACAAAAAAATTCATTCTGGTATTTTTATTCAACTTTGTATTAAGTGGCAAAAACATTGGTTATTTTTCTTTTCAGGGCTTTTATTCCCTACTTTTTTGCTTTTGTTGTGAAAATATACAAATAAGAAAAATATTCCATCTAAAGAAATGGGTAGATTCCTAGAATCTGTGCATGAAATGGAGATAACTCCTATCAGCTTTAAAATTAGCAAGGGATTATGTGCTCCTTGAAAGAAAAACATTGTTACTGGTTTGAATAAATTAAATTGTTTTTATTAGTGTGCCATTTTCAAAATCAAGTGGATGTGTGTGTGTAAAATTGTAGGTTTGTATGTTGAGTTTTTTTCTATTGAAAAAGGGGATTAATCCTTACTTAATTTTGAGGTTAACAGGAGTTACCTCCATATTCCGCATGGATTCTGGGAATCAACCGAAGACATGATAGCTTTTGGTAGTCAGAAGAAACATCTATGCCTTACACTGTCATCATTTACACTTGGTGCTTCAAAAAAGAATGAAATATTAAAAAATAAAACACTTTGTATGTAAATTCTGATAGGCTGGTTTCAAAAGAAAAGAAAAAGCTCTTAACTGGAAGAATATACGTGGTGGGCTATTTTAAAACACTGAATAATAATAACTGTGACAAACAGCAATTTTTTCAGATAGATGTTATATAAAGGAAAAGTAGTTTCAAATGTTTTAGCTATTTTATAGGTTAATTGATATATAACGCACAGAAAAACCTGAACCAACTTGGCATCTTTCAAAATGATTTGTTCAAAGACACTACATACAATGGTAGATTAACCATTAGGCCGAACCAACTTGGCATTTCTCAGAATGATTCATTCAAAGACACCGTATGCAGTGGCAGATTAACCATTGGGCTGAATCAGACTTAAGGGACCTAGAAAAAAAGATTTGAGTGTAAAAAAAAAATATTTTATTTGAGTGTACACAAGTATTTTGGATGATATTTCAACACATTTGGATTATTGTTTTCATATCTGGAATATTACAAATACTATTTTGTTTTCTCAATTAAGCTCTGAACAGTGGGGCAAGGGGCAAAGTCAAGGGGAGCCCCACTAATGCTCAACCACTAGTGGCCAGCATGGTAGATAATCTGTCACTGACTATATCCAGGTGTGTGCATGTATAAGAGAGGTTAGAAAATTTCAATTCCTTATCTTCTTGTATGTATATCAGGGCTAAGAAGTAAAGTATGCTTGCTCTAAGAGAAAACAGTGTTTTGTATCTGTACATGCAAGCAGCTTCTTGTGTCTATGGGTACATCTTTTCATCAAGCATTTCATTGAAAATACAAAATATACATACACACACCAACTCACACACACACATATATATATATCACATACTCACATCAACACACAAGCCAGATATACACACACACATACATACATACCACATACATACATACCACATACAAAACACACAAAGGCACTTGTGTGTATTTTTCGATGCAATGTCTTTAGATGAAAAGTCAATCCATGGAAAGTCCATAACTGCAGTCTTCAAACAGTCACATTAAATATTTTGACTCTCCTTTGAATGTTTTATGCATAAACACACACAGATATATACACGTGGAGTCTATGCCTGTTACTGTAAATGTGGTGATTACAGTTCAGAAAAATACAAAAAACTGTCAATTTGTATGCTGAGGAGAGAGATCAGAACCAAATTCTATGCAAAAAAATATTTTGTTCAATGGCCAGATCAACAATCCAAGCAACTTAAGCAAAATATTGCAAAAAGCTAAGAAATCCAAGGTTTCAACTCAGACAGTTCTTGATGACTGGGACAGAGTTTCCAAGAGACAATTCAATCACAAGAATTCCTCTCTTCCTAAGAGGAGTCTTTCGACACTTTCTCCCGCCTCAAGTCCTTCAAGTTCAAACACTGTAGTGGTGCACGCACTTCCTTGACACCGCCATTTACAAATTTCTGCTTTGGTTCCATTTTGCTGATAATCTCTGGTTTGCTGCTCATGTCAGGTGGTGAGCTCTGCAAGAGAAACAATTTATACAGACATAAATATCAGACTTCCTCGGCTCAAACACAAAAGAAACGTGATGTTGTCCATCATATTCATTTATAACATCATCAGTGAACTATTACATCCAAAAAAAGTGAAATATTATTGAAAATTGAAAAAAAAGTTCCTGGATTAATCCCAAAATGTCCCACCCTTCCAGAAAATGTTCTTTAAATTCATAGAGAACTTTTGAAGAAATCATATGGATAAAAACATAGAGAAACATATAAATCCATAACCTTTGTCCAACTTTGTTAGCAGAGGTAATTATTCCCTTTTTAGTGTAAAAACATTAACACTTGAATTCATGAACCATTTGAAATCACTTTTAAACAGTGGGAGTCTTCAATGAATAGTATTTTTTTTTTTCTTAAATGGGACTCTTATGAATTGAAAAGAAAAAATAAATTTGAAGAATTCACCCAAGAGGGCAAGTAAATGATCTGAAGTTATTCCCCTTGACTACAGTGACCCTAGCAGATTTGCCTCCCTTGGACCTCAACCACGGTAGGGATTAAATTGGAAAAAGGATTGGAGCTCTTTCACCATCAACACAGAAGTCATTTCTCTGGCTTAACAGCAAATGACAGAAATTTCCATGCTTGTTTCTACATATCTCTGTCCATAACTTCAAGTTGAACCATTCACTGAGAAAACTGTTTAGCTTATTATATCCACCCTCAATAACCAAAGTTATCACCATATTTAGAAAACGGCAACTGAGCTGTTCCTGCCAGAGTTGATGGGTTAACATCAATGAGATAGAATCCTGCTTTGATTTTTCTAAGGAAAGACTGAACAGCTTTAAATATGAAATAGGCCTATTAACAAAAATTGTGGAGAGTATCAAATAAGAGGTTTTACTCCAAACTGTCAGAATAGTGGTTTGGCATTGGAATTTACCTCAGAGACAGAAAGTGAATTTCATATCAGATACCTTCCTACAAAGATTCAGTCTAATATGCATAACATTTGTAACATCCATATGGCAGAAATAAGTATCTACTTGAGAGAGAAAAACTTCAAC
The DNA here is from genome assembly GCA_963457665.1 of Thysanoteuthis rhombus. NCBI lineage: Eukaryota > Metazoa > Mollusca > Cephalopoda > Oegopsida > Thysanoteuthidae > Thysanoteuthis > Thysanoteuthis major. The sequence continues at coordinate 14,256,729 of OY735236.1, read as the reverse complement.
ACTCAGCATTTGGACCTTAGATCTGACCCCTGAGGAATCATCCAGTATTCCTGAGCAGGGTTCGTCAACCATGGTTTCACGGGTGTATGTGCAAGATTTATTAGCCTCTCCATAAATGAGATTTCAACACAAGGTTGGTCAAACATTTTGGCCCATTTTTATATGCAAGAACAAGAATCACCCACTCTTCATGACCAGTGTTACTCTTCCCTTTTAGGAACCGATTCCCCTGGTCTGAACATTACATGCATTTTTATGGTCACAGGACAAATCCGAGGCCTGGGGGAGTGTATGTGTACGTGCTCAAGAAATATCTACTCTTACCTTCTTACTGCTTGGTAGTTGACACAGGACTTTATTCATTTCCTTTTTTGATCCAAGTTGTTGCAATGTCTGCAAAAATAGTTTTAAATACAAAATTTTATTAAGAAAAGTGTACATCATATACTAAAAGACCATGTTACATATTTGTTTGTTTGTGTGATGTCTGAGCTTATGCTAAAGTGAACAGAGGAAAGAGATAGCCTTGCTTTACTGTGTATGTGTTCACCTCTACTTCACCACTATGAATGCTTTTGCTGCCATTTTCTTCATCCTGATTTTTCATTATTAAAACTGATGTTTTTCTTATTTTAAAAAAGAAATTTCTTCATCTACACTGTTGCCTCATTTTTTTTTTTTTTTCAATTTTAAAAACAGAAAATATGAATTGTAGAAAATCAACAGAAAAAAAACATTAAAAATTTCCCAATTTATTTGCAAGTTGATTTCATTCTAATAAATTTATACTAAGAAATATATTTGTATAATTCATCCATAAATAACATAAAAAATTCCATCACAATTTTTTTCTATTTTTGCTTTACTTTAGAAGATTTGGGAAAACAAAATTTTGGTGGTGTGAGTTGATTCATTGTTATGCAGTTATGTTTTCTTTCTTATTTGTCACAATAGAATTCTTTTCATTACAGCAGTCGTGAAAAATAATATATATGATGTTTTTGCATATTTATCAAGTTCTTTTTTTAACTTTCAATGTCATAAACCACTTTACACCACTTCTAATTGACAGTGGAACTCTGTCACGGCAGTTTCTTAAAATCATTTTGGTAGAAGAAAAAAAGAGCCAACACTTTGCACCATGTTTTTGTTTTTCATATAGGAGACCTATGAGTCTTGAATAAAGATTAAGACTGTCCTTCTGTCACTTTGAACAAACTTCTAACACTCCTCAATATTGAAGAGAGATAGAGAGATATATAAATGAAAGCAGTAACAAATCTGGATCATACAAACCTGTTTTAGAGTTTGGATTGTATTTGGAGAAGCAACATTGGCATCAAGCAATTTGTTAAAGACACTCTGCATATCTGCAACCAAATTGTTCACATCTCCACTTGGACTATTAGTTTCGTTTGGCTTAGAAGGGGTGGCTGAAAAGGAGGAACAAATAAAAAATCATAGAATACTCTCAAAACAATTTTAGAAAATAGGATACAAAGGAAGCTGCTTATTGTGATCTCTTTCAGACAGGGTCTTTTAGGTAACAATAACCAGCTGATAACATTATCTGAGATTATAATAAAAGGCTTCCCCTGTCTGATTAAATTCACTTTTTCATTACTTATCTGACTATATTTATATGATGATGGAATGAATAATGAAGAAAATCATGTATGCAAAATCATCATCATTATCAGTCTTTTAGCGTCCGTTGTTGGACATAGACCTTCCCCAGGATTTACCACACTTCCCTATCATGGGCGTCACGGAGCCAGTACTTCCTGAACTTGTCTAGCTCGTCTCTCCATCCAACATTTTGTTGCGCATGTGGTCTCGGGGAATCCATGTTGTGAGTCGTGATGTCCATCGATTGTCTGCCATTCTTGCAACATGGCCAGCCCACCGCCATTTGAGATTTTTAATGGATTCTATGATGTCCCTAACTCTTGTCTTTTCTCGGATGTACTGTGCTGTTTTGTGGTCTCTCCATGTGAGGCCCAGCATTATTCTTTCATGTGCACGTTGCAGCTCCATAAGTGACTATTGGGACTATGCATTGGTTATACACCCTTCTCTTTAGGATTAATGGGGTCTTATTATTTTTTAAGGTTGAGCTAGCTCTGCCAAAGGCTTGCCATCCTAGTGTGATTCTTCGCTTGATTTCTTCTTCTTTTGTGGGTCTCATGGAGATTCGTTGTCCTAGGTAGATGTAGTGGTCTACTTTCTCGAGTTCTGTGTCCTCGATTTTGATCTTTGTGTTTTTATCTCCAATGTGGTTGTTGCACATGATCTTCGTCTTGCTGAAGTTCATGTGTATACTAGGAGAGTAAAGGAATTAAAATAGACGGTGAGTATCTGAGCAGCCTCAGATTTGCAGCCGACATAGCCCTTTTCACAGAGAATCTACACAACCTCCAACTAATGATAGATGAACTAAATGAAGAGAGCAAGAAAGTATGTAAAATAATAAATCTCAAAATAAGGCCTCTTACAGTTGAAATATAAATTGCTACTGAAACTTTCCACTGGAGAAGTGAGTTTATTTTAGTTATCTCAACACGAGTTATTTTTTTTTTTTCCTCAACTCACATTAAAATGATACTTTTTTTTACCTCTTAGTACAAAACAGCATTTTATTCCTGTCAAAATACATTTTGGGCACTTTTTTCAATTGCACTTGATAAGAACACTAACTCAAGAGACACTCCTCAACTTGCAATGTCTGTGCAAGGAGTGACTTCAACTTTTCAAAATTTTCAAGAGTTTATTCACTTAATTCCTACGAAGGACGTTGAAAATGATGTCAGAAGTGGAAATTGATAGGTTGATGCTATACTGCATCACAATTGACGAAGTATTTGCAATTGAGGGACAGAAAATAAAAGCATCTCATTTGCTGTTAGGATAAATGGAAAACCAATTATTTTTAAAAGGTCTGGCTATCTTTTGGTCCAATAGACTAAGAAGATGGTACCAATTTTAAATGGCTTAAAGGGGCTAGATTTATTTCAATGTCTGGCTTAAAAAATGGTTAAGATTGGCTAGATTTCATTCCAATAAAGGTGAAAAATGAATTAATGTTTTTTATTTTCAATGTGTTAATATTTGATCAATGTTTTGTATAAGTATACTTTTTGGAGCCTTTGAATTAGTTTTTGGAGCATTTTGTGTATATATATATATATATATATATATATATATATATATATATTTCTACAATGATCTGGAAATTGAATCGACCTGATTTTAGCCATTTTTAAAACCAAAAAACGGCTGTTCAACCAAAGATTGGCAAAAAGTTTATTTTGAAGTTCAACCTATCAACCAGACTGATTGTTTATCTTGGTAGCAATTTGGAATTCATCCCTTTCCCAAAGAATTCAAATTTGAAAGCACTCAGTCATTGAATGAGAATCAATTCATATAAATACTGTGACCAAAAACATTCTTGGATCTGCCTAAAGTTTTCATTGATTTTTTTCCTTAGCCCATGGACAAGGCTTCCAAAAAAATATCATTGAAATTCATTGAGGAGTCTTGAAGATATTGTGCGAACAAATGTGAGTGAATACATAAATATATTGGGAAAAAAAAAAAAATGGAAAAATTCTCTATCTAAAAGAAATCCTGCATCTGACCTAGATCAATCAATTCCCTCACGGCCTATTCTGCCAGAGAATTTCATTGAAATTCATAGAAAACTTTTGGAGATATATACTTCCGACTCTGTTAAATTATTAAACAATTTATTTTTTAAACGTCATGGGATAAATACCATTTTTAACTGGGGGTCAGCATGGGTCTTCCTAGGACTATACCAAAAATCTCTGCAGTTTTTATTTCAGTAATAGAAACTTTTAAATCACTAAGGAATTGGATTAAAAGTTTAAAAAACAAATCTGGTGAGACATTCAATAAAAACAGTCACATGTTTTTTGGCAGCATGCTGTGTTGGAGGTGATCAATGAAAAATTTGAAAAGGTGGTGATCAATGAATGAGTTTCTTATCTAACCTTTTGATGGGCAGTAATCACTAAAAAATTCCGAATTTACAGAAAAAACAAGCATGAATGCTGCCAGACATAAACTAAGAAACAAATTTAGCATAAACTCACATTGCAAATTGAGCCTCCCAAATGAAAACCTACGGGGGAGATATTCAAAAACAAAAAAGATTTTTTCCAGACCTAAGGAGTAAATATTTGAATTTTCAGCCCTCTAGCTGCACTAGTGCAGCCTATATATGTGATAAATAGCCGGCCAAACCAACTTAAAAACAAAAGAAACCAATGTTGTCAGTTTTGGTTGATGAGATTCTGTTGAGTTGCAAAACTTTAAAAATGTAGAACACATCAAAAATAATTGTAAAGAATAAATCCTTGGAAAATCTCACCTTTCAACTTTTCAGTCAAATAAGGATGTTGAAGAAGCTCATCAATACTTAGTCTCTCCTTTGGATTACGGAGTAGGCATCTCTGAAACAGCAAGAAAACATTTCTATTCTTCACATCACTTCCTTTAATATAGCAATCAACATACATAAAATGCAACATATTTTGTCAGAATGTAACAATTTCCAATGAATGCACAGATACTACACTCTGATCCTAGGCAGAGAGCCTGGGACTGATACTTTGACCCTTGATAGAGAGCCAAGGGGCAACACTTTACTGGTACTATGGTAGTTTGAAATACAAAATGGTATCTTAGACTATTATTAATTTGGCTGTATTAGACAAATTTGTTGAATAATGGAAGTCAGTTTTCTTACTTTTAGCTTGAGCTAAAAAATTAGTATCACCAACCAGATATGTTAAATGAAATCTCAAACCTCTCAACTGTAAAAACAAAGAGAGAATAGCTATATGCACAGAGCAAATTAAGTAAGACAAGAAAACATTCTATCCATCTGGATTTTAAGTTGATTTGAAACTCTATGGCTGAAAGTGCAAGTCAAAAGATTCAGAATTCATAACAGTCAGCCAAGGCCATAGGTTATCTGATCTCAACCAACTGACCCAGCCATACAGAATGTCGATGCTGATCTCTCCAGCTGATTATCACATTCAAGATAATATCTGCCTCCACATCTTCCCACTTTCTCATCTGGACAAGAACCAAGGAAAATCAAGGAGAAGCAGGAAGAGAACCATGGCAAATATCATTCAGGTTACAGAAAGAGTCAGCGGAGTTTACTCATGGGAAATCTGGATGGTAACCAGAAATGCTCAACCCCTGTATAGAAATGTCAAAAGAGAAATTTCCAAGGGTCGGCACTACAAACAGCCTCTGTGCCAGCAAACTCTTCAGGTCTGCATCAATTAATTGCACTTTCAATTAATGAAACTCTACCCTTTGAAACAATCTAAAATCAGCAGAGAAGAAAACATACACAATTGCTATTTTAACAAAATCTGAATCGAATTCCAATAATTTATAAACAGAAGCAAATTCTATTTTTATCACTGTTTCTAAGATAGACATTGAGGAAAAAAAAAAAAGTTTTCAATAAATTTTCTTTGTAAAATTGCTACTTTCACAATTTTTTCCTTTCATCTTGCAATCAAATCTGAAAAAGTTGTGCACTTAACTTATAAAGATCAAAAATGAAGAAAATACATTTCCACTTGTACTATTTGTCTTTTTTTTTTGTGTCTCAGCTATGAGTGGTTCTTATGATACAATCCTCAACAATGTTGCAATAATTATTCAAACTAGCTGAAAACCTGCCCTTGGGAAGGTTTTTAGCTGATTTGCTGGTTTGACCAAGTCACATACAGATCAACGGAATCAGACTCTTAGTGCTATATAAATAGATAGATAGCTGGAAATCAGATCATTATCATCGGGATGAGCACAAACGCGGAGTTCACACTATTATTTTTTCAGTTGCTTTTTTTTGCATTTTCCAAGTTAGCTCATTTTAGGGGGAGCCTAATTCAAAACCTGGTTACAATGCAACATTTTGGCTACTTAGAGGTCACATACAGATATACAGAATCAGACTTTTACTATTATATAAATAGATAGATGGATGGATGGACGGATGGAAATCAGATTATTACCAGTTGAGTGCGAACACTAACATCACACTATTATTAAGGAGGGGAATTTTCAAAAACTAACTTGCTAAAAACATGCCTGGGGGTTCATTGGTACACACGGAAAATTTCATGGAGATATGTTATGTGGAACCTGAGTTACACAGTCACATACAGACTGTCATTTTCTGGATCAAAGCAGGATGATTTTTAATCTTTCTGCTTGCTTTCTTTCTAAATAAAATCCAAAAGACAGTGAGAAACGTGTTTAAAAGTGTTTACCTTCATAGTATCCAGTAAATCGGTGTCATACTCATCACCAAATTCTATATGATGGTTTGCATTAATAATGGCTTGTAGCTTCATTGTAGGATTGGTGATATGCTGGAATGGGGTCTTGCCGTAAATCATGCTGTATAGAATACATCCAAGAGACCAAACATCACTCTTTACACTAATCTGAAAGAAGAACCAGTTTCATTAGAGAACAATTCTTGAATACAAGACAAGAGGTATTTGGAACTGCTTTTAAAAATTCATTCATTGATCAAATAAGGGACAATCATGACTGTAAATTGGAATAAAATCCTCCAGTTCCATTGGGGGCATCAAGCAACAACTTTGCTATTTATTGCAGTCTAGCCCAGGTTCAGCCCCTTCTTCTGAGATCCTGCACTAATGGGGCTCTCAGAGTTCTTCTGGACCATCCATAGACGTCTTTCATCAGCTGGTAGCCTGTCAATAAAGTGACTTTTGTTGTGCAGAATGGCTTCTTGTTGATTCAGCAGTATTTTGGATTTAAGCAGGCTGCAGTTAATGGCCACTCACCTAACCCACCTGATTTTTCAACCTGACCATGTTAAGGCTTAAATGAAGTGATTACATCTGTCAAACCATTGTTCTTCAAGAGATTCCATATAGAAACAGTTTTTTCTCCTTCATACAAAAAATCTAAATTTCAGGGGTAATAACTGATTGAAGCTACCTCCCTTACACCTTTGGGTAATTCTTTAATTTTCATTTAATTTTATTCATAAAAGTGTTCCATCATTTTTTATTCTTTTCACAGAAGAGTTCCACTGTCAATAGGAGCGGTTTCAAGTGGTTCATGAAGTTAGAGTTATTTCTAACACTCCAAATAAAAAAATAGTTAAATAAACTAATAGGTACATTTTGATTATGTCTGTTTTAAACTGTTGTTCTCCTAGTGATCAGAAAAAAACATCTTTTTTCTTCAATTCACAGACTCAAAATAAATAACAAACAATCCCATTTTGATTACACCTTTATAAACCATTGTTTTCTTGAAAGATTCTAAAAAGGCATCCATTTTCTTTGTCAGACTCCAAAATCAATACTTCTATAGGAGGAACTTTTTCATAATTGTAAATCTGGTTGCCAACAAGATATTTACAGTTTCCTCTTCATGACGGGAGGGGGGGGACGACAAGGAGAGGAGCGGCGGGAGGAGACAGCAAGGAGAGGAGCGGCGGGAGGAGACAGCAAGGAGAGGAGCGGCGGGAGGAGACAGCAAGGAGAGGAGCGGCGGGAGGAGACAGCAAGGAGAGGAGCGGCGGGAGGAGACAGCAAGGAGAGGAGCGGCGGGAGGAGACAGCAAGGAGAGGAGCGGCGGGAGGAGACAGCAAGGAGAGGAGCGGCGGGAGGAGACAGCAAGGAGAGGAGCGGCGGGAGGAGACAGCAAGGAGAGGAGCGGCGGGAGGAGACAGCAAGGAAAGGAGCGGCGGGAGGAGACAGCAAGGAAAGGAGCGGCGGGAGGAGACAGCAAGGAAAGGAGCGGCGGGAGGAGACAGCAAGGAAAGGAGCGGCGGGAGGAGACAGCAGCAGCGGGAGTAGAGGAGGGTAGCGGGAGGGGGGAAGTGGTAGCGGGGGGAGGGAAGTGGTAGCGGGAGGGGGAGGGAAGTGGTAGCGGGAGGGGGAGGGAAGTGGTAGCGGGAGGGGGAGGGAAGTGGTAGCGGGAGGGGGAGGGAAGTGGTAGCGGGAGGGGGAGGGAAGTGGTAGCGGGAGGGGGAGGGAAGTGGTAGCGGGAGGGGGAGGGAAGTGGTAGCGGGAGGGGGAGGGAAGTGGTAGCGGGAGGGGGAGGGAAGTGGTAGCGGGAGGGGGAGGGAAGTGGTAGCGGGAGGGGGAGGGAAGTGGTAGCGGGAGGGGGAGGGAAGTGGTAGCGGGAGGGAAATGGGAAGAATAGCACAGAATACAAAATCAGAGTTTTTAGATGAAGCTGATACTGCTTGTGTTCATATTTCACAAATGTCTTTAGGAAAGACATGAATCCACATCTCCCCCCAACTAAGTGTAGTGATAGCCTTTCAGCCCTATAGGGCATTCCATTTAAACAAAGTTTATTCAAACAAAAAAACCTAATACTTGGATGTAAGCCTGGCAACTGTACCTCATTAAACCTACATGCTACTGAAACTCCAATTCAACCCAATGCTCCACAAGGTATCTGCGGGAATAAACATAATTTTCCTCAAAATTAAACATATCACTTTTTGACACATTAACACCTGGCTAGGTATAAACCAGATGCATTTTTACCTGAATGAAACTAAAATAAAAATGCTTTTTGGCTACTTTCAACAGACTATTTGTCTAGACTACAGCCCATAGGTCAAATATGGTAGGCCAACTTCATTGAATATTTGATGTTGCATACAAAAGTTCTTTGTTTTCCTCATTTATATTTGTCTAGCAGACAACAAAATCAAGTAATAAAAAATAGAGCAGAAGTCTCATCAATGACCTCGAACAAATCAATGTTTTATAGCTAAAAATATTTTGTCCCCATCCCCCACCTAAAATTTCTTACTTTTCATTGATTAATTGTACATGGAAATTTATCTTGAAATATACTCCATTAATGAATTTATTCACCAGCAAAGCATAAAAACATCTCTAATCCAGCCCACCTCCCACAAAAGTTTGCAGACCTCTGGTCTAGACAGAGAGAGACTAATATATTCCAGCTGACATCCCCATAGGCACTAAGACAGGAAATATTTAAATATGGTATGTCTTCTATTTTGTACTGTGATGATGACAATGCCATAACAAAGCACTAGTTTTTAACAGTCTTCATGTTTAGTCACACTCAAATAATCTGACATTGTGGAAAGAATCTCAATGACCTTAGAATCGAATAACATTTATCTCTAGCAGAAATCAGAGAGAGAGAGACAAGGGGACATATCAATGTAGAAACAGCAGATTGACACACAGCTGACAATTAATAGTTGAAAATTCCTGCAGACTAGCCTGTTTTCAAGTTAACTACACTAAAATGTTTCTCTTTTGAACCTAAACTTTCTTGGGGACAGCAGAGCTGGTTCTGATGGGAGAAAAATTATTTCTTTAAAAAACAATATGGTACACAAAAGTGGTCAATGAATGAAAGTCATATACATACTATTTCTTTGTCTGTAACAAAAGACTTTCCCAATCAAAAGGTAACAATTAGGCTGATAAAAATATCTCCTACCCAACACTTGAAACAATGGACTCTTCCATTGAAAGTTTAATTTCTAAAGAAGTAATTCAAATATATCTTTGAATTTTTTCATTGTAACTAGTACAGAATAAACCAAGCCAAAAATAATTTCATTTTACCACCTACACGTAAAAATGAATCACCATAATCAAGCTGCTTCATTTTTCTTATGATACACTTTCTGTGAGTTATCTGTCAACCAAGACTTTACCAACCCATTATCCCATCCAGACTCTTCGGACAGTGATCAAAGTTACAGAGAACAATGCAAGACTTGACAACAACAAAAGCAATAAAAAAAAAAAGGATGTAATTTTTTTTTTTTTTTCAATCGAGATTAATCCATATACTTTCTCTCTCTCTCTCCCCAAAACAAGTAAAAAGAGATAAATTTCAAAAAATTGAAAATGTCTACTGAACTACATATGGAAATGTTCAAGGCTCTATGCCAGAAAAATATGACCAGGAGCACTGAAATGAATATGGACAGACTAACAAGGAAGGGAGACTACCTTTAGCCTATGTTGTTTGTTGTTCTGTTGGGTCTGTGATCGTAGCTACCATGATTCAATTTTAAAGATCTAACTTAAAATTCAAATAGACAAAAGATTCCTCTTTTGTATCTTTTTATTCAATTTCGATGAAGTCATAAAAAGTCCTGTCAAAGAAGCACAATGAAGCTTTTAGAAACATTGCCCAAATGACAGAATGAACAGACAAAGGAACTTTTAATAAGAACAACGGCAAACAAATGATGCCATTCATATTTTTCTTCGGGGTTGAAGAGTTGGGGGGGGGGGTTGCAATAGAGAAAGAAAGAACACCAGAATTACAAGAATAGCAGAAAAGTCAGATGGGTTAAGTAGATTGTATTCAAGATACAAACAAAGCCACTCAAGCACTAAAGTCCATCGACAATCGCCTTTTCAATTTGTCTCGAAGCTAATGACGGGGTCATTGCTTGGAATATACCGTATTGTGTGGATGCAGTGTTTTTTTTGGTTTTTTTTTTTGTACCTTCTGTGAGCAAAGTCTTAAAAAGCAAAAAATCTCTTCAATAAAGCAGAAAATACCGCAAAATTTGGTCTGAAGCGATATATAAGGCATGGGATCTTGTCTCCATATCTTGAATGATCCATGGAGACCCAATCTTTGTTTCTGTAGCAATTGTGGGCTTTTACAGGGATAGACTGCTAGCTTGACACCCAAGATGGACATCCTTACAGAGATGGCTCTGCTATTTACCCATAGCTGGTGAGAGGCTTTCCCCAAGAACATCAATGTTGAGTTAACGCAAACAGTCCCAGCCGGAGTCTTAGTTCACCAATTTCTCTGCACCATTAACCACTAGTCCATTTGTACCTCATTAAGAATCAACATTAAAAAAAAAAGGATCTATTTCAATAAGATTGTCCATAAACACTGGAAATTGTTCTCTTCAGTTGATAGCTTTTGTGCAACTTTAAACAGACCTTAGTTGTTAGCTGAATCAGAAAAATCCTTTTGTTTTTGCTTTCAGATTCACAGAACTCTTTCAAAAATATAGTTTAAAACTTGCCCAAATATAATCTCCAAAGCATAGAACTTGGGGTAAAACCCAAGAATAATTGCTTCATCTACTTGAGGCAAATTTCCATTATCATAACATTTATAATGATTAGACAGAAGTTCATGCCTCACCTTGAATTTATGAAGACGATTTCCAGTGTCTGACTGAGTCTCTAGGATCGTCTCTGGACTCATGTAGTTCAGGGTGCCCATCTGGGTGTCCCGTGTCATACTTGTTCGGTCATTCTGAATAATTCCAGCAATACCAAAATCTATCAACTTTAGATTACCTCCAACAATGAGAAAGTTGGCTGGCTTCAGATCGGAGTGGACGATACCTGCAAGGAAAATACAAGAGACAAATTAGATGGTTGATGCAAGTTTCCAGCATTTTTTTTGACAAAATCATTTATTCATAGCATTAATATTCTATCATGAACGTATTTCTCTAGGGTTTCTATCACCTGACACCATCTTTCAGCTAAATCGTATATTCAATAATTCACAGAAGGAGTATTCAGGCTTTTCAGTTTCTCACTAGAAAAATAAAAATTCCTAACTGAGACAGTACTTGGAATTCAAGTCTCATTTACAAGTGGTCAAATTTTATCAAATGTTTTTCTAGTGAACAGTTCTTTTTTACAAGCAAAGAGCTGAGAATCATCCAGGGTCATTATATGTGTATATATATATATATATATATATATATATATATATATATATATATATATAGTAGCAAGAATTTGAGTAGATTCAACGAGGCGAATATTCTTTCAAACTCACTGTTAGAAATACTATATGATCTACTAATCACGATATTTAGCAACAATGACTGTTACTATGACCACGGTTGATCACTAGTGTTTGCATACACACACATATCACAGTCATTACCATACAATATCACAGTTTACATACACACACAAGCATGCATGCATGGCAAAATATATTTATAAATTTTTAATGCATCTACACAAACTTTCTGGAACATTTACACATAAAAGACATTTTAATCACCTGAAAAATATTAACCTCGTAAGACTCTAAAAGGGCTGAAACACGTTGTGACACCAATAAATTATAATTCACTAGATCCGCAGAATTCTTTATACATATATATATATATATATATATATATATATATATAAAGGAAGATTTAATTAGGAAAGCAAATGAAAAAAAGCTTAATACTCATTTATAGCCTAAATCAGAGCTTTCCAAACAGAGTTACATCACTTTAGTGTCACAGAAAAAACCACTTCTCCCCTGCCTCAGTTGAATTGCTCATATGACAATATACATTTGGTTTGACTAACAAAAGTAATAGATCGCCAAAAATCTTTTCTTTTTTTTTTTAAGTGTTTCATTGATGCAAAAAGATCGGAAAGCTCTAGCCTGAATGTTCATTTGTGACACAAACATTGTCCAATTATCAAATGGCATGAATCATAGCAAATAAAAGTAGTAAAGCTTTGTGTCTACACAACCTGATGAGAGCTGGAAGACTGATGGATACAGGTTTTTTTCTCCAACATGCACAAAACCCTTACCTTCTTTATGGAGGACTTGAACAGCTCGAAGCATTTCTCCCCAATAAAACTTCACCATCTCACGAGGTACTTTATCCTTCCGTGTTCGGTTCTTGAACATGGCAGCCAAGTCAGTCTCCCCGCACTCCAATACTAGATAAAGACAGTTCTCTGTATAGTCCAATTCACTGAAAAAAAGAAAACGTCTCTTGTTAATATAATTTCACTGAATTTGCCTGACAGTTCAATTATAAGGTTGTGACCACTATTTAGGAGACAGCTATTTGTCATGTTAACTCAAATTTATATATCTATACAAGTTGAAATTGCTTTCAGCCAAAATTTTCATTTTCAACAATAACTGCAGATAAAAATACTCATTGGATATCAAATCATGGAAGTTGGAATAAAAAATGAGATGTAACATAATTTCAAAAAATCACATATCCAGTGGTCCCTCAAATTTATGGGGGCATCAAGATGCAGACCCCTCACAAAATGGAAATTCCGCAAATAACTTTTGACTCCCACCCTCCAACTCACATTTTGCCAGTCACTATATTTTTACCCAATCAGACACAAACCCAGAATGATGATTTAATTATTTGTTTAGTGGATTGGGGAAATAGAAGGAAGAAATAAATAACAAAAATTAAGATAAGAATTCGTGATATAGTCTGTAATTTTTATTGACTAAATTTGAAAAAAAATCAGGCAGATCTAGCCATGAAATAGCTGATTTGACAACTCCGCTACTTGAATACCATGCCTTAAAGAAATCTGCTACAGAGTTCATCTCTCTGCCGTCCTAGACTCTACTAACTTACCTACCCAATTGGAGTTGTCAGTTTTACAATGGTAGGTTACTGAACAAGTAGGATAAAAAAAAAAAGGATGAATTTCACTTATAGCATGTTTGCCATTGTAACTCTTTTCGAGCTAGATCTAGCTATTTTTCAGTTCATTTAGTCACTAAGTCTGTAGCTAGCTCTTTCAATTTATCAAACTTTTTTTGACTCATTTACAAAATAATCAAATAATTAATCAATTTTAATCAAAATTAAAAATTAAGGATATTTCGGGCCACTTTGTATTCAATTTTTGTTACCTCTCGTTATTGCTCTTGATAATTTTCAGATTCTTTTCAGTGAATGATCTAGACTCTTAGAGCCAGATGTAGCTATTCTTTTTGTGCATTTACCTTTCAAATCTATAACTAGCTCGTCACCCCTTTTCAAATTAATGAATATAACTATTTTTAACAGAAGGAGATATTTCACTTACATTAGTTTAATTCATTTTGATTGTAAAAAATACATTTTTTGTGCATTTTACAAACATATATTGCCTATGTCTGTCTTCTTTCAAATATATTAGCAGTTTGAAGAGGGTTGTCAAAGGTTGGAAAATGGGTCCCACATGACCTGCCCCCATAGCCAATCAGCGGCAACATGCTAACTGTTGTGCGCTGCTGCATTCTCAGCAGCACCAGACCCTTCTTACGATTGTTAAAATGAGAAATGGATCCTTTTTCACATTGTTGAGAGCAGTCATCAGCAGCTCAGTCACAATGATTTTGCTTTACTTTCTCCCAACCTCTTTTCAAACCAAGGAAAATAGTGATCAACCTTCAACACTGTCAACAACTTTGTTTGCCAAGCAAAAAGCTGGTTGTATCACTGCAGGTAACTCCAATCAGAATGCAGACTACAAGAGGCTAACAAATAACATTCTCTTGTTGCTTTTTATAAACGTGTATCCCTTCTGATAGCTAAAATAAATACCTCACATCCAAGTTTTTAAACAAGGGTTTTCTAATTATTGTTATAATAAAGAAGCTTTATCAACACAGCCCTATAGATAGACATAGGCAAAGCTTTACTTCATCATCAGCTTTTCAACTTCCATTATTAGATATAGACCATCCATGAGACTTCTTGATCATGGGCATCAAGATGCCATTTCCTTCCGAACTTGTTTAAATCATCCAACCATCTTATTTTTTTGTCAGTCACAATTTTGCATATGATCTCAGGGGATCCACATAGTGAGTCGGGATATCCACCTATCGTCTGACATTCTTGCAACATGACCTGCCCATAGCTATTTGAGTTTTCCAGGGTTTTTATATCTGATTGAATATATCAAAATTTTTTCAATTACTGGATTTGCCCCCAAATTTAATCAATTCTTCCTTAGCCCATATTTCCTCCTGGCCCACCTTCACAGATTTCATTGAAATTCATTAAGAACTTTTGGAGATATTGCATGAACATATAACTACAATGCAGAGGAGGTAGAAAATTCCTGGATTCACCCCATAATTTGATCACTTCTTGCTTAGCCTATGACCCAACCTTACACAAAATGTCATTGAAATTGAGAGCTTTAGAGATGTTGATTGGACAGACAGACAAACAACTGAATACCTCTTTCATCTCCATTTGGCAGAGGTAAATAACAGTGTAATCTCTTTACACTAAAACCTACAAGGAACCAAATAAATGGAAAATTTATCTGACAATAAAACAGTGTAAATGGAGACGTTAACAACCAGCTTCTGGCTAGAATGGCATTTGTCCAGAAACAACAAAAACTACCCAAACAGTTTGAACACCTTTTCTTTTCTTTTTTTCCAGTGGAGAAAAAAAAAAAAAACTGATCAATAAGTTTCTTAGTTAAAAGCCAAGTTTTGTATACCCTGGTGTAATCTACCTTGGGCAAAAGAGAAAAAGTCAACAAATAATGATAAAATCTCCCTGTAGCAAAACAACGTGTGAACTTACTGATGACAAAATATCAGAATTTGATATCACCAAATGTATTATTAATACAACTCTTGACCATTTTTTCCCCAACTGGAAAATACATCAATATTCAGTTCAACTATCGAGAAAAACCTTTTACATAAATTTGCATTGTATTCATAAATATCTATGAAGAGAAAAGCATATCTTTTTTTCATTTATAATATAGTTTTACTGTTAATTATATTGCATATATGCTTAAAATTAAATTAGAAATTATTCAAGAACTAGCATAGTACCTGTTAAAAATGATGGGATTCTTTATATATAAATAGATTAAGGACTGGTGCAACACACTCTTCTGATTTCCATTTCCCATCATTTAGCTTTGTACAGTGATACATACTGGACAAGAATAAAACCGAAAGCAGACAAGAGAGTAAAGCTGTTAGAAGCAGCAGCTATTCACCTGCTTTTTGATTATCGTTCACTAACTTGTATCTTAATTTCACTCAATATTCAAGCAACTTAGAGTCGGCCTAGCAAATACACTACTTGCCGCTCAAATCATGGCAGGGGTTTGTTAATTTCACTCATCTGTTTGTTTAAGCATGACAGAAACCAACAAAATGACAATGGCTTTTATATAATGAGATTGTAAACTTATTCTCTCAAGTAAACAATCAAAATTTTACTGTTTCTTTATTGCAAAAAGACTATCAAGAAATATCCCCACACTTTGTAACAGAGATGGAAACTACCAACTGCAGGATCAAAATTCAAGTCGACCATAAGAATTACATTTAAATATTTTTAAAAGCTTTTTTACAGGTATAATACACAAATAATGAAATACAAGAATTGTCTACTTTTAGTCAGAAAAAGTTATTTGATATGTTTTTTTTATACAGAATGTTAAGAATATTAATCCAGCAAGCTTGAGACCAGAGGTGACCATGATTTTTGGATTTTTCAGTTTTCTAGACCAAGACTTAAATTACATACTGAATGAACACAGTAATCAATGAAATTACTGAAAATTTTATTAATCAGTTGGATTTCAGTAGATCTTTCAAATGCGAGTGTATATTTGGCAATGGAAATTTTCAAATCGATTTACGTTTTTTTTTGGTACAAATGTTAACAAATTTCAAGAACAAATAATTTTTTTTAAATAATAGAAGAAAATAAGTTTTTATATTGCATTTTTCTCTAATTCTCGAATTTAATGATATAAATTTCATGAAAATTGATCACATCTTCATATGTCATCAACTAGTCTATGGTCACACCTACAAAGCAACCAATCCACAAATACAAAGCCTGCCAGATTCAAAAATAGTCAGTTTCCTGGTAATTCCAGTTTTCTAGAAGCAGGTTAAATGATCTAGTGCCTGTAGTTAAAGAAATTTGAGGTTTTGTTCAACTTCAAAATCATTACTAATGCTGTCAAAAGTTCAACTCATTTCACAAACCACTTGATACCACTCCAAATAATAGTGGAACCCTTCTGTGAATAAAACAAAAAAAATTCAAAAATTTACCTAAACGGTCAAAGGGAAGTAGGTCTGATCAGAAGTTATTCCTATAACATTCAAATTTTTTTAATATGAATTCAAGAGTTAAGGCAAGCACTTACTAGTCATGTAACTTGATGACAAGGTCACTGTACTGCAACCGTTTCAAAAGCGTCACTTCATTCATGTAACTCTGAATTGTAGCCTCAGTTGCTCCTTCAAAGTCAATGTGTTTCACAGCCAACATGTTATAACACTGGTCTAATACTCGATACACCTGAAGCATTAAAAACACATTAAATCAATATAACCCAAAATTAGTTCAAGCATATATTTCAATTGGAGATTTTCAAAGGAACAGCATATATTAATTACAGAAAAAACATTAAGAGAATATGAGGAAATGATAATACATAAATTGTTATATTTCATTGTTCATGCATAATTATATGTTTAATGATTATCAGTAGAAACACACCTCAGAGCAGTCTTTCCAAAAATGTGCTCCATGGCTTGCTCCTCAGGTCACCGCAGGATATAAGAAAATTTTGATAATTTCCGGCAATTGTAATTCAAGGTGTTGATGCATGGTCATGGTGATGGGAAGCAACATCTAAATGGCTATTCATGATATGAATAACCACAGATTCTTTGCTGCCTCATTTTTTAAGATTGAATAAAGGTATGTGTGATCAAGCTATCGAGTCAGTGTTCAAATAAAAATGATATAAGTTTATTTAATGATTCATTATCTACGTACCTAACTAGCCTAAGCACATGAACGTGAATGCAATTGTTTTGTATTTTCTGACATGGGGTGCCAACTGCCTAAGAGTAATTGTGAATTTGTAGCAGCAGCAATATTAAAATCATTGTCTTCAAAAGTTCTAATCAACATTCATTTCTGCATAATACACACATTATTTGGAGTGTCATGGTGTATCAGCAATCTTGGGCCCAAGCCTGGAAGCAAATACAAATACTTTGATAAATGCTTTGCTATGTGTAAATATTGTCATTGTGACTACAAGTGGCAATAATACAAAGTGACTGAGTTGGTGATGGATATTAATTCAAAGTCTCAAACAAAAATTGACTGGTTGATTTGGCATAGCTAGTTTCCAAGTTGGTTGATAAGAGTCCATTTAATTAATTTTCAAATGTAAAGTGAAGGAATACCAATAAATACTAACCTTGCTGCTTCCTCCTCGCCCTACCATCTTCAGGATCATATAGGTCTTACCATTGACAGTCAAAGATCGATGTTTCTAGAAACAAAAGTTTTAAAGATAAGTTTTAATAACCGAGAAGCATTGTGTGCATATATGTGCATATGCCCGGTGAGCAGTAAGTAAATTCACATGTGAATGTCTATAAGCAATTAGGAAAAAAATTACACAAACATGCAAAATCAACACTGACTAAAGTTAAACATGCTTGAAAAATCAAAACTTAAATTATTTACTTTAAAAAGGAAACAATAGCAATGTTTTCAGACTCGAGTTCTCAAGTCTTTTGTTCAAAGTTTACTCTTTTCATAAGCAATTCGCTCTTTTGTGATTAAAAACACTTTACATAAGATACTTGAAAGAAGTCATTAGACATCAAAGAAAATGAAAGAATTTAGAAGTAGACATTTAAATGAGGTGTATTTAGGCGGCAATCCTTCATTAATACATGTTTGATTAAAGACCAGAGTATTAAAGACAAAAAATACGCAAAAACTGAAGATATCAACAAGTATTGGATTCCAAATAAACAAAAAATACATTAACATGTGAAACATTCATTAGTCAACATTACCTAAAAGTTTCATAACAATATGTTAATAATTGAAAGAGAAATTAACATCTAAATAGACATAGCCACTTTCAGCTACTTTTTGCCATTTTATTGTAGTTATGAGAGGTAGAAATGTGGCAGTTGTTTAATGAATTTTAGAGTTAAAAGAAAGCCTACAAACAAATATTCACCTATTACAATTGCTGATCCAAAATATTTTGCTGATATTTTGGCAAAATCATAACCTTTGAACAAAGACCCAATATATTTCTAAATGAAAAAGAAAGCCAAAAATGCTTCTCCTTTACTTACCTTGCCTTGGATTGGTTGATTAAGGCTCATCTGGTATGTAACTGGTCCATGGGAATTTGCAATTGGATTTTCTTCCCTTGTAATCAAAAAAGAAATCATCTACACATATAATAAAATGCAATGTATATTCATGTTAAACTTGAAAAATAAAACAAAATTATTCAATGGTGAATCAAACGTTATTTGTGAATTAGAGCAAAACATTTATCTGTGAAACTGATGTGTGAATATATATTTTTTGTGTAACTCTTTTCAATATTTATTAAAACAAACAAACTGACAAACAGCAATTCACTCATCTGTTTTCATGGACTCTTCCAATTCCAATCATATCTTCACATAATTTTACCTTTAGTTTAGTTTACCTTCAATAAGAAAATGCTGTGCAACAATGTTTTTAATATTTTTTCAGTATAACTGCCAAATTATTTGAATAATGCCATCATTTTTTTTTTTTAATCACAAGGACCATCTAGACTTCCATAATTATCAAGTGAATAAATAAACTGAAGAATGATACCAGTTTTTAGTCTTCAAATTTCTTAGATAAAACATTGTCATCAAAATACTACTGAACTACAATCTTTGTGTGTGTGTATATACACCATGACAAGAGGCAACTGCACAAAGTTAACATTTGCTAGATATATCAGTCAGCACAAAACGCAATGTGTTGAGTTTGAAACTGTTTGGATTCTCAGTTCTTGAGAAGTATGATAAAAATAAATCAAATAATCAAGATTATAGATTTTTCTTCTTAGTTTCTAAAAATAATCTCCCGTGACTTCCACTATCTAAATTTAGATATAAAATATCTAAATTGACAGCACTGAAGGAGAAGTAACTGAAATACTTCGAAGTCATAGTTTTGTAAGATTTTGTAGACTTATTTTACAAGACAATTATGGGAGACTGCGCCATTCACCATGAAGTCCAGCTCTTTCCAAACATGCACTTTTGCAACAGGCAATGCCCTAGTTATACAAGATGGAAATCTAAGAGTTCAATTCAAACTTACCGATTCTGTTGAGGGATTGGTTTTTCCTGAGTAGGTTTCTGCGTTTGAATTTCGGATTTTGGCTGCTCTGGTTTTGGAGGTTGCTTTACAAACTGGACTTTATCCCCTGGGAGTCCTTCAGACAATAGCTGGGCTTTACTGGATACTAACTCAGGATCTTTACTCATCTTGCCTTTATCCATTAAGGACTCATATGGCACAAACTCATTTTCAAAAGTTTTGGGATTTTTCTGCAATTGCTGTTCCTTCTTCTGTACCAATGCTGCAGAGTCCTGTGATGAAGAGTAGGATTTAGCATCCAGAACAGAGCGATGCCTATCAGGGTTTGGTTCAGGTTTTACATATTTTGAATCTGGTAGGTTTTCTACTGATACTAGCTGTTCTCGTGAATGTCTATTCTTCTCCTGTTTTACTTGTGGTTTACTTTCTGAAATAACTGCTTCAACCTCTTCTGGTAATTCCTTATGATGAAAATCCGCCTTGGTTGGACGATTAGGGATTTTATCATGCAAAAATGCTTGGTGTTTTTCAGTTTGATGGGAATCGACCGACAGATTGGCCTTTTCTGGTTTTTCAACTGCGTGGGTCCCCGCAAGAGGGTTCACTGTTGCAGATGGATGGCCACACCGATAGGATTCTGATAATCCGCCTGGTTTGAATTTGTCCAGTTTTGGCTGGGGTGTGACACCAATAGATTCTGATAACTTTTCTTGAAGGTGAGGTTGGGAACTCTCACTTTTGGCTATGAATTTAGCAGGAGTCACACACGAGGGATGGTTCTCTTTATCAGAGCTTGCCCGTGTTGATTCAGGTTGGAAAAGAGCAGCATCCAGTTTGTCTCTATTATCATCCTGGTTGATATCTGACATATCTGGTCTCTTGGTTATTGAGGAGGAAGACGACAAAGATGATCCTTGAGAGGTTTCACTTTGTGTTGGTGGCAAAGCACTCAAAGCCTGAATTTTGTCAACAGGCTTACCTTCAAAAAGCACTGTATCATTTATATTTTCCCTAACAGTAATCGTACAGGCTTTCAGAGTTTCACTCAACGTCAAGCTATCATAGGAGGCAGGACTACTGGCCTTAGGTGGGCTGACATAAAAAGGGTTAAGATGAAGACAGCGGCGACTTTGAGGAGGGTCAACAATGTTTTCTGTGTTGGCCGCAACAGGCGGTGTACCAGTGCCTGGTCGAGGTGTATCTGGATGGCATTTGGGCTGGGAAGGTTTCACTAAAGCAGCCACTGGTTTCGGTTCAGCAAAAACATGAGGGGTCACTCTTGTGCTAGCAAGCAGGTGGTCAGTCTCTGAAATAAGTTTATTCAATGAACTCAAAGGTGGGGCAACAACGTTTTCTTTGTCACAAGCAATAGGTGATGTACCTGTCCCTGGTCGAGGGGTATCTGGATGGCATTTGGGCTGGGAAGGTTTCAGCAAGTCTGCCACCGGTTTTGGCTCGGCAAAAACGCACGGAGTCACACTTGTGCTGGCAAGCAAGTTGTCAGTATCTGACAGAAGTTTATCCAGTGCACTCCTACTCCTGGACAGGCCTCCAGAGGTAGTGGAGAGTTTGGTCTTTTCTCCTCCACAGGAAGATGTGGAGACTGATGCTGTTGATGTAGACAGAAATGAAGATGTAGACAAGAGGCGAGGATTCTCCCCTCGGTTTCTCATAAAACTCGTACATAACGTAGGAGGAGTGGGAAGCTGGGGAAAATCATCTTTGTCAGATGCTTTGCCATTAGTGCATGACTTGACGTTAACTTTGTCATCTTTTTCATCTACTTGGGATCTAATACTCAACTTATTAACTTCTTCAGTTTTTGCAGATTTTTGATCTTCAACACCTAATTTACCACCGTCAACGGCATCATCTTCTTCCGTGATGGGATCACTCTGGAATTTGTGGCTAAAACTACGACCTGATAAGAAAAAGAGAAAAGATCTTGTTAGTTGCTGAATAGAAACCGTCAAAAGTCACGTTCCTAAATGTTCAGGTTTCATTTGTTGATTTCAATGCGAATAAAGGGAAGCAACTCGCCAGATTGTAGCAGTAACGGAAGCTACCAGAAGAGGCCTCGTTACTGATACCAGAAGTGACTACCTGAAGCCTCATTCTAAGTAGCTGAAGTTGCTCTCTTGATCTACTGGCAGCAAAGCAACCATGCAAGTTCCTTTGTCTCATATTTTCTATCAGTATCAACATAGTTAAAACCAACAGCGTTTAGCCAATACACAAAAACTCACCAACAATAAGCAAATACATTACAGTGACCTATGTTTTTTTGGCAGCATGCCATATTAGGGATGATCAATCAAGAAATTGGAGAAAGGGCTGACACAAACTACGGGACCAATTTAGTAGAAACTTTCTTTGAAAATTGACCTCTCCAAAAGGAAAAAAAAAAAAAAATTTCTAGACATGAATAGTAAATGGTTAAATTTTCAACCCAACATACATCCATAGGCAGCTAGGCAGAATCACTTAAAAACTGAAGAAACCTATGTTGGCAGTTTTGATTGACAGTTTCTAAAACTAAAGGTAAAAGAATATTGAAAGTGAACAAGTGTATAAAAAAAAAAACTACCTGAAGACATGGCTGACTTGAAGCTGTAGACTGTGTTATTGTCTTCTTCATCATTATCATCATCATCAAACTCGTGTTGACTTTTAGATTCGATTTTCACACGACGTGGTGGCTGGCTGCTCACACTGAATAAACAAAAACATTCCTGATATTTCCACACAATTCGTTGTCTTTTTGTGACTTTTAATGACAAACAGAGAATGGGAAAGAAAAAAAAAAAATCGATCACTTCAACACAACATAATTTCAATCCACTGGAGGTGCAAGGAAGTGTTATGGTTACCAGCACAGAAAATGAGATCGGCAAACCAAGTTCAAGTTTCGACTAAGACTGCTTACATTCACTAATGCCCTTGAGAACGGTATGAATCCATTCTCTCCACGGCTATGGGTAAATAACTGAGGAGACAAAATCCTTTAACCCTGTAAAGCTGTCCAACTCGAGCCCAGGTGAAGAGGGATGGTTGGGGGTAGGTTTAGCGAATCCACCCAGTAAGCAGTATCACGTAGTTAACAGACTATTAGCATACAAATTATTTTCAATAAGTTAAATTATAATATATTACAATTATCACCATCATCAGTCTGTTAGCGTTCGTCATTGGACATAGACTTTCCCCAAAATTCACCAGACCTCTCTACCATGGGCACATTGATTTCATTTGTGCGCACACACACAGCTTAGAGGGAACTATGCTTGTTGTCACATTAAATAAATCATATTGAATTTCAGATGCCATTTTCCGTCATATTTCTAATAGAAAACTTTTCAAATCCAGAGAAGTTGGGTCCAACCTTTTTTATTAATCATTTTTCTTTTAAAAATTACATCATCTCGATCACAAATGATGACTTGTATTGGAACTACTTATTCATGCCTAGTGTGAAAAGTTGAATTACTTTCATTTAATCAGGGCAAAAGAGAAATCATGTTTTAGAAAAGGGTAATGTACAATGATAAAGCAAATAACAGGATGAAATTATCAAGCATGATATCAACTTTCACAAAGCTTTTTGGACATTTTTTGGTGTTAAAACAGTTCTCAAATCAGAGTACATATAGCCCTAGGGGTACACAAGACAAATTATGGCAAAATGAAAGATTTGTAAAAGGATTGGAATTCCAGATTAATCATAACCATCTAAAACAATTTTTATACAAGACTTAATGGATAAGGATATGCAAGTGTTCATCTGTAACATTGCCTAGAATTGAGTTACATGTTGGAAAGAGCCAAGCCCATTCATCTCTTTCAAAATGTAACATTGAGTCTTAGATTCAAGTAAAGAAAAAATTTAAATATTACCATCAATGGCAATAACTACTGATCAAAATTACCTCCTGCCCACCTCTAGGTGATTGTTTTTTTTTTATTCTGTTCAAAAGAGTTCCACTGTCAATTAGGAGCAGTATCAAACGGTTTATGAAATCATAAGTTAAATCAAAAGGAATTATAAACAAATACTACACATCAATTATCTGTTGTATGGTATCCATACATTTTACACTATATTCTCCGCCAGTATTGGACAGGACAAATGGGTGTGCTTGGAAGAGAGAGGTTGAGAACCAGTGTTCAAAGTTAATCTTACAAGTTTTTTTCTCATCTCATACAGGAATTTCTATTTCATTACATAAGAATGTCATTCGAACCAACGTCAAAAAAAAACAAACCCTTACTTGAATAATTTAGAATTAGAACTGCTACTGCTACTACCACTGTGGTCATTGTTCCTGGGTGGATTTTTACAATCTGGAGTAGTGTGGTGTCCCAGCAATGATGACGATGAGAGATGGCTTTTCTCTGAGGAGCCATGAGAGGCAGTCGAGTGAATGATTGAAATGCGCCGATCAGTCACTGAATGGATGCTGGATAAACGCCGGTCAACAACATTGTGGATACTTGATAAACGGCGGTCGGGGCCAGAGAAAATGCTGGAGAGACGTCCTTCAGAGGAAAAGTTCCCACAGGAACCCCATTTTTCAGAGAGGAGGCTCCCAGATACCCACTTCTCGGAGGAACCAAAAGGATCTGAGGGTTGGGAAGCTTTTTCTGGGGCTGGATGAGGTTCACTTCTGACACGACTGATAGCTGGGCTGCAATAAATAAGAAATGAAACTTCATTTTTAGTTACAAACAGTAGAGTCATGTAGCAATACAGCACATACCAGTCAGGCCATTTTAAAGACAGGAAGGGAGCAAAACTCTGTGACTGACTGCTGATGCTATAGGAATCAAAGATTCAACCTCCACAGGCATTATTTAGGACTTGCAGGTCTAGCTCTGATTGGCTTTCATTTTAACTCCACTTTTCATTTTACCTTCCAACTGACTTAAAACAGTGTTTGGAAGAGCAAGATGAAAATTCCATAATATTTTTATTTCTTAAACAATTTTTTAAAAATCAAGCTCCAAAAAAGAATGTATTTTTCAAAGAAATATTTAAAAAGATAAGAGATAAATTCATAATGATGTGAAACGGGCGAAAATGAGGCTTGATTCTTCAAATCTTGTAATGAAAATATTCTAAAATTTTAATCAATGAAAAATAAAAATCCTTACATTTGGATGGGTACCATGCTAGTTATTAATGATTTATTCATGGCAGACACTTTTGAGATAAGTGATATTTTCAACACATTAACAACTATATGGATCATCTTATACTGACCACACCTTTTCATGTTAATAAAGCTTTTTTTGGACTTATTCAAATGATTATTTTTCTCAAGTTGTTTTATTTTCTTTTGTATTTTCTCATTGGAGTGATTATGTGATTACGCAAAAAAACTATCGTTCTATGTATTTTAGTTATCTATTCTGCTCATTTTTGGCACCATCATTTCAATTCAACACTAATCGGTACATCTTAATCAGGAGGGGGGGTATATTTATAGTGTAACTATAATACTAAAACATATCTTCACTTTCCAACATAAGTATAAGATGCAAAGAAATTATAACAATAATGGCAGAGCAGTGACACACCATGAGTTTTTAGGTGACACAATAAACTCAAATTCGAATTCTCCCTTCTAATTTCATTTTTATTATCCTAGTATATTTTGAAATTTCAAGTTACATTTGATGAACTTCTAGTTTTATAAATATAATACAAAAATAGGCCACTTATCTATAAGCTTTTAAGACTAAAACTAAAATATATGTAAGTGCCACTCCAATAATAGGATTATAAAAAAAAAGAAAAAAGGAAAGAAAACTAACATACCAGGCTAAAAAGGTTTACTATCACTGCACTATATCAAAGCACATTTACGAAAACAGTTCAACCAAGATAAAATTATTTTGTGACCAGAGAAAAAAAAGAAAAAGGAAATGATACTTACGCTTGAGAAGTCATGATGTCAACCAGAAATTTGTTCTTCGTACTTCCATCCGGTAAACTTAAGCTACTCTTCAAGAGAGGTTTTTCTTCTAGCTTTTCATTTTCTGAAAGTAAAAAAAGCACCATCATATCAAATGATTATGTGCATACATGTAAATAATTTCTTCCCGCATATATTAACATTTAAATTTCAATTACCAAACTAATTTTTTGCAGTTTTCAATGTCTTATATAAAATACTGTCATTCTAAAGCAGTTTTTACAACTTGATGAGATAGCAGATCTGAACAATGTGAAGCTTGAAGGAGTAAATTCTTGAAAAATTGCATATGGCAAATTCAGCAAATTGCAATTCACATGAAATATTCTCAAATGGTTTTAGATCACTCAAAAAAAAAAAAAAAGAAAAAAAAGGCTATCATATGATAGTATTGTCTATTTACTTTTCTGATTTGTGTGTGTGCAGTCACTCATTTAAGTAGGCGGATATTATCTCCAATATTCATGCAAGATCACATAGTAATCAGTTGAAAATTAGGGATTCAATTTTCAATAAAGTTGACAGAACATTTTGTTTCTTTACCTGGATATTTAAATGTTTTCATATCAGAGTTGAAAATTTTAGTAAAGGCTTTTGAGGAATAATTAATATACAGATACAACAGATATTCCAAAGCTTTGCCAGATTAACCATGATCACATAATAATTCTTCAACTCATCTCTCTTATACACCTCCCGTGTCTATAAAACACCATGGACAGATAAAAATTTTAATTAAACAAATATCAAATGTAAATTGAATGATTAAAGAAATTCAGATACCAGTACATTAGTATGAATGATACAAGTTCATCAATACCTGTACTATGCAAGGTATTGTACCTGCACAGGTAATAGCATGAGTTCTTTTGGAGCAATATGGATTTGTCTTTACACTTGACACCACCACTGACAGTCACATCTCATTTAAAAGCTATAGCTAAGATTAAATTTAAACAAAATCAACAAAGAATCTCATAAAATCAATTTATCACCAGACATGTAATTAATCCAAGTGAGCGCATGATACACACAGTGTCATATGTGGCTTCCGGAGTAAATTACTGTGACGGACACGGAAATTACAAGTTTCCTCTCGTAATTTTGTCTGGTCTACAGGTATCAGAATATCAGTGGTGTACCATTTATTCTAGCTCAGAAAAAAAAAATTTACCAACATTATCAAAATAACAGACAAAAGTAAAACTATCATTTCTCTTTAAGACAGCACATTATATTGCAGAAGTCAGAGATATTATAGAATCCATTAGAAAACTCAAATGGCAATGGGCAGGCCATGTTGCAAGACAACCACTTGATATCACAACTCATAACATCAATCCCCAGAGACTGCATGGAGAATTGAGGCCGGCAGAAAATAGGATTAACTGAATGACCTCCTTGAAAGTTTGAAGAATGCCTTGCTTGCTCTCATGTTATCTTTCTACACCACCGGGTCCTCTATTTGAAATTATGGGGGAGATAATCCAACCATATTATCACTGCTTCTAGAGGGGGGGGGGAGATATTCATGTCATATAAAGGATTATCTAATCAATCAACTTCCCTCTGGTCAAAAAGAACTTCTACAAGAAAATGCTCACAAAGCTTAATTGACTTGGACGCAGGTTGGTTTGATAGGACATTCTCCCCTCAGAAGTTACAGACAAAGTGAGGGATCAAAAAAAGTTTTCTTTCTATCAAACTTTGTCAGATTTTTGCCAATCATTCACTTTAGAAGTTGGGGTACAGGGCATCAGAAGCAAAAAATGGCTATTAATTACACAAGAATCTATTGTAGCCTTTGAGTGTGAGTTTAAGATAAGGGAGGAGGAGGAGATCAGATAGAGTTATCAATAAATGACTTCATTACGGCCAAGGTAGGGAGAGTCTGTCAATTTTGAAGGGAAACCAAAACAGTTGCTCAAGAGCAGTAAAAGCATTGGCCTAGACATGGGAACAAATAAAAAATAGATTGAATATATTGTTAGACAAATCTCCTGAGAAAAAATCCATTTAGCACATTACAGCAAAAAGCTGACTATTGAGACCATCAAATACTGGAGACAAAATGTCAGACTAGCTCACATAACATACCTAAGAAAGATCTATTAACAGATTTGGACATTCAGTTTTTGATTATATTATTGTAAAGAAGGGATTGAATAGAACTCTTATATGACATTTAATTGTTCAGAAGATATAAATATTAATTGATGCCCAAACACCCATGATACAGAGATCTCAAGAAACTTGGGACAGGTCCATGTCAAATGATGAATTTGACTGAACTGCTATCATTTTTATGGTATTAGATTTTACAATAATTTTAACAAAATAAAAAACAAGATCAAGAATTTTTTTTAAAAGAGCAAATTTGCATTAATTTAAGGATCATGGTAAAGTAGGCGAATGAGAAGTGAAGCAAATATATATTGTATTAGCAAAAAAATTGTTCTAATCAATGAATAACCCTACTTGACTGTAAATTCTTTAATTAAATCACAACAAACCTTTTCTTAGTCACATTTCTTTTGCTTCACATTATAAGAAGTAAAAAGAAGTGGAAGAAAGAGGTCATTTATTACTGGTGAATACCAATTAAAAACCCTATGCATAAACTTGACCTTAAATTATTTAATTACTGTATATTTTAGCGGATAGATCAACATTAGGAAAAAATAAGAAAATACCCAGTCTGAATTTCATGGTTTTAGCTCAGTTTAGTCACTGTGTCTGGCTTTAAAGACAACCCCATTTTTTTGTGGGGAGGGCGTTCCTAGGATGCTCCAAGTGTTATCTTATTCACTGAATTATATGGTAATCACAACAATCCTCTGTATCAAAGCTTTTGTTTTCATTTATCTACATCCCCCTTGTTTCCAGTATATTTCACAGGATTATTATTTTGATATTCAGACAAATATACATTTTCTGTGACAAGTGTGTTTCAACTCACTTTTTTCAAAATAATCTGCCTTCTGAGTTGCCGTAAGCAGGTAGGATTTGCCTGCCTTGAGATTCTGAATTGCTTCTTTTAAGAGAGATGCAGGTTGAGCACCAAACATTTCAGCTTTCTCCAAAATCTTCTGACATTTGGCCTTGTTGCCTAAAACAAGAAAATTGAAAAATAAGAACAACTGGGGAAAATCATTGGAAATTTGCAGGTTAATTGTGATCAGGAGTGTCTTGACCTGAATTAATGAAAATAAGAAACAACGCAAAGACTCTTATAAATTCAAAATTTATACAATCTTTTAAAAACAAAAATGAAAGAAAAGGAGGACAAGAGATAAAAGTTGTAAAGGGCTGTGGAATGTAGTCTAAATCGCAGGACTTATCTGTTTGAAGCAGGGTTCCAATTAACTTCAAGCAACCATCTAACACCTCTCTTATGATGAATATTTTATCAAATTAACTTTTCAAGAAGTTGTTAAAACAATTCATTCTTAATGCAAAACTTGATCTGATAATTAAAACTGAACTGTATTTTTCTATTTTTATCATTTTTTAACTTTTACTTAATTAAATGCAGTAAAACTAATGTTTTTCAGTATATATTTCCTAGTTTCAATAATTTGAATATAATCAAATCATTGAATACAAATTTTCAGAAATATCAGTTGACAACATATCCCTGATGGCTGCTTTTTGTTAGAATAAATATAAAAAAACAAACCTTCAACTATCATTCCAAGATGGAAATGCTACAATAATTCCCAAAATCAAAAATAATTTAAGTTCCAGATACGGAAAAGATCCAGCATTTAAAATAGATTCTTTATTTCAGGTTTTCATTTACTAAAGTCACAATTTACCAACAAGCGAGATTAAAGGATAAAAAAAGAAAGTTTAATTCTTAATGCAGAATTTAATCTGATAAACAAACATAATATCTTCTCAGACATTATCTTAAGATGAGAAAAAAAAAACTCTTTCCAAGCTTAAACCCAACAAGAGTAAAGAGATTTGAGGGAAAACATTTCATGAGAAAATGCAGTAAAACCAAGGTACAATAATAATAGTAAACATTACTAAAGGAAATTCTTTTCTTTTATTTTAATCTTGCATTACTGTCTTTGCAAAGGTTGTATTTTACCCTTACAAATATGATCTCTTACTTCCCAATAAAACTCAAATCCTATTACAGTATCGGTCGAAATAATAATAATCTATTCAAATGTAGTTTTTAATGGTAATTGCTTGTGATGTACGGAATGTAAATTTTTTATTCCAGTCCGGATATCCAGCATGATAATACTAACAAAATTTTTGTTCAGTTCTAAAATGAATGCTCTTAACCAAATATATTAAACTACAGATTAAGTTTACCTTAGATAATATCTATTTATGATATGCTAATAATTTGTGAGACAGAAATAAAATTTATACATAATGCGACTATAACTAAAGATTTCAGATTAAAATATGACGTGCTAGAATATGTATTCAAAACCATACATTTTTCATATTTAACACTTTTGAAAAGGAAAAAAATAGGTAAACTACAGATTCTCAAGAAACATATATCATGAAAAATTCACATTTGAAAAGAGGAAAATTTTCATTTTCAATTAAAAATGTCAATTATTTAAAAAATATTCAAATATGACTGATATAATTTGCCGTAACAATAAATTCTGTCACTAATAGAAAAAGATGATTCATGAAATAATAACGAATTCTCAAAAGTGTATAAATAGTGAGAGGGGAGAAAGAAGTAGTTGGACACTTGGTTCAACAGATCTCAGCATTACAGTTTTAGCAGACACTGTGATTGTGCATACACGTAAAAAAATTTGCTTTCAGCATTTCCAATTTAGATATTTCTGTTGCATTTAGATATAAGAAATTGCTTTTAGATATTTGATATCAGTTTAGATATTTTTCAATGAGACTCAGATATTTAAACATTTTTTTCGATATTTGATAAAGTTCAGGCCCTGAACTTATATCAATCAATCATCCAGAACATCAAAATTTCACCAAATCCCCAGCGTGGCACTCACTTGATATAGTGTTACTATTTTTACACTACTTTCAACGACTTACAAATAGTGAGAGAAAAAAAATGTATTTCATCAACTAATGCATAAATATACTTTATAAGCTAATAAAATTAGATTTGACAAATTAGAATATAATATTTTTGACAGTGTCTGGACTCAGTAACTGGAAACCTCTGTGTTGGTGGCATATTTATTTCATTGCAAATTGTTTCCTCATTTAACGCATTGTGTTTTATTGTATAAAAAAAAACTTCAAATTTTCCATTTGTTTTTATTTTAAATCCGTACCAAATGTGGAAAAAAATTTTACAAAACCAACTTTTAAAAATTAATTTGTTACAACTAAATTTACTAGTTTATCTAAAAGTATTTACTTATAAATATACTTTGAGACAAACTCATGAATTTAGGTGAGAAACTCATTTTTTCAATCAAGTTGGTTACATAACATTTTTTTCAGGGTAGGATAAAAATTTTTGGTCAAAGTTTCTTTGAACCACATAGTTCTCATAGGAAAATTTCTTTTCTCTTTCAGTTTCAAGTGCTTTCTATCCATTACACCCAGAAACCTCTCAGAAATTTATTAGTTTTCATGAAAAAAGTCTTTTTAAAAGTTTTACAAGGGAGTGGTCTATTTACAATGTAACTAAAACAAGGCTAAACTGGACACTTAATTCCCACCATTTTCACAGACATTCGACTAACATGATTTATTTTTAGTTATTTTGAATAACTATTTTGACATAAATACAAAACTTAGTATTTCTCATATGAAAAATTTCCTAATGAAATGAAGCTTTTATAATCATTCAAAACATCAATATTTTGACAAAAAACAAAAAACCACCATCCAATGTTCACTTTATAGTGCTTAAATTTTTGGTGTCATTTTTCATATTTTGATACAAAATACAATGAATGAAGGATTAATATGTAGTGTATTTTTGATAATTTCTTGGAACATCAAGGTATGTTTGGATACTTTTTGCCTCAATTTTGGATGATTTTCCAGAACAAATGGATGTTTTTGGATTTCATTAACCTTTGTTTTGATTTAATCATTCAGCTATCAACTGCTATTTCTGAATATTTACTTTTATTTGTTAAATAATTTCACAAACAGGCCTTAAGCAAGACCTTTTGACTTGTTCCGTATTATAATTTAATGAATTTATCTTCCATATAATATTAAAGCTATTTTTGCATTGAAATATCGGAATTTGAAATCGAAAAGAGTAAGCTAATTTTTGTTTTTCTTTTCTTAAATATAAAAAATGCCCTAATTTAGTAATCAATTTCATAGACATTCACAATTAACAGACAACAGTCCATCCCTATTAGTCCATTGAACTGAGGGTTAACTACTTCAGATGCTCACATTTACTTTGAATCTATACGGACTTTGTATTTTTATATAAAATTAAGAATTACTAAGGAAAAAAAATATATATTTCCGTACGTACGATGTAGAATAAAATATAAACAAAAGTAACAGTGAGAAAAAAAAAATATCCATATACTTGTTCCTCTCACCGTATCGTACTATCTTAAATGACTTCAAGTGAAGCAGTCTATTTGAATTCTTCTGATTTCATAAACACTGTCAAAACTAATCTTTTTAAATACTGTTTATTCATAACTTTTAGAATATTGGTCTACATAAGTTTGATGGAGTCTCGTGATATGTACGTTTAAATTTTTTTTTTTTTTTTTTTTTTTTCTTCAAGTTCGACAGCTCTGTACAAATCTTTTGCTCCAGGAATTTGAAAAACTGAAAATATTATGATTATTAGAGTAAAATATTGTAGTTTTCCACAACTTTATTACTATGCTAAGTTTCAATTTACAATCAATATTTGTCAAACTGTCGGTGCATTCCCATGGAATTTTGGAGGCCCAAAAAGTAATTTAAGCACTTTCATGAATGAAAATAAACATTTATAAGCAATACAGAACAAAAAATAATTCATGATATACAGGGAGTTCCCTGGTTACAGGCAACTTGTAATTATGAAAGGACTGCCATGAAACAGGGTTGCTCAACTGGCCAATCTTCGGTTAAATCTGGATGATTTTTTTCCAATTTTGTTGATAAAAAAATAATAGCTCATAAAGTTCAACTTTCATAAAAGTAAATGTTAAATTATTATGATTAATTTGTTCTCAAGTCTTACCTAACAGTTATTTCATTAGATAATGTGCTTTAAATAAGTATTCATATGTACAGTATATAACATTCTTAGCAATGAAGTTAGAAGATGGAAATATTCAGCCACTTATTCTCTATTTTGAAGACAGTTTTTACTATTGATAAATACTTGGCAACAGTGAAATCATATTCTTTAATGCTATGTACAGGTGCCATCGATGTGTTAGTTGTTTGTGAATTGAGTAGTAAAGTCTGAGATAATACGAACTTCCAGCTCCAGCTGGCATCCAATACGTACTAAATTAGTACTAGGAGAATCTTGCTTATTTCGTTTTTTCAACATTTTTTTTGTTTTCAATTTGACTGCCATTTAACCCAATTTGTCAGCATAGAACACCCAGTACATACTTGGTAAAAAGTTTGGGCAACTTTCAGTGATTTTTATTGATTTTCACATTTTTTTCCACCAGAATGCAGACAACAAAGCAAAGCAAGCCATGCAATCATCATCATGCTTTAATGTTCTATTCCTGATTGCAATCATAGATCTGATCCTCACTTTTGCAAATATGAACAGATTTTCTCATAATGAAAGATGATCCCTGCATTGGAAAGAACCAAAATGTCGGAAAATAGTCATTTTATTGCAATAAACTCCTTATTATTGAAAATAACGTTTATAAAAAGTTTTGGTGTGGAATTTATCTGTGTCATATATCTGGCCCTGGATATAAAAAAATTGAATTATTTTACCCCCTTCATCTTTCAGTTTTTCCCATAGATCAATTATAGAACTTGGATTTTATTTCTCAACCTTGTCTCCTGTGATTCTCAACCTTGTCTCCTGTGATCTTCTACAATTTCTCAATGGGATTTAAGCTGGAACTTTGTGCAGGCCATCTCATGACTGCAGTGTTCTCTTTAAGAGAAATCCATCACTTATTTAGAAACATGAGATTTCATTTCATTATACAATTTCAAAACTCTTGAAACTGCAAAGAAAGACATGACATCAGTCTTCATTGTGACAGTCTAAAGTTAAAGCAACCACTTTGATGTGTTCTGGTATGTGTGGCAGCTGATGCCACACTGGAAACATAGCAACTTATCATTTAGTGAGGTTAATATTGCCATATGCCTGAGGAATTTCTAAAGTGTGACAAAATACAAAATCATTCTCTTTTTTCCAATGACCACTTTTGATAAAAACATTTTCATATGTGAAGTACATACCAAGAGCTACAAATTCTCTGAATTTTGAAGATGAACAACACAGCGACTTTCCAATCTTCCCCACTGTCTGTTCTACTCCCTAACCCCAACTGCCACTAAACAATATGTTCGGACAATCTCTATTGACAACAGGATCTGAATTCACTAATTTTGTACTCAGGTCCCCTGCCTCCCTGCTTGCTCCTTTCACTAATATTTTTTTTTACCTTCTCATCATCCAAATATTTTTCACTGTCATTTCTTTCAAGTTTTCTTTAAAAAAAATGGAATTTAAAAAAAAAAATATAATTCTTATTTTGTTTGCAATAAAGACATTTATACAAAAACATATTTTTGCAAAAGTTATTCACATAAATAATCCCATCAATTTTTTGATGGGTGACATGCTAACAGATGAAATATTCATTTCATATTTGAATAACACTTTTATCAAAAATAGAACATAAATACAGCACACATTCTTGAATGAGTAACATACAACCATACAGAAATCCTTGCAGTTAATGCTTTTTTTCAAAACATTATATTTATACATTGTCGACCCAATATAATGTAGAGTTACTTATAACACTGCATGAGCATGGGACCAAATTTTTTTTTTAGATTTAGAAAATAAAATTTAAAAAAAAAAAAACAAATAAAAAAAATAGAAAAACTGTCAAAAAGCAAATAGTCAAGTTAGCCTCAAAACGGTCAAGTGTAGCTTAAGTTAGCAACAACAAGAGAAGGAAATGGCACTAAAAATTTTAAAAAACTCTCAACCCCATTTTCTTTGTCTCGCTTACTCTGTCATTGGTCAACTCTTAATCAACACTAGCTACGTAGGTAACTTTCTGGTGGGGAGGTGTCACGATTTTTTTTATTTTCATACTTATTTCTGTCTTCTAACAATGCAGCCAAGAGGAAAACTTGGATCAAAGTTTATAAGAATGGAGAATTTGTTACAACATGGACTCACTTATAATGCGGTAGAAAATTACGGACCCCAACCTCCACAACGGGTTTACAGTGTATTCTCAAAATAAATAAAATACTTTTATTTTCATAAAATAATTCTAGTATGAGTATTATCGGCTTTTCAGAGTTTGCTTCACACCACTTTTTCGTTTTTATGAAAAAAGTGAAAATAGCATTCAGAATGTTTTGCAGCAAGCCACAACAGAGTTACTGTGCACCCTCTTCCTCTCTTTCTTACAACCCAGTTTCCGACAACTCAATCTAATATACCCTCAATATATTTTGGTCTGGGAAGGCTCAAAAATTTTCCTGTATAAATTAATGGTAATTGCTTCTTTGCTTTAGACCATTTCTACTTCCTGTATTGACTATAGGAATGATATTCAAAATTACAATGAAAACATTTGTAATTTTATAAAATTTAAGTGATTTTATTATGAATAGTTATAAACTAAAACCTTTTTCATGAACTCCTTCTTAAAATGAATCTAAGAATTTTTTCGAGAGAATTTATCACAAAGTAACATTTTACTATTATTTCAAAGAGCAGCAACAGCAATATGGTTTCATTCAAAAATTGATTCTAAAAAAAGTCACTCCTTTCTGCAATATACCATATAGAGTTTATTTACTTGAATGTTTGGAGGATAAAACAAAAATCTGAGATAATGTATTACAACAATGAGCAAATAAAAAGCAGAAATTTCATTCACCTTGTTTGAGCTCAAATTCTGCTGCAGCGATATGAGCAATGGAGAACATTCTGGCAATTGAACGTGCTTGGCTGAACAGCATCTGTCCATCATCTGCATTATCTTCACTGAAGAGGAAAAGGCAAAGTGTCATCTTAATAGGAACAAGAGAACAAAGTAGACAAAGGATAAGAGACTAATTGCTGCCAAAACTGAATGACCAACTGTCATTCACTTTTCTGGACATCATTAATCAGGAGATGAGTGTGGAAATTGAGACTAACCAATCAAATTAGTGCACAGAGGCAGAAAAGCTATAAAGTATGATAGGAACTCACGATCCACGGAATCGGCAATAGCTGTTTCGTGTATCTACAGTTGGTTCAATTAAGTTATTTTTCATCTAAAAGGTCAGAAATTTCTATTCAGATGATTTTTGATAAAATAAGTAATACCTTTATTTAATTTATGGTAATACAATAATTGATTCTGTTGATAAAATCAGTTATATTTCAAGAAGGTAATTGTTGATAATCAAAGTTTATTAATGACATGTAATGTATTTCTTTGATTTAAAATATGAAATATATGGAGAATATAAATGTTTCTAGATGTTTGACTCAATTTCAGAAGTAAAGTTGAAAATGAATTTGGCAACATTGTTACTACATATGGTTCACTATTATCCCTTCAGTTTTGGCCCCTTAAAGTGGAAAAGTTTCACTTCAGAATTGGCCTCTCCTTGTGGGAAAAGGGTTTCCCTTCAGTTTTGACCTTTTAAAGTAAGAAAAAAGTTCCATTTCAGTTTTGAACCCTCAAAGTGGAGAGAAAAAATTTCCTTAGAATAAAATTTTACCATGTGTTAAACTTGAAAAAATAAAACAAACACCAAAATTATTCAATGGTGAAAAACAATCTTATTTGTCTATTTTTGTGGGGCAGAAAATTTTTAATTGAGAAATCGACAGATGTGTGTTTATATATATATATGTATATATTGGGGGGGGGGGCTATGTCTAACACTTTTCAATAATTAAAGAAGAGGAAACAATGATAAGCAATTTATCCATTTTTATATAGTGGACTCTTCTGGTAACAGAAATAGCTAGAAATAGAATTCTATATGTATTAAACCTGACTTTTATCATTCAATGTGCATGTGATGAGTGTCCTTATCTTAGTTGTAATTGTCACAACGTTTCAGCCTTCATCAGGTGTCCATCATATTCAGTAACCATCTCAAAATTATCATACATTATTCCATTGGTCCAGTGACCTCATCTGGATTGTAATAGTCAACATTTTGATGTCTCTCTAGTAGGTAACCTTCTGGGAATTTTGAGCACTAAAGATTACCGACTATAACCAACACCTCGAGAAGGCCAGAAGG
Source organism: Thysanoteuthis rhombus (assembly GCA_963457665.1). Taxonomy (NCBI): domain Eukaryota; kingdom Metazoa; phylum Mollusca; class Cephalopoda; order Oegopsida; family Thysanoteuthidae; genus Thysanoteuthis; species Thysanoteuthis major. Next base: position 14,219,322 of record OY735236.1, on the reverse strand, counting down.
TACAATGGCTGAAACGTTGTGACTTCAACAACCAAGATGAGGATACTAGTCAGCGTAAATTATCATATAAATAGAGATAATTCCTCATCCAAAGGAATCCAGACAAGAAAAAAATCTGTTCACAGAAGGCAGGAGTTGGAATAAAATGGAAGACTATCATTTCTTTGGTCAAGTGGGAACACACAATCTCCATAAATATGTAAGAAAAATGGCCTGATTTTCAAATGGCATCATTCGATCATCCATGTTCTCTTCACATTGTATCTGGAAATATCTTTTATTTAACCTATACATTTCAGCCATTACGTATAATTAGGTTGATACACTTAAAACGAATAGAAAAAAAAAAGGTCATGAAAAAAAGGTTCCTCTATTATCTTACATCTGGCGTTTGTTAACTTTGATAAATGTACTTATGTAAGTCAAGTGTATTATAAGCTTTAAACAAAGAGAGCTGACCAAAGAGAGGGTAATAAATGACAGATGCAGATGAACCTCTCAGCTTCATCCATATGACTTAATAATACAATATCTAATCGTTTGAAATTCTGCAAGATTTCAATTTGTATAACATTCCTAAGATGTTATGTCAGAGATTTCTGAGTTTCTCTGTCCATAACTTAAAGTGCATTGTTTTCAGGGAAAACAAAGTATCCAGCTAATTTTGTGCCACCCTATAGAACACAACAACTGAGCTGAGCTCCTATTGCAGTTAATGGGTTAATGGAGAATATTTCTGCATATGAACCGAGATAATCTGTATTGCATACATTGCTGAAATGGAACAATCTATATCACGAGCATTGTTATGGACATTTTGAATTTTCTACTCTGCAATGCAGCCATCCATATTGATAGTAGGCCTGGAGAAAGCTGTAGAATGGATTAACCAAAACATTGCTTTACTTGTTACACATGTATCACGCATTCTTTTCTTTTAAATAAAGATATTTTTATGTTTTACTTTAATACCATTATTCATCTTTATCATGGAATATATTTATTAACAAAGCTAATTTGAAACAATGGAAAGCTTTGTGAATTTTTAAGCGTCTTTCATTCAATGGGGGGAAGAAACGAGGGGAAAAGAGGAGGGGGAGAAAGGGGGAGAAGGGGAGGGGAGAAGAGGGGGGAGAAAGGAGGGGCGAAGAGGGGAGAAAGGAGGGGCGAAAGGAGGGGCGAAGAGGGGAGAAAGGAGGGGAGAAAGGAGGGGAGAAAGGAGGGGCGAAGAGGGGAGAAAGGAGGGGCGAAGAGGGGAGAAAGGAGGGGAGAAAGGAGGGGAGAAAGGAGGGGAGAAGAGGGGAGAAAGGAGGGGAGAAGAGGGGAGAAAGGAGGGGAGAAGAGGGGAGAAAGGAGGGGAGAAGAGGGGAGAAAGGAGGGGAGAAGAGGGGAGAAAGGAGGGGAGAAGAGGGGAGAAAGGAGGGGAGAAGAGGGGAGAAAGGAGGGGAGAAGAGGGGAGAAAGGAGGGGAGAAGAGGGGAGAAAGGAGGGGAGAAGAGGGGAGAAAGGAGGGGAGAAGAGGGGAGAAAGGAGGGGAGAAGAGGGGAGAAAGGAGGGGAGAAGAGGGGAGAAAGGAGGGGAGAAGAGGGGAGAAAGGAGGGGAGAAGAGGGGAGAAAGGAGGGGAGAAGAGGGGAGAAAGGAGGGGAGAAGAGGGGAGAAAGGAGGGGAGAAGAGGGGAGAAAGGAGGGGAGAAGAGGGGAGAAAGGAGGGGAGAAGAGGGGAGAAAGGAGGGGAGAAGAGGGGAGAAAGGAGGGGAGAAGAGGGGAGAAAGGAGGGGAGAAGAGGGGAGAAAGGAGGGGAAAAAGGAGGGGAGAAAGGAGGGGAAAAAGGAGGGGAGAAAGGAGGGGCGAAGAGGGGAGAAAGGAGAAGTATGGTTTTGATGGAGTATGGTCAAGATATTGCTGTACTAATTAATGTATCAAAGTATAAACTAATGAAAAACATCAAGTTATAATAAGACCTTGGAGAATTCAGAAAATCTTCCAACAAATTAAATGCACCAACCAAGGTATATTTATGCATACCATTTTGGTCAGAGAGATACCATAGTTTAACAGACTAAAGATATTGATTAGAGGAACAAAATCCATCCAAATCATACTTCAAGGGATATAATTTTAGAGGAGCAAAGTTAGGAATGAATCTCTAGGCTTGAACTAGCAGGGTCCATAATTTGCTACATTTCCATTGGCTGGCTTATCATTTTGCTTACTCATGTTATCGCCTGGCGAAGACCTTGAAAAACAAAGGGAGTCAATTCAAAGGCTTTTTTCCCAAAACATTGGTCAACTTTTTACTTTATATAAATATTGCGATGGGGTTATTTTTTTACTAGACCCTATTTTGACGATTTATGAAGAGAAAAAAAAAAATGCCTTCATCATAAAATTTAAATTATGGTTTCTTTACCTACAATAAGATTTTGTATTCAAAATAAATATCAGGTACAATATATACTAGGCATGAACAATTTTGAATAAGAATTTTCAACATTTTTCAATACCTGATTTCATACAGGTGATAATTTTTTTTTTTACATTCATTCCCAAATTAGAATATACTCAATGCACAGGGAAATTTTCCTAATGGAGAGTTTTCCATACTCTTTACTCGTGCTGAGAATCGAACCCAGCACTTTCTGCATGCAAGGCTGACATGCTAATCAATACACTATCCGAGCGGACTCTAATCAAAAGTGAAAAATGTATACATCGAGGCTTTGTGACAATTGTGGTGAAAGGAGAAATTTTTTTTTTAAATATGAAGGGGGAGATGGTGGGGGAATCAAAAGATGGAGGGGGGGCAGGTAAAACATATGCATACCCTGTTCATTATTATATACAGTATCATAATTACCTCATTTGTTACAGTTAAAACTACCAAAACACAACAACTATGCAATGGTCTAATAATCAAAGTTCAAGGAAGCCAATCAAATCGAATTTAAAATTAATTCTTTATGTTTCAAAATCACATTAACTTTTCTTTATTTATTTTATCAGATGAATTTATATAAACTGGTTAATAACTTTTAACTACTATTTTCCTTCATTGATTTTTAGTTGCTTTTCATTACAGCTTAACACAAGCTATCGATCTACGTCAGTGAGTTAACAACACAGATCTGCACTGTTTACTCTTTTTTTTTATAAAAAGCAACTCAAAATCATGGAAGACAATACAAGTCAAAAATAAAATGTTTCTCTTAAGAAGTGTCATACTAAGGGAAGTAACTTTTACTTAGAGTAACTTCCCTTTTTTATGAGCTGACTTTTAGATATTCGCCACTCGAAGAGATTCAAAAATACTTTTCATACTACTTGCGAACTGAATAAATGCTTTTAGTAGATTTCCCATTACAATCAAGGGCAGTGTATCTTGAACTTTTAATTCGAACCCCCCTCTGATCAATTCTTTTCACGACCCCTTGCTCGTTGTGATAGACAATTTAACAGTAACCAGACATAAAAGCAAATGAAGACCAGAAAATTTCTCAAAAATTGAAGTTTTACAGAGTTTATTATAAAAATATAAATAATTTTTTCAAAATGAATTACTAAAAAGTAACAAAAGCCATTTCTTTGTTTTAAATTAGTGGATAGCAAGGAGCCATTTTACAATGAGAACCAGAAAGAGGATATTTTTGTAGAGAAAGAAGATGAATGGAAAAACATTGGTCACTTAATTATTCTTAAAAAAAAAATATTTCTGCAACCCCCAATAATCTCTGGGGGATGGGAACCATAGTTCAAGAAGCCTGATTAAAGGCACCCAGTCAAAGGAGGAGTTAAGGATGTTTATCTACACAAAATTACCCTGGTTTCAGTTCTCTGAAAATTATATCAGACAGGGTTAGCAACAACACAGCATGCTACTAAGTTATTTAATTAATGAGGATATGCAAGTGGCCAAGCAGTTAACAGCACGGATAATGGGATCAGTATGCATAGTTCAAACTCTAGCTGAGACAGTTTGCATTCACTTTGCATTAAGCCTTGAGTATCCATCTCCCTCCCTCCCCCCCCCCCACCAACACATCATGAGTCAGCATGGCAGGGTATAGTCCATCATCCTCTATGTCTCAAAATTGCTTGGGGAATGTCTAGGTTCATGGACCTTTAAATACTGATAATTTTTTTTAAATTAGAATAAATTCTTGTTTCTCTTTGCTTATGTCCTTCAAGAATTGTTTGGATTGAACTCATTCATTGTGTTGCTTTGATTGTTGCCGCAGCCAATCCATTTTACAGCCTTCTTCACATGCATAATATAGAGAAACAGGAATGAAGATTTCAGTGCAATGTGGTTTTTTCTGTTCAGCAGGTAAGGAATGGGAAAGAATCCCCCTTATATAAATATGAAATCACCAGCATTACTGAGAATCATATTATCTGTGAGGCTAGGAATGAGCAGAGCCAGTCGGTGTATGAGCCACTATTACTTTTCTGTTCAGCATCTATTTCTTTTAGAAAAGAAACCCTACTCTTTCCTAATAAATTGTACATAATAACAAAAGTAACTAAGAATGAGTTCAATGGTCCAAATAACTCTTTGAATGATTACTCTTCTCAAAATGATAAAAGGTATTTTTGTACACCTAAAGAAGGCTGCAGAATGGATTGGCTGAAACGTAACAACAAAAGCAACATAAAGAAGGGGTTCAGTAGTCCAACAATTTTTGGAGAGACTTTTCAAAATTGCGAATACAATGATGCGAATACCAATAATAATCTATAGTAAAAGCTAATGAAGAGCTGGTCTGGTTAGTCAGTCAATAGAAACTGTCACATGACCAACATCTTTTGGCAACATTCAGTGTTGGGATGATCAATTAAAAAATTGGGAAATGATCACTAAAAAAGTCTGAATTTTCAAAAAACAAGTGTGAATGCTGTCAGATACAAACCAAAGAATCAATTAAGCATAAAATTACAGTTGGGGACAACCAAAAAAAAGTTTTCTTCTAGATATAGCAAAGAGTAAATGTTTGAATTTTCAGCCTTTGAGTACCATTGGTGCAGCCTGTATGTGTGATACTTACATAGCCAGCAAGACCAAATTAAAAACTGAAGAAACCATTGGTGAGTTTCTAACAGTGACATTCTTGGAAAAATGCATGAATTTCTAAAGAGAAGCAAAAGCACTAAAAGGTTTTAAATTTCCCCACTTCATAAAATACTTTTTCTACTAAATCGAAAGCCTCAATCTGTATTGATACTCTTCTATGTAATTTTAGCATTTATTTATATTTTTAAACCAAGAGTTCTTAATAAACAAAAACACTTGAATATGTTGATTAATCATAAAGAACTACACAGCTTACCTTTTCAAATTGGCATAATCGATCAACAATTTGACAAACATGACATTGCGTTTACTCAATGCACCTGGAATGGACTGAAAATAAAAGAAAAATGAAAATGAAAGGCAAAACAGTAACATAGATCATGTTGAACGAAGCAATAATTCCTTTGCTTATGTATGTGGGTGTGAGCATTAATCAAAAGAAAAAAGAATTTCATTACATTTGATAGGCAATAAACACAGAGATAATGACAAGCAACCAACAATGTAAATTTACTATCACACCATTTTAATTGAGGTACATGTTACAAAATTGAAGTCAAGTCAAACAAATGACACATCTGCAAGCAAACACAATGAGACTAACAATCTATACATCATTCGATCAATGTCTGAGAAGCTGCACCAAAAAAATAGAAATTGAATTCAATGCATAAACTGAACTTAGTTGCACATTGTGCCACAAGTCAACACTATTCTAAACCTGTCTGCAATGTGGGTTGATTGATTTGTTTCCGGGGGAGAGGGGGTTGCAAGAATGTTTGGTGATTTTTCACAATGAAATTTTCAAAAAGAACAGAACGTTCATAAAGTTTTGTTGTCTTTTGAGAAAAACTGGGGCTGAAACAGTTGGAATACCTTGAGAAACTTTTAAGGAAGAAGCTTTGTAGTGAATTCAATTTATTTGAAGTGATCGCAACAATATTTAAAAGATAAATGAATGTGATAAATGAAATAAAAGTAGTAGTTCTTTCCCCTCCAGTGAATATTCCTCTACGTTAGATGTCCTTGCAGTAGCACCAATCTCAAATATAAATGGGATTGTTTCCCCTCTCCCTTACTTTTTACACTTCTGCCCTGCAAAGTGTGTCTGCAAAGTGTGTCTGCAAAGGCTCAAAAGGCTCTATTTTCATTTCCAGCCACAAGGACAACCAATGTTTTGAAGTAAATCTTCATGTGTCTCTTAACAAATGTTTTTTACTTTATATGTTCAAACTAAATTTACGAAAATCGATCTCTCTCTAAAATGAATATCCATTCTTTTCAAATAATTGTTCACATTTTATTGTCTGTAAACAAATCTTACTCGTTTTGTGTTTAAATCACATCTACAATATTGATATTTTGACATCATAGACATTTCATTGATTCTTTGTTCATATTCCCTAATTGAATGATTAAATCTGCTTGTAGTCATTTTGACTGAATTTATACACCAATAGCACATTAACAAAATACAAACATGTTGACCCACAAATATTCAATCTCTAAAAAAGATTTTATCAAAGAATTAATCAAGGCCAACCCAAACCAGTTGATTGATATCCCATGTTGATCACACCATGACTGTACCAGCATAGCTTTAGGTGAAACAGGTTTATAAGCATTTTCAAATGTGGTGAAATGTGATTTAAAGCATAAACCTTGATCAACCCAACCAACAACCAAGGCTAAAGAAAGTAGCAAAGCAGAAATCGTTGGTACAAAAAGGGAAAAAAAAAAGAAAAAGAAAAAAACTTAATATCAAGGTTATTTTACTGTTAATATTTTTGAGAGATGGTCAGTAAAATATCTTTAAAGTCAGTCTACACACCCCTTACATCAAAAGTTTTGTTTTTCTTAAATAAAGATATTTTTCTTTAATTCTGTGTAAAGTGACAAAAGAGGCAAAGTGAAGGAAAAGAGCAAAGCTGAGATGTGTAAATAGCTGGAGAGATTAGTTAGGGGGACAGAAGGATAACACATGATTGTCAAATTAGCCATTTTTTGGCAACACCTGGCTTAATTTTTCCCAATTTTGCAGATAAAAATCTACATTTAATTTTTAATATGTTTCTTTGGAGATGGTGGATGCATTTAAATTGAACTTATGATCTTATTTTTTTAGTTTTCAGATAAGAATTTCATTCAACTATTTTATTTTAGCAGCATTGTTAAATAACTTGACAAGTTAACAAGGTGGATAATTAGCTGTATGACAGATTCCTACATAACTAATTCCATCATTTTGGACAATATGCTAGCAAGGCTGATCGAAAAGTCACATGCAGACAACTCAGAGTTGCCAAATTAATAATTTTCCAGCAAGATCAGGCTGATTTCTTTTTCCAATTTAGCCAACAAAAAATCTACAATAGCCTTAAATCTGGACAATTTTGAAAAATAATCATCAGATTCAATAAAGTAAAGGTTTTATTCTCATTAATAATTTGTTCTAGTCTTTGTTTTTTCCAATTTCATTTGATGATTGGACTTTGAATGAGTACATAAAATATTTTCAGTAATAAAGTAACTGGAGATGGATTCAGAAGATCTTATTTCATAATCAAAATGCTTTTGCAGTTATGAGAAATTTATTTGTTTGATTAGTAAGTAAAAGTAAAAAAAATAGTACCCTAATGCAGCCTACAGCTTCAGTCATCCTTGCTTGGGCTCCAAATATCACATTATTACTCAGCCCATTTGCGATATGTCAATTAAACTTAGAGGTAATAAACAACTTTTTTCTTGAAATCTTTTGATTTAAATTCAAAAAGCTTTTTGTGAACGGAAAAAAAAAAAAATGTCAATGCCAAGTTTTAAATCATTTCCAAATAACTTTTGATCCCCCAACACACACACTTTGCTGCAGATATGAAAATGCATACAATCAGACACAAACAATTGACTTGTGTAACAGATGAACATTTCATCATTTATTTAGAGGATTGGAAAAATGGAAGGATGGAAGAAATAAATAAGAAATTAGCACAAGTCGGGCATCTATGCAGACTTCACTGACACACTTACCACAATCAAACCCTCACAAAAAAAAAAAAAAAGAAGTCAGAATCATAAAAATCTTCAGAATCTTTGTGTCATTAGCAAGATTGGCAAAAGTTTAATTAATGTAAACGTAATAACAAAAATTTGCAATAGAAATTTGCATTCGGAAAAAATCAAAAAAATTTTCCGGGAAAAAACAATTTTTTTGTTAACCTATATTTCAGAGCTGTTTTCAAAAAGGAATTTTATTTTCAATTTTAAAATTTTTCAAATAATTTGATTATTTTGGGTTTTTTTCTTTTACTTTGCCAAACTCTCAGATTTTGTTAATTATACTGCAAGGATAGATTAATCAAATATAATCTGGGAAAAAAGATGACATTTTTATGAATTGAGTGTATCACCTGAGTTCATTAAAATCCTTGTAGCCCAATTCCCTATGTTCTCTCCACCATGAGTTTTTATAGTTATCATGCCAAAAGCCAGACCAATTATATGCCACATTGAGAAAAAATTATCAACATGTCAAATGATCTAATAAAAATTTTTTTTTTTTAAAGTGTCGAGTTCAAGGTCAGCTTATATTTATTTGACCTCTGAGGCAAAAACGCATACAGTAAAGGTTTTTAGAGCTACTCGAGTACTTTAAAATGGTATATGAATGAGCTCTTTAGATGTGAAAATTGATATATTGATTTTCAAACTTTGTCATGACCTTCAAAAATTCACATGACAGGGTCAATCTCTGGAACCCTTTGAGCTGGAAATGAGACAAGTGCCATTCAATTTATCTCAAGAATCTATATTTGTACCATATTTGAATAGAATCTGTCAATTTGACATGGGATGACCCTGCCTACAAGCCAAAATGACAAATATCTTGAAAAGTTTTGCTACACAATCAATGGAGATCATTGTCGGACCATCAATGAGATATCAGGAAACTGATGTGTCTTAGAGTCCATGCTAGCAAATTGAAAATGAAATAAGTTTCCACAAAATTAATAAAAATTAAGAAAAAAAAACAATTGTTTGAATGACACACATTTTCTTTCTAAAGTTGTGACCATGGATGAGCCCATAATTCTATGTATTTCTGGGTGCCACTGTGTGATGGACCAGTCAGAATGATGCGATAAAAATAGAAAGAGAAATCCACAAATATTTGTCCTTACCTTGAATGCTGTGACATAGAGGTCACAGATATATCGATTCCAGAAAGATTCATAAGGAACACTGATCTGTGATTTAATGTGTTCAATAAACTCCACCCATTCTTCAGGTTTATTGCCTTGAGTCTTGATACGGTCAAGCCATTCTTTATGTGCTGGAAACAAACATTAAAAGTAATTAGTTTACTTTGGAAACATTGGCAATCTTTCATATATCAATAAAATGAGAGGCTGCTACCACTACCAGGTAAATTACAAGCTGAAATACCTACTCTGACAATGTACCATCAAAAAGAAAATTTATCCTATAGATAAGTGGTGTAAGATTGCAATTTTAATTTATCTATGTATTCACTTCAGTTTTTATTTCATTAATTTTCTAATTTCTTTTTAGTTGTGTACTGTTTTCAGCATCAAGAGAGCCTGGTTGTGAAACTTGAAAATTTACGATTGGGTCAACCTTCCTTATGAATGCAGAAATTTAAGTTTATTTACAACTTCGCAATTATAGACTGATGGATCAAAAAGTGATTTTCATGCTCAGCAAATTTTAATATTTTTTTGACAGCAAAAAAAGTTGATAAATAGGTAGTAGATGGAAATCAAATATTGTTCAATTTAATTTTATTTTGAATTGATAGTTTTTTTTACAATATGTGTGACTGTTTACATATTCATATTTTTGATAGAGGAGTAAGAGACAGCATCCTTAGAAAGTGGGAGAGATAAAAACACGAGTCATACTGAATTTCAATTATCAGCTAACTGCCAATGCTGCGGCTACAAAAAATGTGACCATTTCAGGATGAGTTTAAATTCAGAAATAGAATTCATCTTACGTTTCTACCTCAAACACATTTTGAGAGAGATTGTGCGGCATCATGATTCTGTAGTCCATTGTTTGCTTTTCATCCACCAGGAATTATTTGTGGAGGATCTTTCATTTTCTATCAGTAAATCTAAGAATAGCTTAACGAAGGGGGAATGGCTTCCCCTTTTACTGAGAAAACGAAAGATCGACAAAACATTAAACTAAAAATTTGATTTTTTTTTTTATTCCAAAAAATTTATTTACATGAAAATCATTCATTTTAATGATATACATAATCACATGAGATTTAGGGACGTGTCAAATCAAACCAAAAAAATTCATAAATGCTCTCTTTTATGTTAAATAAAATATATACCCATTATTTCAAAGAGGGAATGTATTTTATCAGAAATATTTAATACTAGCAGGGATACACGGCATAGCCCGAGTAAATTTGGTTCAAGGTTGGAAAAAATAAAACTTTGTATATTAAAATAGAAAAATAGATATTTGTGCAAATAGATGTATTTGAAAGCCATGAAGCCGTAGTTACCTCTTGAAAAGTGACCACATTGAAAAAACAAATGCATTAAATAACTGTTTGATCTTTTTTTTTTTTTTCAAATGGAAATTTACAACCAACATACTCAGGGCATTAGGGAAGATAGATGAAAAATAAATGGTTTGTTATAAGTTGACCCCCATCTCACCATCAGAAAGACATGAAGAAAATTATTTATCCAGAAACAGATGTAAAGCATAAACAAAAAAAAAGGATCAATATATAAATCTATTTTTTCCATGCATATAATTTAAGAAAATAATTTCTCCAAAAGTTAAAAATCTTCCAATTGCCCAATATAATGTAGGTTAAAAAAAGGAAGAATCTAAATAAGGCAAACTAATCCTAAAATTAAGCTTGATAACAGAAATGCATAATTCAGTTTTTCAAGTAGGTGCTATTTCTGAACGTATTTGAGGAGAAAGCTGAAAGTGATGGAAGAAACCACAGAACTTGTTTGAATAAGTATTATCTTGTAAAAATGTTTATCCCATTATCGCAATCCATTTTCACAATCATATTGAAAAATTCAAGTTAAGCTAAATACCTAATTGAGATACGTTCAGTCTGAATCTTTGTAATTTTTATAAATATTGTTTCTATGGTAACTGTCTTTGATTAGTTTTATTTATGCAAGTATTTTCAGTAAAATCTAGTAGAAAAAAGCTATAACTGATGTAATATCAAAATTCTAGATCACTTAGCTTATAGTTTGTAAAGTATGACAATCGTATCTTTAAACAGTAGACTGAATTAAGCATCAAGTATAATTTTATAAAAATATCTAACAAAAGAAAAAAATACATGAATTATTTGTTTTTCAACTCATGTTTTTCTGTTAGTTATGATTTGAAAGTATTGTCTTTTTGTTTCTATTCCTATCTCTGACTTAAAATCTGTGAGTGAGATGTACTTGAAAACTGCTGGTTTGCATATTACAAAATTGTTTTTGATATTTGAAATTCATCTACTTTTTCTACACATTAATTTTTCTAAATGTCAAAATAAAATAAAAAAGTCTTATAAACAACTCACTTTGGAATATTTTGGTTCAATCGAAAATGAACCTTATGTATTTTATTCTTGTTGCTTGTTTGTGGATAAAAATAAAATCACAATGAAAAAAAAAAGGTTAGGAAAATGATGGAGAATTATACAAAACAATGTGTCGGGCTACTAATATTTACTTTTCATGGATGAAAAAACACCAGAACTTATGTAGAAAAAAATCAATTTTATTGTAGCAATTGTTGAAAATTTTGAAAGTTTGAAAACTGACCCATGAGGTTAACATCTCAGCCTATATAGGAAGCTGACCCCTTCTCAGTTTATAAGCAGAATATTAAGTTGATAGGCCTTATAGATTTAGCAGAGAAGATGCATGAACAAACGAACAACTCAAATATTAGTATAGATTATTAAAATACTTGACTGAGGAGATACAAAAGAAGCCACTGAATATAATCACAGATAATCACATCAAACATTTATCATCATCAAAATCAGTCAATCTCAATAAGTGGCTTCCTCTATATATCATTAGCCTAATTTTATCAGTCAGTTATTGTTATCTAATAGACTATGTCATAAAGTGATTACAATTAGTGGTTTCATCAGGAGTTTGAAAATTGGACGTTAAGTGTACAAATAAAAAATAAATTGTCATTTTACCAAGTAAAAGAAAATTCGATCAATCATTTTGGCTTGGACATTAAAAAAAAAATGAGAACAGATGTGTGTGATACTCAAAACAGAGTTTATAAAAGTTTCAATTGAAAAATAAGTGGGTTATAGATTGATAATTCAAGTTATTTCAAGTAAATAAAAAAACATTTCATTCCAATGCTCCCTCAAAATTGTTTTGTTATTAATTTGCATTGTATAATAAGCACACAAGACCATTTTCTTAATGGCATGACTGCTATTTTGAATGACTAAGTCAAAAGCATTTTCACATTATATTGGCAAATTTGATGAAATAAGATTCAACATGAAATGCTGTTACTTTTTCTACTCATTTTGTGAAAAAAGACTTTTCTCTTAATGGATTATACTCATGAAGAAGACTGTAGAATGGATTGGCTGAAACATGGTAACACAAACAATGCATAATAGTTTAATAGTCTCAAAGCTTGGAATGTTGATGATATGTATAAGTAATTCATGCCACTGCACAGAAAAATATCAGAATGTTTATAAATGTATAGAGAAAAATCATTTTTTTGAATGATCTTAAGGAAAGATGATATCAAGACATGAAAAAAAAAAAAAATAGAAGTTGCTTACGCTAGAGTACATGAATTATCCCCCTTACACTGTTTCTTTTCCCCAATTTTCATTTGTATTAAAGGAAATTTTTTTGTTACAATTGATCTACCTTTTACCCCACTATTTGAGAACCAGCACAAAGCCGTCAAAAATGACGTTATGTATAAATCAGCAACAAGTAGCTTAAGGCTGTTTTATAAGGTAATTTAATCCTAATAATTCAAGTATCCTAATTCCAAGTTATTTTTAAGTCTCAACTCACACTGTTTTAATGCGTTATCACACAAAAGAGAGTTTCTATCTTCATTGTTATGACACAACAGACAATCCTTTTTTTTCAAATATTATCGTTTTTATTAGCTGTGTTACTCATTTACATAGACCAATCCATTATAACTTTCAGGTTATATCAGGAACATAAATACTGCAAAAACACCAAATATACAAATTAGTTACTGTATATGCCTATTATATTTAGGAATGGTTATAATTAATTTAAAATTCAAACCAGGCTGCACACTTGGAATACAAACACTTATTACAATATTTCAAACTCATTAGAAACCAGAGCAAGAAAAAATTGCATGTGTTTACTAAAATGAATACAGAAAATATCATTGTCTATAACTTTGAGGAGAATCATGAACATTCCAAGCTACAAGACAATCAAACTACTACTCTATGTTGTACAAAGTTTCAGCAGCTTTCTTCCAGTGAATAATCCATAAAAAGAAAGGTCTCTATTTTTTCACCAAACAAGGTGACAAAAAATTATCACTAAAATTTGTTCATTCCAGCAATAGAAATGTTTTTTTCTCCAATAATGTGGAAGCCAAACATCAAAGCATCTAACATAACCAAGCTGGGGCAAATGATTTTCCACAATTGATTTGGGTATTTTGAGTATGTTAGCTATGTCCTGCAATGTATGACATTGATTATTCCCAAGTAATATCTTGATTTGATCATTAATTTTAGTGCATCATTCAGTAAAATATCTCCAGCACATAACTTTGCAGACCACTTTTAATACATTTGATCATTCATAGTACCTTCTCCATGAACCGCACTGATATTTTTTTGCGTTTAAGTTTCATTTTTACCTTTCTTGAAATGAAGAAAAAAAAACATAAGTCAAAAATGTTGCTTACTTTCTTCTATCTCCAATGTTAGAATCAATAAACAAAAATTTACCAATTTTTCAAAATACATGCTGATGTGACAGCTGTCACAATACAAACAATAGTGGTGTCTTTGAATGACATTAGTTAAAACTAAACACTCTTGGAGCAATTGAAGAAAAAAAACAGAGCAAACATTTTTGGTTACTCGAAATTCAAACTGTTATTTGATGTGTTGAATTTCACTTTGAGCAGTTATTTGATATTTACTATATTGTCAAAATCAACACTAAAATTCTTATTAAAAGCAAACATTTTTGTTTGACAGAAAAAAAGCCAGTGACTAGCATTTATTATGGGTACCAGTCGGTGGTGTGGTGTCATTTTCTCAATTGGATAGATTCATTATTCTTTAATATATTTCAATTAAATGTTTTGTATGTAGGCTTGAGGGGATATTCTGTTGACAAAACTAGGAAATTAAACATGTTGAGTTATGGTCGATCTGATTGTTTACATTTAACATGTAATAATCATATATCAAGAAACAAACAAAAAAATACAGAACTTTTGAAAACCAATTAGAATGAAAATTGTTATACAGGTTCTTGGGTATATAATTACTAAAAACACAACACTTTCAAGAATTTTATGGTTTGAATAAAAAAGAAAAATCTGGTATTTCGGAGTTAACAGTACTAATAAACAAATAAGTGCCACAGTCTTTATTCCAACCATTTTTTGCCGGGAACTTTTATACTGTTATGATTTATTTTAGAAGCTTTATGTCTTTGTATAATTTCATACAATGTTGTCTACATTGGAAACAAGAAGCACTTTGCTTTGGAAATTAAATGATTTAAGCAACAAAGTTAGCTTACAGAAATTGAACATTCCCATCCCTAAATCATTATTGAAATGTTAAATCTGATTAGTTCTTCATAGTGAGTGGTGTAGTCTTATAGTCTGACAATTTTCCTCGTCTATGCTGTTATTTTTTTTTCACAACATTTGAAACATGTTCTCTCTGTGTTCCTTTGGATGTTCTTTGATATGTCAATGCAATCAGGCGTTCTGGGATTTCATCTTTTTTTTTTAAATACCAATTGGAACAATCCATTTCAGCAGTGCTAGGATTGATTCCATTGGTATACTATCAAAAAGAATTTTTCTTTGCCAGGAAAAAACAGTTTGCCTTTTTTCTTAAATTATACATCTGACAAGAATGAATCGGCTTAAACAGTGTTGACAATATCAAAGACAGGAAGAAGAGATTTGATTGCACAAACAAAAAGTTAGAATGTGAATGACTGTTCTCAAAGCTAAAAAAAAAATTGGTCTGTTTTCAGGAAGCAATCTCTAAGTGAGAAAGAATTGCTTCACTGCAAATATCTGTGAAATTGAAATTTTACTTTACAAAGGGAAAACAAAAAAATAAATAAATAAAAGCCAGAGAACATTCTGAAACAAAGATAAAGAAAATATTTCTTGTTAGCTAACCAAAAGGCGGATGAGAGAGAATTTTTTTTTTTTCAACAATTACTTATCCTCAGGTGTGCATCATTGTGATGGGTAAATCTAGATAAAATGCTGATTATCTTTTTTGGACTTGACTTTGCACAACAAAAATTAAGTTCTGTTACCAGTAGCAAGCAGTTATTGTTAAAGAGAGGGAAAAAAAGCACCTATTTGCTCTCTATCTCGAATGAGCATCAGACAAAGATACATCTCTGAATAACTTTCACCAATATGGCAGCATTTAATAACCAAAAGAAACATGTGAGTATACTCACAACATGCTAATTTCTGTCTCTCCTAGACAAATTTCCAAATAACTTCCAGAAAGAAACCTTTTTTTTTTGTGACAAATGAAGTCCAAAGGAAGATAATCCAAATTTTATCCAGAAGATTTACCCAACAATTGCAACAACTTACCATGGAAGGAAAGTGAAGATTTGGAAGACATTCTGAGGAAATTTCAATCATATAATTTTTATGTCCCCCAATTCTTCATGTTGGAAAGAGGGTCTCTCTAAAATAAGCAAGAGAAACAAGTAAATAGGGGATTTTTTACACTCTATAGTTTTAGCCAAGTGTCTGCAAATTTTAATTTATAACTAGCTTTATCTTATATTTCTACTATTCTCTTGGAAAACATCTAAAAAAATACGCTTACTCAACGTCCTTCCACACAATGTCTGTTGGCATATACATCTATGGTCCAATGAAGTTTTAATGGGATTCGAAAATTCTGATCAGAGAATGGGACATAGCAGAGGTAGTAGCAAACGCAAAATGTGATTCTCATGCCTTTTGTACTGTAAACAAAATGATTGTACTGCCAGGCGTATAACATTACGGCTTCTCTTTGTATCTTGTTGCATTAGGTTCTATTTCCATTCCAAAATATCACTGTGAACTGCATCATGACTTCTAAACGCAGTAGAACCAGTGTTGGTGAGAGTAGCAACAGAAGGCAAAAGCAACATATAGATATGGAAGTGAAACAAAAGAACACATTAAGACAGAAAGGTGGAAAACCAGTGAATTGCTATTAATCGTGATTTAGGCGTGTCACATTCAATAATCATGATGATCCTGAAGAACTAAGAAAAAATTCTCAGAGCTCTTAAAGGATCAGCTTCAACGGGAGCCTTGCAAGCTCCAATTGTGGTGAATACCCCTGTGCAGATTACATATAAAGCTATGTATACTATATATAAGTAATCACTATACAGTATTGTACCGTTCCATATATTACATTTGCCAAATATCAACTGAAATATAGAACTGTACATGTACAGCATCTTGGCTATAGTCAATGGTGGCACTGTATAAGTATCCTATATCAATAGCCTTGCTAAGTACATATGTTTGCATAACATGCTATTTCACAGAACACATCATAGACATTAAGCACCACCCAGCTGTAGTTGCATAAATATTGGTAATCCTCAAAAATAACAATCATTAATGCTTTGCTATTTCTTATTTTTCCTTCATAAATATCATTTGAAATGACAAAGTTCATTCAAGAAAAATTCTTAGATGATCTGCACATGAAAATAAGATGTAAAAAATCTGCTTAATATGTAAATGTAATATCGATTATATAAAACTCCATATGTGTGCGGAGGATTAAATTGATATATACAAATAGGATAAATGGTAACGGGAAAAATTAGAAAATATTTATCAAGTTGATATTCGAATAAAATTTATCAAACTGTACCTCCAAACAGTGTCTTGAGGTAACAATGAAATCAATGGAAAACAGAATTGTTCAGACTGTTGATCTTATTTTTTGTTGTTTTTCCTGGATACCACAAGATTGCAATCAATCCATTCTACAGCCTTCCTCAGGTGTACAATCCTGATGGAAAGATAGAGGGGTCTCTTCAGTTGGTGGAAAACAGAAGGTGTAAAACATACTAATCAGACCAATCCATTATGCCAAACCTTATAACAATACATGGAGGAAAGGCGATTCCATGTATTGTAGACCGGAATGTTCTCTAATCATTTCCTTTCTCAATAAAGCAATCCACACTCATATGACTCACATAATTTTTTGTCCGAAAGGCCCATAGCTCCTTTCAATGTTTCCACTGTCCAACTATGTGTTCTGCTCTATCCTATAAAGGGACAGATAGTATGATCACTTTCCTTTCCATGTATAGTCTGCCATACCTCTATGTCCCTTGATTCCAACTTTCAAGGATTTGATGGTTTCTCTCTTATATTCTCTTCCACATTTGCATGGGATGTTGTATATGCAATCTTTGGTCATTCATTTATCTTGTGAAAGACCAACTTCACTACTGAAATATATCCTGATGCTGTAATGCAAACAAATCCTTCATGTTTGTTCAGCTGCTCACAGCAGATATACAAACTTGGTGTCTCTGAAGTTCATCCTTTTATACTATGTTCTAGATATAGCTTTTGTTTTACACTATGTGAGTAAAAGAGACCCTTTCTTGACATACAGATTGTAAAACAGAAACAACAAGATCAATAGTCTGAACAACTCTTGGGATGTAGACCAAGTCCTCAAACAAATTATCATGAATACAGTGTTTAATCAAAGTTTCTCTCTTTACTGTGACAAATATTTAGTTTGATATTGCAGAATGTGACTGAAGAAAAACTAGGGAATATCAGTAAAGTAAGCCATGAGAAGAATAGTTGAAATCTTGCCAACATATACTAGGTTTAAATGATGGTGTTCAAATACAACCATCATTAGTTTCATTTTCCTCTTTACTTAAAGTCAGAATTTGTTGTCACTATGATTGTAATAAATGGAGTGAATAAAAGTTCTGACATATGATATTATGCGTTATATAAACGGGTACTTAACAATAAATATTTCTGCATTTCTACGTGGCTACTTTTTTCATAAAACTGTCTTTCCCTGAAGAGTTATCTCCTCTAGACTGAATTTCAGCAATATGTATGCTGCCTTTAGCTGTTATACCAAACCATTCATCAAGCTTCCAGGAACCAGAATTACCAGTAAACCGGCTATTTTTTAAACTGGCTATCTTTGATACATGAGAAGGGGAGGCTCTATAGTAGTTCACAACATGGCCATTTTGTTTTAATTATCATGGCCTGGTTGAACTGCCTTATGAAGATTAGTGGATTTATAGATTAAATGGACACAGTTTTATTCCTCATTTTGAGATTTTTAAGTGGAAGATCGAACAGAGCCTGCTTTAGAAGTGTATTATTGTGTATCTCT
Source organism: Thysanoteuthis rhombus (assembly GCA_963457665.1). Lineage (NCBI taxonomy): Eukaryota > Metazoa > Mollusca > Cephalopoda > Oegopsida > Thysanoteuthidae > Thysanoteuthis > Thysanoteuthis major. Next base: position 14,200,571 of record OY735236.1, on the reverse strand, counting down.
TAAAAACAATTTCATTCATTATTTTTCATTGTTCATTTTATATTCTAAGTATTAAGCCTGGGTCTAAAAATCTAAAAATCCAGGTCACCTCCAGCCACAAGCTTGCCTGATAAATAGTCCGGTACTGTAGTATAGATATAATGAAAAAACTCATTTCAGTGAGTGTCAAAAGAGAAAAAAATATGTCAAGAAGACATGTTTTACTTACACGTTAATTCAATTGATAAATCCTTCAAGCTATCGTCCTCCTCACGAAATGATCCAAATGAAGTCATCCTACAGATGGAAATAAATATAAGAAAAAAGACAATTGCTGACGAATAAAATATGGAAACAGGTCGAGTTAGACACTCAATAGAAACCATCACATGACCAATGTCTCTTGGTAGCATGCCACGTTGGGATGATCAAAAAATAACTTATTTCTCTCACTTTTTGTTAATTCTCTAAAAAGTCTGAATTTTCAGAAAAGTATGAATATAGCTGGACATAGACTAAATGACCAAATTTGCTCAAACTTTCATTGTAAATTGAACCTCCCACTTAGAACCAATTTAGGGTGAGGTGAATTTTTTTTTTTTTTTTTAACTTTCTGCCAGACATTATGAGGAGTAAATGTTTATATTTTCAGCCCTCTAGTCCCATATCATACATAGGTTTGACAAGTCTCTAAAACATAATTACTGTTAAATAAAATTTTTAAAATGTTACATGGGAAAGGGTGATCAATGCATAAGTTACTTCTCATACCTTGGTTATCACTAAATAGTCTGAATTTTCAAAAAACAAGTGAAAACCTAACCAGCCATAAACTAAAAGACCAATTAGTATAAAACTAATTTTGGGAGGGAATTTTTCAAAAAAGCTTCTCCCAAAAGGCATAATAAGGAGTAAATGTTTAAATTTTTAAACTCCATTGCTGTGGTCTGTACATGTGACACGTACATGCATAGCAAAACTTCTTGAAAAGTGTAAATTTTGCTGTCATTTTTTGATGATTTCCATGTCAAATTGTAACCGAATAATACATATCTGCCACAAACCTAACCTTATATTCACTAACTACCAGATCGTTACAGCTAAAAATGCATACAACATATCAGTTTTGATGTATTTGCTTGACTCAAAAGATTACACTTATACAATCAATTCTTTTTACATTCCAATCTTTTTTCTCTTTCATAATTACAGAGCTCATATTTGTTGAATTCCATTTGTCAAAAAAACAAAAAAAAAGTTACAATTAAGATTAGAGATGTCAATTTCTATAAGAGAAATGGCCATGTCAACAATTCTAATACTTGTTACTATATTCATCATAGCAGGAAAGAGATATAGAGACTGAAAAGAAGAAATGGTCACATGGCCTGAGTTGTGGACATTTCTGAGAAAAGTACTCAATAAATTTCAAGAAAAATTTGTGGACGGATGGATAATGGAGTGAGGAAGAGTTGGTTAAATTTTGGGATGGATCCAGGGATATTTTTTCAGTTGACAGATATTTTTCCATTTTTTCCCCATACATTTATACATACACTCATGAGTGTCCACACTTTCTAAATGTTCTCAATGAAAATTTGTAGAAGAGTGACAAAAGGCTAAAGAAGTGATTAGATTTTGGGGTGAATCCATGCACAATTACCTTCCCTATGTCATAGTTATATGTCAACACCACATGATAAAAAAAATTCCATGGCTGTCCATACAATATCCCATAAAGTTCTCAATGAATTTCAATGAAATTTTGTGGAAGCATGGTAAAGTCTTCAGAAAGAGTTTACATTCTGGGGCGAATTCATGCACAGTTATTTTCCCCAAGTCATATTTATATGTCCATTACCAAATTTTATGTCTGTTCACATGATATCTCCAAAATGACATTATGCTACAGAGGTGATTAAATTTTGGAGCAGATCCATGCTTCTGACCTAATTACTTCAACATCTACAAAATTTCATTGAAATTCAATTATTTTTGGAGACATTGTATGGACTGACAGACAGAAGAAAATTTTTTTTTTAAAACCATGAGACCATTTTTTTTTTTTTTTTTCATTATTCACTACTGATTGTGCCAAATCAAACAAAATTTCTGGCTCTCAAAATTCCAACAGAACCTTTCTAGGTCCCCCACAAATAATAAAACAGTATTGGATTCCCTATGAAAAGTTATCCTTCATTTCAGAAATGAAATGGTAATCAACTACCCTTATCAGCAGCAGTAGTCTTTTGTTGTAGTCTTCTCAAAGATTCTCTAAGATTCACTAGATCCCTTTTTCATGGGTGTCGCAGAGCCAATACTTTCTGAAGTTGTCTAGTTCATCACGCCACCTTACTTTCTATCAACCAGTTGCATGTATGATCTCTCTGAGTTGTGATGTTCAGTGGTTGTCTGATATTCTCGCAACATGTCCAGCCATTTGAGTTTTCTAATGGTTCCAACGATATCTCTGACTCCCATTTTTTCTCTAATATATTGTGCTGTCTTGTGATCTCTCCATGTGATGTAGAGCATGATTTTCTCCTATGCATGTTATGTTAATAGCAGTCTGATATCCAACGCGTTCTTCAAGTTACCACATTCTAGGTGTACCTTGATATTCATTACTTCTGGCTACAACACACCGGTAGGGAGATGGATAAACCTAACTTTCTCATACCTAAGTTTTCCTCCCAATATATCAATCCTTTCAAAGTCATCTTTACATCAGAAGATATATTAAAATATCAAAACACAAGTTCTGAAATATAAACTGAAATAATTTTTCCTGTCAGTTATATCGGTTCTTGGGTAATCTTTGGTTTGACGGATCCAAAATACGGTAGCATAAGACACGTTTTAGAAATGGCTAAAATTGGCTAGACTTTTCATTTCCTGCTAACTTTATAGCTGAAAATGTTTTTGAATGTTTATACTGAAAAAAACACTTTGGGGGGCGTATACAGGGCCATCCTATCGCATTGGCACAATGGGCCATTAATTACCCACCTGCCCAACGATTTTAAGGGCCTCAGTACATCGCTTTGGTAGGGGGGGGGGGCGTGAAAAAATATCCTCAAGATGGCCCAGTCATTTTTAGCAACATAGTTATCTGGAAAATAAATACCTAGCCAAGCTTGGCCATTTTAAAATCCTAACTTAGGTTACTGTCAAACCAACGAATATGACCTGTCTCCAACAATTTGATTAATAGCAACAGAGATCCTTGAATGAGGTCTGCCACTCTTCCTCAAGCATGACAAAAAGTTGAGTCACCTACAGCAGCTGGTGTTACCACTGATAAAAATCGGAGCTACTGTTTGCCTAATGATACAACACGGTAACAAAAATTGATATGTTTTTTTAATAGATAAATTTTCCCATTTTTCTTGAATTTAACGACATGAAATAAAAGATTATCAATTCCCTTAGCCATCTTTAACGGTTTTGTTGCCAAATTCATTCATACTTGTGTAGTGCCTCAAGATATATCAACTGTGAGGAAGACAGTCCGTTAATGCCTGGAGATGAATTCATGTTGACACTTGTAAATATTCATAACTGAATGAAAATATTGAATTTAACAAAAGGAAAAATTCCATCTCTAGTGACTAAAATTATTTTTTTTTACATCGACAAGTATTAATATATAGTAAAAATTTAACTATATACTTAATCTTCATATTTCTGGAAAATTCAAATTGGGACCATCACGAGTAAAAAGTACCGGTTATTATTATGAAGAACCTCGAATCAAGAAACGTGTATTAGTTCAATTTCCACCTCATAAAAACCCGACAATGAAAATTATACGAACCTAAATAAAGATTTTCATAATACATTCGACCCAAAGTGACTTTTTGAAAGTGGAAGGTAAAAAAAATAAAATAAAAAGGAATTTAATGATTTTGCTTTGGGAGGTGGGGGAAAAAATGAGAAAAAGTTGCCACTCCTCTAAACAAATCGGCCCCAAACCCGGAAGAAAAAAAGACAAGGACATAGGGTAATCTTCGGTATTCATTCGTTCCCACTTTTATATTTTGATAACGATTAAATTTGAATTAGATAAAGCAAAGGAAGTCTTTTTAAGGAATCCCGTCTGTTTTTTTTTTTATTTAATCATCTTTAATTTTTATTATGCATCTTTTAATCTCATCATAGAAGAGAAACCGTTAATATTTGAAGTGGGTAAAATGTTTTTATTTTATTTCAAATACAGTATGAACTTATTTTATTCATTTGTAAAACAATAAAACTCATTTTTTTACGTTTAAAAAAAATCAGTTCAGTTGTTTAAACCTTTTCAAACTTTGAAATAAAAAAGGGAGGTACAAGATTCAGTCACAAATAGAAAAGAATTACGGTTGTTTAGATTCAATTATGCAAACAGTCGTAGTTGCCTGATCAAGTTTTTCAAATCATTTTAATTAAATTACACCAAATAGCACAAGTGTGTAATTTATTTTTTGTGTAATAAAAGTCTACAAAAACTTTCAACGTTGAATTACTTTTGATTAAAATCATTAAATAAAAAAGATACATCGATATTCAGCAAAAAAGGACCATATTAATCCTAACCCAACAATTAATAAAGAAAGTGTGCAAATATTGAAGTTGCAGTAGGAAAATAATTGTCAAAATAAACTACTGGGGGAAAAAGGAAATTTGAATCAGGCGCCATTGAGACAGTTACATTTTCTTTTTTTGTTTTATCACTTGTCGAACACGAAAAACGAGAAAATTAATAAAACAGTTTTGTTAACCATCCATTGGGCGTATGCATATATAAATATACTGACTAATATTTACCAAAAAATAACATATTTGATCTTCTTACCTTGCATAATCGTACAACAAAATATCACAACTTTAAAAAAACGCTTTCATTTGTGGCTTGAAAACATTCAAACGACAAATTACGCGAACTGCAATCTGATTGGATAACACTACAGCCTCGTTCTGAATTCTAGGGCACTGATTGAGATGTTGCCAATTTAGATGTTTTTCATGCAAATTTAGATTATTTTAGTTGCGTCTCATTGAATACTGAATGAAAAACTGTTCATACATAGCTGCAATGCAGGGAAGGTAATTGTGTTAGTTTCGATTTTCCAGATTTCGGTCTTAATGCAAGAAAAAATATCTCATGATAAAAAAAACAAATCCTGCTTGCGCCCCAATAATAAAGTCAGTTTTCTTCTCGAGATCATGACCCATCCTTTCACAAACGTTATTGAAATTTATTGTAAACTCTTGGATATATTATGCAGACTACATGACTGAATACATCGTGAAAAAATATTTCTCAATCGAAAAATATTCCTGGATCCGCCCCGAAATCTTATCAATTCTTAGGAAGCCCATTCCACACCCTTCTACAAAATATCATCGGGATTCTTTGAGAACCTTTAGGGATATCGTGCACTGTGGACAAGCATGAGTGGTAAAAAAAAGGTTATTAAAACTTCGAAAAACTTGTTTTGAAAAAAATTATCCTAAACATTAGAAGACGTGATCCTACAGCAGCAGGGGTTGCAACACGAATAGTCGCCCTGGACGCCAAGTGCTAGGGGGGTTGTCATGTGTCGAAACACAAAGGCTTTCCAAATGCAAATAGAAAACTAAAAGTAAAATCGGATTTTTTCAGGAATATCTTACGCAGTTATATACTTGTGGTGAAAGTAAGGAGAACAATTGGCAAAAGAAATTCCCAAGACCGACGACAAGCCCAGTCAGGCTTAGCTAGTTTGGTGAGATTGAGTGCTCACAATAGCTGAAACCTGGGAGGAAGTGTAAGTGGGGCGAGGCGAGATCTCAAGTAAATAAATAAATATGATAATACGAAACTTTGAAAGGCACCGAAGTTCAACTTTCCCGATGCATCAGGGACACTAGGCTTTTCTGTTCCTTTTCGATTCTTTTTCCACTCTTCTTTTAATTAAAAGTCGATAGATTTGAAAAGAAAACAACGTAATTATTTTTTTTTCTAGATAAGTCACACACAAATCGAAACTTTAGAAAACGTGAAAGTTTTAATGTTTGTCATCGCGTAAGGCCATGTACAAAAAACACATCGGAGATGAACGCACAGCGATCGAAATCCAAAACGCAAAGCTAGATAAACATCTACATAGGATAACGAATCGAATATTTAAAAGAAGAGGAAATCAAACGAAGAATCACTCTAGGACGGTAAGTCTTCGGTAGAGCAAGCTCAACCTTCCAGAATAAGAAAATCCCATAAGAAGAGTATACAATTAGTGCATACCCCCGATAGTCACCAACGGAGCTGAAACATGGAACCTAACCAAAAGACTGGTCCTCAAACTGAGAACCATTCAACGTGCAAATGGTGCACAATATCACATGAAAAGATCACAAGACAGCTCAGTGTATTAGGGGAAAAACAGGAGTCCGAGACGTCATTGAAAACATCAAGAAACTCAAATGGCAGTGGGCTGGTCATGTTGCAAGAATGGCAGACAGCCAACGGACATCACGACTCATAACATGGATCACCAGAGATCAAATGTGGAATCAAAGCTGGCAGAATATATGATGGCAAGACGAATTGGACAGGTTCAGAAAATATTGGCTCAACGACGCCTACCACAGAGAGGTGTGGCGAATCCTGGAAAGGTCTATGTCCAACGACAGACGATAAAAGACTGATGATAAATTAAGTGATTTGTTGAAATAACAAATGAAAAATGGACAAATTAATCCTTGTTATAATGATTCTTGGGCAGGTATATATATATATATATATATATATATATATATATATATATATATATATATATATATATAACCAGATCTGCTGCTGATAAGTGAAGAAACCGTGAACAGATGTTTTACCAACGAACGGTTCGTCTACGTGAACAGACGTTTCGTAGAAAACTGTTTTATCACCATATTGATACACCAACTAAACAATAAAGCTGTTGCCGGTACTAACACACTACATCTAATAATATAATGTTAAGAGACAATTACATCCCTACACTATGACATCACTTACATTTCCATGATGCAGAATTGAACATATTCTCTAACTGAACATACGTATCTCTATTGTTTTATCTTCATCTTCTATAGTATTCGAATCTCGACTCATCAATATTCTGTCCATTTATTCATAAAATATCGTCAGAAGTCTAAAACAACCCATCATCCACCAGGATATTGGATTGTTTTTTTTTTAATAATTTTCTTACTACCACCTAAAAGTCTGACTTTCCATCGCGAACATTAAGCTGAAGCATGGCGCAAACGGAAAGCAGAATTAAATCTGTTTTTGCAAGCAATAGAATCTGATACCAAATCAGACTGGGTTACCACTTGGATTCTATTGGCTCGCATGAGGCAAAAGACCAGAACATTTTCGCAGCATTCACTTAGACGAAAATGACGACAAGTACAATATGGACAAAGTGATCGAGAAATTTGACCGCCAAACTAAGAAGTATCAGACTTTTCTAAGACATAAAATGTTCACTTATAAGCGGGAATGGACAGAAATTCAACGAATACGCCACAGAACTCCAACGCAGAGCACTGCAAAGCGAATTTTGAGATATTTCCAATATTCTTATTAAAGATGTTTTGATATGTGGTCGTAGATTCGCACCCCAGGGAGCATCTTCTTCGGAAGCCTAAATTAGCAATAGACAAAGCCTTACGTGTGAGACGAACAACTGAAGGAACAAGGCAAAAACCTTAGCTGCCTCAGCAAAAGTTCAAAATAAGGATGCAAATGCAGTAAATCGTCGATACAAACACCCAGGCACTGAAGATTTCAAAAACCACCAACCCGGAGACGATAACAAAAAGTCCACCAAATCTCAAAATTATATTCATTCCAACAAATTTTATAGTGGTAGTCACTAAGAAAGAGTAATTGTTCTATAATTCACAGAATATGTAATAAATCCAACGAAAAGGGACATTATTCCAAACTCTTTAAAAAGGTCGGTGCATAAATTTCAAATTTCTTCGGAAAGTGGATTGGCTACAACAGATTTCTACCTAGATATTCTCAAATTCAAATCTGCACACACCTTAAGATGAAATCTCCATCACACAAGCTCCACACGATAACTAACGACGGACATTCCAGAAAATAGACGATAAATTTGGGACTCGGCAAATCTTCATAAAAAAAATTGGAATTGACTCGGGATTGGAAATGAATGTGCTACCTAAAAAATATTATCATAATCTGTTTCCCCGACCCAAACTAAAAATACTTCGGTGAAATTGTCAACGCATAATAACACTGTATCAGTAAAATTTACCGCTACTCTAAATCATAAAAACTGCAAAGCTCCTGTACTCTTCGTCGTTGCAGAATCTTGACCAGTCCTTGACGCAAATGCATGCAAAAATTCAATTCAATCCAAAATTTTTTTTAAATGAATCACACAAATTTATCAATTACTTCCGAAACTACCAAGTCTGTTCCAGTCTTCAAATCTCGAAATGTTCCTAGCAGGATAGATTCTTATCTCATGAGACGTGAAACTTTGGATCCTAATTTTAAAAAGAAGAAAAACATTGGTTTATTACGACAACAAAAAGCACATAGATTCCTGGAATTGATTGTCACTTGTACCATTTCTTCAATCCAGATCTAGCATAAAAGGCTCGGATGATTCTGATAAGAAAACACAAAAACAAACAAAAATGTGAAATCATTCTCCAATCCACAGCACAAATGGGCAAATGAGAAAAGATACCTTAATAAAGAATATATAATCAAATATACTTCAAAACAAGGAAAGTTGAGAATATTTGACAACAAATATAAGCAAAAAAGACTCAATAAACAAGATCCAACCAAAGTGATTTGGGAAATCTTTTTCAAGTAAGTACCTCCCTCACACCAATCAAAATTAAATACAAAGATAATTTTTAAAAATACGCTTGGCTGCGCGAGGGTCAAACTCCCCTGCTTCATCAAAATCTAAAAAGTAAACAAAACAGAAATCATTTCTCCGTATAATATTATTCCTAAACTACATATCCCCTTTCAATCCCTTTATTAGTAGTTCCTGTAAATGGGATTTGCTAACTTTGCCAAAACTCGAACCGAGCTAGGCCTCAGAATTGGGAGTGAATTCATCAATTTTTGAATATGTCTCTGTGTCACTGTTATTTGTGCTTGGTATTACTTGTTTTTGGTCTGATCATTGTCACCCATCATCGTTGGTACATACGAAAATGAAGTCATAATAGTGGGAGTTCGAAAATATAAATCTGTCAACTCATACAAAAAAAATCAAACCACTCATACAAGCAATCACACTTTCCTCTCCTTACTTCCAGCTCCAAGACAAAAGAGAAAAAACTGATTCCGAAACGGAATATATCATATAACCATATTAATACTTTTACTAAAGGATACAGCCAAGAGAAAGATATACACCTTTACTAAGACATCACTTTATTGTCTTGTCTTTATCTTCCATTATAATCGAATGACGACTCATCAATACTTTGCCCATCAACATAGAAAAACTTTTTTTGTCAATTTTTTTTCCAAATTATCAGTTTGTCAACAGACTATATGTTGAGCTGATATTTGTTTTGTTTTCCTTAAGAATCTGCATATTTATTGTCTCAAAATATTCATACTTCGTCCTAAAAAAAACAGATTTAATCATGCGTTGATTCAAAATAATGAAATTATTTTTTTTTAAAAACTAGCCGAGTAACCCTTCCGCAGAACAGGTATTCGTTAAATAATTTTCAAAATCCTTTTTTTATTAATCATCAATCAGTGGTGATGGTTTGATTCACAGGCAATAAAAATAGACCCGTTCACTTATTTAATCTAACCACACAAGGTATTTCAGAAATGCGAAGAGCCGAGGGAGTTATTTGGAAACGACCCTCGGGGCACCAGTGGAGATTGGGTCAGAAAGTTAAAAAAAAGTTACGTCACTGTAATTCCAAATGAAAGTTAACATAGACGCGTGTTTTGTTTTGTTTAGTTTTTAGTTCGCATACTGTATATCTTTAATTTTCATAGTTTATTCTCTGAACGCTTCAATAAACCGTCATGTAAAAAAAACCAACATAAAAACAATAAGAAAAAGAACAGACTGTTCAAAAACTGTGACGTTCGATGTACATTTTTGAGAGCATTGAACAGTGTTGAAATACATAGGGAGTGCGAAATTAAAAAACAAACTTTTTGGTTGATTGTAGGTGAAACTTACCAAGTTTATGTCTGTGTATGGGCGGGGGGTCAGTTTGTACTCGTAGTTTCTAAAAGGGGCTAGTATTCCTTGCATGATAATGTTTTAATGTGTTGCTCTTACGTAATAACATTAGCATGCAAGGTAGCCCCTCTAAGAAACAGTACAAATACGTAGTGACCCCCGGCCTCTAAGAAAAACGCCCATATACAGACATACACACATACCATCTCTCATTTCTAAAAGCCCCCATTATGACACAAACATGAGAATGACCGTTCTCATTTTTCCCTCTCCTCTCACTGACCCTCCTTATTTTGACTAACTTCTTTTTGCTGAAACAGATACTACCTCCGCTTCTCCTCTTACTAAACAACCGGAAAACGCAGAAAACAATAGCCTCGTTTTACCCATTTCGTTCCTCATTCTCAAACATGTAAGCAGCAGTTTTCCTGCAACCGCTGCGGGTGTTTCTTAAAAAGGTTGGTGAAAACCAACGAAATGCATAAAAGCCTATCCGCATGATGATAATAATTTTTGTCGTATTACCTCATATCTACACAACACACACGCACGCACACACGCACACGCATATTCAAATGATTATGTCTATTTAATTGTCTTTTGTGTTTGAGTCCTATTATAAGCTAAAAAGTTAAAATGGGTTGGTCCATGTGAAATAGATTAACAGAGCTAAGAAAGACAATTGAATGTTTTTTAAAATGCGACCGTCTGTTGCCGTGACAATTGACAATGTTAAAGAAATGCTTAGTTTGAAAGGAGGGAAGAGTGATTCAGAATGTCTTCTTTTTCTCTCCCCTTCTTCAGTCTTTTTTCTTTCTTTCTTTTAAACGTAGCGAACTTCGTGATCACTTCGCAGACATCGAAGAAGTTGCTATATATTCAGATTCGTTGCTGGCCCCAAATGGTCAAAAACATCGCTGTAATCTGTATGCACACACACACACACACACACACACACACACACACACACACGCACACACACACACAAGAATATATTTAAAATACTATTAAAATACTATTGCAACAAAGAACTCATTTTTAATAAAATAATATTCATCTTTATTTTGTAAGTTATGTTAAGTTTCATCTTACGACTTTTTATTTACTGCACAAGATCTTCGATGTTTTTTCTCACATGATATTTTAGCTTAATATTTTGAAGCCTGGGTTGAGTTTAGATTTAAAAATTTAAAATTAAGATACTTGAATTATCAAAAATAAATTACCAAATAAAATAGCTTTCAGCTCCTCAGTGCTGATCACCACATTAATGACCCCGTCATTTTTGACAGGTTATGCTAGTATAATTATCTGGAAATAAAATCTAGCCAATTTTAGCAATTTTTAAGGTCAGTAATCGAAAAGTTTATCTAATTTTAGCCATCTTTTAAAGCCAGCCTTATGCTTCCATACTTAGGACCTGTCAAACGAAAAACTACATTTCACCGCGATTGTTGGCTGAATAGAAGAGAAAAAGAAAGACCTCTCGAGCCTGGATGATCACATTTATCGTTCATTCTAATTTGAACAGCTGATTAACTGACCCGGTTGACCTCATGTACCAAAATCAGCTTTCTCATACCAACTATTCGCCTAACACTGTGGGGTAGATATAGGGGGATGGGGACCAAGGCCGTCTCATACCGGGGACACGTGATTTTAGGGGTCCTGAAAAAACAAAAACCAATTTTATGTGTGAGAGGTAAAATTGTCGATATCGTTCATAACTGCACTGTCCAAGGTCTTATGATTTAAAATGTTTTTTTAAGCTTATACACGCATTTCATCAGAATCGGCATTGTCAACCTTTGGTTCGACGCTGCCAGAAGAGAACAGCCATTTTTAATTGCTAAAATTGGCTAAAGTCTTAAATTCTTGAGAGAAAAAATGGCTAGAACCTTAATTGAAGAACCGTATATCTTTAGATCGATAGCAATGACAATTTGAAAAACGTTGTCAATATCTGATCAATGCGTTGAATAATTATACTTTTTGAGGCCTTTACACGGGTTTTAAGAGAGTACAAAGTATCTGGAAATTAAACCTTAGCCTATTTTAAAGCTAGTGATAGAGGGTATTTAGCCACTTTCAGCCATTCAAAATGGACATTTCACTCTGGCAACGTCAACCAAAGATTATCCCTACACTATTCAAGGTATCCCTAAATTATCAAGATATTAGCATATGACACTAAAGCAGACCCCAATATTTACAAACATGGCTAGAATACGACCCGGAAGTCAACCCAATTTATCGGTTAGTTTAGTCTCTTACTTATTCAACATGGCGGAAGGTAAAGTATTCTGCACGTTTTTCCAAATAATTTGAGTTATTTTTCCATGTTTTACGAGAGAAATTCATTTTTAATATCTTTTAGCGATTTATATACATATAGATATATTACCAAAAAAGTTGAGACGAAGACCGGGTGATTTATCTCAGTTGTTGAGCTCTTACGACGTTTTTCTTCTTGTACTCGAGGCCTAACACGTGTTTTTACGCTGGATAATTTTAGTAAATTAGTTGAAACTTTAGGGAGATATGCTACAGTTATTCTGTAATTTTAAAAGTCTGATGTGAATTTCGTCTTGAAATTGCTATTTTAATTTTGTTGATTGATCTGATTGTGATTCAATCGAACAGCAGAATTTATTTAATAATGTTTAGTTGATACCACCACGTGTTGAGTGGGTGCCCGGTAAAATGACACAAGTTAAAAAATAGTTGAAAACTGTACGTTTAACTGAAACGCTAAGGATTAAAAAACAAAACAAAGGCATTAGTTGAGTATCGAATGAATGAATATAGCGGTTAAGAATTAGTATTTTGTTTGATCATATTCTTCAGAATGTTTATGATGAGTATATTTGCATATCTCTGAATTTTTGAGATGAGGTATTATTATTATTTCTATTATTATTCGGATCATCCTCATCTTGGTTGTTTTTCATACAACGTTTCGACCGTTGTACTCTACGGCCTTCATCAGGTATCATCTGGTAGGTGTGGGGAAGTAACGAACCGAACCCTTTATTTTAACCGAGGGAGGTATATTGACTGCACTCCCCTCTTAGCATTAGTAGTATTATTATCATTTCACACTGGGATTGACCCTGGAGCCATCAGATTACTTGCAGTAATTGTCTGGTTCTGTTACCACTACGCTGATGAAGGCCGTATAGTAGTGTTTCTTCATAGGTGTGTTTTGTTTATGTTAACGTTAACAGTATTCCAATGAAATAATAAGACGTAGTTATTCGATTGAGTTTTGATAAATACCATTCCTGAATCCTTGTTTACGTGCATAAAATTAAGATAACTCCTATGGGTCTAAAAATGAACTGGGCTTACAGGATTATCACCTGTCGTTGAATTTTGTGATATATATTTTTCTACCATCACAGGAAAACTTTATTTCTATTCAAACCTTTAACCTTCACACACTCGTCCATTCTATGTTGAAAACGGTGCTCAAAGAAAAGTGATAAAGCATTTAATATATGCAAAGCAATAACACATTAATTTATCCTTCTGTTTTCCTTTATTGTGGAGATATTCCTGTAAGTTCATTCCATGGCTAATAGTAATTATTTCCCTTTTACGCACCTAAACAAGGATTCTACCTATCATTTGTTTTTGTAAACATTAAACAAGAAAGTTTATAACTTATGGCAACGCCTGCAATTAGATGTTAGTATGGGGCATAAATCAACATATGACTCTATTATTATCTTTTCTGCAGGTAATTCAAATGAACTGATCAGTCCTGAGGATGAAGATTGGGAAGAAGAAGAAGAGGTGTGCATGACTGGACCATGCCCGTGTCTGTTTTGTGCTGAGAGTGGGACCAGTGCTGAGGCTTGCCTTGACCACTTGCAATCTCAACATCATGTGGACCTGAAAGGGATTTGTCAGAAATTATCACTTTCTTCATATGGTTACATCCAGATGGTCAATTACATTAGAAAACATGTAAGTATCTCTTAATCTCTACAGTATTATTCTGCTTGACCATAATGAATACCTATTAGCTGCTATGCCTGGGCACTTAGTATTGTGCCCAAGTTACACTTCCTTCCCTCTTGACAATGCTGAAAACTTCCAAAAGAAAAAAGTCTTCAATATGTTTTGAAATGAGCATGGAGATGCCTCTCCATCATGTTACCGCCTCTGGTATTCTCAGATGGTCTCTCATCTAGGTACTGACCAGACTCAATGTCGCTTAACCACATCATACAAGAACTGGTGTATCCGATGTGATTTAGCAGTAACAAAGCATATTCTACTTGTTCTTACCTGTTTAAATACTGCTCTAATAATAAAGTAAGAGAAATATCAGGTAGTTTAATAAGTAATTAGGAAGACAGAGAGTAGAAAAGTAAGTTTAGTTTGATAAAAGAGTAGGAAGAAAGAAGTGAGAAAGAAAGTTAAGTAGTTTACTTAAGGGTAGGAAGATATTCACATATGAAAAGAAACCATGTTGGTGTAACATTTATATAAAAAACATCGCCGGGCAATGAAGAGTGGAAAGGAATAGAGAGAGAACGAGTTACAAGCAAAAGGTGAGAGAAGTGCACAGGCATGAGATAATGGATAGTAGTGCAATTAGTGTAATTTACTCGGGTTCAGCTTGTTATAATATTATTCTACTTATTAGTATGTATGACAGTTCCGCTCTCGGATTATCATTCATTCTCCTCATATCATTCATCTTTTTTCTCCTCCCTTCTCACCAATTTATGCAATGTAATCAACTAGAAGGAGAATGGAAGCGGTTTCTTATGCTTGAATGGAAGCAAAAGAAACTCAAGCTTCACTAGAATTGTCTTCCTCTCCACCCATCCTTGCAATGGAAAGCAAAAGGGACCCAACTTTCGTTATAACTACCATCCATTCATTACTCCTCTCTCTCAAATCTGAAGCCTAAAAATATAAATTGTAGTAGTAGTTGTCCACAGGAATATAGACAAGTAGCAAAATTAATCAATAATAATGATAATAGACAGTTCTGGTTAGTCACACAATAGAAACTGTCACGTGACCAATGTCTTTAGACAGCATGGAAGGATTAATGAATGTTACTTCTCTTACCTTTTGTAGGGCGGTGGTCTCTAAAAAAAAGTCAGAATTTTCATTAAATAAGTGTGGACACAAATTGAGGAATCAATTTCGCAATAACTTGAATTACAAACTTAACCCCCATTAAAAACCTATTTCGGGAAAAAAAATTAATTTATAATAGGAAAAATTTTTTTTAAATCAATATGATTGATACTAATATTTTAATATGATTTCTAAATAAACTGTTTAGATCCAATTGAACTTTCATTGCACAATTCACCATAAACTTACATTTCAACTTTCAAACCTATCGGGGTGTAAAAAACCATAAGGAGTATATATTTGAATTTTTAGCCTTGAGTACCATTGGTGTGGCTTGTTCATGTGATGCATACTCAGCCAGTCAGATCAGCTTGAAAACTGAAGAAATCTATGTTAGCACTTTCATTTGCCATCACATTTTATTAGAGTTAATATAGATACATTCTATGGGTAACAAATTACTTTGACAAAATCATATACTATAATTGTAGAAATATATATTCAAGAGTAATGATTGATCATATCTTAGTTGTCAACAGCGTAGAATTTCCCTAGATCCAGCTGGTCTGTTAATAGCAATCACTGCTCCCAACAACAGACCAATTTAATCACTGTTGCTGCGTTAGGTTATTCATGTTTTCTGACGTTTATATTTATTTATATATCTAGGCTTCGCCCAGCCTTAAAAGTTCATAGAAGAAACTTGAAATTTTGCATAAACTCCCCCTGGAATGAGTTAAAAAAATGTTTTTGTTTTTTGGGGTTTTTTTTAGAAAATTCTTCCCCTAAATGGTTTTTCAATTGAGGATTCAATTTACAATGAAAGTTCATGACAAATTGGTCCCTTAGTTTATGTCCAGGTTTTGTTTTTTAAATCATAGGTTTTAATTCAAACCATATTGGTAGTATTTTCATCAAGGTAACTTAATATTATTTCTATTGATATTCAGACCATCCTCATCTTTGTTGTTTTTCATACAACGTTTCGGCCGTTGCACTCTACGGCCTTCGTCGGGTATCATCTGGTAGATTTGGGAAGTAACGAACCGAACCCTTTATTTATCCGACAGGGGTATATTGACCGTACTCCCCTCTTTAGCGTTAGTAGTATTGTTATAGTGTCTCGCACTAGGATCGAACCTAGAACCATCAGATTACTTAACAGTAATTTGTCTGATGCTGTAACCACTGTGCTATGTGTCCATAAAATTCCGAGATATACTAAGGTAACTTAATTTTACCATCAACACTGCTTAATTTATAAGAGACAACTTATATGGGTGGCAGTGATTTTTAGTTTCCATTGGAATGGAAGTTCTCTATGATTTCAGGATCTGTGGCATATTTACAATAAAAGAATAAAACCTGAAGTAATGCATGACAATTATTAATCACAAACTCCTTTCTTTCTTTACTGCACTTTTCCCTCACTATTTTGAATACTGCCTGAACTCATGTTGTCATTTTGTTATGACAAAAATGTGTAAATAGATAAATTTGAAGATGTTTGATAAAATCTATCTGAATATTTGTGGCCAATTCATCAGGTTATTTCTCTCCATAACATAGAAAACAATTTAGAAACGTTAGACACCGTCCTCCAAAACTAACAGCACAGGTCTTTTAGGTTTTTGAGCTGGTCTGGCTGGATTTTTTATTCATGTATCATGCATACAGGCTGAACCAATGGAGCTAGAGGGATGAAAATTTCAACATTTGGTTATTTTGTAAAAAAAAAAAACGTTTTTTGCTTGTTTGTTATTTTGTTGTTTTTTTTTTCTTAAATTCCTCCCTAGAACAGGTTTTTAGTGAGAGGGGGTTCAATTTACATTGTAAGTTTTTGCTAAATTGATCCCTAGTTGTTTTTTTTTTCTAAATTAAGACTTTTTAGAGTCCAGCAAAAGGTGAGAAGTAACTTATTTACTGATCACCCCTTTTTTCCAAATTTTGATTGATCACCCCCAACACAGCATACTGCATAAAGACGTTGGTCATGTGATGGTTTCTATTGAGCGACTAACCAGATTTATAGAAAATAAAATATGTGACCACCAAACTTGAATTCTGTCAAAACAAAACTTGTTATTTACTGTAAATAAGTCAAAATACGTGAAATGGAAAATACAATCACATGACTATTTCAACACATTTACTCAAATGATTTAACAAATGCGATTCATCGGTCTGACATATTTGTAAACATCATGTTTTAATGCTGAGCTGCCTTTTATGGTACAAGAGAAGAAAAAATCATTTACCAAGATCTACTCAGCAAGTAGATATCTTCTATCATTGTGAGACTTTCTTTCTTTTTTACCGTTTGTATTTCTATAACAATGAACACTTCCATTTAAAGGTAATAATTTTGCAGAAAAATATCTCCTACCCACCATTGAAACAATAGACTTGATCCAGTTGGGTCCTTTTGTTATAAAATTTCAGATGAAATTGATGAGACTTAATCATTTATGTACTCTACTTGAAGCTTTGAAGGGGTGAACTATCAATTTTTGATGTAAGTAAAAGAATATGAAGAAACTGCTTGACCTTCACATGACTAGATATCTTTACCTAATGCATTACAGCCTCCTGTGTGTGTATATCTATCTATCTATCTATCCATCTATCTATCTATCTATCTATCTATATATATATATATATATATATATATATTCATACATACATACATATGTGTGTGTGTATATCAGGCAGCTATCTCTTATTAATACATGTCCGGTTGAATACGACAGACAATACTTTTTTAACTTCCTAATCATTGTTTACATACATGAGATTTTGAAAATAACAGTCCTTCATTCAAACATACTTTGTTAAAAAGAAAGAAAACTCTTCTTAGTTAATTTTTTTAGTTTGCGTACAAACCATTAATGTCATGATTATATAAAATTGTAATGAGACATAGTACTGATTACTCTCTGAAAACCAATATCACACTTTCCTGTTGATGACTGATGATGATTGAAAGATCATGAACTACCACCTTTGAAATGTTGTTTATAAAACATAACATTAACAAAAGGATTGCATGCAAACTATAAAAATTAATCAAAAAATTGAATAGAGTTTATCTGTTATTTTTAACAATGCGTGTTTGAATATATATATATATATATAATGTTCATTGCACAAGAAGTGTAACTCCTACTTATAATATTCAATTTATATGTCTCAGTCTATATTGTTCCATCTAATGTTGTAGTTTTCAGAGATGTAACTATAAAGTTAAATGAAACACCAACACAATACATAGGAAACTGTTGATTGTAATTATGCATAATGTTTTCCAACAGTCATTGTTATCGAAATCAGTTGGTTCCAAATACTTTTATTTCAAATTAATTGAAAATCATATCAAAATATTTGTATTGATCACATTAATTTTTTATAATTATTTTTTATACCTTATATATTTTATATTGTATCACTTTCATTTTTTGAAAGTTGTTTCTTTCAGTTTTCAAGATGGTCTGGCTGGCTTGCTATCTATGTATCATGTGCATTGGCCACACCAATGCTGAGAGGGCTAAAAATTTCAACTTTTAATCCTTATTATGTCTAGTTAAAGCTTTTTTCTTCGTTTTTTTTTCTTTTAAATCCTCCCTGTTGCCAAATAGGTTTTTTTGTGGGATTCAGTTTGTATATCAAGTTTATGCTAAATTGATCCTTTAGTTCATATCCATGCTTGCTTTGTGAAAATTCTGACTTTATTCAAGATCACTGCCCAACAAAAGGCAAAAGAAGTAACATATTCATCGATCACCTCTTTGTCCAATTTTCTTAATTGATCACTCCAACATGGCATGTTGCTAAAAGACATTGGACACCAGATAGCTTCTATTGAGTGACTGACCAGACCTGTTTCTATATCTTTTGTTCAATGTTATCTGCTCTGATTATTGTTATCTGAAAGACCCAGTCCCAAAGTGACTACAATAAGCCACTTCATCTGTGTATCAAATAAATAATTGACGTCCAAAAGTTATCTCCCTTGCTTTTTTTACATTTTTTTTTTTCTCTTTTTTAGAAAATGAGTCCTTCTGATCTTAATAACATTTCAAGCAGAGATGCACCCTGGAGAGATCCACAATATCTTGTTCCGGAAAACAACGAGGACCCCCTTCTCATGCTTGGTAGGTTTTCCTTTTGGTTTTGAATCGTAACAGAAAGTTTATACCTTTTTTCTGCAAAAACCTGATTTGCGAAAAGAAAAGATAAATTGCTATATTATTTGTACTCAACTTCACTAAACTATGAAAGTTGTCAAGTTTTTAAGGTATTTTTCAAATATATCAGGTGGTTACGTATGAAATGTTGTTTTTTTATTATAAGATAAAGAATGATACAAACTACAAAAATAGTAAATATTCAATCAAAATATAACCCATTTGAAATAAACTTTTTACAGCGATCCTCAAATGAAAATATGCCATCTCTAAAAATTCTTTAGAGTTAGTGGTCACAAATTTAGTTGAAATACAAATTATGGCTTCCCTATGATCGAGCCTTTTATTACGGTTATGAAGTTCAAAATGCTTGTAAAGATGGTTATCTGCAGGGGGAATGTCTGGTGAACATGGAGGATGCTGCAATATCTCAATTCTTTAAAGCTTTGACACAGTCAGCAGAGAGGAGTGGGAGTTGGCACTCTCATGGAGTATTTCATTCAGTTAATCTGGGACAATTCTTCCAACTTATCACCCCTTCCCTCTTACTTTGATATGGTGACTGTTGAAGTCCACAAGTCTCTAGAAAGTGCTCAAACTAATGTTCACGGGTCACTCGCCACTGCTACAGATATTTCTTTGTCATTAACTGGTTCCAGTCTCCGTCAGAGATTATCATTGATATTCATGTTTCCAGACTTAAAACTATTGAATCAATGCTGAACAGTTTGCATTGCAGTAGTGTACACTTCAAATACTTTGTTGATGTAATCAGCAGCTTGAGCAGCATTATATTTGAATCTGAAATCCAGTCTTACTTGGATAGACACCTTTGATGTCAAGAGTTCAAAAACCTCCAATAATTACAAATTATGTTAGAGACTGCCATCATAGATCACTTCAGTTTTCAAGTGATTTTAGCCATGTATGTATGTGTCACATGCACAGGCTAAACCAATGGAGCTGGAGGGCTGAAAATTTAAACATTTATGGTTTGTCTATGATGAACAGTTTTTCTTTTTTTTAGGTGGGAGTTCAATTTACCATATAATTTCATTCTAAATTAGCGCCTTATTTTGTGTCCATGCTTGTTTTTTTTGAATCTCAGACTTTTTAGTGATCCAACAAAAGGCAAAAGAAATAACTTATTCATAGAACATCCCTTTTTTCCAATTTTTCAATTGATCACCTCCAACACTGCTGCCAGAAAATGTTGGTCATGTGACAGTTTCTAATGAGTGACTAACCAGACCTGTCTCCATGAATCTACAAAAACTGAAATTGCATTTGTAAATCTTTCACTTTTAGCATCTTACTCTTTGATTCTAAGACAAAAAACAACATTTCAAGCGTAACCTATTATTTGGTTTCAGAAAATTCATTTTAGGGCCATTTGCAAATGTTTCTCTCCTGATTTTTTATTGTCAAAATGAGTATAAATTTCTGACATTATAAGAACAAAGATATTTTTCTATTGAAATGATGAATAAATTTGTTTCATAGAACATTTGAATATTTCCCCATGTATCCTTGTCATGGAATGTTTGAATTCAATTTGTAGACATGGTGTCATATGACTATCCAGATACAGATCTTCAGTTTGGGCGTCAGGAACCTCTTGGAGCAGAGAATGGTTCAACTCTGAACAATAATGCCATGAATGGTTACAATATGTCCCAAGCGGAACTTGATGAAAAACTGAAAAGTTCTGAACACAGGTGTAATGAACTGCACGGAGAATTACAACGAGCTGTTAGGGACTTGACCAAAATTCAGTAAATACTCAAATTCTCTTTCTGTTTGCTTTTTTCTTTCTCTTTTCTTTCTTTTTCTGTCACTCACTTACTTTTTTTTATTACTCCCTTTCTCTTTCTCTTTCATTTTTAAATCTAAATTTGTACGTTTTGTTGGTACATTTGGATGTCTTCTTTGCATCTTTAATATTGTTAACACATTGCTTTATTAGATCTATTCTTTAGCCCTCGTAATAAAAGATGTATTTGGTTTACACTCTTGAATATCAACAAAAACATGGTGTGGCATATTCTGCATGTTACAAAGCAATAGACACTGGCTTTTATATGAATAAATATTTAAATTGGAGATATAACTTTACTGCTCCTAATTGACCAGAGAGCTTTCCTGTGGCAGAAACAAGGTTTATTAAATTTATTATATATAGAATTTAAAAAATTCATCCAAAGTGAAAGTGAGATTACTTGCTATTACCATCTGAATTTTTTTGTATGAAACTAAGAGTTAACACATGTCCATCAATAGACCTATAGCTTAGTAATGAAAGAAGCATTCTCTTTACAGAACAAATATTTATTTCCGACATAATCTCCTTTGTGCACTTAATTTAGTGGTAAATATTAATCTCATAGAATGAACATTATATTTGGGGAGGCTTGGGTTAACACCCCTACCACTTTTGCGATGTAAGCTTTAGCCATAGCCTCCATCCGACAAAGAAGAATGTGAGTTCCAGTCTCACTGGGAGATTATTCTTTATTCCAATCTGTGCTGTTTGTTTATTTACTCACTGCAAAAGGGAAGCCAGCCTGAGTATAGTTGCGATAAAAAGCTACAAAAAGTTGAGATTTCTGATTATGTATAAGTGTTTTCAAACTGTTGCCTTTATCTTAGACATCATGAGGACAACAATCCTAAAACACTTAAATGTAATGATAATCCCACATCCCCCCAAAAATTTGAACTGAGAATATTTTGATATTAAACATAAATAAAAAAAACAGCATTTCAAATGGAATTATGAGTTACCACCATCCATACATCCTATGTTGTGGATGATCAACTAAAAAGTTGGAAAAAAGGTATGATCAATAAGTGAATATGAATAAGTTACTTCTATTGCATTTACGTTTGGATGTGATCTCTGGAAAAAGTCTGGATTTTCAAAAAACCAAGCAGGCACAAGCCAGTGACCAATTTAGCAAAAATTTAGATTGCATGTTGAACCCCCCACTAAAAAAACTATTTTGGAGGAGAATATCAAAAAAGTAATATTTTCCCCTCTGATTGAGAGGAGTGTGTGTGCAAAATTTCAAGTTTCTATTACGGATGGTTAGGCCTGGGCAAAGTCCTGAAAGATGGATATAAATGTCAGAACATATGACTAACCTAAATCCAGCAACAGTCATTAAACTAATCTGTTGTAGGTAGCGGTGATTACTTATTACAAGAACAAAAATGATTGGTGGAAGATTATTCCCATCTATGTCTATCAAGTCATACTCTGAGATACTAAATTGTTAACTTCATTTGCTTAAATTTGATATTATGACCATTGAGCTATAATTCCTACATGTTTTTGTTTTTTAACTTTTGACATATTCAAAAAAAGATTTTTGTATTGTTTGCAGAGAATGTGTGAAAGACCTGTACATGAGGGCTGAGTCTTCCACGCCGAATTGCCGCTGTAATGCCATTCAGGATTTACGTGAAGATGAAGATGAGGCTTATTTTGGGTCTTATAGCCATTTTAGTATTCATAGAGATATGCTCCAGGTAAGTGACTTCCACTCTCTTTTTTCAGCCATCCCTAGTGCAACTCCACATATCTACTTACTCGACAAGCACCCTAAGTGGCTAGGGAGAGAGATGGATTCATGCCTTTCCTAAGATTATTAGTGTGATGTGAACGCAAACTATCCCAGACAAAAATTGAATTTGGCTTGCTGCATCTATTGTTCGTTCCGATACTCACTTGGCCAACTTGTGCTTCCTATATATATATATATATATCTCATCATTAGCCATTGTAAGTCCATGGCTGGACCAAGGCCTTTTCCATCTCTTTCCATGATGACAGTGATTGTGTTAATCTTAGCCATGTCTTACTAGCAGACCTTCCAATCTCATCCCTCCATATTGTGGCTGGTCTTTGCCACTGTGTTTACTGTCTCATGGGCACCAAATGAGTAGCCTTTTTCTTCATTTGCCGTCATCTCTTCCTAAGTGACCAGCCCATCTCTATTTTGCTGCTTAATCATGATTGATTTTCATCCAGAGTGCCTGTTAGTCTAGAGTGTCTTTATGATGTACATGAGTTCGAAAAATTCTGTCTCAGAATAGTGATCCTGGTCCACAAGAAAGGAGATAACCGTAACCTTGACAACTACAACAATCTTAAACCGTATTCTGATCCCCGCCACTTGATAAGAGTATGTTGGCTTGTAGGAGAGGGCACTGTCATGTGTCCTCCATGAATACCCAAGTGTAAAGTCTGGGCTCATCTTGGCAAGATGTTCTGATAATCAACAGAAGAGCATAGTCTGGAACAGCTGCAGAACAAAAGTATTTCAGCACATGGCAACTGGCATTCCCAGATGGTCACCTATCTGGATGATGACCAAGCTTGCTCTTCGGTGATTTTTACAGGAATCAGTGTATCCAACATGTTTTGGCCGTACATATTACACTTTTACCTAACAGATATATACATATATATATATATATATATATATATATATATATATATATATATCTCAGTTAAAATGTTTTGTAATTTTTCCGATACATCTGATGTCATGTAAATGTCATCAGTTAATCTCAAATGGCCTAAATCTTCTACTTTTATGTTTATTCCCATTCCCTCCCACTCAGTGTGACGTTTTCTGTTTGTCTCCGTGTCACAATGAACTCTTCTGCCTAACGGTAGCAATTTTGCTGAACCCAGTATTTAGTACAATGGACTTCTTCACTTGAATGAGTTCAATCATTTTTTAATATGTTCAAAATTGAAACTCTAAGGATTTTCAAACATCTTTGTGTATTCTTCAGAGCAAGTAGTTCTAATGGAAATCTATATTTTTTACATAAATTATTGTTAAAAGTTATTTTTCTTTTGTAGGATCGTGTACGGACAGAAGCATACCAAAATTTCATTCTCTCCAACCAAGAAGTTTTCCAAGACAAAGTAGTTCTTGATGCCGGCTGTGGAACTGGGATCCTCTCCATGTTTGCTGCCAAGGCTGGTGCCAAGAAAGTTATTGCCATTGACCAATCAGAAATTGTTTACAAAGCAATTGATATTGTCAAGTAAGTTTCTGTTTGATTGTGTTGGTGTCATCATGTACAACTATGTGACTTGAAGAAAAACGTTGTGTCCAAAACTCTGTTTGTGTGTCTCTGTTACGCTGTGCGTTTCTGTAACTGTGTGTGTCAGTTTATGACTCAGTGTGTGCGTGTGTGTCTCTGTATTTCTGTCTGTGACTATGTTTGTGATGCTGTGTGCGTGTGTCAGTTTATGACTCTGTGTGTGCGTATGTGTCTCTGTATCTCTGTCTGTGACTATATTTGTGATGCTGTGTGCGTGTTTCAGTCTACGACTGTGTGTGCATGTGTGTCTCTGTATCTATGTGTGCACATGTGTGCCTCTGTATCTTTATGTGACTATGTTTATGTGTCAGTCTGTGACTAAGAGCTTGTCTGTTTGTGATTTTGTGTGTGTGTCAGTCTGTAACTGAGTGTGTATGTGAAGGAGATATTTCTTTATAAGATATAACTAGCATGGTTTGACAGATTTATAAGTTTAAAATAATTTTATTTTAGAATCTCAGTTTTGGGGGGGGATTTCTCCCTTATGGAATACTTGACCTGATGATAGTACTTTTGTCTTTGAAGATATTGCCATGAAGATTACAAAATTTGACAACTACCTGAAAGGCTTGGGGTGTGAGGTCAAAATGATGTGATAAAAACAAACAAAGATAAGGATAACAGTCCCAATTATCAAGGTTTTTTTATCATCCATCCCTGTGGACTCTTTGTTGAGACTACGGCCACCACCATTCTGCTGCAGTTTCAGTAATGAGTAGGTTTTTACAGGTTGGGTTAGTTAGCCCTGCCCTCTTTTACCTGGCCTTGGACCAACTATGGCAACTGTTAAGCTGTATTCTTTTTTCTGTCAGATTAATTTTCTCTTACTTCGACTGCCTTGCTGGACTTGAGGGCTCCAACTACTCTGCCATGTCCCATAACTGGGCGGAGGAGTGGATTCATACTTTTCCCAAGGGTACTAGTTGGAAATGAATGTAAATAGCCTCAGCTGAAATTCAAATGTGGTCCGTTGATCTATTTTCCGAGTTGTTAACCGTTATGCCCCTCCCTTTTATCGTTGTGCTGACTTGTGAATTCATTCGTAGTGTTTGATTGTTAAATATGAACATGCTCCAAAAATGTAGTTTTTTTATTCTAAACTTTTCTCTTTTCCAGAGAAAATGGCTTTGAAGACGTCATTCACGTATCACGGGGTAAAATTGAAAATACCATGTCAACTGTAGACAAGGTAAGAAAATTTCGATTTTCAGTTACTTTGTGTCATTGAATATAAATTGATCATGAGTATATTGCCAGTACTGCTAAGGCAAAGAGAGTACTGGGACTGATTAGGCATACATATATAAGGATACATATTGTCACTGTACTTGGAGAAAAATTTTTAAAATCTTTTAGAAAAAGTCCAAATATGAGCAACTAAGTACCAGTAATGTGGATAGATTAAAGGAGTCAGGGTTGATATTGTTTTGAAAAAGAAGACTTGATAAAAATATTTAAAATTATGTCTAGTATAGAATTAGTTGATCTCAATGTATCTTTTATCAGAAGGATGTACAATAAACTGAGAGGCCATGCATGAATGGTGGAAGTAAATAGACGTAGATTGAAATTCAGAGAAGTTTTTTTAGCAACAAAGTGGTAGGATTATGGAATCTATCACCAGAATACGATTGCTATCAACAAATTTAAATGGGTTCGAAAAGATTTATGATGTTTATTATACCACCACCAACGCTAATGTTTAAGGCCTTAGATATTGTGTAAACATGATTATTTGATATATGCTTTTATGTATAATTTGTATTCTTTTTTTTTTTTACACTGAAAAATGGAAGTATAAAAAACCAAATCAGAAGACTTGAAAATGAGTCAAGCCTAAAACACAGGTTACAGCTTTCAACCAAAAAAGGCCTTTTCATATGGAACAACCCATTATAATGTTAGATCAACAAATTTTCCAAAATTTTCAGTTTTAAATCCAGAATATTTCTCTAAAGAAACAGATTCTTTGTAACAAAAATGGTACTGATGGTATAAACTGTAGAGCATTTAGTACATTTTTTGCTATTTCTTATATTGTGAATTTAGTTACATTGCTTTTATATCTCATATAGTTACCAAATTACTATGGAAACTATAGAATAATTATCTAAATTACCGATTGTTGGGTGTGGGCCCCAGTGTTCAGAATCACTGCTTCAGCTCTTTTAATGCCAAATTATAAATGATCAATTCCTATATAAATAGGTCAGGTTAGTCTCTCAATAGCGACTGTTGTGTGACTAACGTCTTTTGGCAGCATGTTGTGTTGGGTTTGATCAATTAAAAAAAATCATTAAAAACGGTGAACAATGAAAGTTACTTCTTGAACTTTGTTTGGTAGTGATCACTGAAAAAATTCTGATTTTTCAAAGAAAAAGCATGATGGTTGCCAGATACAAACTAAGTGATCTATTTAGCATAAACTAACATTGCAAATTGAACCTCCCACTAAAAATCTATTTAAGATAGGGAAATTCAAAAAAAATTAGGAACACTTTTTTGTAGACATAATAAGGAGAATATGTTGAAATTTTCAGTTCTCTAGCTCCATTGGTGCAGGATGTTCGCATCATACATACATACACAGCTAGCCAGATCAAGTTTAAAACTGAAGAAACCTGTGTTGATGATTTCTAATTATGATTCTTAGTTGATTTATTTGCTTAAAAGCAGTTATTGGTGGCAATTAAGCCAGATGTTATTTGCTTGTTCCACTTATCTCTCAAAGGACTAATTAGCAGTTAATAGACATGGTGTTATCTCCCTTGGACAATTCTTTTTCTCTTTCTGTTGATATGTGCATGATTAAATTGATTACGCAGAAACCAGTGACCCTTGTTCTGATACTGGAAACTACTAGTCAAGGTCTCGTTTTGAGTAGCTGAAGCTGGCTTCTTGATCTAACTGCCATCATTGCATATCTTTTGGTTGTGTCCTTTTTTATTCATATTGCTACTGACACAGTTGAAACCAAAAGCGTTTTATCCAACACACAATCAACCAGACAAGAACAACAAGCGAAAACATTGATTTTCATGATAAGAAAAATGTAAATAGAAAGATGCTTTTTTTATTGTGATTGAGTGTAAAAATGTTCATAATAAAAGAGGAAAGGAAAAAGAAATGAAAAATTGATAATTTTGACATGAAATAATGATATCTTCATCTTGTAAAAAATATGTATTTCTATATAAAATGTTTAGTAAGATATTTTTCTTACAAAATAAAAGTATCATTATTTTATGTAGCAATTAGTAATCTTTTTGTTTTCCCCCTTTGAATGTTTTGATTTTTTTCCAGCTTTCATAACAAACACGTAAATATGAAAAAATCTGATCATTAACTGGTTAAGCGTGAATGCTGAATAGAGAACTTATTGTGCTAACAAAAAAATGTTTGTGCTAAATTGGCCCCTTAGTTTGTGTCCAGCAGCATTCACTTGTTTTTTATGAAAATTAGGACTTTTTAGTCATCCAACAAAAAGTTGAAAGAAGTAACTTCTTTGTTGATCAATTCTTTTTCCATTTTTTGAATTGATCACACCTAACAGCATGCTGCCAAAAGACTGTGGGAACTTTGTTTCTATTGAGTAACCAACCAGACCTGTTGTATTTATCATATTAAATGAACCTCTATTTCGTTCTTCAGTGTGTTCATTTTACTTTTTCAGGTGGATATTATTATCACAGAATGGATGGGGTATTTCCTTCTTTTTGAATCTATGCTGGACACCATTTTGTATGCAAGGGATAAATTCCTTGTTGAAGGAGGCCTTAGTGAGTATCTCTTATGATTTCTGAACTATTTTTTTGTTGATATACTGGTCATCTTATGAATGTCTGTACGTATAACCAAAATATGTAGGTATAAAAGATTCATGTGATTATTAAAGTTAGACTCCTAAATTTAAAAATATAAGTAAATATGAAAATTTGTTGGGCTGTACATGTATAAGAGCTGATAAAGTGCAAGAGAATGTATAGATTATCATTGTACTTGGAAAAAACATATATACCATGTTAATACCATAAATACTCTCGGATGTACCTGTGTTGTATGATTTGTTTTTTTTACAAAATGATTTTTACTTATGCAACAAAAGCAATGATAGAGTGAATCATTATTTTCATCCCAAATCATTCATTTTAGAATATAATTATGTAGTTGTTTTCTATTTTTCAAATTTATTGTAGAATAAAAGCATTGTTGCCAATTAAGATGTTTTTTTTTTCCAAATTTGTGAGACCAGTGTCGACAATATTTAGATATCTGGAAAAAAAAAATATATGATTAGAAGTTCAATGTTGCCAATTTAGGTGCTTCATCTGTTTGTTTCTTTGTTTGTCTGTCTGTAACTTCTGCTAGAGTGCACAGATACTACACTTTGATCTGTATTTACTGGCACCCCCTAAGGAGCAAGACACGGCAGAGTGCATATATACTCAGAACTTATTCAGAAGTACTGATGCATATGTAAATAATCCCATTATTTTTGATAGATACTATGCTACTTGAATGATGTTTTTCCTTTAAATGAAAAATAAGTAATGTCTTTTTTCTTTTTTTTTTCCAATAGTTTTTCCCAATAAATGTTCAACTCATCTTGTGGCTATTGATGACAAAGAAATGAGAAAGACTCATGTTCAGTTCTGGGATGATGTGTATGGCTTCAAGATGGGATGTATGAAGACTGACGTAATCCGAGAGGCCAGTGTAGAGATTGTCAAGCCAACTACAGTTATATCAGAGTCCTGTTGTCTCAAGGTCAGATTTCTCACACTCTCGTCTGCTATATTTCCAATTTCAATTTGTTTATCTCTTAGTTTCTTATAAGGAAATTTAGATGTTAATAACAAGGAGAATAACTACATATTAAAGTTACCTCCCTTTCAATTTCAAGGTAAAATGTTTAAATAGATAAATAAGTTATTAAATAAAGTGGTTTCCACTACAAAAGAGCTCAAGAGTGGTTTCCAGGGGTGTATCACATTAGGAGTCAATTTCTTATTCCAATTGCAGTGAATTCTTGATTTAGCCATTCATTACGAATGACAGGAATTTCTGTCTAACTATAAATTATCCATTTTATTGTGATTTGGAGCAACTCAGTTCCATCTATGAGTCTGGGCTTTTGTCTTACAATAGATAGCTATTACTCTTGACCACCTTCTGCAATTGATGGGTTAATATTGTTAATTGAGCCATACTGATCAAATTCATATTAATTATGAACCTTAAATTTTTTATTCATAATCTAGCAGAGATTCCCAGCGTTGCTGAGGGGAAAATATAACTTCACACACATTGTGGGCATGTTTAGCAGTATATCTTTGTTCATCCCTTCTGCCGTCCCTTATACAAATATATATTAAGGAATATGTTTTTTACGAGTTGATTGATTTTACGTTTATTTCATCCTGGGCAACGCCAGGATTCTCTGCAAGTATAATATTAGATAAATATTTAATCTGAAAATGGAGAATTTTTTAAAAACTTGTTGGAAACATTTTCTGTGTAGATAACAAAGAGCCTGCTGTTGATGAAATAAGTTTCCAGTCTAGCATTTTATGTACATTGCAAACTACAGCCATCATAATGACGGAATCACCTTGAAATAAGTATTGAGTTTTATTCCAAGCCATTGTTGCGTAAATAGAATAATCACTGTTAGAAAAACAGACACAAAGTATGTGTCCAGTCCTGAATTGTGTATACATTGTTAATTGAACCTTCACTTTATAGACTACTTACTTATTCCCACTATAAAACATAGTTTGGTTAAAAATCAGCTTTGTGTGTAGCAAACCAGTCATTAAAAAAAAATTTTTTAATGTATTTTCCTGTAATATAGTTTGACCTGCTTTGATTAAATCTAATCTTTATGTAGTGTTTGAGATTAATCAACTTCCAAGTTTAAAAGATTGATGATTATGATTGTCCCTTTCAGAACTGATCAATGGGATGTACTTTTATATAATTCTTTACTGTCAGTGTGCACAAATATAAAAACAGACATCTATATTTATATCTACTCCTATAAGAACCATGGTTGGTGTGTTTGTAATGCCTAATCAGTTACACTAGATTTATGATCATATCTAAATGTGTAGACCAGGTATACATTTCATATTTTGCATCCACAGCCCCAAATTTATATCAGAATACAATTGTATTAAAAAAAAAGATCTGCATACTTGAAGCAGATTTTAGACTCTTTTCAAAATCACTGTACATGAAATATTGGATCAATAGAATGGGGGATCAGTTTTCTTTTGTTATGAAGTATCAAACTGATCCCTCATGATTAATACATCTTAGTATGATATGTCCCTGGACATAAAGAGGGGGATTGGTTTATCATAGGTATTAGGGTGACAAACCGATGTTCCATGATTGATACATCTGTGTCTATTTCTTCAAGTAAAATGTCTATAGTCTAGATACAAATTTCATATTTTGTATACTGAACCCCAAATTATGTCTGAAAAAAATGGTATTAAAAGAAAAATTACTTTCGCTTTCTTAAAATTAATCCAACACAATCCTCTTCTACTGGGTCTATTCACAACACAAATGTTCATTTTAACCAAACACATCATTATGTACTAACAGTTCAATTCAAATGAAATTGGTAGTATCAAGTGATTTGCATAATTTTTTTGCACGTATAATAGATTTCAATGAAAATGCGCACCAATATAAATTCAAATATTTCAGGATATTTATAGCAGGTTTTAGACTGCTATTAGAGTCTGTCTACTTGAAATAGGAATCAATTTTCTATCAGTTATCAAGTGATAAACTAAACCCTCCAATGATTAATGAATTTCTCATATATATATATATGAAAATCGGTTAAAAATATAAAAACTCCTAACTCAACAATAATATTAAAATTATGGTCAAGGGTTTGTGGTATATATTCATAGGTGGATCAGAGGTCCACCATTTGATACATATTTGCTGGATTTTGATCTGAAATGATGAAAAGGGCATTAATTTTTCACAACAAATAATCATTTTTTAGCATAATCTCTTTCCTTGTCAATGGACTTAATTCACTGATGAATATTAATCACATTGATCAAATATTATACAAGAATGAGTTCAGTGTCTGAACAACTCTTGAAGTGATAACTCTCCTGAAAATTATGAACAACATCTTTTTCCATTGTAAAAATGAATATTTTTTGCTCTCCACAATTGTTTCACTTTGTAACAACAAAGTATTTGTTTATTTATTTTTTTTTTTTTTAATTTCATAACCCAGGAAATTGATATCAGCACAATCACATTGAAAGGATTGGACTACATGGCCCCTTTATCCTTGAAAATGACCCACGATGGGAATATCAATGCTCTTGTTGGCTATTTTGATGTCATTTTTGATGGAAACAACATGAAAACTGTGAGTCTTTCTTTATTTCTTGGGAAAATTGGTCTGGTTAGTCGTGCAATAGAAACTGTCATGTGATCACTAAAAAAGTTCAAATTCACTGTGCAAACTCAGGGACCAAATTAGCATAAACTTATGTTGCAAATTGAACAGAAAGAAAAGTTTCCTTCTTGGCATAATAAGGAGTAAATGTTGAGATTTTTAGCCCTCCAACTCTGTTGGGTACGGCCTGTAAATATACATAGCCAGCCAGACCCACTTACAAACTGAGTAAACCTTTGTTGACAGTTTTGGTTGACCTATTCTAATCTAACTCTGGTACGATAGGCTGATGGACACTAGAGAACTAATCCTAAAAGGTTGCTATGGGCTGGTAGAATTTTGATAAGATACAATACTCTTTTGCCTTAGGAAAGCCTGGATAACTGCATCAGCTGCTTTTACCGACTGAGCTATGAGAACTCAACAGTTGGCAGAAGATTTATTTCTGATCTGCGCTCTTTATTCACTGCTGTAGATTGATGGCTTGAGTAAAGTTGCAATAAAAGGCAACTAATTCATATAGGGTTGGTTGATACCATCCTCATATCATCATTATATTTGGTATCATACATTCATTATTGTATTATACGTTGGTATTTTCAACTTTATATTAGTACCATTATGGTTTGGTCTGGTTACAATCAACCTTCTTATAGGTACTTAACACAATTGTCTACATGATGAAGCACTTATGATTTGTACAACAAATCTGAAACACTTGCCTTTGAAAAATCAACTGATTACACCATTTATAAACACCCACGTATATAAAATGTAATGTGTATCCGTGTATTTTTTTGTGTGTGTGAGTAACACTTTTCTGTGAACGCACAGATGCTACTATCTAATCCAAGGCAGAAGTGCCAGGAAGTAACACTTTGATCCTAGGCACAGTGCACAGATACCCTAATCCTTTGGCTGAAGTGCTAATCCATAAGTATATGATCTTATTATTTTTAATAGATACTATGCTAATTGTAAAATAATTTATTTGATTTAGAATTGTGATAAAATACCCAAAATGAATAGAACCTATTATTTTTTAAATCAGTTTAACTATGATATAATTATGATACAGTCTTGTTTTTCTTTTCGTTTAGATTCAATTAGATGAGTTGATTTACCTGATCAATAGGCTTTTTTTATCATTATTTTTTCTTCTTCCTCAGGTCATTTTTTCTACTAGTCCACAATGTGAACCAACTCATTGGAAACAAACTATTTTCTTAGTTGAACCACCCATGCCTGTGAAAAAAGGTGAGTAAATCTCTGAAATCCATGGCTTTTCTAACACTTGAATTCATGAACTTCTTTTATGATTGGAATTCTTCTGTGAAAAGGATTTTTTTCAAAATAAAAAAAATTACATAGATGTCAAAGGAGGCAACTCTAATCAGACGGTATTTCCCTTGACATTGACGTTCACATTTTTTATATGAAGATTTCTTTTTGCTTCTCAATATACACTTTAGAAAAAGATCCAAATGTCAGAACTTATCAACCTAATTGTAGTAAGGATATTAAGAGATAGAAAGATTTTTAAGTAGCTACAGTATTCACAATTATCTAAGAGTAATTAATGCATTTAATTTCAGATATTCCTATTACTGTGATGGCCTTATAAGACTATATTCTAGCGGGGAATTTTAGGAAAAAAACATATCCCTGAATTCCTCATTAATCATCTTTTTTTTTTTTTTTTTCTAAAGTTCAAGTTCTGTGGGGCTGGACAATAAAGATTACCAGGGAGCAGACTGACAGTTGTCTGGGCCACTGGGCAAAAAAGATTATTGGGCCCACGACACTTGCTACTTGGGCCTCTTGGAGCTTTTGGACTCCATGGCCCACTCCACCTCTTAAGATTCAGTTTACCTTTTGACCTATTTAGAAAAAGTCGGGGACTTATATATTGTCAAATGTAGTAATTCTAAGCCTAGTGTGTGTTTTATCAAATACTTAGAAATGGAATATAGTTATCTTCATTTTTCAGGGAATTTTTTATTTATTGCATTTTATTTCTAATTTCAGATGATATTTTGACAGGGACATTAAGCTGTATGAAAAACAGGAAGGCTCCGCGGACTTTAATTGTGCAAATCACACTTGGTGAATGGCATGCTTCTTACATAATCGAATAAAAGAATGATGAGCTTTCATGACAACCAAGACTCCTCATCATCAAACGATTTTTGTTTTTGTTTTACGAAATGAAAGAATTGTGAGGACTTTTTTTTATGTGAGAGTAAATTCCTTCTATTCTGCTGCAAGACTTCTTGGTTAGGATACATATAAAACAGTATTATGTTTTAACCTTTAGTACTCTGCATTCTTTTTCAAGGGCGCCAAGATTTTGTGCACTTGGTAACTTTGAAAGCCTGTAACTTATGAATCTGTTCATGTATGATTGAAATTGACATGACAGTACAACTGTGAAATTCAAACATACCTTCAGTGATTGCAGTGACTGGATAAACTTTTTGCTCGGCAAACAAAGTTGTCTTTAGAGTGCTAAAGGTTAAGCTACTGACGTGGCCCGAATTATGAAATTGTTTGATTATAAACTTGTTCAGGGCTGAGTGTCTGTTCGCACATGCGCAATAATGTTCCTTCTGATTGGTAACCAAGTTAATTCAAGGCCTCATGGTTCTTGTGATATTCAAAATGGCTGGATAGTCTCCAGACAGACGGCATATTTTAAAGTTAATGTGAACTTTAACCAAGCTGGTAAGGCAAGTAGTCTAATTAACCTATCAACTGCAGAAGGTGGCAAGTGTAATAGTTATCTATTGCAAGATAAAAGCCCTGACTCGCAAAACTGAGTTGCTATCAATCACAATAAAATGGAAATTCTACTGAGTTAGCCACAGAATTGCAATGACAGAAATTTCAGTTTTTGTAGTTGATATGTTAAGGAAATTTCTCAATATTTGGCTTTCTAATGCTGAGGAACTTATTTTTAATATTTGCTTTGCAAACAAATAAAATGGATTATTTTATATCAATGGATTCTCTTTCTTTTACTTGGAATGCTTTTTGATTTTCTCAATCGCTTGAAGGCTGTCTTTGGCAGTTGTTAAGCTCAATGTCTAGTCACTTCCTATTTGTAAAATTTTTGAAACATTTAGCCTCACCTCGGCTCTGAAACAGATACAATGCTCATACATCCTCTGAAAAACAGGAAAAATAATATTAGTTAACTTCTAGAGGAGAAAAGAGCTTTTCTGAAAAGAAAATGGAAAAAAATCTTTGGTCCGTAGAGGGTTGAAATGCCATTCTAAAATCATCAATGTGGTAATTTAACCCTCATAGTATCTTGTTTGGATTGTCTTATAAGAGAAATTAAGGCAAAACCGTGAAGTGCAAACATTTTTGTTTGATAGAACAGGATAACATGTCAATATATGATTTTGAAGCAATCTATGACTTATTGGTTCAGAATGTGTATACCTTTCAGATAAGTACAAACCCACCATTAATAGACATCCATACCTTTCATTCGAGACCAGTAATATTTCCACCCCCTTGACCACTGTACTAATACTTTCAGTAAGTGTATAAGCTACTAGTTTAACGGCTAAAACTATTAGATCTATTCTCATCCGGACCTCCTCAAACTCTTTTTATTCGTTTTGATAAGGCAAATCTTTCCACAACCCCATTTGATATGGCAATTTGTTTTACAACCCTTTGCTTATTGTTATAGTCATACTCTAACAGTAAGTAAACATAAAAACAGAACTGTCAAAAATCACAACCTATTTATTTAAGTTTAGAAAGAGTTTTTTATGCTGATTATGAAAACAAGAACCATAAATTTAACCATGCATCTACCATCCTCATGTCTTTCTCTGTCTATGTGGTTCCCTCAATTATTAGCAATCTACAATCACTGATGAGAATTCTAGCTTCTATAATAACTAGTGACTTCTTCTTATATGTATAAAAAAAAAAATACACTGAGGAAGCTGGCGAAAGAGAGAGTTGAGTCTTTAAATCATTTAGTCCTACCTCTTCATCCATCAACTATTCCCAGCATCCAAGGAGGAGGAGAATGGTACAATCGATTCACCCAAAGGTCTGAACTACATTTCAAATCAATCTAGCTTGGAAAATTCTAAAAAAGTGCATATCTTTCCTCACATCATGAGGAGAGAAAAAGCGCAGAAGAAGCCAGCTTCAAAAAGGGAAGGAATTGAAGAAGAGAAACCATGCACAATGGAGTTTCCCAGTAAAGAATGATACCTGATTTCAAAGGGATTCTAAACAAAGTAGTAGTAGTAATAGCATTTCTAGATTTGGTAGTAGTATTGGAGGAGGAGGAAGATAGTTTGCCCAAAGGTCTGGACCAGGTTTCATATCAATCCAACGTGAAATGACTGGGAAAATTGATATTTAACATATTAGGGACCGATAAGAAGACCAACCAGAAGTTCTTTCGTAGAGACGCATGGACACGTCTGAAAAAAAAATTTTTTTTTTCAATTTGTGAATAGCATTGAGCCATTCTACAATAAGCAGGAGTACATTTTTGTGTAGAGATGAAAAAAAAAACAAAAAAACTTAGGCTGCATTATAATTTTTTAGAAAAATATTTTTTTTGAATTCTGTGACACTAAAAAGATATAAGTGATCCCTCTGGGGATCAGGAGCTCTTATTTTAGAAGCCCTGCTTTCATCTACATCAAAGACTCTGTCTTCAAAAATTGCCATGGAAAACTGGAAACCCATGAGCTGAGAATTAGCACAAATGAAAGACTTTGCTTTGAAATTTGAAAAGAAAATGAATTGCAATTCCGGTGGAACTTCAAAGGATTTCTTCTTTAAAATTTTGTTGAAAGCCATAAACGTAAGCCGTAGAACTTTGATGCTGCTAAGTTTTTGGAAAGAAATGGAAATCAAAGATTTAACTTTTTCAAAGAAAAAATTCAGGGGTTTGCTTCAAAACTTTTAGTGACACTCAATAATACATTTTTTCTTAATAGGTTAAACAATTATTACCTTTTTCCGTGTTCATTTTTTTTTCATCATCTACCTACCACTTCTTCAATATTGCAGCAATATAGTAAAATTTTATCTACCTTGTAACAGTGTTCTGTATATGTGCCCCAAGTCTCAGGTGGCTAAAATCAAGTAGAATGGCTGGAAAAAAAACAAAAACACCAGCATGCTTGGCTTGGAATATTAATTGTTTTCAAGTTCTTCGAGGGATGAGAATAGGAAATTAGACAGGACGATGGATAGAATATGCCAATAAATCTGGAAATGCTTGTGCAGACTTTTAACTAGTCTCCATGCAAGTTGGAAACAGGAAGGCTAATATATTTAGCTTGGAGATGAGATGAAGTGATTTTAGCCAACAGTCGCCGAGCATGATGCATGGAAGAAAATAGACCCAGAAAGACTGTAAGAGTAGGGCTCAAATATTTTTTGACTGATGAATCAAGTGAAAGTCTGTGTGCATTTTTGCAATGCACTGTCTCTAATTTTCATGAACAAGTAGGGGTCCTAGAATACTAGGAGTGAAATGAAGTGTTTATTTTACTACACAGCGTGTTTCTGTTTTGTGTATCCAGCCACTTGCAACACAAAGTATATAGATGGGTTTTTCATTTGATGTATGCAGTTTTATTCATAGCACTTCTTTGTCATTGCCCATTGGAATCCTCAAGAGCTGGTCTTGAAGAAAATAATCTGATATCACAGCAAATCACAGTATCGTAATATGTGGGTATATTTTCAACAGATGTGTTTTCATTCAACAAGCTTATTGTTTGTCTCCCTCCTCTCCCCTGTTTTCATAGCCATCACCTGAATTACAAAAAATCTCTTGAGCAAGCAGATGCAGCAATGTTAGAGCATTTGGCCCTGGTTCAGTTTGTATCCTTTTCAAAATATTGCACTCCTAATCCTGAATTACATCACTTATATTTTTTTGCCTAACAAATTATATTGAGCTCACATGATCCTAATGGACCTGTATGCCCTCCTGGTGGGACAGGAGTTGAAACATGTCATCCAAGTTCTTGTGTTAGACCCTTAGCTTAAAAAAGTGGATTATGGCAAGATTTAAAAAAAAAAAACTCCATATAAATGTTTGAAATCACCAGGAAAACAGGGGACCCCATAGCTAGGCCTTCTTTTTTGGAAATTTCTGATAGCATTTAGTAATTTTTGGGGAATGTAATGTATATCCACTAAAAAGCTATTCTATTACAGTATACAGAGTTTACATTCTTCTAAGATAATTTTCACTCATATAGATTTGCCAAGAAAGTAATGTGTACTTTGAGATGCATAGCCTACTAGTTAAGTGTATCTAGTAAGCTGGTGCAATCTCTAGGTCAGGTAGTGCAAAAAAGTCATATATTTTGGTTCAATGAAAGAGACAGATAAATGACAATTGATACAAGATAGAAATTCCGAGAAAATGAACTATGACAGGCAACTGAAGAAACCCGGAGGGTACAACGGCCTCTAGTCCGAGTAAATCAGTGTATAATCTTACTATTCACTAAATATCTGTGTTGGCAAATCTCAGAAACGGCTCTACACATTCTAATCAAGTTTTCTCTGTGTACTAATGGGACCCCGGAACATGTTTCGCGTGGGTTAGTTTTTGATAATTTATTCACTTTTCAAGATTTTAATGGATG
The DNA here is from genome assembly GCA_963457665.1 of Thysanoteuthis rhombus. Classification (NCBI taxonomy): domain Eukaryota; kingdom Metazoa; phylum Mollusca; class Cephalopoda; order Oegopsida; family Thysanoteuthidae; genus Thysanoteuthis; species Thysanoteuthis major. The sequence continues at coordinate 14,161,861 of OY735236.1, read as the reverse complement.
GTTCGATATACAATTCTAGTATTATAGTAAATTAGTCCCTTATTTCATGTCCGGTAGCATTGACTCTTATAAAAAAAATACTTGAACTTGAATAAATGCGTCTGCGTAAGTATAGCTCAAGGACGACTAGAACTATGGCCACCAAACATTTGATGTTATTTGTGGGATCCCGGGGCATGTTTTCCTTCGAATATTAGTCTTTGGATATAGAACAATATGTGGGTCTTCATTTGCGCTCACCCCGATAATAATGATCTGATTTTCTATATCTATAATATTAAAAGTCTGATTCTGTTTATCTGTATTTGACCTACAAGTTACCAAAATGGTGCATTGTGACCAGAGGTATAGACTTGAGGTACCCCTAAAACGGTTTTGGTTTCTTGCTAATCTCAAATTTTCCATTTATATCTTCCGTAGAAACTATGTGAAAAAACTGCTCGTGGGGGGGGGGTATTTTAGCCAGTAATGATAATTCCTCATCTCAAAAATGCAGACACAAAAAACGCAATGATAGTTTCTGGTCATTAAATCCTTGTCTCCATTTTGTCCTAATAGTAGTGGGCCACTTAGCTGAAAATTTCGATCCAATTGAGCAGTTTGTAATAAAAGCATAACATTTCGTTCACTTATAGCCAAAAGCATTAAAAAAAACTGGATATTGGGCCATCAGGAATTTTCAATATGTTGTCCATGGCAAACATTTTAGTATGGATGCCAGTGATAATTGTTTTCATTTCACTTTTCCTTACAGCAATAGATATGATATAATATTGAGGTCATTGAATTTATTTACCGTGCATAGTTTTTTGGGGGGTGGGGGGTTAGGATTATATGTGCAATATCAAAAATATCAAAAATTCAAGATGTCTCTTTTGACTGGTATGAAAATTGTAATTGTAAATAAAGTTGCGTGAACCAGTCAGATATGGATGATCTTAGGGTCGAATGATGATGCTGACTTCAATGCTTGTCAACATCACAACTACCTTCACTGTGTAGATGGGATGATGATGATGATGATGATGATGGTGATGTTGGTTGTGATGACTATGATAGTGTTGATGATAGTGGTGGTAGGTATGATGATGATCATCATCATCATCATCATAATCGGCATCAGAAAAAAATAATAATTGCCTTTAATTTGCATTGGAGATAAAATATTTATGGAAAGGTTCCTTTTAAACAAATATACTTCACTGAGAAACAAGACGTCAGATTTCATTGAATAAGGCTGGTAATTAGATTTTACTAAATGACTTTCCTACGCACAAAAGTTTTGCCGATCCGTACGTAAATAATTTGTTGGTTTAAAAACTTGTAAAATCATTGAAAAAAATTCTGGGGATAAGTAGCTCGGATATTATGGATCCAATTCAAGTTTTTAAAACAATTATCAGTGAGATAAAATAGTTAATAACTTTGCATTTTAGTTTCATAATAAATTTCCGTAAAACCAAATCGTAATTTTATTATTGATTTTGACTAGTTTTTACGGTAACGAGTAAATAGCGAGATGAGAAATAAATAGAATTAGCCCCGATTCAAATTTGTGACAAGAAGTACCTAAAAATTAAGATGCAGGTAAAATTCCTTCTTTTCCAGTTCGATCAGTGGGTACCGTTTCCATATTTGATCCTATTATCCAAATGGCAATTCCCCAAAACTATGTATGGTAATTAAATTCAACTAATTATGTCGTCAATATCATATTATTTCTACTGCTGATAGAAAAATTGATCCGAAAACAGTTATGGCTGCCATAGACGACATATTGGAAAATATTGAAAATATCCAAATTTCTTTTCGAATGCCTGTGGCTATAACTGCACCAAATTTTATGCTTTTATCACAAAATGAAAGATTATTTGGCTAAATGGTCCCTTTATAAGAGGTTCCGAGCACTTGACTAAAATTTGAGCCCTTGCCCTCGCATCGCTTCTGGCTCATATTTCTCCAATCAGATTACAGCTCTGCAGTAGTGACAGGAGAATCAACCCATCATAAGTCTCAATTTTACCCATCTGTTTTACATTTTGCATTAACCTCTCCCAAATTTATTGGTTGAGATCTATGTATTCACCCACATCTGTCTGTCTGTTCACCCAATACCTCAAAAAATTCTCAATGATTTTCAATATTTTGTGGAAAAGTGGCCCATTGCTATGGAAGAATTTATTACATTTTGGCGCGGATCCAGAAATCTTTTTTCAATTGAGGGACATTTTTTTCATATATTAAAAACAATAGTCCGAAAACGGAAAATCGAATCTAACACAGTTACATCTCCTGATTGGTAGCAATGTCTACATAGTTCTAAAAGTCTGATTCTGTCCATCAGTGACTCATAAGTTGCTGAAAAGGTGCATTGTAGTATTGAATTGAGACATTCCTTAAATGTGTGAACTTGAAGAATGCAAAAATCTTGGCCATTTACAATAATAATAACAGTAATAATAATGTGGGGTTTTCGTTTGCACTCATTCCTTCGCTTATTTATTTGCAATGCGTAAAAATCCAGGTTCACTCTAGTCACACAAGATTTTCTCCCAAACGGTGATCCAACGGGTTTCAGGATTGTCTTATATGAACGTATTTTAATTCAGTTTTTAGTTACTGTATGGTGTTGGCAGCTTTCTAGTTTTCATTCAGGTTTTTATCAATTTAACAAAGTTGGAAGAGGCCTAAGTATCAACTGGTGTCTGTCTGTCGGTCCGCCTGTTTGTCCATGCGATATTTCCAAAAATTCTCAATGAATTTCGATGAACTTAGTTGAAGGTTTGGCAATGAGCTACAGAAGAAGTGATTACATTTTAAGGCGTATCCATGATTTTTTTTTCAAGTTATTGTTCTAACATGCTCTATATCGTAGCTATAAGTCCACACAACATAAAGTATCCGAAAGTTCCGTGTGGATTTCGATTAAATTTTCTGTAAGGATAGGTAATATTTAATGTATTAGAAGTGATTGAATTCGAGGGCGGATCCAGGATCCTCCCTTGCATCGCAACTATTTCTGAGTTGATTTTCATCCAATTTTTAGTGACAATGGTGTTGGCTAGGGTATGCACTTACTAGAATGCTTTCTAGTTTTTATTTATTGATTGCCAACATAAAAAAAAATCTTTTGTATTTATTTAAATGCTCTTTGGTCCCACTTACAATAGCAAAGATGCCCGGAATCAATGGTCGTCTGTATTCTTCAATTGGCTGCCAATTCATGTGCAAGACATTTCACCAAATTGCCTAAGAATAACAATAAAAATGGCTGTTCATGCTTCAGTTGAGTTAATGTCATTATTGCTTCTTGTGTCTCTCATCGTGTTTTTTTATGACTTTTTCTTTCTCTCTATCTTTAACTTTACTTTCATTTCTTTCTTTCATTCTTTTGTTTTTTGTCTTTCCTCCTTTTTGTCCATTATCCTTTATTGACTATAAAGTTCCAACTTTCAAACGCCCTCGTCCTCGGTGAGAAGGCTTGATCCCCTGAGCAGCGGACGCCTATGCCGAAGACATTCGCAAAATCAGAAACGTAATCGACTTTCTGCAGCAAGTTCACTTTTACTATAACAAGGAGAATTACTAAAACTGTCTTCATAACATGCCTATTTCGAAAGCTTAATTTCCTAATACCATACAGGGTTAGTTAATAATACCTTTCTCTACATAAACCCTTTGCATACAAGAATGATACTTCGAATAATTTGCTGAACCGTTTGATTACGTCCACTGGGCCACAAATAACTGCGAACTTCTACAGTAGAATGGAATGGCTAAAACGGCCCATTGTACAGTATTCTAGTGTTTATCTTTTATTATTAGATGAAGTATTGTAACAAATCTTTTACTGCTATTTATTTTCATCTTATTTTCAGTTGTTTTTATAACAACTCAACCCGTACCGCCATTCTACGGTAGCAAGCATGGATAAGAAATACAGAGTAAGCTCTCAGTGAGATTCGAACTCACGCCACTATGTTTACTGAGTAATATATATTTTACGTACTTTCATGTAAGCCCTTTCAGTGTATTGTATGTTACTTACCCAGAGGCGTTACCAAGGCCTCATTATCTAAGAGAGGTGGGTCTGGCCCCTCTGACAGAAATCAGGGGCATATATAGGATTTTAAGTTGTTTATTATGGGGAAAATTTGATGAAAATTAATTAAATCAATGTAATAAATAATATAAAGTAATACAAATTATATATATATATATATATATATATATATATATATATATATATATATATATATATATATATATATATATAATGAAATTAATGAGTAGCATTGAGTCATTTTCACAATAAGCACCAGGAGTACATTTTTGTATAAAGATGATTAAAAAAAAGAATTAGTTATATAACTATTTGTTAGAAATTGAAAAAAAATTTTTACAACCCTCAATAATCTCTATATAACCACACACACACACACACACCATGGGTCCCGACCCCTGCTTTGAGAAGTCTTATTCTAGCCCATGGCCTCCAGTTGTTTTAATACGGCACTGATCATTAACAACAACCTTACATTCAGAAAAGTCTATATTTCTTAATACTCACATAATTAGAATCAGATGCTGCTACACTAACGAACACACAATATACATATAACATTCAATTTCATTATGTCGAGTCAGGCCATTGCCATAAAAGGCTGTAGCCTTGGGACTTCCGCCAGATGGGGGCCCCAAAGAGAATTTGGTTCCATTGTGAATGCTGAATCAATGTATAAGTACTCTGAAGTATCTATTCAAAAAAGGCTCCAATTGATATATATATATATATATATATATATATATATATATATATATATAAAGACATGCTACGGTAAAAACAAACACTATACTGTATACATATACTGTCTACATTTATATCGTGCAGCAGTCTCCAAGATGAAATATCTAAAGAATGTACACAGACCGACAATGACACAAGAATAACTAAACAGACTTGCTCTCATGGCGATTGAAAACGATACAATTTGCTGATGTTTGGAGATATTACGCAAAGCAAATGGTTGAATTTTAATTGTTATTAGTCTTGTGAAAATAAATTTGATTTAAAAAAAACTTTTTTCCATTAATAATTTTACTGGAGGCCTCACAATACCTTAGAGCTTTCACACACTCATTATTTATGAGATTAGGAAACACCAGATTCCGGCTGATTAAGGATTAGTAGTAGTGTAAGTAGTAGTTTACGATAAAGCATACAAGAACTTAATCTGGGACTGACTTCAGTATCTTCTATATCATGATGATCCGATTTTTTATACTGAGTTTGTTGCCGTAACTCAGCCGTAACTCCGCAAAAATGGTACATAAGAGTTTTGTGAGTTCGATGTCGCTAAAATGCTTCAACTTGATGGATAAAGAAATTTCCAGTCCAACTGGCAACTTGATAATATCATTTTGGGGTCGTATTCACCCCGATAAAAATGATCTGATTTCTACATATAAATCATAATAACCTGATTTCTATTTCTGGGTTGGTTAACGTAACATTAAAGTACAGCGAGATTTTTTTTTTTTTTTTGGTGCATACCGTTAAAAACTAACTAGAAGAATAGAGCTATATCCAGTTCCATTTGCAACTTAATAAGAACAGTGTGAGGTCTGCGTTAACGCTCAACCGGTTAATAATGATCAGATTTTTTTTTTACGTTTGTGTATTTATTACGAAAGCTGAAAAGAAAATCATACCAACATTGAAAGAGGAAAACAAAAAACTAACAAACACTTACTGCTGCATAAAATAATGATACCCGTGAAAAAGTGGTACTTTCATTTTGTAAGAAAAATGTTTTTGAACACATTTTATATACATAAAGGTATCATTATTTTATGCAAAAATCATTAATCATGATATTTTCCATCAGCGTACTTTTGTGAGGAATAGGTAGGCGCCCATACCTCGTGTACGGGCCACAAAGTCACCATAATTCATGGCTAGTTCAGGAATAGGATAATACTTATACTATGACTCTATTTTTACCATATGACTGGTCATATTTCTGTATTAAACTGTGGAATACGTGTCAATCTGGGATACAGATGATCAAGCAAATAAAAGAAGAATTTTGCAAAAGAATAATTTGTTCATATTGAAACATTCTTGCAAGTAACGATGAACAAGGACTGCAATGTTAAATACTGATATTCTAGAGAATGGGTCAATTTTGCCACATTTTTTCCAAGCTTTTCTTATTTGTTTCTTAACTTTTTATCACTGAATTTATTAAACGATTTTCTTTTTATTATGGATGTTTCATCATCATCATCATCATCATCATCATCATCATCATCATCATCATCATCATTATTTTAACGTCCGTCGTTGGATATAGACTTTCCCCAGGATTCGCCACAATTCCCTATCATGGGCATCGCGGAGCCAGTATTTCCTGAATTTGTCTAGTTCATCTCTCCATCTTGTGTTCTGTCGGCCTCAGTTTCTCATGTGATCTCTGGGGATCCATGTTGTGAGTCCATCGGTTGTCTGTCATTCTTACAACATGGCCTGCCCATTGCCATTTTAGCTTTTTTTTAAATAGTTTCTATGATGTTTGCTCCTTTCTAATCAAGCCATAACTTTCACATATAGTGTAACAATATGCTGTAAGGAAAATCAACTGTCTAGTTCATTTCTTTTGGTAATGACAATGGAGTAAGTATCACTATTGTAACTGTTCATTATATTTTGCTCCCCAATGTATATCCTGGTTACCAAATAACCAACCTCAAGTCAAATCCTTTTCCTGATCACTCTTGGATTTCATTCATCTTGTTTTAGAATCTGGAAAGGGGGATATAATTCAACACTTCTCACACATATTATTAAGTTAGATTATGAAACATTAGACATCTGCTGATTGGGGATTAGTAATAGTACAAGTAGTAGATTAAATTAATATAGTTTGTTTAAGGACTAAGTTTAAAGACCAAGCACCAGTCCGCTACTCAGGTAAAATTCCAAAATGAACCAATATCTTCTAAAGTGAACCAGAACCCCTCTAAGAAAGTATCTAAAAAATATTTCTTTTCTCTTACGTCGATGTTTTTTTAGCAATATGTTTAAAAGTCTGCCGATGTTCCATCGCAATTGCTTTTTTTCTTTTCGAATTTCAAAGTCATTCATATTTGTGCATGGGATTTCAAGTATTCATTGCAATTTTTGAAGGTCTCTCTTTTTTTATACAAATTCTCAGCACTATGGAGTTTCATCGATTTTTTCTGCAATAATTTTGGTAATGTCATGGTTAGAATAGCTATCAAAGTTATTGATTTCGTGGTTTTTGATTTTTTCTTTCAATTTGAGATTTCGATTTCAACGCGTTTTTAAAATCGTTGGACGAAAACAAAGCTTTGTAAAAGTCTACAAAATAATAACTTGAAGGTAAGTGTATAATGAACTGAATATTTTTTTAATGAAATACAATGTATATTATCAATTTTGTAAATTTTCAATATTGCTTCAATTTCTACATCACTTTCTACATCCAAATCATTCTTATAATATGTAATTTCTTTTATAGACTATGCCTCATCGAAACAAGGAAGAGGGCTAATCCTAGACAAGTAATGATGAAAAAAGACAGGGAAAAAGTAAGAAGGAGGAAGGGAAGAAGAAAGAGCTGAACGTCTCCAGAATGAAGGGGTAACGTCAACGAAGAAGAGAGGTGAGGAAGGTCCGGAACGTCTTTGGAATAACAAAGAAACAGCAAAAAGGAGGAGCGGAGAAAAGAAGATGAAGAAAGGACTGAACATCTCCAGGATAAGAGAGAAATATGAACTCTTTAAATAGGAAGTGACCTTAAAATAAGGACGACCTTTGAGCAAATTAACAATTTTTAACTGCTCTCATATAAGGAAATTGTCAAACAATAGCGTCTCATTGCCAACTGAGTAACCCAACGAGGAAGTATTTGTTTACGCGTAAAGTGCAGTAAGGTTCCATCTGATTGGTAACCAAAGATGCACCATCGTTTCTGGAGATGTTCGAGATGGTGGGATACTTACTGACATGAAGTGCTGAATATCGATGAGCTAAAACGTGATGAACATCTGCTTAATAGGTTATTGATCCTCTATGAGCTCTCATCTGATCAGATATGGACTCTACAAAATCTGTGAAGGTTTCCTTTAGGATCTGGTGCCCGGATGTTAACAGCAGATAATCTAACTGCAGTAATTTACACGGTGGAGGTTCTGCAGAGCGAAGTTGTTGGTCTAACTCATCCCACCATTCAATTGAGATCTTGGATGTTTGTAGGTCAGGGAAACACAGTGGAGTTTTCTTCATGTTTCTGAAATGAATCACTTATAACTCATTCAGTGTAGCTGAGTGCATTGTCCTCCTGATATATGCTACTGTCAACATAAAAGACTTGTCAAAAGACGGGTGTACCTGTTCGTCTCTGATGTTGAGGTAAGTGGTACGTGACAAATACATTTTCCATGAATAATAGGACCCAGCTTTACGCTGCAGAAATCGCTCAAGCCATCACACTGCCTCCACCGATATGTTTTTCGCAGTGCATCTTGATGTAATCGCTTCCCAAAGATAACAACAGATACATACGCTGGCGTCCATTTTATTCAGGAGAAACCGAGATTCATTATACCAAGCGACCTTCTTCCATTGATACAAGGTCTAGTTCTAACACTCGTGTGCCTATTGAAGACTCTTTCGGCGATGGACATTGGTCAGCATAGGTACTGGCTTGCAGCCACGCAGCACAACAAGGATCTAGATACTGTGTGTTGTAACGCTGTCTTTCTTTCAACTTGATTAAAGCTATCAACAATTTGTGCCACATTTTCCCTTCTGTTCGCTCCTACTTGGCTGGAAAGCCTCCACTCACTTCTAGTATCGATGAGTCTTGGACGTCGAATGATTCGTGGGCAGTTGATGATATTTCCATCTTTGTACCACAACCGATAGTTACTCATCCCAACTGAATATGAGCACAACACGAGGCGTACTGCTCGGAACTGCTCTGGTCTAGTCTTCTAGCCATAACAATTCAGCCTCTATCAAAGTCAATCAACCCTTCTTGTCCATAACTAAAGCATTCAACACATCAGAATGAAACATTGGAGCCCGACTGCTTATGAACCCTTGACCTGGTCATGCACAGTTCTTATGTAATAATTTAGAGACAATTGTCTTGCAATTTGTTCCAAATGAATTGTCTTTATATGTATATATATATATATATATATATATATATATATATATATATATATATATATACAATTATTAAGAAATGGAAATGGATAAATAATCCGACAGAATATTTACGAATGCATTATATCATTTGAAATTCTATAAGAAATGAGCTCCCGTTGTCACACAATTCATTCAGCTAAGACAGTGTAAGTAGAATAAGCAGTAAAAAAAACAACAAAAAAAAAAAAAACAGCTCCATTTTTTCTTTTTTCACTCCTTAATTGTTTATTCTATTTACGCTTTCGAGGCTGAGTGACTCTTTCTCCGTGCAACAACGGGAGATCATTTCAAATAGAGTTTTGAATAATATAAGGCATTCATTAATATTCTGTCAGATTATATCCATTTCTCAATGAAATAAATAAAGTGTAGACATGGACTGTGAATGAACAAAATAAGAGGTGTGGGGATAAAGCGGCTATCTGGGCCCTCACCTCTTCGCACGGGGCTGTTTATCTCAATAGTTCGGAGCGACGCTTCATTGAAGCGGTTCCTTATCGGCTGCAGGTTCGATTCATGCAGCAGCTCCATTTTTCTTTCTTTTATTGTTTATTCTACATACGCTGTCTAAGCCGAATGACTCATTCTCCGTGTAACAACGGAAGACCATTCAAATATCTAAATGATATAACGTAGTCATATATATATATATATATATATATATATATATATATATATATATATATATATATATATATATATACTTCAGTTTCCGTATAGTTAAAGAAATATGTGCATTCAAGATGTGTATACGGAGCTTAACTTAGAGTTAATCGAGGTCTCGAGGGATTTGAAGATCGAGTAGTGCCAATCTTTTGAGGAGGACTTGTTTGCTTTGAAAATCAGTATTCGAAATCCGGGTGCCAGTGGGAAATACACAATGGTGGAAATGGGGTTGGGACGAGAGTACGCGGGGGGTACGATATATATGTATATATATATATATATATATATATATATATATATATATATATATATATATCACACACACATACACACACACACACACACACACACACAATATATATATATATATATATATATATATATATATATATATATATATATCTTTTCAATTTCCTGGTTATTTCGTACGTTCAATGTTTTCTAACGGACACATTACCGTATCCATAATTCTCAAACTTTGATCTTACCGTATACCTAGTTCCAAAATCCCAGCCTTACCGTATACTTAGTTCCCTCAAAAAACATTTCCATTACTAGAAATATACACAACTATTCCCGTCACCAAGAAGGCACAAAATGTGTGTCTTGGAATGGAATACCGTGATAATGTTATCAAACATCTATTGTTATCAAAATCAGTCGTCTCAAAAGCATGCTTCAAATGTTCTTTTTCTAGCACCTTTACGTTGGCTTCTTTTGACCAGGTTTGATGTTGCTTAACTTTGATGATCGCACGAGAACCGGGTTGTTATCCAACGAGGAATCGAAAATTGTATAACAATGTTCCTATTCATTTTCCATTATGTAAGGTCATTTATAACAATGAGTTTGAAATCATTACAAATCATTAAATAATGAATGTAAATATTGGTTCCAATTTCAATAATATCCTTTGCTTAGATGTTCTTTTCATTTCTAAAATAAACCTCCCTTTTCAAAATCGCAGACACATAGCAGTGAGCACCACTCTACGGCTTTCTCTTGCATCGACCCATTGAAAAAAAAAAGAACAAAAAAAAAAGACAAACAAAAAACGAACAGCCGCGACTCGTCTATATATTAATGATATATTAGTGAGAATACAATGGACTCCCGTTATTACAGAACCCCCAGGGAGTGCTGTTATTACGGATTCACCGGGTCGATTTAAAAATGCAGCATGCAAAATAAAAAATACAGCATGCAATTTATAGATTACTGGAAGCAAATTTCTTACTTTTTAATTTGCTCGAGAAAAGGTATAATCTCCGACAGTTGTCTTGCGATAGTATATAAAAATAAAAATGCCGTTAAATCTCGTGTGTCATTTAATAGTGTCACTAGAACGAGTACCGTTACAACGAAAGTTCATTGTATAAAGAAAAAACAACACATTAGTGAAACAAGTATGTAAATGATTTAAAGGGAGAGCACTGCATGAAATTTGCAATAATTAACGCGAGGGGAGGTAACTCTTTCACCTATTCAGTGCCCATGCGTGTTTTAAAAGCTCCTAGCAGTAGAAAGTAGTCACTGCCCGTGCACCTGTATTTTTCAGCCACTTCTTTTTCAATCAATTTTATCCCTCGGATTTTTAGCCACGATTTGCCGATTTATTAAAAACCACTGATCCACCTACGAGAAAAGAAAAAGGATCTTTTCGCTGACTTGAAGGTGAGTTTTAAAATAATAATAGATGCGTTTATTCAAAATTTGGCCTTTTCTTTCTTTCTTTCTTTCTTCCTTTCTTTCTTTCTTTCTCTCTTTTTCTCGCTCTTTTTATCTAATGAAAAATTGAAAATGATGAGATCTTTGCTTCCATCTCGGATTTTTTTTTTATTGTTCCTATGTTCCGAGGCCTTGTATGCGCACTTCAACTCAAAACACATTATTAAGCAAAATTAAATTTCTACAATTAGAAGATTTTCATACCAACTTCATGTTTTATGCCGACATATGCAATAATTTAGTATGCATTCTTTTAAATGTCAGCATCATCCTTCTCCGGCTTATTGTTGAATGTTGAGTAGTATGACAATCTGTTTTTATTTTGCTCTTTCTTCGTTTCGACCAATTTCATTCTTGCTATTACCCTCTAAATAAGTGATCATCTAAAATATGTGATCTTCCATAGATTTATATAAAAGTTGGAACGATAAAAGATGGATTTGGGATTCAAGCAGTCAATGAATGAATTGATTTTTAAAAACTGTTTTGTCTATTTTCCCTCTTATATTCAAGAAATAATTTGTAGGAATGAAACAGAATTTCATATTTTGAAATTGTTGTATAGTATATTTAGAAAGAGCTAGCTTAACTCCGTATTATTTTAATCTGTGTATAAAACAGTTTTTCTTACCCGTTTTATGGATCAAATTTTAGTTATTCTCAGTGATCATCAAAATACCTTTCCTATGCTGAATTTAAAATTATAAATGTTTTACATTCAAAAACTAGCCATGAAATCTTATAAACTAAGAACAGTTCTTCTCTTATTCAACTTCAGTTATTCTACTCAATGTTTAGATTTGCAAATATTTTAGTTATCCAGGACTAGTGACTAAAAAACAAAACATACGGCACTATATAGGATGATGGGTCCTGATTGTCGAGTTTCACACCTTCGCTCACTCGATTTAAAAAAACGGCGAACGAGGAAAAACAATGTAACGATTGAATTTATTCAAAGCAATAGCAATATGATTTATGTATTTGTTATAGTTTTTCTATCATGAATTCTCTTATTTCTTCTTGTGCGCCGTTTTTAACATCGAGTGAGTGAGGATGTGGAACTTTTTAATTTACAATCTGGACTATTTGTCCTACATCGTGTCAAAATACAATTAACAAACACTCTCTTAGGTTTTCGCACCCCCTACACATACATATTTAGAGAGAAAGAGATAGATATAGATAGATAGATATAGACCGGCAGAATAATTCAGGTAGCTGGAGATTTGACGGAGGCCCACCAAGACTTATTGAAATTTGTCAGAATTGCAATAGGTAAACTACTATTTATAAAGTGAATGGACCCAGGGGTCAAATAGGCCCGTCCCCCCTCAGCTACACTTCTGCAACCATTTGGTTTGGATTTTGACGATGTTACAGTACTACATCAAAACCCAAACAATAATCAAACTTCACTATTCAAGGTATTCCTGTATTTCTTTCTAGTTCATCTAGATCAGCATTCCTTCACCTTTTTACGGTCCCGGACCCCCGTCCGGTACCATTCAATATATCCCCATAATACCCCCTTCACCTGACCATCGAATTGAGAATCATCATATTTATGTTCATCGTTTAAAAAAAAAACCCACAACAAAACTAATTATTACAACCAACCAAACAATATCCAATGAACTTATTTCCTACTCCACCAAGAAATACTCTGATTCAGTGTTAACAGTGTGTATGCATATTCCATTATGATAATAGTTTTTCAATGTCTTTTCGCATCGCGTCCCATACCCCAAGACTTTGCTTCCCGTACCAGGGTGTCTGCATATCCCAGGTTCGGAAGCGATAAAATAATGTTCATTCATTAGTGTAACTCATTGCTGTATGACCCTTGGATGTTTCTTTGATATATATTAAACTTTCAACGTTTCTTTGTCTTCAGTGTTGGTTCTCAAGAGGCGATTAAATAACAGTCTTGTTTGCATTAATTTAATGTTTTAACAAAAAGATTTGAAGAGTTTGGGAAGATTTCTTTGAAAATAAGATATTCTCAAATTACTTCTTTTTTGGCGAGGGGTGGTTTGGTTTCTAACAAAGGAAAAATTATTCCTAAAATGACTAACAATGAACTCTCGTTGTAACGGTACCAGTCAATGACACACGCTTTCTAACGGTACGTGCGTGTGTATATTCTCGTAAAACTTCAGTCGGGGATTACACCTTTTCCCAAGCAAATCATTATTTACTTGCTTCATCTTTTTAAAATTTGCATGCCGTATTTTTCGATCAACCTGTTTAAAGGGCAAGTTCGTTACAACGGCATCCCATTCCGATTGCCGTAATAATGGGAATCTACTGTAATTTGTTATCATGAGAATTTCAAAAGAATTTGTTTCTTTTTCAAATTCTGGTCTGTCTGCTTCCGGCAAATTTTACACTTCTTTAAGTTGTACTTTTGAAAGACAGAAATAAAAACAACAAGTGCATAAATTATGCCTTTGTAAAGTTGCAGAAAAAATATTCTCTCGCCAGTTTTTTCATGCATAATTGCATCTCCAACTCGCATGATTAGAATGAGAGAAATGATTTACTGTAGATTCTCGTTATTACGGTACCTTGAGCGTGCTGTTATAATGGGTCGAATTAGGAAATACGGCAAGCAAATGATTTATTTTTTAATTTTCTCAGAGGAAGGTATAATTTCCAACTAAAGTCTTGCAAGAATATGAAAACAGACCTGCCGTTAGAACGCGTATGCCATTAAATAGTACCGTTAAAGACAGTGTCGTTACTACGTGAGTTTACCGTAAAATGAAACCAAGACATTTTTAACACAACATAAAAAATAATGCTGCTATGTTAACGTTTTATAGTTAAATACTTCCTACTTTTTCTCCGATGTATTCCCTTAAACAAGATCAGTAGTTGCCAGTTGGATAATGGAATTTCCTACCTGACCCGGTCACCTGATATCAGACTGGAATTATTTCACATTGAGAAAATGCCGGCTTCAAAATATTTAGAAGAGAAAAACAAAGGGCTGTCGTATCGCGAAACAAAATGCTTTATCCAAAACTTTTCAATACCGTACAGCGTTTGTTTTGTAGCGAGTCATTGTAGAAGCAGCACGAACACCCTCTGCTCTCTCCTACCCCTCCCCACTTTTCTGTACATCTCACAGCCCCAACACACCATCATCACCATTTTGGGGTCTTAAAATACCCGAAAATTAGTTTCATTAGTCGTAATTGCTTCTTCGTTTTACGCCATTTCGATTTACGGAAGGTTTTCAATGAAACGCTCTACTTTCCGGATAACTGGGGAAACCTGTACTCCATGAAATAATTCCATTTAAGTTGGTTATTCTGTATAACCCAGAATATAAATGTCAGCTTTTGTGTGGAACCACTTATGGTGTATACGATCACCTGACCTGTAAGATTTCCCTCTGAACACATTATTTATTACAAGATTCGAAAGGTTACGTTTTCAATTTCTTAACTTGACTGACTAGTGTGAAAAGAGGTGGTTTTATTGTATTTTTCCATGACCGGGCAGAACTGGTAATAGGCCCAGGCCATATGGGAAATGTGGGTCCCTATTTCAAACTGCTCGTGAAGTATTTTTGTAATCGGTACTAAATACATATGATTTATGTATGGATGTATAGATATGTAGTATTTTTGTAATCGGTGCTAAATGTATATGATTTATGTATGGATGTATACATGAGTACATGTTGAATACATCGTGTACTTTCAAGTAATCGAACATAAAAGAATTATACCTCAGCTACTTTCAAAATCTTAGGCCCATACCAACTGTCCGCATCTGTCTGGGCCTGAACTAGAATATTACTTATGTTTTCTCTCTCTCCTTTCAATCATCATCATCATCATCATCATCATCATCAGTATTTCAACGTCCTTCGTTGGACATAGACCTTCCCCAGGATTCGCCACAATTCCTTATCATGCGCATCGCGGAGCCAGTATCTCCTGAATCTGTCAAGTTCATCTCTCCATCTTGTGTTCTGTTGGCCTCGGTTTCTTAGGTAATCTCTGGGGATCCATGTTGTGAGACGTGATGTCCATCGGTTGTCTGTCATTCTTGCAACATGGCCTGCCCATAGCCATTTGAGTTTTTTTTATAGTTTCTATGATGTCACGAACACCTGTTTTCTTCCTTATATTCTGTGCTGTCTTGTGATCTCTCCATGTAAGGTTGAGCATGATTCTCTCATGTGCACGTTGCATACTTCTCAGATTGCAGAATCGCCCAAAGCGTAGAATCTGTTTCAGAGGGAAATGGACTTGATTTGAATTTCGGATTCCGAATCATCAAGATAAGTGTCGGAAAGAACATTTTGTGTTCCTTGCTTTTGTAGGTTCGCTTTACGTCACTTTTTCGCCTTTACCGAAAAAAGGCGAAAAATGAACTAAAAAAGCTTTTACCGTGGTTTGTTCTGCTGTGACTTGGAGCCGTTATAGAGGCAACATACACCCACTTCCTCTCTCTGCTACACCGGTGTCCTGTATTCACCACCCCCTAAACCTCCGATGACCAGTGTAACATACCGTTATCACCATTTTTTCGGTCTGGGAACGCTCAAAGATTTTTCTGGTTTACGCCATTTCGGCTTCTGGAAGTTTTTTTTTTATAGAAACGCTTTTTCGGAAAACAGGAAAACCCTGTGAATTATTCGATTTCAGGAAAAACTAGACTAAGAACTGAGTAAAAATAATCAGGAAGAGGACTTTAAATGGATAAATTTTGAGTTACTTTCCTTAAAATTTAAGACTAGCCTCTTTATCAGCTAGTCGTTTTTAATCTTTTTTTTTTCTTCGTAGAATAATAAAATGTATCTCGAATCAAAATCAAACCCTGGATCCGCCCCCAAATGATCAATTCTTCCATGCCATGTAGTCAATCCTGCAAAGAGAACTATGGGAGAAATCATCTGGACGGTCAGATTGACACTAAGAGTAAATACACATACCCCTTCCAACTTCATGAGCAGAGGCAAAAGACGGTATATTGTAGGGAAGGTGATCCTGATTGTGAATTCAAGTTTCACACCCTTGCTCAGTCGACGTTATAAACGGCACATACTTAAAAACAATTTAAAAATTTGATTTATTTTACCCAAAGCAATAACAATATAATTTATGTATCTATTCATTTTTTTCTTTCATTAATTCTCTTTATTTCTTTATTTGTGCAACTTTTTGGATACCGAGTGTGTGAGTGTGTGTATCTTAACAAAAACAAAAAACTGATTCGCTAAGCTAAAAAGGAAAGAGAAAAAAAAAAACAACAGACTCATACACACGCACATGATTGTCAAAAATATTTAGAGAAGGCGTATCCACGATGTGAAATGGGCCAATTAATTGTTGACCCATCGTTTTCCTATTGTTCAGAGTCAAAATTAAATCCTCAACAACAAACACTGCTATTTGCCTTGGTGTCAGCTTGACCATCGTTAGCGCCTGTGCCTTTTATTAGTATTATTTAGTATTGCAAAAGAAAGACTGAGCAGTAAGGAACTGGTTTGTCTAGTTTGGTCTAGTTAAGTAGTGCAAGGACCGGTTGACCTTTGCCCATCAGTTAATTCTCTATTTCCTTCTCTCTCAATCACACAGACACCCGTTGAATGTTTTGGTCAGGTTTTGAGTCATGTCATAGGACTACAACATTTGTTTAACTTTATTTGAATAAATCAGCTGCCCAATGTAGGGAAGGTGGCTTTGATTGTAAAGTTTCGCACACTCGATATCAAAAAACGCACAAATAAAAATAATTTACCTAGTAAATTTTTCAAAGCAATAGAAATATAACTTACGTATTTACTTTTGTTTTTGCTTTTATAAATTCACTTATTTCTTTTGTCCGCCGTTTTTAACATCGAGTGGAGTGAATGAAGATGTGATGGGGAAAATTTACAATTGGGACCACCAGCTTTTCTTGTGCCCCCAAAGATCCGAATTCTTTGTGCTTCTTTAGTGTATTTTTGAATTTTAAACTCTTCCCATCTCTTTTTAACTACGATGTAAGTCGACAGTTCCAAGAACGGGGCAAATTTCATGTTAAGACCACTTTTGAATAGGTTAACGGCGCTTGTAAGGAATTAAATGACCCAAAGACAGAGTGGTTAAAGAGAGATAGACTGCTTTTGTAACAAAGAAAGGAAACCGTTTTCTTCTAAATAAGAGAGAGAAAAAATTCTTTCTTTAACATCATACAATTTCTTTTTTAAAAATTTGAGATAAAGAAAAAAATACTTGTTGGAAAGAAAAAAGAATGCAGACTAAACAGTATTTATAACTAATGTATACACTTCATAATCATAAATAGTTTTCCTTTGCCAATGAATTATATTGCATTTCGGACAATATTTTTTCTTTTTTACGGGTGTGTGTGTTTGGGTTTCTCTGCGTTTGTGTACGTTTCTCTCTCTTCCTCTGCCTCTCTCTCTCTCTCTCTCTCTCTCGCCACCTCTCTTCGTGCGTGTGTCTATTTCTTTAAGACCAGCTCTCTCCGTGTGTTTGTGTACGTCTCTTTCTCTCTGTCTATCCTTCTCTCTCTCCGTATGTGTGTGTCTTCTGTTTCTCTGCCCCTCTCCCTTTTCGTGTGTGCGTCTGTGTCCCCTTCTCTCTCCATATTGTCTCAGCTGTTTAAAGCCAGATTTACTTGAAGCTTGGTAGAAAGGTACTCATTGATAAGATGCTTCTTGCCTAGAAAATCTTCGTCTCTCGGTCACATAATCAGACAATAATGGCTTTTAAACTTTGCAGTGGACACTTCATTGAACTTTCGGTTCTTTTTTATATGGTAATCTTATGTGTGGTAGTTATATTTGTTTAATAATTCTATGTCGGTCTTTTTTTTGTCAGATGTTAAGGCAGTTTACCAGGTATGCATTGCTCAGAGTTCACAGCTGTTTCTATGACGTTTTCCTTTAACTTGAAACTATCTTTAGCTTAGCGGTTAATTTAAATGTGGAAGCAACCAGTGTTTGATATAGCTAGTGCGAGGTTTGTAGCATATATTATAAAGGAGCCCTGAATTTTAAAAAAAATTGTACTTGCATGATAGACTGTTTTCAATTTGCTATGTAGCAAAATAATACAAATGTCTGATGTTTCAGTAACAGTATTTTTCCCCTCTTTAATTTTGTGCGACGGCTATGACTTCAGTTTCAAATACTCTCGTATTTATGTGTCGTACACGTACATACCTCCCTTCCAATAATTATTGTTAAGCAATAACTCAAAATAAAAGCGATAATTGGCAAAAGTCAATAATCTTGAGCGCCTAGCCGTTCATAAAAAAAAAGTTGACGGCTGTTATTGGGAGAACAGAATCACTTGATCTGAATTGACATCTTGTAAGCTGAAGTTTAACGCTGAGCCCTTGAAAATGCAGGGCTCGTAGCATACGCCACATAGATTATCCAACACCGTGCTACTTACAATTTTGGTAAAATCCTAGTTTACCTTGGCGGCAAATATTTACTTTTGAATTAAGATTATCGAATTAATAGCACGAAGGCATGTACTTCCAAAAGGCGCATCTGGTTTCATGATGATCTTCAGGAGGTTTAAACTTGAAATAATGAGATGCTATTCATTTATGATGCCGTTAATCGCAACAATCAAAACATCAAAATATCGTCGTTAATAGTGATAACAATCAAAACGTGTTTTTAAATGCCCATTCGTCATCTAACTGAAATCTATTTTAATCTCGTTCTATAGAAAAATTCGATGGAAAAACATGCCTCAGTGTTTCTCTCTCTCTCTCTCTCTCTCAATTATGGTGTTCTGAAAATCCAATATCAAAGTATCCGTAAAGAAAAACTGTTTGGTGATATTTTTTTAAAAGAAATGAACCCCGATTTTTGCCACATGATTGCGCATGCATGTTTTGACCTTTTGAAACCAAAACATTTTTTGTCAATCGTCAGGATTTCTATTATTTATTTATTTTTAATGAAGTCTTCCATTCAGACTTATATTTGTCCAAAGGTTCCTATGAATGCTGGGATATCCCCTAAATCGCTTTTCGAAGTCTCCCTTAGGTTAGTCCTAAAAGGTTGAATATTTACACCATGTTACAGATTTGTTATCAGACATTGGAGTTGACTTCTTTCCTGACGTCTTGCGCAAGCTGAATTCAGTGCCCTTTATAAACTGACTGAGCTTGACATTGGTCATGAGTATATCCTTTGTCAATTATTTTTCGATTGAGTTAGTGTACATCGTTGGCAGATGCTTTGTAATAATTCAGGAGCTTTTCATCCAGGCGACTAAATCGATCGATGTATAAATCTAAGTCTGCGGGATTAACATTTGGGCATGGGGGCTTTGGAGATTGCAAGTAGGACCAGTGAAAATAATAAACGTTGCTGCAACAATTTAATCTGTACTTTAAATTTCGGATAACCCGGCTCCAGGGTCGGATTAAGCTACAACAGTGCCTGTCGCATATGTTTGGGAGGGTCCCTCAATATAAAAAAAATACAGATGAATATTAGGCCACATAAATCTCTTAGTTGCATTTTAAAGTAATTACTTACTGATACAACCTAATAACGCAAGTATGTTTAACATTTCAGTTAAAGTATTACTTTCTTTTCGCATATATCTTTGTGTGGCTGCTATGACTTCAGTTTCAAATACCTTCGTATTTATGCATCGTTTATGTATCACATAGATACCACACTCATATTAATTACTGCGTTAAAATAATCTCTCCAATTAAAGGTGATAATTGGCTAAAGTCTCTGATTTTAAACACCTAGTCATTCATAAATGTTGAGGGCAGTGTAGTACTATAGTAATGGAGCAAGTGCAGAATAATCACTGAATCGGAATTCATAGCTTGCAAGCATCTAGCGTGGAGCCCGTCGCAAATGCTACTGTGGTTACATAGTTAATCCAACATTGCCCAGCTCATATTTTATACCAGCACCTTGAGGCTAACAAATTGATTTTCAGAGAGACGTAAAAATAAATCTGATCTTGCAGACAGGCAAAGTTTTTTCCCAATGTTTCCGGGACTGGTACTATATCATCATCAGCTTTTTAACGTCTGTTATTGGACATTGATCTTCCATTCGCCGGATCTATTATCAATTATTATTGAACGTTTCTAAATCGTCACGCCATCTTATTTTTACGTTGAGTCGTCATTTCCAGCGGTTGTCTGATATTCTTGCAATATGGTCTGCCGATTGCCATTTGAGTTTTCTAATGGATTAATTCGTATTTGTTCAGTACTTTAGACATTGATTTGTTCAGTACTTTAGACGTCATACTAGGAACCTATGGTTCGAGTACGTGTTTCAGGGTCCAATTTGTAATAGCGGAAAATTTGGTTATGCTAACATTGGCAGACTGGCAGATAATTGGTGAATTGAATTGATATTATCTTTTTTAGATTAGAGTGAACGCAACCGGACACAAAATAAGCTCTTGTGCCAGACTAAGATCAGTAAATATTTACCCTTGCAGGTGAAACATCAAGTTTTGTATCCTGGACAGAGCCGGGTTTAGGCTCCACTAATAGGCTTCAACAAAAGTCTGTCTGTCTGTATGTGACAACTCATCACAGAAACCATACAACATAACCCCATGAAATTTTCTGTATTTACCAATGTGACCCCTGTGCACTTTTTAGTTTTTGAAAATCCCCCCCCCCGAATGTCATTTTGGAAGTTCGATTTACAACGTAAATTCACGTCAAAATTTACTCATTTTTAAGTCTGCTTTTTCAGCTGAATCCACTGGGTGCTGATGGGGAAATTGCTTAATCGTAGAACTGGTGGTGACTTCGTACTCATTCTCCGAAAAGGGGAGAGTAAAAGGAAAATGTGCCGTATCTTGCTAATTTTGGGTACTTTGATATCGTTTGTGGAGAGGGACTGAGACTAAGAGGAAGAATGGCATTTGTATATCTTCTGTTAAGCGGTTTGAACGTACATTTTAAAAACAAATTAAACACTATCCGATTTCCATCTGTCTATTCTAAAAAATAGGGGGTGCAGTAACTAACTCCAGCACATTAGGGCGGATATTTAGTCTCTTGAGCGAAATATGTTACAACTTGAGGCCTCACAATTCGCAGGTGCCTCAAAAAATTTAAATGGCACATACGTTTTAAAATTTTATGATACATTCTGGCGTAATTTTTCAACAAGGGACGTCAAAGTTTTGTACAGCTTTGGGCAGTGGTTCGTACTCCATGTGTTGTGACACACTATTGTGATGCAACAATCTCTCAAGTATACTGTGTGCATTTTTTTTCAAATATGCAAACATATATTTCAAGCCTGGAATGTATCCAGTACGGGTATTATGTCTGTATCGCTTGTACCTAGGACAAAGACACAACGATCGAAATTGAAAATGCTGAGCTGGAGAAAGTAGACCACTGTATTTACCTAAGACAGCAAGTCATTATGAAGTCATCAAAAGGAGAAGAAATGAAGCGAAGAACCACACTAGGTTGGCAAGCTTTCGGTTGAGCAAGTTCGATTTTCATAATACGCAAATCCCACTAGTCCTAAAAAGATAGGTATACAACCAATGTATCCTACCAATAGTCACCTATGGTGCTGAAACATGGAACCCAACCAAAATATTGACACTCAAACTGATAACTATGCAACTTGCACCTAAGGGAATCATATTCAACCTCACATAGATAGATTATAAGACAGCACAGTATATTACAGAAAGGACGAGAGTCCAAGATATTATAGAAGCAGTCAGAAAACTCAACTGGCAATCGGCTGGACATTTTGCAAGAATGTCAGACAACCGATGGACATCACGACTTACAACGTGAATCCCCAGAGATCATGTGCGTTATTGTGGCCGACAGAAAGTAAGATGTCGTGACGAGTTAGATAGATTCAGAAAGTATTGGCTCCGCGATGCCCAGGAAGGTCTATGTCCAACGACTGATGCTAAATGACTGATGATGATTCTTCTTTTTTGGGAAAATGAGGTGAAGAATTCGGATATCAGTATGCTGATATGAAAGTTTTGTTCATTGACTACTGAAATATCTTAGTCTAATCCATTTCATTTTTACAGTTGATGTGTCAAATATATTCACCTCTGTATATTTACTTCCGCATCTTTCTGTCTTTCCACACGATATCTCCTAAGTTCTAAATGAATTTCCATGAAATTTCGTAGAAGTCTGAACCATGGGCTACAGTAGGAATTATCAAACTTTGGGGCAGATCCAGGGTTTTTTCGGTCGTGTTAGTGTCCGGTGGTGGCTGGGGTATGCGCTCTCAGACTGCTTTTTAGTTTTTTTTAATGTTACCTTTGTTGTTACCACGTTTCGACCAATGAAGCCTTCTTTTAATGTACAGCCATTTTAAGAAGATATCATTTGATTTTTTTTCTCGATCAAGTTAATGTACGGTGTTGACTGAGTTATGCGTTCTCTGAGTGTTCGTTCTTGGTGTGCCGTCATACAGTAAAGTTGAGAATCACTGGCTTGGGGCCTCACCAAATCTAAATCTGGCACTGATCTTGGACAGAGTTAATTCATGCATTCAGCATTTCCTTTGCATTGGATTAGGGATATAAATCGTTGCAGACAGATGGAGAAAATAAATGCCTTTTATTTTTAAATTCCCACCTCGTAGCGCCAGCCAAAACTATTGTGTTAAAGAAAGTATCTTGACCGGATAAGTTATGACATTTCTCTATCATTTAATCTGGCATCCGAGAGAGTTACCACTCCAGGCACGGAAGTCATGAGATGCATCAAAGAAAATCGATACAATCAATAAGTCTCGTGCACTTACCCCAACGCTCACGTTGTCTTCGAACGATCACGAAATATTTATCGTCAGGTCACATTTTATCTCCGGTGGAAAAATGATCTTGGGACTATCATTCGCTATGGGTGTCTATCATTGTGCTCGTTGTGTATCTGTCTCAATTGTACATCATATATTTCAATTAAATAGATTCTACTGATGGGGATATAGCGAGTTATGGCCGATCCGATTGTTTGTTTACACATTATAAGCGAAAACGTTGTTTTGTTGACAGTTGGGAAAATTCTCAAATCATGACCGATTTTGCTAAAATTTGGCTCCAATGTTGACGAAACCCCTACGAATTGAAAAATGGTGAGTTACGTTTGATTTGATTTATTTACATTTTATATGTAAATAACCATCTGTCAACATGTAAAAATAATGAACTTTGCAACTGCTGAACCTATTAGAATCAAAGTTTTATAGGTTCTTGTCATTTTTACTTGACGTATTTGTAATCTTACTTTTACTCTCTGTTCATGTAAATTTTCCATTTTTGTAATTTTTGCCAGACGGCACCCACACTTTATTGATAAATAAACGAGTTGGTATGGCTAAGATTAAAGTGTAGCATCTGTTCGCAGAACACGCTTTTGTTTTGCGTCAGTGTAATTCTGTGGCCAATAATGGCCTACTGGGGCTTGGTATTGCTGAGTGCGAGAGGCCTAGGATTCGTCCTATGGCATCAAAAAATTACTCAGCCCAGTTTTGGGGTCAGCAGTACGCCCTGGGGCAGTACCGTCCCATCACTCTGAAGGGGATGGTTTGAGCTAGCCCTGACGCCTTTGCGACACTAGCTACGGGGACTGGAACAATTTTTTCAGCTTTCCCGTGTACAGAACCCCACATTAAAAACGACCTTGTGTCACACCTTGCCCTTATGGGGAAGCGAGTTTATACGGGAAATTGAGTGTCTGTCTAGGCTTTATGACTTGGAATTTCGGATAAGCATTGATCGAGATTCGCCCCGGGACCCTAGTTCAGCTTGCTCAGGATTGTCCTTGTGATATCAGTTACGAGAACGGGGGAAATCCTCAACATTGCCTGCACTGGATTACGGAACATTCACAGCAAACGATTATTAGCCGTGTACAGTTCATCGTAGCCAACCTTTCATAGCAGTATACAATTCATAGCAGTATACAATTCATAGCAGTATACAATTCATAGCAGTATACAATTCATAGCAGGATACAATTCATAGCAGGATACAATTCATAGCGGGATACATTTATGGCTATATCTCACTGAGTAGGTGTCGCTAATATAGCTATAATTGAAGAAACTTCTGTGTAACCACCCCAAAGGAAAAAAAGAGAATGCCAAGCATTGTTCTTGCCACGCATCTTTTTCTTTACCACCGTAACATATGCTGCAAGAAACTTGCAATAACCACTATTATTTCACTTTTCAAAACAGTTATGAGGGACTGTTTTAAGTATTTAACGGAGTCTTATAATGATAATTAACCTAATTAACCCGAACCAATTAACTTCATAACACACTCGGAGCGAATAGAAAAAAAATTTCAGTTTTTTTGTTAACAATTGTAAATGTTGTGAGGACATTACAAACAAAATGAAGAATTACAATTAATATTATTGAAACACGTTACAGATATTACGAAGCGATTTTTTAAAAAAAATGATAGAATGTTTTTGTTTTATAAA
This sequence comes from Thysanoteuthis rhombus, assembly GCA_963457665.1. Lineage (NCBI taxonomy): Eukaryota > Metazoa > Mollusca > Cephalopoda > Oegopsida > Thysanoteuthidae > Thysanoteuthis > Thysanoteuthis major. Next base: position 14,136,750 of record OY735236.1, on the reverse strand, counting down.
CAAATTCAAACAATGTAGAATTAGCGCCAGGTCATATGGAACGAATTAAAATCTCATTTATCGATCGGAAGACTTCGAAGGTAATTACCTCTGGAGCTCCAGACGAGGTAATGCTATGTAAAGTCAATAATTTAGATATTTTTAATCATTGCTTTTAAAGCATTTTTTTTTCGGATCTCTGAGATTAACAAAGAATTAGATTTAATTAGTATTACATTTTTCTCCAGATCGAATCGTATAGTATCGATTTTTTTTCTTATCGGGCCTCATATTCTAATCACACATTTTTAAAGCTTAACTTTATTTTCTGGTATCCAAAAAATAAAGAATGAATAAAGACGGTTCCAAATTTGAAAATTGTGTTTACCCCTCCTCACGAAAAAAATAGATTTAAGTATCTTGATTTTAAAACATTGTTGACTTGTTGACTTTTTTTAAACATCGGTTTTTCAAATCCATTTCCAGTGATAATTACAACACAACTTAATTCAATGGATTTTTCTAACTTATAACAGTCAACAGTTTTAATGAAAGTGTGTTTACCAGAGGTAACAACTGTAGCGTAGCAATAAAAGAAAAGATTATTAAATATTCATAAGTTCACATTTTTTTTAAATTCGTTTCGAAAAAAAAAATAAAAATCAAATCTGATTCATTTGTTAATAAATCTCAGAAACGAAAAATGCGTTTTAGAAACAATGATTGAAAATACTGAATTACTTCATTTACTATGCTACATATACGGCTATTAATTGTTTTCTATTAATAGTTTATCATGAATTGCTGGCATTTAACTGATTCCAACCAAGAGACAGACCCGATGCGACGTGCACATGAAAGAATTATGCTGCAGGTACTGGAGCAATTGTTTGAGCTTTCCGTTCAGGACTCCACATTGAACCGACCTTGTGTCACATCTTGCTTTCGTGTAAATACGGATCAAACTGTGGTATATCTGCCCTTTGTCTCAAGGGTTTTGGACCGAGAAACTTGAAGTTCAGTTCTCCATCCTTTTAACTTGGACTTCAGAACTTTTAAGTTTGACTTCAGAAGTGCTTAGAGAAGTTGTATGCCGATTCTAACTGGAAAAATATGTTTAAATCTGAAGTAAATGCTTCTTCAGAGTAGAATATTGTTAACAATTACGTAGTAAACAATGAATCAGCGTATTTAGACCAGAGTTTCTCAGCGTGGACTCCCTAAGGTAAGGTTTTTTTGATAAAAAATTAATTTAGAAGAACATTTTTTTCTAAAATTATTTTATAAAAAAAATTGGTATTCACCATTTTCAGAATAATAAGTTAGGCGACGTAAAGTGTGAATCGAGCGTTTCTAAATATGTTAGGGACAAAAAGTAAATATTGCAATTGACCGGACGCTGTAACAGATGAAAATTCCAAATTTATATCAAATTTTCAGAGGATAGGATTTGAATATAGAAATGAAAGTAAGAGAGATGAAACCTCTGCAGCATAATGAAATGTTGAATCACTAAATTCTTTACATCGATGAGTCCAACTAGCGCTCTTGATATATAACCGATTATGAGGTTTGCAGAAAAAGAGACGCTCAGCCAATAGTTAGGGGTCAAATATAAAACTGTATATCTCTGGGTACGTAGCGGTGAAACATTGAAAAAGCCTCATGTAGGTGAGAGAAGATGAATGTCATTGGATAAACAAGTGTCACAATTAGGTTGAAGATGATTCCGAGTTAACACTGAGGCAACTTGCTAATAAGTTCAAGGGCGAGTTTCAAGTTCAGGTATCAGAAGTAACAGCCCCAAATTATCTACAAGTGTAATTACATTATGTTCAGATTCCACAATGAATTCTGATAGGAACAAACAATTGCGACGTCAATATGTAGGACAAGTCTCCAAATACATTAAACAACGAACGCTTATTTGGATTGACAAAACAAACTACAACTTATTTTGTCAAAGAACTCGGGTCGTACACGAAAAGGTCAACGGACGTTGATGTCATCGCCTGCGAGTAAAGGTCCAGATGTACATGTGATATTGACAATGTCATTCTACATAAATCTTTATGTCACCGTCGAAGAGGAGCCTTCAAATCCGAAACTGCCAAAAGAATGGGTTACATGAAATGATATCTCTCCTCGATATACTGTGGCATTAGTCGTACTTGTGTGCAATTATGATCCTTGTCACAGTAAGTTACATGAATGTGCTATCCAATATCTTGGATTTATCGTTCTTCGAATCGACCCTTATTCTCCTACGCTTCATATTGTCGAAATGCTTCGGTTAAAAATGAAAAGCATTGTGAAGTGAAATATGGAAGTATCAGCAGACAATCCAGCTACCGCTGGCGGGCAAATACTGTCTTTCCCGGAGTCCAATATTGACCAAGTTCTTGTCGAGATTGTGTCAACGCTTGTCAACATTCTTCATTCTTCTCAGCTGTTCTGAATGGTGAGAAATTGAATCACAGAACATAATTGATTTGTAACAAACGTAACTTTCAGTAGATCTTCGTGCATTTTAGAGTTTTTTGATAGAATTTAGGGTACTGTTTGAGTTTATGAAAAATGTCATGCACATTGGTATATTCGTTCTTTGATAATTTCTTTTATTTTTGCTTGAATGACCCTTTTGTATTAGAGTATATGATAGATACAGAATAATGAATGAAAATGGTGCATAAAACTATATAGAAGGAAAAATTAGAAATTAATAAGGATTTATTCAGTTATTCTCATCATAGATGTTTAAAAATCTTTCCAGTATTCAAATACTTGAGAGGAAAACAAGATCGGGGAATACAAAGTACAAGATAATTAAAAAAAATCAATTTTTATAAAAATATCTAAAGGCATAGTTAAAAAGGTGTATAGGGCCATGTCCCAAGCCCCCCATTACACTTGAAATGATAGGATCGGGTTCACTGCGTGTTGCCCTAGGCGTCCCGAAAAGGGAAGTGCCGATGGAAATGAATTGTTTTGGATCACCCACACGTACGCTGGAGGGTCCTCCACAATAAACTGATTTTGTGTTGCAGTCCATCCCCATTGGAAGTGGTTAAATATATCGCTTGTGATAATAAGAGTAGGGCTCCCTCTTCGCCTGCTTCAAAAAAATGGAAATTAGATCGTGCACACCAAGTCCACCCTTTGGGTTTGGTACCCTTTCTTGGTTGCTTGGCGGGTCGATAGATATTCAAAGCTGCTGCCAAGTTTTGTTTTAAAACAATATTTTAATGTTGCTTGCTCTCAAATGAACTGTCTAACGATTTAATCGATCCATCTGTCCTATCTTACCCGTAGCTAAGGCCTGGAAAAAGGATTCCTACATTTTCTAAGGGTATTACAGGGTGTTAGCCATCGTTCTCACTACCGGTTCCACCGCTAATACCCAATAGAAACCTAATTTCAATTTCCCAATCAAGCTGAGCGTGTTCTTGGCAAATTTTAGTGTTTTTTGGTCGTCACGTTGTGTCATATTATGTCTTATGTATTGTCATCTTATGTTATCCTGTCTTATCATTGGGGTTGTAGGCCTTTTATTTGCCAACAGAATGCTGGCCGAATAGGGGAATAAATTTGCCAACAGAATGAACACTGGGGGTGCAGCAACCTCAACCTCTTCCAGTACGTCCCTAATTTTCTTTTAATGATAATCAAATATCTCCCTTTTTTTTAAGAAGCAAATCGCAATATACAGACATTTATAAGCGAATTATTATAAGCCTTGCTTTCCAAAGTCTCTGACTACCTTTTATATGCAGACCCAGACATAAGTACTTGGCAACTATTCATGCTATTACTTACTATCTATTCCTGCCACAAATAATCATCATCTTATACGATTACTAGTCTTCCAAAGAAACTTACTGGACTAACATCATCTAGCTACAATCAATCCTGAAGATTATTGATACCAATACAGCGGGCGCTGATCACCCCCTTACAATGTATGGGAGCACAAAGAAGATACCAAATAGCGATTCAAATACAGTAGGCTCTCATTATCACAACACTCTTCGATAGTTCCGTTCTAACGGATTTAAATTTTAAAAAATACGGCAAACAATAACCACCGCATTAATTTGCTCGGGAAAAGGCCATAAACTGTGACAATAGTCTTGCAATGATATAACAGGAAAGAGAACACTCTGTTCAAAACTTGCACCGTTGTTTACGCTATTTTCAACGGGATATGGCAACTTTGTCAATATTTGTTTCTGTAATAAAATCATTCTTGTCCGATTATTTTTTTCAAGTTAACCCCTGTTTATACGACCGAGACAAATAATCATTGCATGAAAAATAAAACATAAAAATCTCATCCAAAATGCAACGTAATACGTAAGAAAATGAAAAAAAGTTATCATCTGTCTACACTAGTTATAAACACTGCATAGTCTGATTACTTTCTTTCATGTACTTTCTATTACTTTTAATTCGAGAATTGACTGAAAGAAAAAAGACGTATAATGTCCTTAAAAAAAGATTTTTTGCTCTTTCTTTGCCTTCCCTATCTATCCCCCCTTTCTTATGAACGCTATCTACTGATTCAAATTTGGTCTGAACGAAAAAGATTTTGGCTTTCTTAGAAATATCAACTTTCGTCGCAGATGAAAAAATAAATGTGCCGATGGAACACATCTTATTAAATAGTGCTATTAAAATGTGAATATATTGTAAAACTTTTCAAAATTGGATTGAACGACCGTAGCCATTAAAGATGGTGAAGGGTTCTATCCTTTTTTTCTTCAAATCTTATATGTGCATGCGTTTGTTTGTGTGTTCCATCGCTCCTGGCCATACCGTTTTGTCTACAGCCTTGAAAATTGACATCAGCACATCATAAGAGCCCTCCTATAAAGTTTTTTTTTTTAATTTTTTTTTAGCGTTTTGGAAAAACACTTTTTTGACATTTTTGGGGTCTTATTTTGACAAGTTTATCAGTGAATATTATGAATATTAAATAAATTGATATTTCTAGATGTTTTTCGCGCTCTATTTTAGTTGTTCTCCGGTGGAAAACGACAGTTATGCTATGAATAGAATTTATTCTGACCGTATTTATTTTTCGATTGAATTTTTTACATGGCTTCAAGTTTTGACGCTACAGTTGTTCACTTATTGACTATGATGGCGCGTATTTTTTATTTTTAGATTTATTTATATCTGATCTCTAGAAAAAACCTTCAGGTGAAACGATTTTATATCCTTTCATTGACTCCTAATTAATTCTAAGGCTTATTAGTGTCTTTTGGGGTTGGCGTCGGGGTGTAACACAAATTGATTTGGGAGTTAGCATTTATCAAAAACTATCCGAAACCTTAATTAAAAGGTGATTAATCGGTCTGCCTTTCCCTCTCAATTTATCAATCATATTCGTATGTCTAGGTTTTACACACATCTGTACGTCTGAAGTTCGAAAAACAATCATTTCATTTACCTCCACCAGCGAAATTGGAAGAGGTATATATATATATATATATATATATATATATATATATATATATATATATATATATATATTCACAACTGTCCAGGGTTGGATGAAAGCAGCTGGGGGCCCTGAAGTAGGGAAGGGTTTTCTCAAAGTGGGACTCAGCACCCTCCTCCCTAGGGGCCACGTAGATATAATTGTGGGTCATAGATATATTTGAAAATCTTTTTTTAATAATAATTATGTACCAAGTGTTAATTAAAAGAAATAACACTTCACAAAAATCCACTTTTTTCTGGTACCTATTATAAAAATGGCTTAGTGCTATTCAGTAATAGAAAAAAACCGTTTATTATTACATTTTAGTGATTTATTTAACAAAAACCTCTTAGATTCTCGTAATAAACACTGTAAAACGTAAAATATGCTCCTGGTTTTTATTGTTATATATGAAATAGAATAAGTGGTGAATTATTCTTTGGGGGATGGGGGTGCAGAAGGTAGAGTGTCCCCCTATATCATGAGGCCACGTTAATATGTTAATTAGGTACTGCTCCTGACTGTCTGCCCTACGTACACCTGCTTCTAAATTTCAGTGCATTTTATTTGGTCTCAAAACGGCCTCGAAATTAGCTGTATTTAAAGGAATTACCGACGGGGGCTTACAGTGTCCCGGAACCCCCAGCTGGTTCACCGCTCAACCCTGATGAATCTTTCTTGGATCACTGATCATAAAACCTAGGTACAGCCTGAACGTATACCTAGTTCTCAAAACCCATTCCCATCACTGCTGTCCACACAATATCTCTAAAAGTTCTCTATGGAATTCAATGAAATTTTGTGGTTTATCTAAGCCTACGAAGTTGAAAGTGCTACACGTATCCGCTTGTGTCTATTCGTCCGTCTACACGATATCTCTAGCAGTTCTCAATTAATTTGAGTTACATTCAATGGAAGGGTGGGCCATGTGGTGCTATAGAATTGATCAAATTTTGGGGCCAGGAATTTGTTTACAATTGAGAGATATTTCTATTTTATTTTACCAGAAAAGAGGTGAAAGTGAACAGCTAATAAAAAAGATAAATTTCAAGAGAAGTGACTCAATATTTGTACATTTAAAGTTCTTTCTATTCCTCTCCTCCCTTTTTTCCGAACATTTTCTTCAATCAGCTTTTGGTTTGTGTACAGTGTTGGCAGAAGTATGCACTCTGTGCCTTGAACAAATCTGCTCAAATTTTACGAGATCTTTTGAGAGAAAGATAGCACTGATTAAAAAACTGGGTTGTATTTCACTGGATATCTGGTATCAAGGGCTCATAAAGTCAACACAACTTTTATTATATTGCAAGTGGGTGTTTTGTTATGCGAATAGGATCTTTTCGTCGGTCAAGTATGTATGTAGTTGTTGGATAGGATGATTAATAAAAACCAACCCCAAATCTCCTTTTTAATGGTATATTTCACTAGTTTTGTTTTTTTCTTCAGTTCCATTTACTGAGTTGTAACTTAGAGCATTTGTCATTGCTTCTTGAATGATTTTTTTCTTTATCCTCGCATATAATGAAATGCTATGTGTATTTATCTATTTATGACGATGTTGTAAAAGTAGAACATTGTGTTCTGATGACGTAGTGAAATTATTTTTTACGTTCAACTTGATCGATAAATATAATTATTCAATGGTGAATTGAACATTATTTGTAAATTTTTTGAACAATATCTTTTTATCTGAAAAACCGATGTTGGTGTATGAATATATGTATAACACTTTCCAGTATTTATACATACGCATGCGTACAAGCAAACAGAAACAATGTGATGACCATGGAGCACCTCAACTGCACTCTCTTATGCAACGGATACACACAGTTGATAATGATGGTCTAATACCCCTGTGGTGAAGATTGGTGGTTTGGTCGGCGACTTCTCTTGTTGTTGGCAGGGTTCGGTTGTAACTCTTCCTCCACTCCCTGGCAAAGGATTGGCTAATTTGCATTCCATAACCGGCAGGGAAATGGACAAACCCGACAAAATTCAATTTGTTAGTTTTATTGTTGTGACTTTTCGGTGGAGGTTGTTGGCGTTGGCTGCTTTGCAACTTTGAAGATGAATGGGTCGGGAATGTGACAATTATTTTCTCCACAATGCTGGTTGTTTATTTTCTACGATTCCCTCTCCTACCCCTCAAGGGACGGAGGGTTGCCGTGTGTCTACTACCAATCCCTGGTTCCAACCCTAATGGCGAAGTCTCTGCTTCAAAATTCACCCAAACCCGGCTAACATAGCCAAGTAGACCTCCGACCAACCAAGCCCCAAATTAAATTTGAGGACAATCATCAGTCACCCGTATGACTTACCCAGGTATTTGGCTATGTGACAAACTCTACCTAAAATGTTCATCCCTGAAACGAACCCCCACCATTTACCAAAAACCTAGGTAACTTCGAACTTATTATCAAGAATAGATCCCTTATGACAAAAAACAAAAAACAACCAATAGAAAACAGGTGTCTGAGATATCATGGATTCCATTAGAATACTCAAATGGCAATGGACTGACCATGTTGCAAGAATGACAGACAACCGGTGGACAACACGATTCACAACATTGATCCCCAGAGATCGCATGCGAAACCGGGGCCAACAGAATACGTGTTGGAGAGACGAACTAGACAAGTTCAGAAAGTATTGGCCCCCGATGCTCAGGATAGAGAGGTCTGGCGAGTCGTGGGGAAGCTCTATGTCCAATGATGATCGATAAAAGCCTGATGATGTCGAATATATCAGAAAATATTGAGCATAAACAAAAAATGCTGAGTAGAATATTTTTGATGACTTATGATAATTACAAAATTACTTAGATATTGTCGTCATTCTTTGACAATAATGGAAAACTAATAACAAATAAAACATTTTTTAGTAAACATTCAGGAAGTATTGTTATTGGTTACCCTATTGTTTAGTTTTGTATATTAATGCCGGGTTACTGTTTTATGACGCAATGATTGATACACGATGCTAAAATAGAAAGTATAGATTAAAAAAGTCATAAGAAATGAGTTGTATGTTGGTCTCTACATTTAGTGGTTGGGGAAGAGAGCCACCAAATTTTCCGACTGTAAAAACGGTGACAATAAGTTTGAATTTCATGTTTATAGCTCCCTCGAGAAATTTGAACTACACAATAGATCATAGTTTATGATATGGTTGGACTATTGAGCAGATAGGAATTAGACACCGAAACGCAATACTGATATATAAGAATATATATACAAAAAACAGGTGTGACGCGTCCAGTCCAATACGAGCACGCATTCTGGGAATTTATTCCACATTTTAGAACCTGTTACTCCCTATGAAGGTCAGAGGATATAGATGAAGGAAATATATAGATCAGTACACTCTGTCTAACAAAATTCAGATGAGAAATGTTCTATGAATATTTATCTTTATATTCATGTCACTTTCTATTGACACTTATTCCACTAAAGCTTCATAACTAACCCCAACCCTGATTCTACCGATTGTAATATCAAACTTATATAAGACTATTCCCCACCAACCCAAATAGAATACCATACTTAGCCTACGGGTTTGGTAGTGAATCTTCAAGAAAATTTACTACTTTTGGTGGTTCAAAGTAGCGTAACGGTTACTGCCACGGAAAACAGAATTGGTGGACAGTTTCGTCCAAGGCTGCATGCGTTTGCTTCGCACTTGTACCCCTGGGAGTGGTTTGAATCCACCCTGATCCACCATAGGTAAATAGAAGGGCAACTTGAGCCTTGTAAGGCAGTCCATCTTAGTGAATGTTACTCTTACTGAAAAAAATCCAACAGCCTGGCAATTGCCACAGCTGGTCTCAAGCCAGGGTAAAAGAATAAGGTTGGACGTGGGTCTAGTGACTCCATCTATGTTCTACCAGTAGTTAATTGATTGCGTCTTATGCACTACAAGGAGTCTGCAGGAATGAATAATCTTTGTAATTATATTATTTTTATTCACAGTAAACGATATGACGAAAATAGATTGAAATCTGTCCTTTGCTTAAGATTTTGTCTGGCTGGCTATGTATGTATGGCACGTACTGGCCACACCAATGGAGCTAAAGGGCTGAAAATTTATGCGTAATGTTTTCTATTATTTTTAAAAATAACCCCCAACAGGTTGTTGGTAGTTCAATTTGCAATGTACTTACAAGCTGCAACAACGGTCTAGAAAAAAAAACTCCTTTTCTTGTTTTGTTTTTCTTAACCCATCTTTTTTTTAACCCCCTCTCCCCTAAAGGTTTTTTGGTGGGGGTAAATTTGCAATGTAATTTTATCCTGAATTGGCCCCGTAGTTTGTGTCCGGCAACATTCACATTTTTATTGTTGTTGAAAATTCTAACTTTTCTAGTGATCACTGTCCAAAAAAGGTGACAGAATCAACTTATTCATTGATCACTCCTTTTTCCAATTCTTTTTTAATTGATCACTCTCAAAACGGTATGTTGCCAAAAGATGTTGGTCAGGTGAAGATTTCTATTCAATGATTAACCAGACCTTTATACATGATTGTGTCAAGAGTCTGTTCAATCCTCATCGGGTCTCAAGAAATACAGCTTCGTTGTAAAATTAGCTTTGTCTCTTGTCCAATGAAAAATCAATGTTTATTTGCTTACTAGTGAAACACTAAGGTATCTAAGATTAAAATCTCAGGACAGGTAAGGGCTATCCGGAAGCATTCCTATAAAAACCTCATAAGCCAAAACAGAGCAAAGCAAAGAAGCAATTATCATTTATTTCTTTGGGGGAAAACTTTTGTGTTCCCAGACTTACAAGATGGGGATGATGGTAGGTTAGACTGAATTGTCATGTTTGGGGAGGTAGAGGAGAGGGCAGTTTTGAAGAGAGAAGATGAAGGTCCCACTACCTCAGTAACAGCTTATTGCAAAACGAATGCTGAACACTATTTTTTTGCGTATCCCGTAAAAGCAAAAAAGTGGCATTAAGTGAACCTTCGAAGATGTCCAGCATTTTGGTTTTAGATGTTTTAAATAACTTTGGTTTTTGGTAAAAAAGTTGAAATAATCTGTTGGCTTACATAAAAAGGTCAAAATGTTTGCTGTGAAATTTTTTTTCTTTTTTTCTTTTTTGAAGGCAGAAAACAAACTAAAAAAACGGGATAGAAAAGGAGAATCTTTGCTGAATGGTGTTCTGTGCTTCTGACGATAACAAAGGACATTTGGTCATTGTTGTCTGCTACTCAGAATTATATGATGCAGTATTGTTAGTGAGAGGGAAGAGTCTATTGCAGGTATTAAGGGTTGGTGGGAGAGAACGAGACAGAGAGAGGAAAAAGTCTCTAGTGAGTATTAGAGAGATTCATTGGATTGCTGTTACGAGAGATCAAATGGGTCACCTGTATATGTGCATATGTGTTTTTCTTCAAGCGCTCTTGTATTTTTGCGTATGCGTTTATATTCATGTTTATGTACATGTGTGCATTTCTTTAACCATGTGCATTCTATGCGTGCTTGATCCATGCATATAGGTAGGTGTGAGTGTATTGCTACCTGCATCTGTAGGTGTGTGTTTGTGTGTATATGTATGAGATAAGGATTTTAATCGCAAAGTTGTTTCACTTGTATTAATTCAACACACTGTAGATAATTGTAAGGATTTCTTATTCTCAGTGGCCTTGTGCTAAATTAAGCTAAGCTTTTTGAATATGTTTTATATTCAATACTAGCATAAAACCATAAAAATTGATGGGTTACATTTTTGCAACATTGTGGTAACAAACCAAAAAATATACAGGATTAGAATCTTTTGGTAAATTCAAATAAAAATTTACTGAGAAAAGGCAAGATCCATGTCAGTTATATTTTAGTTTTTTGGGGTTTATGTGTCTTTTACATTTACTGCGATAAGGGAATAAAATATATTTCTGATTTTTAGCTGCAGAACATGGAAGTTGCATTATATTCATGGAAATACAGCAGTGAATATTATATCAATGAAATAAGATATTGAATTAATAAATATTTTGTGATTGTAGTCTATGGTATGCTTTTTTAATCCATCTGTTATTTGCTAGTCAAAATAATCAACTGTGTGGTACATTTTTGTTTTCTTTTCTCTTAAATATGGCCGTCTCTGGCAACTTTTGCTGCTTTGATATCCACTTCCCCCTACCTGATCTGACTGACTGATATTATTTTATATTCAGTATTCTTTTTCCTCTCATCTTTCTAGTTGTAGATCCTGTGGATGTCATTGGTCCTCTAACGTCGACATTAGGCGATCAAGTTGCTGTAAAATTTCTCAATTTCATACATTGAATTAGTGTAGTATCTGAGCTCTCAGCCTGGGATCAGTGTACTATCTATGTATTCATTAAAGTGGTGCAGAAATATATATATGTATATGTATATATAAATATATATTGATAGATATCGCATTTTATGTGGATTATTGAGTCTGTTTGTATCTAATGATACTTTGTTATCCATATTTGAAAGAAATGTGTAGACATTTGGAATTTGACAAGAAACTGGAAAAGGTTTGCTCTCCAATTTTGTGGGTTTCTATTTTGCAGATTTGATTATTCATCAATTTGTCATCAATAATTAAATGTTTTTTTGGGGGTTCTTTTTGTTATTTTTTTTCTTAAATTTGAAGACTGTTGCGAGTATCTGTTGACAACACTGGTATATAAGCTAGAAAATCTAAAATGACATAAAAAAGTTCAGCAAATGTCAAAAACTTATGTGTTTGGTTCTTATATTTTCATTTTCATGAATACCGTATCATACTTTATAAAGTTCAAAAATTTATCATAAAACTATATTTTTCGAGTATGCAACATAACATGGAAAACCACCATCGAAACACGTAATAGCAAAATGTCAACAAAATCATAAAGTTGAGTAAATAGCAAAAGAAAACTGTATTATGTGTACAGTACATTATGTTATATTCAGATTACCTGAAATTTATAAATAAATTCATATGAGTTATTTGCAGAATCAAAATTTTGGGAGGGGTAGAGTTGTATTGGATTGAATGCAAAAAATGTGTAAGTGTTTGGGAAAGGTAAGATAAAAAATCATGTAGCCACCATTCTTGGTTTATTCTGAATGGCTAAAATTGGCTAGATTAAAAAAAAGTTATGGTATGTTTAAATGTACCCATTCCAATACTGATAAATTCTTTGGGAAATTAGTGACCCTAGCACCAGACCTACCTACTAACCCTAACCCTAACCCTAATATCAATCCTACCTACTGACCCCTAACTCCGGACCTACCTTGCAAGATATTGACATATTATCTTGTCGTACCTATTCCAAACTATTATCAAAATCTGTTCTATACATATTCGTTTTCTGAAAATTCAAACTTTCTTAGTGATAACTGCACAAAAAGAGGCGACAGAAGTTACTTATTGATCTTCCCCTTTTATAATTTTGTAATTGATCGCCCTAAATAGAGCTTGCTACCAAAAGATGTTGATTGCATGACAGTTTCTATTGAGTGACTAACCAGACTTGTTATATTATTAATCTATTCACTTGCTACCTCAACTCAAACCTCTTAGCTCCTCTCCCAAATTCCAACTATTGTGAGCACTCTATTTCACCAAACAAGCTAAGCCTAATTGAGCTTGTCATCAGTCATGAGAATTTCCTTTGCCAATTGCCAGTAGAAATCTAACTGTCAGATAACCCTCAAAATATCTGACTTCACATCAAGGAATTTTCTCATTTTGACTATTTTTTTCTGATTTATGTACTAATTTTCCCATTTGTATTTAAAAGTCCAGCTGTCTCAAAAACATGACAAGCCTCCCTAACATTAGGCACCCCAGGTGACTGCCCATGTTGCTGGTACCTAGGGCCAGCCAAGAATCTGCTGAATAGATTGAAAAGTGCCAAAAATATGGACTGACTTTGCAGTGGAGATCAGAAATAAAACAGCAAAATAAAGCCTTATCCAAAATCCCTAATGTATCAATAAACATATTAGAAATCATGAACCAATACTGTCACCAATGCTATCGAGATAGACTTTTTTTTCAATTTGGCTATGTATGTATTACATGTACAGGTCACACAAGTAGGGGTTCAATTTGCTATGTAAGTGTATGCTAAATTGGTCCTTTAGCTTGTGTCCGGCAATATTCATGCCTGGTTTTTTTTGTTTTTTTTTTTTTAAATTTGAGCTTTATAGTGATCATTGTCCAACAAAGGGCAGCTTATTCATTATTCACCTTTTTTTCCAACTTTTTAATTGATCACAAGACATTGGTCACATGACAGTTTCTATTGACTAACCAGACCTGTTTCTGATTGCATTCTATTCAAAGGTTTCTCTAATTATCCTATCACGTCATATTCAGCAGATGTCAGTTATACAATACTGTCTTGTTTCTCAAATGATTGTCTTGTTGTAAAATTGACTGAGAGATCATAATGCAGCTAGCTCAAAAGTGAATATACACTGTTGAAAATGGAGGAAAATTTTTGAAAAGCAGTATGTATTATCTTGTTTGCAATAATTACAGCACAGTATATCAGAGAAAAGATAGGAGTCCAAGACATAGAAACTGCTGAAAAACTCAAATGGCAATGGACTGGCTATGTTGCAAGAATGTCAGACATCTGCTGGACATTGCGTCTCACATCATGATCCCCAGAGATCAAGTGTGAGGCTGTGGACAACAGGAAGTAAGATTGCGTGACGCGTTAGATAAATTTAGGAAGTACTGACTTGACGATGCCTAGGATAGAGAGGTTTGGCAAATTTTGGGGAAGTTGTTTGTCCAACGACGGCCGCTAACAGGTTGAGGATGATGATGATGATGACGTACATTCATACTAAAATAAACATTTGTATACTTAATCCATACACAAATAATCCTTAATATTTTTAATGGGTACAATGCCAGTTGGTTTAATAATAATGAGACCTCTTAGAATTTATGGCCTGTGTTGAATACAACACAGAATCTGCCATATCAAGATAAAATCCCAGCCTACAATCACTTTGCTGAGCAAACCATGACGTTGCTTTATTTAGATTTTGTGCATCTGACTTCACTACCAGTCCGATAAGTGTTGGGTGTATCCTCAGTAGTAATTGACAGTGGGACATGCTACAAACGTGTCTGAAATTCCATTTGACGCTTTTAGTGGAACACTCGGACTGTACTTAGAGTGGGTTGCAACAACTATGCAAATAAACAAATAGTCATATTTTGATTTTGTCCATTAAAAGAAATGTTTTCTCGGAGATTCAAAAAAGATGTCCATTTTTTTTTTTATTCTCAGAATCCAAACAGAAAATAGTCAAACAAAAAAAATAATGGTCAGGTTTTGATTACATTCATTATGAAACTATTTTTTTCTCAGAATTTCAAAAAACATGTCTGTTTTCTTAGATTCTCAAATTCCAAATCTATTGACATCATATCCTGCTGAAAAAAAACATCACAGTCTTTAGTTGTCTGAATTTCTTCACTAGAGCATTGAACCACCATAGCCACCAAAGTTGCATGTGCTTGTGTGTTGCAGCAATTCTGGCCATACCATTTTGTCTACTGACTTGAAACTTGGCATGAGTACTCCACTAGGTTTGATTTAGGAAAAAAGCTTTTTGACCTTTTTGTAGCTTTATTTTGATGGGTTTATTAATAATGTCTAGATTCTTTACTCTATTTTAGATATTCTCCTATGGGAAATGCTTGTGACTCCCTAAATACAATCTATTCTGACCATAATTATTCTTTGATTGAATTTTATTCACATGACTTCAAATTTTGATGCTATGGTTGTTCGGTTATTGACTGTGATGACAAGTTTTCATTATTATTATTATTTGACTGATTTTTTTTTCCCTTAATCCTATTGTCAATATCAAAATACGTTCCTTCAGTTTTCAAGTTGGTCTGGCTGGCTTGCTATGTATCATGTGTGCAAGCTGCAAAAATTGAGCTAAAGAGCTGAAAATTTTAACATTCGCATGTTCTTTTGTTTTTTGAAAATTCCCCTGCTAGATAGGTTTTTTAATTTCTTATTTACAATGTATGTTTATGCTAAATTGATCCTTTAGTTTGTGTTTTGTAAAAATTCAGACTTTTTTCTTGTGATAACTGTCCAACAAAATATGAGAGAAGTAACTTATCCGTTGATCACTCCTTTTCCCAATTTTTTAATTGATCACCCCACCTGTAGGTCGTGTGAGGGCTTCTATTGAGTGACTAACCAGATCTCTCTTATCTTGTTTCTTTTTATTGCAATGCTTGTATATTCTACTTGCTGGGGTACCTGGTATTCCTCCAGTAAAAAATTTCAAATTCAACACAGGGAAACGAATGAGATTTCATAAAATTAAGAAAGTGGGGAGAAGGATGGAGAGTGACCCTGCCCCTTGTTTGGGACCACACTCACTCCTGAGCAAAAGTAGAAATTCCATAGAAATTGAATAAGGTGGGATGGTGCTCATACCCCCTTATTTAATTCTATAGAATCTCTCTTTCTATTTAAATTGACATGATACTGAATTGATTTTTGGGGACCACAGCAGTCAGCACCACCTAACCTATGTTAATGCTCAGGTCAAGCTACCCATATAGACAAATTTGCAGCTCCTAGAGTGCGGCCGTTTGGTCCGCTGTGAAAAATGAAGTTGCAAGCAAAACAAACATATCTTGTTCTTATAGAATTAGATGACTGTTATATAAATGGCAAGGATTAGAAATAAGGAATAACCTTCTGACAAAATTCCAGGAGTGCCTCACTGATTTGGCTACAAAAGCAAACCAGCAGACATAGTTCACTATATTGTTTGTTTACATTTGTAGTATTAGACATAATAGTTCTAAGTTGTCCCAATTTCTTAGACAAAAAGCATTGTGGTTATTATCAATTTTTGACTAGTCTATCTTTCATCTTAAGTAAATTTAAGTAAAAGCAAGTTTTTTAGTGGGGGATGGGGTTCATTCTACAGTGTGTGTTCATGCTAAATTTGTCTCTAGTTTGTACTCTAGCTGCATTTTTAGTGATCCAACAAAAGGTGTGAGAAGTAATTTTCATATCCACTGATCACCTTCTCTCTCAATTTTTTTAATTGATCACCCCATCACATCTTTTGAGATGTTGATCAAATGTTTGTTTCTATTGAGTGACTAACCAGACTTCTTTTTTTTTTCAACATTTGCATCATTGTATGTCATTAAAAAAAATGTCATAGGGCTGGTTTCAGTCCTTCAAGATCAAATCTCTCATCGTATTGAAATGGTAAATGTTTTCAAAATTCCTCTTATATAAAAATTGCGGAATCTTAAGCAATTCTGCAAATTGTTTCAGTTTCAAATATTTATTATCAGCAGGAAATGTGATTTGGTTCCACCCACAAAAAGAGGTATGAGTCAGCATTTTTGAAGACAAAATATTTTCTTGCATATAGAGATAAAAATGTTTGGTTGGATAGTGGCTCATCTGATAGTATTCAGATCAGTAGGGCATAGTTAGAGATAGCTGGACATTTGGGGATCCGTAGGAGTGGCCTCGGCTCATTGCTGGGTCCCCTCTAAAATATAATGAGTTTTTACAAAAAAGGAAAATTTGCACTTAATAGGCCTGTATTATCACTTATCCGATGAAAAATAATTCTAATGGCTGAATTATTTTTCATGCAGCTTATGTGTACTAATCTATCCTTGTTATTGTATTATGTTGGTAGAAATGCAGTAGATGAACAATAATTTATAAATTTGGGGGGGACCCTCCTCCATTAAAGACCCAGGATGTTCTCAAATCCCAGCCCTGTCAGCTATGCCTCTGATTTAGAATTTTTGTTTACTTAACAATCTAAAGGCAACACTGAAAAATATGGGATTATTATCAGATAATAACTGTATGTGAATCTGAAATTTTTGCAGGATTGGCAACTTTCTGTTTCTAAGATAATTCTAGAAAAATTTAGACAAATCTTAATAGCTTCAGACTTAAAAGGAATGTTTGGATCAGTGCTTCCCAAACTTTTTATGATGTGACCCTCAGGGCAGAAACATAATTTCAATGTTTCTCCATTTAGTTTCATCCAATAGATTTTACTGAATTTTATTTTAATTCAATGATAAAATACAAGTATTAGACATGAACTGACAGGAATATGTCAGAAGTTCTCATAGATTTATCAATGCTTCATTATTTACTTCTTCACTGTTTTTCCTCTTGTAATGTCTCAATGATATGTTATATTTCAAAATTATGATTCATATATATACCAGCGTATACCAGTCAAAAATGACGGTTCTTTAAGTATAAATTGGCACTTGGAGTTATTTCATTTGGTAATTTGTTTTTTTATAAGTTGAGTATTCTAATTCGAATTTCATTTTTTTTCTTCAATTTTTTTCAAAGACTTAATTCAAGCTGTTTTAAAGGTTGACAATGGATATAACAGCTTTTTACAGCTGTTACTGTTGGACAGTAGTTATGGGCAAGTGGTTTGCCAAAGTTCTCACTCATCTTTGTCAACCATCATGTCATGCCAGAAGTAAGACATTTTTGTTCAGATATCTCCTGATGGGAGAGTGCACACAAATATGGATTCATGCCTTTCTCAATGGTATTCATGCTAGAATCTCTGACAATGATGATACATTCCAAATTATCAATTTTTTTCATAGCTCTTCAAACCACACCCCCAGGAACAGTCCTATTAAGACACGTTCACATAATAATGACTAGCATTCCAATGGAAATTATGATAGTATTCTGGGATAAGACCTTAGAGATGGCTACTTGTACCAGGTTCTAACACATGCCTATCATTTTGTATCTTGCTCAGTGAGCAGATATTATTTCATAGAGATCGACATCAAGGTTGTAAGTAATTCATTTTTCGTAAATAATTCCTAATTTTGAATCACCATCTATATACACTGCTTTTTACCTCTTGAATTAAGCAGTGTTAGTGCTAAAATTGAGTCACCTTAATGAAAATATTACCAGTATGGTTAGAATCATAAATTAATGACTAAGAAATTTAAAAAAAACATGGACATAAACTAAGGGACTTATTTGTCATAAAATCCAATTGTAAATTGAACCCTCTAATAAAAACCTATTTAGAAGGGGAATTTTCAAAAAAACAAATTGATTTCTACTCATTGAGGAGGGGAGGTGCATGTGTAAAATTTCAAGTTTCTACCATGAATGGTTAGGGCTGGGCAAAGTCTTGATGAATAGATATGTGTAAATGTCAGGACATGTGAAAAATGTCAACCTAGCAACTGTGATTAAACCAGTCTGTTGTGGGTGGTTTGATTAAAAACCCAGCAACATTGATTAAACCGGTCTGTTGTGGGTAGTGGTGATTAATTTAGTAAAACTATATGTTGTTTTGATGAATATAGCCTGTGTCATTAACTTTTGGGGGACATCCATTTTTTTCTCACAATGCCTTTAAATCAATGTCAGAGGTATGTCTTGACATCTGTAGCTAACGTCAGTGTGACTGAAATTACCCACAGGCAACATTTGTGTTATATTAACCTTTGTGATATCATCAAAAAGATATTTGAAAGCAGGCATTCTCAACCTTTTTTTTGAGGGGCCACAACCCCCTTAAGAGCTCCTCCCGGGATGCCTGTTGAACTCGAATCTAACATGAACAGATAGACTTGAATTTTTTTAATCATTTTTTTAGCCTACCTTCTTCAAATGTGCAAGGTACTCCAGGGGAAGGGGGGGGATTGTGAGTGGCACATATGCCCCCCCCCATTAACAATGACTACCTTAAAGCATAAAGATAAAGGAATAATTTGCTTTTTTCAATTTTTACTTTGATATCTTCTCTTCCAATCTAGGTAGGCTTCAGATTCAGTTAGCAAAAGTTATTTTTATCTTGACCATTGACCGACATTCAGCGGACACTCTGGGTGTTGAATAAATAATAGAAATTAGCATTAAATCTTTAGCATGTGTAACTACAAATGTTTATTGAGCTTGGATAAGAATGGTAATTTCCTCTGCCAATGAAGTTGGAGACTTCTGTACCAGGACAGTGTCCATTGCAGAGGTGTATGTTTGGAAGGACCCGGATTTTATGGTGTATGGAGCAGCTTGCCACAATAGCCATGTGGAATAATTTTCTGTCCAATGTGTGAAACTAAGACTACGAATTATTTTGGTTACTTCTTTTGATGTTGTCAATTTAGATATCTAATTTTAGACAAAAGATCTAAAATGGGTTTTTTTTATACGTATATTTTTGTTAGAGTTTTCGAACTTGATACTGCTTTGCCTAGTGTACTGGCTAATGTATATGGTGAATATCAACTTCAAATGATGGTCAGTGGCCGAGTTATTCCAGTACATACACAAATGTAGAGATTTCTCAAATTATAGTAAGATTACTCCTTGTATTTCCTTCCATCTTTCTGTCTGTCTGTTTACTTGATACATTTACAAGTTTTCAATGACATTTTGTGGGAGTGTGTGCCATGGGCGAGGCAAGAAGTGATTAGATTTCGGGGCAGATCTAGGGATTTGTTTTCGATTGAGAGATATTTTTTTGTTTTTTTTTGTTACGATATCCTGCTGGTAAGAGGTTAAAAGTGAACAGCAGATGACAAGGCTTAATTTAAATTTTAATGGAAGTAATTCCATGTTTATACATTTTAAGTTCTTACCCTTGTTTTTTTCATTTTTCATTTTCATTCACTTTCTAGTTAGTGTACATTGTTAGCAGAGGTATTCACTCTGACTTCTTTCTAGTTGTTTGTACTTTGAGAAGACGCCTTTTTTCCAAGGTTAATATCTTTTCTCGGAATTTCATACATGCAAAAATTATTTAATGTCATAAAATGTCAATATCTAAATACCTATGCTGTAATTATTCACAAATCTTTTCCATTTTGAAAAGAACATCTGCTAGTTTAACAGAAATTACCTCTGCCATGGATGTTGGAAGATTGAATTTTGGGGCGGATCCAGGAGTTTTTTTTCTTTTCTTTGAGAGATATTTTTCAATGTATTTTGGCAGAGGTATATGTATTCACTAATATCAGTCCATACAATACCTCCAAAAGTTCTCAATGAGTTTCAATTAAATTTTCTGGAAGGATAGGCTATGAACTAAAATAGATTTTAAAAATTTGGGGATAGATCTAAGAATTTCTTTTGATTGAGAGATATCTATTTATATATTATAACAAATATGGAAAGTTGGAATTTACATAGCTGTGTATGAACAGATTTTCCTTCAAATTTTAGTTAGTGTATAGAATTTTACAAACTAGCGGTAGTTACTGCTTGTTCAGCTTTTTGTGATAATAGCATTGGCTGAGCCATGCCCTTGTTGGGGGTGATAAATTAAAAAATTTGAAAAATGGATGATCTATGAATATGTTACTTTTCTCGCTTTTTATTAGATCACATAAAAATCCGAATTTTCAAAAAACCAGCATGAATGCTGCCAGATAGAAACTAAGGTACCAATTTAACATAAATTTAGATTGTGAATTCTCCCCCTAGAAATCCCCCATTTTTTCTTTCTAGATATTTTAAAGAGTGACTGTGTAAATGTTCATCCCTGTAGCTCCATTGGTGGGACATACATCACATATATACATAGATAACTAGCCAGGCCGAATCACTTGAAAACTGAAGATACTTATGTTAACAGTTTTGGTTATGGGGGTTCTTATATCCTCTCTTGGTACCAAAGGGCAGACAATACAGAATAGATAAAAAGAACTTCAAGAAAAGATTTAATTGTATATTCTTTGTACAAAATGGTTAACCAAATAATTTTTACATTGGATAATTTGGGGCCTGCACCTCCCCTATAAAAATTATTAGGTACGTCCCTGCACTTAGCTTCCTAAAAGAGCTATCCCTAGGGTTTCTAGTTCTAGAGGCTTACTGAACTTCAGTGCTCTTTAAAGTATTGAATTATTTACTTATTTGTGTTTTTTAATGAGAAAAATTGATGTATTAGAACCAAAAGTTCATTGCAATAATCAGGTTAATTTCGTTTTCCAATTATTTCACTTAGTTTCACCTAATGGAAGGTACAGTTATTCCTGAAAAATCTGCTTTCATATTGGGGGATTTCCTCATTTTGATTGTTTTTATGGTGCTAAGTCAAATCATCCAATCAAAAATGTCCAGTATCAAAAATGTCCCAAATACATAATGTCCTTGGTAAATGGTCCAAAATGCAATAACATCCTATGCAAACGTGTTTTATAAATTGATCGTTTTGACTTGTAACTGTTTTGATTCTGTTTGATTTATTCATTCTCCCATTTGTATCTGGAAAGTGGTTCGGTCTCTAATACATGCACTTCCTACACTGGGCAACTACCTGTCCTACCAGTACCTTAGGCCAGACCTGCTTTCTCTCAAAAAAATTTAAATTAACATAGAAGATTCTCTCTTATACACTCTCTCTAACTCTCTGACATCTGGAATTTTCTTTTATAATCATCCAATAACTGTAGACACCAAAAGTGGTGATGGGTTCTATCTCCCTTTTGTATGTGCGTGTGTTTGTGTGTTTCAGTGCTCCTGGCCTTACAGTTTTGCCAACAGACTTCAAAATTGGCATCAGTACTCCACTAAATCCCTTCTAAAAAACATTTTTAGACGAGATCTCTTAAGATTTTTGGAAAAAAATCTTTTTTGATCTTTTAGGGGCTTTATCTTGAGGGGTTTATTAATAACCTTCAGAATCTCCAGAATCTAGATGGTTTTTTTTTTACTCTATTTTAGATGTTTTCCAATGGAAAATGCCGGTGATGTTATAAATAGAATTTATTCTGACCATATTTATTCAATGAATTTCTTTTTAAACAACTTCAAATTTTGATGCTATGGTTGTCCAATTATTGACTGTGTTGGAGAGTCAAACTACAAATCCCTCTAAGTGTGTGTATGTGTGTGCATCGGTGTTACACAACAACTGGCCATTATATGAAGTTCACATTCATCTGATGTAATTTTTGCATACCAGGCAGTGTAGTGTCAAGTTTGTAGCTTTTGGGGTCAGCAGTTCATAAGAAATCTAATGAAAATTATTATAGAATATCTGAATTGGCCCCATTGAAGAGAAGTAACCCAAATACTTAGAAACCATAGTTTTGTATGACAAATGGAAAATTATTTTGCCTCACAATCATTGCAATCTGATCTAAACACCATAAAGTCTGGCCTCTTCCAAATGTGCTCCTCTAGAACGGGCACTGCCCTAGTTCATTATTAAAGATTTACCCTTGGATTGAGGTTCAAATCTTGCTGGAAGTTTATTCTTTATTTCCAATCTGTACTGTTTAGCTAAACAGCATGAAATCTGGAAGTGGGATAAAAAGCAACTGGCGTTAAGATGAAAAGATTTGTCTCTCTCTTAACTCATTCAGGCCTGGGTTTCAAGGGGTTACAAAGCAAGGACAACAATAGAAAAATCTAAGTTTTCTCTTTTTTTAAGAAACACTGGGAGGCATATATAATGGTCATGTGGCTTCATTATTTATTCAAAATGGCTGTGAAATTTAAAGCGCATTTATGTGCGCTCCCACCCTGAATGAGTTAGGAGACAACTTCTATGGAGTAGACAGCTGGTGACAAAATTACACTTTTGATTGTATGTATCAGCTTAGTGATCCTTGCCAGTTTCAAGTCTGGTTGAGACCAGGACTTTTTTTCTGACCACCCCTTTAGCAGGATGGCAATTTACCCAAGAGAAACTTCCATCCTAATCACACAGCTTAGGATGTACTCAATTAGCTGCTGAGTGAACAGGGAAATTTGGAAAGTTTTGCACACTCTTCACTACCCAGAATCAAATCTGCTACTTTCTGGGTGCGAGGCAGATGTGTTAACCATCACACTATCCAAGTGGGCAAAGAAATACTATTAGAAAATTAATGGTGATTGATAATGCTTTGCCTAAGAAATTTGAATACTATTACTTTAGATTTCAAAACTGCTTGTTAAATAATGCCTAAGATGTATAGGTTTTCCCTGATATACAAAAGTATATCAATCTTATAAAAACCTTTTGTAAGCTGAAGTAGCATAGAGTGAAAAAAAACATTTAAATTATCAACAAAAAACATTCACTTTTATTATATTCTCTCTGACTCTATGTAACCTGGGAGTTTTTTTTCTTTCTGTTTGCAAGCAGTCATTATTAAGCCATTCATTATCAAAGCTTCATTTACCTTTGGCTTATAAGAATATTGCTGTAAGCTGTTTTCTTTCTTTATTCTCTGGAATACTTTCATGTCCTTTTCTTGAAGTAATAATGGCTTTCATCTTCACATGAACGATGACTGCACAGTTTATCTGATGGTCAAGTCTTGTGTGGAGATGGTCGGATGATGTGTTTTAGGTATCCTTATCGATTTCTATTATGACTAAGAATGACATTTACTGTCTACATTGGGATAATGGCTATGAGTTGAGTGTTATCAAGAGATTTTGATGGAATCTGTGGAAGTGCGTATGGCCAACCGGTTAGTGGCACAGAAAATGGAATTGGGGAGCCAAGCTCAAATTCCAACTACATTTGCTCCGCACTAATGCCCTTGGTAGAGGCATGGATCCAACTCTTCCCCTCTTCCACCATGGGTTAAATAGCATGCGAAATGAGTAATGCTATTGGGTGCTGGTCAATTTCACATATCACAAACATGGAAGAACTTTGAAGTTTTGCTGGGATAAAGGAACTTGTAATATGTTAAGACTTGGTAGGGTCTGAAGCTATAGCTAGTGTAAAGGCTCTTCTTTTTCATGTGCATGGGAGTTTTTGCAACCTCCAACACTTGAACAGTACAATCTATATATTAGAAACCATCAACCAGGCTTTCAACATAAGTTTCCTCAGTTTTTAACTTGGTCTGGCTGGCCATGTAAGTATTGTGCATACAGGCTGAATGATGGAGAAAATTTAAACATCTCCTTCTAATGTCTTGAAAAAAACTTCCCTTTGTAGTGAAGGATTGAATTAGCTATATAAGTTTATGCTAAATTGGTCCCTTGCTTCATGTCTAGCAGCCTACATGCTTGTTTTTTTGAAAATTCATACTTTAGTGATCACTGCTCAACAAATGGTGGGAAAAGTAACTTATCTTCTTCCTATCTTTCAATTCATCACCCTCAACACGGCATATTGTCAAAAGACATTAGTCATGTAACAATTTCTATTAACAGACTAACCAGAGCTGTTTAAGTATCCATCACTTTTTTAATGAAGGTGCAGGTTGTTTAGAAATTAACTGTATAAAGAATGGAATTTGTAAACTGAGTTTAATCTGGGTGAGACAGTTGTGTTCACTTTGCACAAATGCCCTTACGAAAGGCATGAATCTATCATTTCTTTCGTCAGCTATAGGTAAATAGTCAGGCAAACTTGGTTCTCTAGCCATGGTTGGTGACTGATTCCTAACTAGTAAGTGGAGGCCCCTTAAGGCAGTTGGATGCTGACTTTTATTACCTTCTGGCAGCTCCTGCAGCCTGGCTGTTGCCAAACATATCCCTCTACTTTCTTTTGGACTACATCAGTGAAGCTGGGAAGGAGATTCATCCACATTTTATTGGCATGAAATATCTTTCAGATACAGAAACAAGCATTTAAAACAAGAAAAAGACTAAATCCATTTCAAAACCCATGACATGGTTTGTACAATCTTTGATAGCATTTGGTGACATTTGTCAACATTTGTTTCTATAATAAAACTATAATTAGCGCTTTATAGTTCTCCCCTTTGACAATGTTAGACAGAAAATATAGACCATCACATGACATATAAGTAGATAGATATGATTTATTATTAAAACCCAAATTGATGGATCAACAAGTTTTTCATTATTTCTTGAATCTTTTTATTTTCTCTTTAATACAGATTGCAATCAGATATTTCAAAGAAGTTGTTTCACAAATCTACGAAACACCTACATATCTTATCAAGCAGTTACATATGAAATTTTGTTTTTTGAATGGTAAGATGATGTAAACAACACAAAATGATAAATATTTAATCAAAGTATGACCCATTGGAAACAATAACCTTTTACCAACAATCTTTGAATGATATTTTGTCATCTCTATGAAAATTCTTTCGGTTTTGTGGTCACAAATTCAGTGAAAGCACAAATTATGGCTTCCCTATTTTTGAATCTTTCATTGAAGATATGAAATTCAAGATGATTGAAAAGATGATCTGTAGGAGAAATGTCAGGGTAATACACTAAATGTTTGAAGACTTCACATCCCAAATCTTAAAGCTTAGATACGGTCGACTCAGAGATGAAACATCTGTATGTTTGGTTTTTTTTTTTTGTAACAACCTAATGCAGTGGTCCCCCTTTATAAAGAGGATTTTAGGGATTCTAGTAAGACAACCGCATTATAACTGAACCTCACATATTATAAATGTCAATTATGAGTGCTAAAACAAGTTCATCAGTGAATAGAAGTGTTTTTTTTTCACCACAAAATCCAAGAAATTATATACGAAAACAACATATAATCATATATCAAATGACTGCTAATTGAAGAAATCTAATATTTTAGTCATACTAAGTAACCCTTTTGATGAAATTCTGTTTTTATTCATGGTTTTCTGGCTGAGTGAACGATAATATAGGCCAAATGTTCGGAGTTCACTTGCCTTATATTGTAAACCAGACTATATCGAAGAATGCCCATATAAACTCTGTTTCAACTTCATTTTTCTGTTTGTAATTTTACTGATCATTTGTTTCATTTCTACGCAGGTCCACTTCCACCCAATCAACCAATCATGTCTGACCTTTTTGTTGTCATGCCACCTGCCACCAAAGACTGTGTAATCTTTGGTAAGAATTCCGATCGTCCTGCAAAAGAAGTCCAAGAAGTGGTATATTACCCTGCTGCTGATCATGGTCCTGGAACAGTTCTCAAGGTGAGACTCTTTATATCTCTATGATTTCATCTCATCAATACATAGTCCAAAAGAACCTTTATTCATCAGATGTAATATGATATATAATATATAATAATAGATGTAATAAGATATATATATATATAATATATATATGAATATTATATATATATTATATATATATTATATATATATGTAATAAGATATATATAAGATGTAATAAGATGGAGATAAGTTTCAAAAAAATATTTGTGACCATTGATATCCCATCATAGAAATGGATCCCCTACAATCTTTTTAACCATAGAACTGAAATCTTCTTTTGTGGCTTTTAATGATAATTCAAGTTGAATAAAAAAAACTTTTGGAAATGGTCTTTACTAAGCTTAACTTTATAGTTATTTGATCATGAGGCAGAAATGTCACACAAGGTCACTTTAACGTAACATACATGTAGGCATAGATAAAAATTACATCCCCTATGATCTATATCACATTGAGAATGACCTTCTGACCCCTCTGCTTAAAGTGCAATGGGGAGGTGCTGCCACAGGGTTGGAATCCCCAGAATCAGGCTTACATTGTTTATAATGCATCACGCCTGAAGACAAGATGTGCGTATGTATGTACATATCATGCATAGAGGCTGTACAAATGGCACTAAAGGGCTGAAAATTTCAACTTTTACTCATGCCCAGAGAAAAAACTTTTTTTTCTCCAAAATTCCTTCCCAAATAGGTCTTTACTTCGGTATTCAGTTTACAATGAAAGTTGATGCTAAATTGGTCTCCATTTTGTGTTCACAATTGATTTCTTAAATTTAGTGTCCAACAGAAGGTAAGTGAAGTAACTTTTTCATTCATCTCCCCTTTTTCTAATTTTTTTCTCCTTTAGTCACAGCATACTGCCAAGAGACATTGGTATCATGATGGTTTCTGTTGAAAGACTAACCAGACCTGTTTTTAACATTTTTGTTTTCTTTTATAATTTTATCATTTTCCATTTGATGTTTAATCTACTCTCATCTTTGCATTTTTCTTTAATATTTTTAATCATTATCAGCCTGACCTGGCGGGCTGAAGGATTGCATTAGCCCAAGGAAGGGAGCCTTCGGTTGAGCTGTTTATGGAAACTTTTAAGTCAGTACAATATGTCCACTAATGGAATGGGGGAAATCTATTGTTTACTGGTGGGTGAATATGATATGGCGTGCTAAACAGTTGAAAACAGGATGTCTAAAGGATATATATATGGTGGAGGGGGCAGCTTTGCTCTATTTTTTTGGAATTCCTCTGGTGGATCACACTCAGGGCAGTGCATACAGTGCAGCTGCACAGAGCCACAAAATTTTGCCCCCATCCCCCCCAAAATGTGTCTTCAAATAAAATCTGTAAATCAATTTGGTTGAGGATTTACTATTTTACGTAGAGATTATTGATCCATAAAGAACTTAACGTTAAATCAAGCATCATAATTTCTTGGATAGTTTTTTGGTTTTGTTTTGAAATTGTAGCTAAATAAAAGAAAAAATAGAAAGGGCCTCCAAGAAAAATTGTGCAGTGAACCCCTTCAGGTCAGAACAGCATGGGCCTACAATTTTGAAGGGCCCACTCTCCCTGGTAGAGGCAGATAGGGTCTTTTGGTAAAGAATAATGATATAAAGAGAATCAAGGGGGCACACTTTAGCACAAATCATCAATATTTCAGAGATTCATAATAGATCCATACAGATACATTTCAAATACAAAATAAACCTGAATATTGCATTCAGTGCTTCTTATTACTGTATAGTACTTTGTTGTTATATATATATATATATTGAAGAAAATTACTTGCCAATAGTTTATTTATAAATTGTTCTTTTTGTTTTATTTTGTTCTGTTACTTATAAGTACACTATGTACACTACATGTACATGTGCATATATATATATATATATATATATATATATATATATATATATATATATATATATATATATATATATATATATATATATATATATATAGGTAGATTATCAGCCTCTGGGTCTGAAGCGAAGGTTTCAATCCTGCCTCGTGGTACTGGATGGGATAATGGAAAGTCTATGGCCACACTGAAGAGTTGTAATTCAACAAAACAGCTGTCTGTGGATGGCATATATATATATATATATATATATATATATATATATATATATATATATATATATATATATATATATATATATATATATATATATATATATATATATATATACACACACAACATACTATATTACAGAAAGAATCACTCCAGGATGGAAATCTTTCAGTAGAACTAGAACAACCTTTAAGAACAAAAAAAATCCCATTAGTTTCAAAAAGAAGGGTCTATCCTCCCGATAGTCACCTATGGACCTGAAACATGGAACCTAACCTAGAGATTGACCTTCAAATTGAGACCCATACAACATACACATGAGAGAATCATGGTAAATATCACAAGGAGAGATAAAAAAAACAGTGCAGAATATTAGAGAAAAACAGGAAGTCAAGGCATTATAGAACCCATTTAAAAACTCAAATAGCAACTGGCCGGTCATGTTTTAAGAATGGCTGACAACTGTTGAACATCACAATTCACAACGTGGATCCCAAGAAATAATATCTGAAACTGAGACTGGCAAAATGGCATGATGAAATAGACAAGTTCAGAAAGTTCTGGCTCTGTGATGCTCATGATAGAGAGATCTGGTAAATCCTGAGGAAATTCTATGCCTAATGATGAACACTAAAAGACTGATGATAAATAAACTTAGTATATCTCTGAATTTTTGAGATGAGGTATTACTATTATAGTAGTATTGTTATATTGTCTCACACTAGGATCCTCATGGACACATAGCGCAGTGGTTACAGCATCAGACAAATTACTGTAAAGTAATCTGATGGTTCTAGGTTCGATCCTAGTGTGAGGCCATATAACAATACTACTAATGCTAAGAGGGGAGTATGGTCAATATACCCCCATCGGATAAATAAAGGGTTCGGTTTGTTACTTCCCCACATCTACCAGATGATACCTGACAAAGGCCGTAGAGTGTAACGGCTGAAATGTTGTATGAAAAACAACCAAGATAAGAATGGTCTGAATATCAATAGAAATAAATAAACTTTATCAGTAGTTTGAAATAGGGTTTATTTTCCCACCTGAGCAGAACCAATTGCTCTATTGTCGTTTGAAATTTCATCATTATATTAAATCATAAATTATATTACTTTATTAATTTTTAAATCATATTATCATTTTGAATTATATTCTCTTAACAAATTTCAAATAATATTATCAGATTGAATTATGAATTTTGAATGAAACAGCTTGCCATTACCTTTTTTATAAATTGTTCTGTTTCTTCTATTCTGTCTAACAATGAGTACAAAAATACTTGAACAGTTTGAAAAGGGGTAGAGGCATATCTGAGGTGACTCGGAAGGGAAGGAGCTATCTGAAAATGCACCGCCTAACCCCCCTCCCGCTGGAAAGGCCCATAAAACTTTCTAAACACTAATTTACCTACTATTTTTGCTGACATTATAAGATAAGATGAAAATAATCAAAAACATAAGGAAATTTGCTTGCAGTTAAATGATAAATACTGGGGGGGTGGATGACACTGAAATAATTCAAGAAGAGGAAGGGGGCTATTTAAAACGCCCCTCCCCGGTTTATAAATAGTACTTCAGCAATTATATTTCTACTGATATTATTAAATAACAAAAATATATTGGTACATATATGGATTGCATAAATAATAAATAAGCCTTTAAGATTATTTTTTTTTTAACAAATTAAGTGCCAGTGTAGGTTTTATCATCAAATCTCATTCGATAAAAGTTGGGGCCCCTCAAAGAACTAACTTCTAGCTATGCTTCTGAAGTGAGGCCTATATTTTTCAGCCAGCCTGCATGGTCACAGGTTGCAAAGTGGACAGTCGCCATAGCACAGAGTCTGACTCACTGGTAACTCATGTTTGTATCTTGCAACGTAGCTGCTGGGTCAGACATTACACTCTCAAGTTGCCTTTTTTTTTCCTTTTCAAAAATAGTTTATATAGTGATTATGCCTAATGCTGTCTGTGTGTTTGTCTCTCTCTCTCTTGATGTATATGCCTGCAGTTAACATTCCATAATCATCCTCCTTTGACTGCAACACTGTCTGCAGTTCGTCTGTCTCAGCTATTACTACCAATTCTTACACACACACACACACACACACACACATGTGCGTCTGCTGTATTTTTTCTTATTAGTCATCTACATCCTCTTTGTAAGTGGGTTAACTACAGTGGCTCAGTTGGTAAACACGCAGTAGAGTACTTATTGGAGAGGAGCTTAGCTCCCTCGGGGCCCCTTCCAACATTTTGTGAGATTTGCAGTAAATAGCCATGGTCTATCACTTGAAACATTGTTATTACAACAGGCTGAGTGATAGAGATTTGAGGGCCTGGGGGATTGGCTCTTTGAGGGGCCCTTTCAACAATTAGTGAGATTTGATGTAAAAAGAGAAATTTGAAATAAATAGATATGCTTTTTCACTTAATTGATGAAAAACAACCCTAAACACTGAATTATTATTGATGCAATTTGTTTTTATACTAATATATTGTTTTATAGTTTCGATAGAAATGCATTCGGTGAATCACTATTTATGAATCTTTTGGGGCCCCTACTTCATGGGGGTATGGGTGCGTTTCCAAATATCCCCTAACACTGCTGCTACTGTCATCTTACTTAACCACACCACTAATCTAGATCAGTGCTTCTTGAATTATTTCAGTGTCTTTCATCCTAAAGTATTCATCACTCACCTTCGACTAAGTTTTCTTATGCAATTGATTATTTTCATCTTGTTCTCCATTGTGTATAATTTTAGACATAATTTGTTTTGTATTTTCACTCCCCCTTACTGAAGTTGCTGACATATATGCATTTGGTTGCGTCTGTCCACAAGTTATCCCCAAATGTACTTGATAGATTTCGATTAAATTTTGTTGAATGGTGGGCAATTGTATGAGAAAGATGTGGTCAAGTTTTGGGGTGGATCCAGGAAATATCTTTTGAATGAGAGAGATTATTCCATTTTCTTCCCATTCATTTATGTATATGCTCATGTCTGTCCACACAATATCTCCAAACATTCTCCATGAATCTCAATGGAATTTTGTTGAATCTTAGATAATAGGCTACAGAAGAAATGATTCAATTTTGAGGCAGATCCATGCACTATTTCCTCCTCTATGTCGTAGTTATGTCCACAGCACATAATATCATAAAAATTTCATGCCTGTCCACACAATATCTCCAAAAGTTCTCAATGAATTTCTTTGAAATTTTATGAAAGGCAATGGGCCATGAAAGAAATGATTAAATCTTTTAGCAGATCCACGCACAATTACTTTCCCTTACAATGACATTGGTAGAGGTATGCACTCTCTGAGTGCTTTCTAGTTTCATTTATTCATGTTTTTCAACATCCTAAAAATATTCACAAAAGAAACTTAGAGTGACAAAAACAAATTATCAAAATTTTTTTTAGTTTGCATAAACAACAGTCTTAGATCCTAGAATTAGAATCTTGAATGTAATGTTTTCTCATTGTGTACCACAAAAAAATACTTGTCTAAGTATAGGAAAAAATATAAATATCAGAGTGAATTAAGTCCTCTCTCTTTGCTCCACCATTATAGTTTCATTCAGTCCCCAAAATAATTTAATTCACCCTTGGAAGGATCATTCATTAGTTGAAGAAGCACTGATCTAAACCTTGGCCAGAAATATCTCATCTTAATCAGTCTTTTGTGGTTAGAGGTAAAATAAGAGAATGCACTTGATAATAATCTAAACCAAAATATAGATAATTATTTTTCATTCTGGCATTCTGAGTTGTATTCTGTTTATTTCTCTTTCGTATTTTGCTGATTCTATACAGTGAGTGTAAGAAATATCCAATACACTTCAAAAAGGTAGTTTTAACAATCTTATTCAGCTTTAAAATTGACAGAATCTGGACTAAAGACCAACTAGCATTCCAAGTCCAGATAGATAGATAAATTCATATAAATGTCAGAACATGAATAACCCAAGCCCAGCAACAGTGTTTAAACTGGTCTGTTATAGGTAGCAGTGATTGAAAAAGACAAAAAACAAAAGCTCAAACATTGAAAAGTTATGAAGAAAAAACAGAATTCTTTGGTCCGAATTCTATCAATTTAGAAGCTGAAGAAGGATGTTAAGAAAACTTTCTGAAAAAAAAATTACTACTTTATGTACCAACTATTGTGGGGCACCCTATACTAGCTATTATATTTGCGTATAAAAAAAACTAAACCGGATGCATTTCCTGAAGAAACCGCAAGTGTGATTCCGCTTCATCAGCAGAAGTCAATGAAACAGTCAGCTTTCTCAAGACACTTAAAATAGAGTTTATGGTATTTCCAGTGCAATTTAATACTGATAAGAAAAACATCCCCACCGAGCAGATATTTCATTGGTGAAAAGTTAAGGTCCAGTTTACCATTATAGTTACATTGCAAGCAGAACCCCCTCTAAAACCTTGAAAAATTTACTTTTTTGAAAAAAAACAACAATTAGCATCAATGGTACTTATATTTCAATCAGTAGGAAGACAAACTGACCAATAATGAACGAAATAAAAGAGAAAAATTATACATAGTTAATCAATAGTGTGCTCGCACATATGTCAAAGCATACTAATCACTAGTAAATGTATCAGTTATTATGGGACAGAGGAAAGAAATGATTTCTTTGGAATTAATTCAAACAAACTGTACGGTATGTAAGAGAAAGTGTTGTGGCATTGCCTGATGCCTGCTGCTGCTAATGGTGTGTTCTCAGGAATGTCAGGTTTTTATTTCATGTACACGTGCCCCACTGATCTCAAAAAGTATGGCATGGCATGTCTTTTAGTCTGGATAAAAAGATTGGTGGACATCTGGAATTCTTGCAAGAACCAAACTAGTTTTCTGAAGAATCTCAAGAATTTTGGGAAGTCTGCCATATTAGATGTTATTGTTATATCATTTAATGGCTTTGGTTCAGTTTTGTATCCTTTTCAAAATATCACATTCCAAACCTTGAATTAGCTCCATGATATTTTTCTGCCTAATAAATTATTTTGAATTTCAAATGTTTTTTTTGGTTTATTCTGATGCAATGATTTTTTTTTTTTGTTTCAGATGTTTTAATGGGGATTAACTAACTATTCTTATATAAATGAAATGAACTATATTGAATTACAGACATTATTTTTATATTTCATTTCTGATCCAAAGATAATTTTTGTTTGGGACCTTTTAACAGCAATTAACATTTGTGACCGATGAAACTTCATTTGTGAAATAGAAATAAATGATTTTAAAGAAAGCCGGATTTACCTCCCTTTGAATTTGAAAAGTCTTGCATCAAAAATATAATGATAGGAAAATGTCTGAAATCCAATATAATTAATCAGGCAAAAAATATAAGAGATTTAATTCAGGGTTTGGAATGTGATAAATTGATAAAGATATTAAACTAAACCATGTTTGAATCTTACATAGATCTCTCCATGTAATGTTGAGCATGATTCCCTCTTGGGAAGATTGCACAGTTCTCAGTTTGAGGTTCAATCTCTGGGTCAAGTTCCATGTTTCAGCTTGATAGGTGACTATTGAAAGGATCCATTGGTTGTAAACCCTTCCTTTTAAAAATGATGGAATCTTCTTGAAAGTTGCGTTTGTACTGCCAAAAGCTTGTCAACCTAGATTGTTTCTTTGATTTCTTTTTAACCTAATATTTTTTGTTGAATTAATATTTGCTACTGAGTGGTTATTACTGCATAGGCTGGTATATAACGTAGATATTCAATTTTAAAAAATAAACAAAATAACTATGCAAAATGATTACTCTATACAAACCATCATGCAACTAATGTCTTTTGGCATCATACTGTTTTAGAGGGGATCAATTAAAAAATTGGAAAAGGGGTTAATCAATAAATAAGTTGCTGCTTTTGTTGGATACTAAAAATCATAACCGAAGAAAAAATTATGAACAATGCCAAACACAAACTTGGGACCAATTTATCATAAACTTATGTTGTAAATTGAATCCTCTGCCACAAACCTATTTACATGGGTAATTTTCACAGAACAAAAAGAAGTTTTTTAAGATATAAAAATTAGTGAATGTTTAGATCTTCTGTTCACTAGCTTCATTGGTTTAGACTGTACAAGTGATACATACATATATATAGCCAGCCAGACTACCTTAAAAACTGCCGGAATCCATTTTGTCAGTTTCTAATATTGTAATATGTCCAATCCATTGGTATTATAATGAAGGGGTTTGTCTACTGAAGCTTGATATGAACAGGTATGGAACTTAGATGAGTTGCAGTGAGATAAATCTCTTCAACTCTTGAATCTTCAAGTTATTTTGAATTTTTGAAAATTCAAATGTCAAATTAAGGGGAATAACTTATGATCAAAGGTACTTCCCTTGCACCTTCAGACAAATTTTTTTAGATTTAATTTGCAAAAGTGTTCCATTTTGAAAAAATTCTATTCATTCAAGTGTTCCACTATGTTTCGGTGTGATTTGAAGCAGTTCATGGTTTTATGAGTGAAAAAAATTCAAAGTCCACATTAGGACCCTCAAACAAAACTGTCAACCTAGGTTTCTATAGTTTTTGAGCTGTTCTGGCTAGTTATGTATGCATGAAGCTAGAAGTCTAAAAATTTAAACATCTACTCTTTATGTCAAAAAAAACATTTTGGGGGGCAGGTTTGTTTTTACAAATTTCCACCTCTGAATAGTTTTTTTTGGGGGGGGGGGTCAATTTACTATGTAACTTATACTAAATTGAACCTTAGTTTGTGTTCGGCTGCATTTATGCTAGTTCTTTTTAGTGTTCAATAAAAAGCAAGTAACTTATTCATAGATCAGCTCTTCTACATTTTTTAATTGATCACCCCCAAAATGACAAGCTGCCAAAAGACAGTTTCTATTGAGTGACTGATCAGACCCGTTTGTCATTTGTCCATTGTTTTCATTTTAGTGTACGTGGCTTGAGGTTGATCAGAATGAGCACACCCACAGTGTCATCCTCAGCAAACCAGCATGGGCATGGGGAGCTGAAATGGGCTCCAATGAACACAGTGTCTGTGTAGGCTGCTCAGCAGTATGGACTAAGATGTGTGAAGAAGGGGCAGATAACTCTCAACCCAAGTTACTTGGCATTGACTTGGTCAGGTAAGAAATTTATCTCATTTTCATTCCTAATGTAGGAAGTGATATACAGGGATTACCAGGTTAATGCGTTAATGCATCCTTAAAAATTGCCATGCTGATTGAAACAGCACTAATCAAATTCAAAAAAACAAATAATGTAATTAATCATGGATTTCAAATTTTTAAAAAGTTAAAAACAATTTTTAAAGTCCCAATTGTAAAAAAAAAAAAAGCATTTAGAAAAAAAACCCCAAAAAATGGAGTACGATAGACAATTTATTTTATCACAAACTGAATTATTTTGAATTAACAATTAATCTCTACATTTATCAAATTTTCAGGCACTCTTTTCAATTTTTCTGGATGATATTTTGTTTATACATTTATCAAAAACATCATACTAATTGGAACAACATTAATGAGGGACTTCCTGTTTATGAAAAAAACAGTGTTTCATTGAATATGTCTGACTAGAACTTAAGAATCCATTACTATTATTGACAAAACTTTTACATTATTATTATCTTAAATTTTTATGACTGATCTTCACCTTCATCTTGAGGCATTTGTTGCTTTCTATCGTGATTTCCCTCTGGCAATGAGCATTTGGTTGTGGAAAATAGGGAATAAGCCCTAGGTTGGAATCAAATAATTTCATTTTTTTTAAATTTTATTTGAAGAAGTATTATAAACTTTGTATGACAACTTTTCACCTTCACCTTAGTTTACAAGCTGCTGTACATTAAAACTTTTAAAGTTGAGGAAGTAATTAAACTGCAGTGTATTTCAACATTACATGCAAAACAATAAAATGATGAGTTATAAAATTAATGAACCTGAATTCATCAAATTGTGGTAAAACACATATAATTTTGTTTTTGTAGGCCGAGTAACTGGTTTTCAAAATATTCTAAATTGCTGGTTACAATATAATGGAAAATCAACAAAGCCTCATGATATTATGAGGTATTACTGGGGTGCCCAGGGTTAGTGATAATGATGTGTTGGTTGCAAAACCAAGTTTTACACCAGTGTCATCATCCAATGAAGGCGCTGCTGCTATTTTTGCATCAGTAGTTGTATAAATTCATTATTAGAAACTATCAAAAAGGTTTCTAGGGTTTTCAAGTTGGTTCAGCTGGCCATGTATGAAACGTGCACACTTATTCAAATGTTTACTCCTTGTCTTGGGAAATTTTTTTTTTTTTACAAAATTTGAATTCACCTTCTAAATAGGTTTTTAGGTGGGGGGGGTGTCAGTTTACAATATAGGCTCTTGCTAAATTGATCTTTTTGTTTGTTTCCGCCTGTTTATTGACCATTTAGTCTTTTGTAGTGATCTCTCTGCCCACCATCAAAAGGTGTGAGAAGTAATTTATGCAATATTCACCCTTTTAACCAATTTTTTAATTGATCATCCCAACATGGTATACTGCCAAAATATGTTGGTCGCATTACTGTGACTAGCCAGACCTGTACGAATTCATCATTACATATTTCCATATTATGCATATTGAATTCATATTTAATATACATGCATTATTCATTTGCAATTAGACTCTTTATACAGAAATTCCTACTCTATTTTAGATATTTACTAAACTTGGAAATCCAATCACTATGGCCCATTGGTAGAGTGATCTTCAGTTTGAGAGGCCATGGTTCAATCCACCTCAGTCATACCAATGCCTTAAAAAATGGTACTCAATATCCCTCACTAACCACTTAGCACTAGGATGAGGATTGAGAGACATCTCCCCTGTGGCTCAGGTTTTTTCTCCAAAATAATTTGTATACACTGGTTCTCAGAAGATTACCGAAAGTTGAGCAACCTTGAAGGAAGTACTTTGATCAGTAACCATTAGCTGCTATCAGCAGAACAAAACATCAACTGGCCTGGTGAGCCGGAAGTGGGTCTTACTAACTATTGCCCATATGAATCTAACCCTGTGACACCCTCAACGAGGGTATAAGCAGAGAACAATGAACATGTATAGTAAACTTAGTTTAATCTAGCATAGTGTTAAATGGGGTAGGAAGATTGTATTGCACCAATCTTCTAACTGGTGAAAATCAGCCTTTGAACCTGGGCTCGAAAACTGACCAGTGTTCCTGGTAGGAAATATATAGCTCTCTCTCTCTCTCTCTCTCTCTCTCTCTCTCTCTCTCTCTCTCTCTCAGTTATATGTATACAGTGGGATGCAGCCAGTGCATTGCCCTGGGGCCCAGAGAGTCAAGGAGGCTGAGAATTGGCCACTTATAAAATGCATCAACTCTTATCATTTACTGGTGGGTGCATATAGTATAGCATGCTAAAAGGGTTATAGATGATGAAAACAAAATGGCTAAAAGATGTGGGTGCTTGTTCAGTGGAGGGGAGTCAGAGAATCAACTTTGTACTGCCCTATGTATGTGTTCACGAGTATGTACATTTTACTAATATATCTGTCTGTCTACTATAGAATGATATATATATATATATATATATATATATATATATATATACACACACACACACACACATAGTAAAGTCCTTGTGGAGCATAGGGCTGCAAGTGCACTATGTTGGGGCGATGCTGCTGTAGTTTCAGTAGCAAATAGGTTTTAAGGGGTAGAGTAGCTAGTCCCAAGTCCAAATTGGACGAATGCCTTACATGGACTAAAAGGCTCCGACTGCTCTGCTATAGATAAAGTCGATTTGTGCCTTCCCTGAAGGACATTAAAGTTAAGTGGATGCAAGTAACCTCAGCTGAAACCCTGTTTGCCGATTCTGCAGAGATGATAACAGGTGGTCCAAAAGATTAGTCAATTAGTGCTCTTGAGACAGTAAACACAGTAGGCAAAGACCAGACATAGGATGGTGGAATGAGATAGAAAAGTTTTCAAGTCAGACATGGCAGAGATTAGCACAGTCATGGTCCTCATGGAAGAAGATGGGAAAGGTCTTTGTCCAGCAGTGGACTTACAATAGATGATATATATATATATAATGTATATATAAATAAATATTGTGTGTGTGTGCATGTCAGTCAGCATATCTACATATATGATGGTGTGAATTTACCATTGATTATTTTCTGGTTGGTACACAAGCACTTAGGTTTGCCTTGGCCTTTGTGTCTTGGCACAAGTACTACACTCACTCCTTCCTCTCCCCTCTCCATCCACTTTTTCTTCTGTGTCCCCCTCCTTCTTTGTCAGATTCTCCCTCGTCTCTACTCTATCATCTTTTTCTCCTTCCTTTTCCTCCCTCCTTTTTTTCTCCCTTTTCTTTTCCCTCTCCTTTTTCCTCCTTTTTCTTCTTCTTTTCCCTCCTTTTTCCTCTTCTTTTCCCTCCTTTTTCTTCTTCTTCTTCTCCCTCGTTTTTCATCTTCTTCTTCTCCCTCGTTTTTCATCTTCTTCTTCTCCCTCGTTTTTCATCTTCTTCTTCTCCCTCGTTTTTCATCTTCTTCTTCTCCCTCGTTTTTCATCTTCTTCTTCTCCCTCATTTTTCTTCTTCTTCTTCTCCCTTCCTTTTCTTATTCTTCCCTCTTCTGTATTCTTCCTTTTTCTTCTTTCTTCTTCCTTCTTCTTATTCTTCCTTCTTCTCCTCATTCTTCCTTCTTCTCCTCATTCTTCCCTCTTCCGTATTCTTCCTTCTTCTTCTCATTCTTCCATCCACTGTAAACACCTGCTCTCCACACAATGCCCTTCTTCTTCTATCCTCTCATCATCAATTGATCATATCAATGCAGTCGTCTGCACAATTTATTGTATAATTTCCCAGTAGTTTCTACGTCTATGATTTGAATAAAGTCTATAATTTCACCTTACAACATCTACGTAGAATTCATGTTAATACATTTTCAACAACTAAACATTATGAGAGAAAAATGATAAAAAGACTTTAAAATAGGACAGACTGGAATTGTATTAAATAAATTCATCTAATGGGATGAGAAAAGCAACTTTTTCTAAATTATTTCTTTTTTTGATGTCATTTGTTTTTTTTACTATTATTGGCAATCTCTGACCTGTCATTGTTAGACACAAGCTAAGAGACCAACTTTGTATAAAAGGGAGTGTGTGTGCAAAATTTCAAGTTCTCACTGTGCACGGTCAAGTCCATGCGAAGTCTGGATACATAGTTACATCATCATCAGCCATTTAATGTCTATTGTTGGACATAGACCTTCCCTAGATCTCTCTATCCCAGATGTTGCTGACCCAATATCTCCTAAGGATCCATATTGTGATTTGGGATGTCTTGCAGCATGACTTGCCTATTGCAATTTGAGTTGACTCTATGATATGACTTTTGATTTTCTTTAATATACCGTGCTGTCTTGTGAGCCTTCATATGATACTGAGCATGATCCTTTCCAGTGTATGTGTGCTCATTGCATAGTTCTTAGTTTGAAAACCAATCTTTTGGTTTGGTTCCATGTTTCAGCTTGATACTTATAAATGTCAGAATATGTGAATAGCTTAAACCAGACAACAGTGTTCAAACTGGTCTATTATATGTAGCGGTGATTAATATTTCCTGGGAAAATGATATTTTTCTTTCAAATGAGCTTAACTTCAAGTTATCAGTTAACGTAAGTTTCATATCATTTGACTTTGAGAATGTCTTGCTTAAATTTTCCCAAGCAAGTTATGATAAATAATCCTAAAATCACCCCTGTGATGCTTTTAAAAAAGATAAACATGGGTTTTGAACGCACTTCAATTTATAAAGATGCAAAAAAGTTTAGACTGATTCTTCAGATTCAGTTAAGTTTTCAATAGTCTTATAATTTCCTGCCCAAGTTGGCATACCATATGTCATTACCAACTATGCTGTCTCACCTCACTTTTCGAAGCAACTAAGTCTTGTAATCAATCAGAAATGATATAAATTGGAGTGTTCTAAATGTTGAATGGCCCTATGGATGGAAAAAATAGTTTTAAAGATGCTGCAGTGATCTGGCTTCATAAGGCATCATCTCATTACGTCAAGTGTATTGCAATATCTTGATTCTGAACGAATTATTGTTGTACAAAAGAAAGAAAACCTACCCAATAGTCCTCAATGCGAGCCATTTGAATCAACTCATGCCATAATTAAAAAAATTATTAATTTTCAAGGATGGATCTAAACCCAAAAAACAAAGATGAGTAGTATGCACAAGATCAAACAGTGATGGAAATTCACCATGTCACTCTACAAAATATTATCAAGAATTTTTTGGTTGCTGTTTGCTAAAAATACAACATGTATCAAAATGGACTTCAGTATTTTAATGTAGAAGACACTTTGCTCCTTTGTATAATTCTGATTGAACCATTCATCTTTTCTGCAAAAATAGTTATTCATGTTTTTGTAATGTTTCTGAATACGTTGACCATACATTAGCTTTTTGATATTAACAGGTGAAAACAAGCAGTATTTGGAAAAAGTAACTAATCAAACTTTCTTTTTCTAGGCTAGCCCTTGAACGAGCAAAGACTTCCCGTGAAGCTGTGGATGTAATCACAAATTTGTTGGAGAAATATGGACAGGGTGGAGTGTGCTATGAGAGCAAAGACTTTCAAGACTGGCAACACAACAATAGTTTTTTGATTGTTGACCGAAATGAAGCATGGGTCTTAGACACTGCAGGACAACGTTGGGCGGCTAAAAAAGTAACTGGTAAGTCTCTGTACCACAACCATCATCATCATCATCACCATCTTTTCATCTTGTATATTCGTTTGAGAAAATTTAATGTTATTCATGTTAATAATTATTGATCAAAGTCACCGCCCCTTCAACTTAAATTAAGTTTTAGAATATTTTTTAAACTGTCATAATGATTTAAAGAAACTTTGTTTCCACTACAGAAGAGTTCCACTATCAATTGGAAGTATTACTAAGTGGTTCATGACATTAAGAATTAAGGTTTTTTGTTTGACATAGACCTCCCCAGATCATCAAAATCTGCCAGTTCTCTTGCTCCCAAAAGTCACAGTGCCAATATCTTCTGAACTTGTCTAGATTATCACATCTTATTTTTTGCCGTGACAATTCAGTATATAATTCCAAGGGATCCACATTGTGAGTCAAGATGTCCAGTGGTTGTCTTGGTTTCTCACAACATGGCCTGCCCATTGCCATTTGAATTTTCTTATGGTTTTTGTATCATGTCTGATCCCTGTTGGTTCAAATCAAATCGAGAAAAGTTGGTTTGAAACTTCATATTTTCTTTAATAGATTTTGATT
This sequence comes from Thysanoteuthis rhombus, assembly GCA_963457665.1. Taxonomy (NCBI): domain Eukaryota; kingdom Metazoa; phylum Mollusca; class Cephalopoda; order Oegopsida; family Thysanoteuthidae; genus Thysanoteuthis; species Thysanoteuthis major. The sequence goes on along the minus strand of OY735236.1, from coordinate 14,094,927 downwards.
TTTCAGTCCATTTTGGAAGTAATTCATATTTTTGCATTATACTTTTGCTGATTGAAGATTTTTGGAGTTTATTTCAAGCTTTATAAAAAACATTTAGAAAATTTTTAAATTGTAAAAGCTTACCAAATAATAAATGTCTGAAATAATAATATGTAATGAAAATTTTTCTTCTGTCTTAGCGTCTCCCTGTTTTAAAAAAAAAATGATTCTAGAAGGCGTCTTTCTGTCTCAATAGAAATTGCAGCAATACTGGTGACCTTCCTAGGATACCAACCTGTGCAAAGTGTGTGGAGATTCTGAGATGCCCAGTCAATAGAATCCCCTTCTCAGGCCTCCCTCATGTAATCCAAAGGAAAGCAAAATGGGATATATTTAGCATCAGCTTGGATGAGGAGCCACTGGAAGGATGTCAAGATTGGCATCTAGTCAGGAAGCCCACTCCCTGACTTGGTATTACGGTTGTTTGTCTTTTAGACTGGTTGCCAACCATGGCTAAAGAGCCCAATGTTCCTTACCATTCACACATAGCTGGAGCAAGAAGAGATGGATCCATGCTTTTCCCAAGGGCATTAGTGCAAAGTGGAAACAAACTGTCTGAGTTGGCATTTGAACTCTTTTCTTATAATAAATCTTATCTTAAAAATTAATGTTATTTGATATCCAAATTAAAAAAAGAAAATAATTAACTATTATTCATTTCTACTCTACAATGAAATATGATAAAATTAAGAACTCTCAATCACAACTCTAAACATAGGTTTCTTCAGTTTTTGAGTGATTCTGCTTGGTTGGCTACGTATATATGTGTCATGTGTATAGACTGCCCCAATGGAGAATTTAATCATTTTCTCTTTACTATATCAAAAAAAAACTTTTTGGGGGGGGTTGATTTTTGAAAATCCTCCCTACCCTCAATAAGGTAGGTGTTCAATTGACAATCTAAGTTTATGCTAAATTGGTCACTTAGTTTGTGTCTGGCGGTATCACACTCGGTTTTGAAAAATAAGACTTTTTAGTCATTTAACAAAAGGTTAGAGAAGTAACTTATTCATTGATCACCCCTTTTCCCAATTTTTTAATTGATCACCTCCAACGTGGCATGTTGCCAAAAGACATTGGTCATGTGAGAGTTTCTATTTAGTGACTAACCAGACCTGTTGTGGATCTTTTTTTTTTCCAGAGGGTGTGTGCAATCTGTCCAGCCAGCTCAGAGTTGGAAAGAATCCAGATCTTAAGACAGACGGATTGGAAGAAAAAACTGAAAAGCTCGGATTTTGGAGTTCGGATAAAGGAGACTTGGATTTTTCTGCTGCGTATTCGGCCGAGTTTCCTGGTTTGGCCGAGAAGAACATCCAGCCTCCTATGAAGCGTTATGAGAAGGGGAAAATTCTTATGGAGGAGAAAGCAAATGGTATGTTATGTAAAAAGATGGTTTTAATGCTTAATTTCATATAAAAAATATAAATCTTGATATCAAGAGGAATAATTAGTGATTGGAGTTACCGATTTCTAAAATATTTTTCCTTTATTTTCTATTCTATCTGTCGTAATTATTTTAAGAAACTTTGTTTCCGGCACAGAAGAGCTTCACTGTTGGATAAAAACATTTATGACTTCAAGAGTTAATTTATCTGCTGTCTGGTATAAGGCTAATATAAAAATATAGGCTTAGCCTATGGAGCTAAGCCATATATATAAAATCATCATCAGTTGTTATAAAGTCCACTGCTGGCCAAAGGCTTTTCCTATCTCCTTATATACGAGTAGCACCTTTATTTTCATTCAGCTGGAATTGTTTATATTGAGTGAGTGTATTAAGCATTGTTAAGAACATTATGTAACTATACACAACTAAAAAAACATTGTATATCTGTACACAACTACTTGAATTATGCCAAAGCCAGTGAATACAAATAATTTTATAAACTTGTTAAATGTTTTTTATAAATTGATCAAATTTTATGCTGTCATAGATTTTTATTCGCTAAATTCAGCCAGATCTAGGGAATATAGAAAATTTGGCAACCCTGGTATGATTCTTTGCAGTGAAGGCCAAGCTGCATTCTGATTGGCTCATTACATGCTTCCTTATCCAACTATGGTTGACCCTATTTGGTTTTGTAAGATTTAATAAGGAGTTTAATAATAGCAATATTTCCATTCTGTGTGGAGCTCCAGAGATTCTCTATAGGCCCGAAATCTTATCAAATCTCACGACGGTTGCAATTTCTTTTGTCAACATATCTCTAGTCACTAATAATCTTGCTATGGCTTGGTTTTATGAACTAAAGAGTATCTTTTATTATTTTTATGAGATGAAGTTTTATTACTATTTTCCTTTCTCCTAATTTTTATTTAGTTCCTTCATATCATAACTTAAACTGTCAACTAACAGCATTAAGATTTGATCATCTGCCAAGCCATAGAGTTCTTTTAGCTTGGACACAAGAGTAGCTGGGTGTTTATCTGTTTTCTCTAAACAAAAGGGAAGTGAGTTCTAATCTCACTGAGGGCTTATTCTTTTTTTGTGATCCAGGCTGTTTACTCTATGCTGTAGATTGATGGCCTGAGTTGAGTTGTGATAAGTAATAACTGAATGAAAATAGAATTCAAAATCAGAAACTGTTAACCAAAACTGTAAACATAGGTTTCTTCGGTTTTCAAGTGAATCTTGCTGGCTCTCTATCGCATGTACAGACTGTATCAATGGAGCTGGAGGACTGAAAATTTATACAGTTTGCTCCTCATGTTGAGGAAAAACGTTTTATTTGTTTTTTGAAAATTACCCCCCCTATGTTTTTACAATTTACAATGTAAGTTTATGCCAAATAGGTCTTTTTTTTTTTTTGCCTGGCAGTGTTCATTCTGGTTTTTTGATAATTCAAACTTTTTTAGTGATCACAGCTCAACAAAAGGTGAGATGAGTAATTCATTCACTGATCACCCCTTTTTCTAATTTTTTTAATTGATTAACCCCACCAAGGCATGCTGCTGAAAAGCATTGACCGTGTGATGGTTTATATTGAGTGACTAACTAGATCTGTTAATAATATCTAAACCTCATATAAATGAATCATCATAATCCGTAAGTATAACAGAACTAATTAGCTAAAATATTATCTTTAAAAATAGAACTTAAGCTAAAATCCTAAAATTATCTAAAATAAAAAATGAAATATCTAGAAAAAACAATCATTCTTAATTTTAGATCGATGTATTTTTTTTTTCTTCTAAAAAAAGGTTCAAAATGACCACAGAGACCCCAAAAAGCAGTTTTTCTAGAAAAATAAAAAGCCTTTTTAGGTGGTGCTAAGTGGTGTACTCATGCAAATTTTCAAGGTTGTAACCCCAGAAATGTGACCAGGAGTGCCTGGAGACACATACAGACAGATAGACAATCAAAGAGAGAATAATCTATCGCCCACTGGTTGCTCGGGCACTTTTGGAGATACTGAGACGTATCTTGGGAATTAACTTAATATAAAGAGTTTGCTAGCTCAGAACATTAAGCTGTCATGAATTCTTTGTTAGATGGAGAATTTTTAGCTTTGGTTCAGTTTGGTATCCTTTTCAAAATATTACATTCCAAACCCTGAATTCCACATATCTGCATTTTTTTTTGCCCAATGGATTATTTTGAATTGGGGGGGGGGATTCATGCTTTTCCTAAGAGCATTACTACGAAGTAAACTTTGTCTCAGCCAGAATCTGAACTTAGTTTACAGCATCCATTTTCTGTGCATTTAACTGTTAGTCCTCTCTCACCTACCTACCTACCTACAGTGTGCTTAACTGGTCCCCTGCTCTCCAAAATATATTGGTTCTGTTGTCATTATTCATCATATATCCTTGTACATGAGCCAATTTCCTGTTACTACTAATCATGTTGGATCAAAGTTAAGCAATGTTGAGCCCTAGTAGTACCTAGATGGGTGACCATCTGGGAGTACCATGTGCCCCAAGCAGCTGGTAATCATCTACAGAGCCTCTGGTAGTGATCCCATTATTCCTGCTAAGGAGGGAACCTATCTCTACACTACGCCCAATGACATAGCTAGGATCATGTACAGAGCCTCCTGTGGTGATCGCGTTGATCCTCCTAAGGAAGAGAACGATCTTTACACTACACCCAATAATGAACCCCCCCACCCGGACTCTCTGTGTGGCTTGGCTGTGAGCAACAAAGAAGAAATGAATGGATATTTCAGCCAATTTCCTGCTGAGTCTTGGTTTTGGCCAACAAGTCAATAATTATTGATAAAGCTTGTGTATAGGTTGAGCCTAATTTTTTGGCTAATTGAACAACAAATTAGAGTAACAAAACATTAATTGGCCACTTTGGACTTGTTACCATAAGGCAATTAGCAACACTGCCAACACTAACCATCAAGGGGTGCATCTAATAAACAATATTCGGTTGATGGAGAGTATGATATTAAGTGGGACAAGCCTGGCTATTCCTGGGACTAACTCCACTCCTACTCTATTCTGATATTACAGGCTTTTCCTTGTATAAATGTATTCATTAGAATGTAATCAGACATTGCTTATCTGGTAAGTGAAATTTTCATAGATATGTAAGACTTGTCTGTTTGGCTCATTCGGTAAGAGAGCCAGCTACCAACCACTTGGTTGTGATTTTAAATCATGGTAGAGAAATGTTAATCATATAAATGTGTTTATTGGAATAAAATAAGCCTATGTGTATGTCTAGCATACATTTTGGTGGGTAGGTAAGACTTGACAATTTAGCTCAGTTGGTAAGAGATACGACTTCAAATCAGTACATTGTGATTTCAGACCATTTTAGGGGAATGTTAGTTTTATGAATATATTTATTCATAGGAATGAAATAAGGTATTAAGTATAACATTAACATTAATTTTGATAGATATGTAAGACTTCTCAATTTAGCTCATTTTGTAAGAGTCTCAACTATTAATCTGTTGGCCATCATTGCAAATCAAAGAAAGGAAATGATTTTAATCCCACAAATTTGGTGAGGATTCTTCTTGTTATTCATGTTGTTCCTGTTTGGATAGAAAAACATAGTCAACTCCTGCTTTAGACTCAAGTTGGACAAAAATATGTCAGAATGGTTTTGATTATTTTTTTTTTGGTCTTGGCAACTGTAATGTCAAATATTGGTAAGATAATCAGCATGCAGTTTATTTTGATTAACTTCCTTTTCTTTGTTGTTTTTTGTTCATGTTCCAGCATTATACCCACTTGCTTTCCTTGGGTATCTGTTGTGTTCTGGAATGTGCATTAATCTTGAGAGTGGAATGAGGAAAAAAGCATTGGCAAATAAGAAAGTTGAAGGAATCTGCACATATACTTTATTCAAATAACTCAATCAGCAGACCGAGTATGGACATTAATAGCTTGTGGGAGCCATTGATCAGATATGGAGTGGGTGATGAACTTTAGATTCCATAGGCGTGGCCCAAGAAATGAGAGCACTTGCAAAGCTCAGCAGGAGATCACAAAAGCCAGCACTAAGATCAGAAAAAACATTCACAAGGACACAGAGATGCGGATACTAGACGTGAAGCATTCGAGAGTGGATGCACATGCTCTCCCAAAACAAAGATTGACACACATCCTATAAACTAAAAACACCCCAGAAGGTACACAGTTGTTGTGAAGAAACAGACAACAAAGTGGATATTAGCTTGAACAAACAACATTGATTAAAATACCTCATCTGACCAAATTCAGATAAGAAGCTAATCTGTGTTTAGCCCTTTGAAATAGTCTACTGAAAAACATTTGACTTGATACAATACCACATGATGGTTGGAATATTGTATTATGCCAATCTTACAAAAGTGGAGGGTCTGCCTGACTTGAAAATCAACATTGAAAACCTGGTTTATACCTGGGTTTGAACTTGTAGACTAATGAAAGAACGATAGCCCAATGCAAGTATTACAGAGCAAATAGGTCGTTCATAAAAATATTATAAATCTATTGTGAATGAATTTACTAAAGAAATACATTAAAAATTACAAGGAATCAACGCAAGCTTATCTGATTGTATGCATCTATTTTTACGATCAAAGTAAACATTAATGGGGCCCAACATTTCTTGGACACCCTTCTATTTTTGTATTTAGCTATTGTTTTCAAACTAATTGAAAGAAAAATGAAATATTCATAAAATCATGTTTGAATTAACATAATCCTTTATGTATCGATGATATATATATAACAATAAATTCTGAAACATGTTTAGTCGAGAGACTTTACTTTTTTACCTGCGAAAGACTCTTTGCAGTTGCATTGTTTCAATTGCCTTAAGTACAGCCCTGTGAATATTTCTGCTTTCTATTTTTTATCATTTTTCTTCCTTATATATTTTCAGGCTCTTTCTCTCTGGAGGATATGTTTGAAATCCTTCGAGATGACGAATGTCTCAACATGACTGGACAACTGATGACCACAAGTAGCTTGGTTTCCGTTCTCCAACCCGACGGCTCACACATCCCAAACACTCACTGGTTCACGGCGACGCCAAACGCAAATCTTTCTGTGTTCAAACCGTTCATCTTCTGCCCCGGTGCCGATGTTGGCAAAGTGACCCTTTCTCCAAATTCTTCCGATGACCGTCGTCACACGCTGTACAAATACCATGAGAAATTCCGACAGCAGATTGAAGAAGGCGCTACTTCAGCAAAGCAGCTTTCGGAGAAGTTGCGTGAATTAGAGGCTGTGTGTGTGGAACATACAAATGCTTTTCTTGCCAATTATGATGACTCAAAACAAAATGAAATTCGCGATATTTTCAAAGATATTGCGTACTCGGAAGTGAAGTTCTATCGATAAATTAGAAAAAAAAAAAAATGAAATTTAAAAAAAAAAAAGAGAAAATTTCTGAAAGACTTAAATGTACTTGAGAATTTTTTAATTCTTTTTATTAACTGGTCATTTTTCAAATGATACCATTGTGCAAAAATGCCTTTAAAAATATTACAATCATCTTAGCCATTTTTTTTTATTTTTGTGAAAATAATTGTTTCAGCTTTTGTTGTCAACAACAGTAAAGCAATTGAGCAGTGAAATATCTCTGTTTCACAATGATCTCTTCATGTGAAAAACATCCACACGCACATACACACACATATATATACTACACATATAGACATTGCGGACACAGAAATCAATGCTTCATGGTGACTGTCAGTTTCATGCTTTCTGTGATCTTCAGACCATGTACCACTCCAGATTCTTGTGTCTACACTTACATATGCTCTATCCCTGTTATCGAGCACTCTTCCCTCATATATGACGCAATTCTCAAACACAATAACATATATAAATGTGTATTTGGAAATTCTTGCCTTGTGAAAGAATAGACTAAAAGTCATGGCTTATTTAGTAAAGAATGACATTTTTTTTATACCTCATTTAGCTATGGTCTGTTTTCAAACAAGCTATTCAATTACATCAAAGTAATACTGAAATTTGCATTGTTCATCTTTTTGCGACCTCTAATTAGCTAAAATGGTGTCCGTATTATATATACATTGACTTAGCATACTCCTAAATTATACTTAAACTGAAAGAATGCATAAAAAATCCTGGTGATTTGCACTTTAATAATAAGTGTGGAGTCTGCTTCTACGCACACACACCTCAAATAATTTCTCCAGGGAGATAACTATTAAATGCCAATCATGGAGTAGTTTCTCCTATTTATTTATTTATTTGTATAAAAAAATCCAGGTGCAATTGGGCCTTTCAATTCAATGTTCATTCTTGCACTACTTTTCTTTTAAAGGGTGTTCCAATGGGTCATAGGGTTATCTCTAAAAGTAGTTAGAATATAGGAAATCACTCCTCACTTGCTCTCCCTTCGTAAATTCTTGATAGATTCAGTGTTAAGTTTAGCGAAGTGAAGTGTCCATCAAGAGACGACCCCCAAATGGAGTGTATGTCAGGTGACGAAATCCCGGTGTTTCAAGTCTGGTCGAAAACCAGAACTTAATTCTTACATGTTTTTATGACTCACCCCCTTTGATAGGATGCAAGTCCACCAGAGGGATACCTCCACGATTGTACAGCTTAGAGTAAGCTCAATTAGCTGCTGGGTGGCCAGGGAAATTTGCGCTATTGAAGAGTTTTATACACTCATCGCTCATACTGGAATTGAACTCAGGACCTGCTCTATATGAGGCAGACATGAGGCTAACCATTACACTATCTGAGATTTGGAAGAAAAAAATTTCAAACTGGAGTCAAATAATTATGTTATGATTACTTGTTAATGTTACTCGAGGGATAAAGAGAAACTCCATTGAAGTAGATGAAGTATCAAAAAGGTTTATTATTTAGATTGTAACTATTGATAACAGACTGTTCTTGAGTTCATGTGCTGGGCTGCATTGATTAAATTGAACTTTTACTCTCAATATTTTTTTGGTCTGGCATAGTTATTTCGTTTTAAAGTATCATCTACTTATATGAAATGCCACGTGATGGTCCATATTTTCTGTCTGTAAAATTTGTCAAGAAGATAACTATTAAATGATAATTATAGAGTTATTTCCCTTATTCATTTTTTTATTTATTTTGCTATTATGTACAAAAATCTGCGTTCATTCCAGTTGAACACAAGAAAATGTTTTTGATATTTTAAAAATACAATGCAATTACAAAATTATTGAAATACTGCCGTCATTTTTAGACCCCGTGGGTAAACTAGTGCTATAATGATTATTTAAAATTATAATTATTTAAAATCATAAATATTATAGATTATAATTATTTGAAAATGAAACTATTTCAAATCAATTGTTTAAAATTATTGCTATAGGATTATAATCATTTAAAATCATTCACCATTATTTGAAATTACAATTATTTGAATTATTCAAAATTGTAAACAAAAAAAGGCATTTTTGTAAGATGGATGTATTTATAGATGATCTGGGTTTTATTTATTGGAAGAAAAATAATTAAAAATGATTAATTAAAGATAATTAATTAAAAATAATTAATTATGGACAGGATGCGCAAAGCAATCAGGTGTGGTTAATTAAAAGCTAAATCAATATTTAAAATGCACAATCTGAGATGGATTATCTACTGGCTGGGACCCCCAAGTTGAGCTTTATCAGGGCTCCCCCTGACCTTGTCCCAAACTTCCCTTTGTTGAATAGAATAGTGATATCAAGCAATGTTATATATCTACAATCATTGTACTGTGTATAATGTACTACATATATAATATACATGCAAAAGTACTGAAATATTATCCCAAATATTCATGTATACTCTAAATTAGAACCATATCTTTGCCCCCACCCCGGTTTCCTCAGCTTAAGCCTATCCAGCCTAATGGTTAATCTACCACTGTGCATAATAATAATAATAAATGTGTCAAAGTATTAGAATGTTGTAGAATGTGCCTAAACTGCTTTGATCTTTCAGAGACAAGTGCTTATTTAATCCTTAATTTCTGAGATGAAGAACCATCATCATCATACACTGATATACTCAGACTAGTGTCTTCGTCTTGGTTGTTATGTTCACAATGTTTCAACTGCTATACTTTTCAGTCTATTTCAGATGTCTGTCATAGTTGGTAACCCAATGGGAATTTTGAATCGAAATCCTCTACCCCTCTGGGGTATATTGTTCTCATCCCACTGTCTATGCAAGATGAATTCCAGAGTTGGGTGGTATAGAAAACAAGCAAGTGACACCATAAAGACAAATTAAACAGGAAGAATTAACTGATCTAAGATATCATCTGGCATGGATAGCAGAAAGAGAACAATCTACCCCTGTGGATTGAATGAAAATTTTGGTTAAAAATTTCCAGAAGGTTATTAACTGAAGAAGGCCTGAGGGTATAAGGGCCGAAACATTGTGACTGCAATAATATTGATGATAAGACTAGTCCGAGAAAAATCGGTGTATAATAATGATTTTTTTTCTGTATATCATGGGGCAGGGTAAGTCGCCCAATCATTCTAAGATGGGTTTCGGACAATTTCAAATAGTTTTTGTTTATATGTAAAGAAAGGGGATCAAATATTAGTTCTTTTTTCTTTTCTTCCTTTTTTCCTCTAGTAAGACTATTTTAATTTAATTCATATAGATTTACTAGATATATACACATGTACACATACAGTAATACATATTAAGTGCATGTACACACACACACACACACACACACGTACACTTTGATATAAAAGTGTTTGAAAATTTACTCTCCATTTTTCAATTGAAATAATTTGTCTTTTATGTTGGTATAAGAGAAAAGTATTACATCTATTAAGAAACTAAGGCATATACACAATATATACTATCTATATATAGATATACAAAATATATATATATATATATATATATATATATATATATATATATATATATATATATATATATATATATATATATATATTACCCCCAAAACCTCCTGATGAGCACATCCTTATTACTAAAGGGTGCTCAATGACGATCGATGCAATATATATGTATGTGTTTACCGTGTGTATGTATATGAACATAGGCCACAGGGTGAGGATGAAGGACAGTCAGCTGGCAAAGACCTTTCATGAACGGCAGAGAAGTGGGACCCCAAAGAAGAGGTACAAGGACTCCCTAAAGAGGATCCTCATCTCCAGTGGTGTCAACCTCTGCCAGTGCTCATCAGAGGCCGCCGACGGGAACACATGGTGCCAAGCAACCCCGTGTGCCAAAGCCAACCACGGATGAAAAATAGAAGAAAAAGAGCAGCGCTGTAAGGTGGGAACTTCTGCAAACTCCTAGGCCTTCTATTGTAACCATTGTGGAAAAGCTTACCTCTCCAGCATAGGGCTCACTGTCCACCTAAGGGCCTGCAACAGATGTAGGAAACCTTCCTGAATCTTTGTTCACTAGGCCAAGCCATGATGTATATGTATGTGTATGTACATGTGCATGCATGAAGATACACAGTATTTACAATGTATGAGATTCTCTCTTGAACATATTTTACTGAAAGTGACTAAGCAAGACATCCTGATGACAATCCTCTCATAATTTCACACTGCTCTCCAGAATTTCTAATAAATATCTAAACATCAAGTACTTCCAACCTTCTTCTGCTGTTGTCAGGATCAGTGCCAGCACGAAGGTTTTATGCACCCTTGACAAGACTTAAAATTTGTACCCAAGATTGTTTGATCTTTTTAAAGTTTCTCTCTTGAAAGGAAGGACATCCCCTGTCTCTGGGGTCTGCACCATAAGTGACTGCATAGTTGGCCCAATGGTAGTACTGGCCCTGATCAGAGCGAACAACACTCTGGTTATGTTTTTTCATGTATTTAATTTGTTCTATGAAGAAAAAGATCACTATTCTCTAAATCTTTCAATCCATCACGTGTAAGGAAAATGTATTTGAGAGAGAACTTGTTGTTGAAATGTCCAGCAGTAATTGTGATTATCAGCACCTTCCATCAGATGGTGCCATTTGGTTTTGCTGGGGTCTCCCTTGTAGTAAAAGTTGTCCCTGATTTAGTTCGCTAAACAGTGTACCGGTTCAGTTAAGGATGGTAAGATATATGACCTGTATGAAACCATCTATATATTCATATATTGTTATATATTCAAAGATATATATAAAAATATATATATATTATTCTTAAGGTAAGTTTTTTTTTTGTTTTTTTTTCAAGTCTTTAAATACAATGATTCAAATTGATGATATTGTTCTGCTTAAAAAGGATGAAAATTTAACTTATTTGTGTTATTAAATTATTTTGCAAAACATCAAGTATTTATTCTTATTTATTTTTATAATCGGATGATGTATTGTGATCAAATATTCTATTGATTTTGACTTTTTACCTCCATTTTAATTTTTAGCTGTTTTAGCCTCAACTTAATCTCAGGCTTTCATTCTATGGCTATGAGTAAACAGCATTATCAGAAATAAAGAGTATGCCTCCACGGAGAATTGAACTCACGTCCTACATTGCTAGAAAGAATCCAGTCTATGCTCTGCTGCTATGGTCACTTTGCCACGGATGCTTTTAAGGTTTCAGAAGTCAATTTTCACCTTTTAAACTTTCTCCTTACTCCAACTATTGACGACCTATTTACTGTTTTCATATGAGAATTAATAGAATTATCAAAGCAATTTTTATTCTTTATCTTTTTATCAATAAATGGAGTATTGTAACCCTATACGTATTTTCATTAATCATGACCATCTCCAACTTTCGACTCTGGCCATCAGTCTTTGGCTGCAAACACGATCAGAAATAAAGAGTTAGTCTCTAGTACAAACCAATATCCCTTCCCTCATGCCAGAAGGGAGCAGGGTTCATGCCTATCTACTATGACCTCCCCACCACGGAGGCTTTACATTATCAGCTCCCTTTTCGTTGTTTTTGGTGTGAGAATTAGTAATATTATTAAAGCAATTTTTATTCTTTATTATAATCAGATGAAGAGCAGTAACCTAATATTTTATTAATTTTGACTCCTTTTTACCTTTCATCTTAATTTTTAATTTCTATCTTAATCTTGTCCACGATCTGAAGACTCTTTGAAAAAGCCAAAAATTGCAGGGAGGCAAATCTTGACTACATGGGGAAGGGATTGGTTGATAGTCCTTGATAGTGCAATGTTTTGCCAAAAAGTCATTCATTAGGCATGAAGAATGACTTGTTTGGTCATTGTGAATTTCATAGTCAGACAGAACCATTCACACGGTGATTGTCCCACAAAATCCAACCACTTTAAATATCTCAAGAACTATGAAGCTGAAACATAGAACTTAACCCACTGATTGATAGGCATGCAATGTGCACATGAAACAATCATGCTCAACTTCACATAGAGAGATCACAAGACAGCACAATATGTATAAAAGAAAACAGGAGTCCGAGACATCATAGAATCAATTAAAAAAAATCAAATGGCAATGAACTGGTTATGTTGCAAGAATGGCAGATAACCGATGGACATCACGACTCACAACATGGATCCCTAGAGATTGCACATGCAACTAAGGCCGGCAGAATACAAGATGGAAAAATGAATCAGACAAATTCAGAAAATACTGGCCCCGCGACACCCATGATGGTGAGATGAGGTGAATTCTGGGGAAGGTCTATGTCCAATGACGGTCAATAAAAGACTGATAATGATGATGATGATGATGATGATGAATGTAATGCTTTAATAGTCACTCAGTATCTAACCACTTTAAATAGAGACAGCTGATAGTAATCCCAAAAAAGATCTCTGCAGACCATTTTGAAAAAAAGGAAGTGATGCTGGAATAAGAGCATGAGGTCCCAAGGGGAGTATTTTGAAGAGGACTAAGGTGCCATTGCTCTAGGTACACTATTTTTTAGTGATCACCACCCAACAAAAGACAAGAGAAGTATGTTATTCCTTGATCATCCCCAACATAGCATTCTGCCAAAAAACTTGGTCATGCAGGGGTTTCTATAGAGTGACTTTAGCCAGACCTGTTGAATAGTTATTGTATTAATCTTTTATCTATTTTCTTCATCCCATGTGTACGTACATTAGGACTTCACCATCCATGGATTTGCCAACCATAGTTTCATTTATCTACAATTGGCCCAATTTGGAAGTTTTTCGTCTAAATCTAAATGACCAACATCTTTCACAACAATACATTCTACTAAATTCCTTCCACAAAGTTTTACAAGAATTCTGTAACGACAGATTCTCCCAACAAGATTATACATGAATTTTGCTCAGTAAATTCCTCCGAACAAAAACTTACTCAATTCCTTAGAAATTCTACCATTGTGAATTCTCCTCTTACAAAATCTTACAGAAATTTCAAAAGACAATACCTTAAAAAGTCATCTGAAGTCCTTTTCTTGACAGCAGATGTACAATTATAAAATTGAACTAATTCTCATTATAAAGCTGTCTATTTATATGCAAAATAAAATGATTTTTTTGGAAGGGTTGCTAATCCTAATTCTTCCCACATTAAGCCCGACCTTGTGTCACATATTGCTGTGGAGGGACAGTGATTAAATAGTACACATACATATGCAGGTATTTCCAGTCTAATTCAGTGCTCTGTGGTCTGGTACATTTTTAATCGGGTGCTAATAGTTCGTGAATCTACCACTAGATTTCTTCAATTTACTTTAAAGTTGTGGTTTGAACCATAATTTGGCAGTTTATATGTGAACTGAATTATTAACAAACAAATTACTCAAATGTTTAGGGATTTCATGATGTCACTAGTTTCACAATCTTACTATAACATATATACTACCATTCAGATGGTCAAAACATTCCAAATTCCGGAATATGTTTATCAGGGATACAAAATTCATCACTGCGACTACTTCTACTTGTCACATCACACACTCCAGAGGATGGACCTTTCAGATATACATGAAATTATTTAACCTTATACATGAACATGTTTGATACAAATTCTTTTTAAATTTCGTAAGTTTATGTTTTTGAAATAATGTTTTAGCTTTTGCTCAATTATTTCATACTTCCTTAACACGTTCTTGTGAGATACATCCAAACTGAAGAAATGTAGAAGTTATCCGTGATTATAGCACAAGGGAAGTAACTCTGCAACTTTTTTTAAAGAGTTACCTCCCTTCCATCAGTAGAAACGGTGCCAATAGAACATCTTGTTTCTGTAAATGTTGATAAAAAAAATCATCTCAAAAGCTAGTAAATACCAGCTATTAACTGAACTTTGATCTAAAATTTTCACTGTATAATGATCAGTCTATATGATTAACAGAGAAGCATTGGATCAATGATGTGGCAGCTTAGCTAAGCAATTGTGTGTTTTGTGATAAAAGCATATAATTTGATAAACTTGAAGCTAAAGCCAGTCCAAAAATACATAATATGAATTTTGAATATGTCAACCTTTTATTTAAGGTCATAAAAATCTTTAATTGATGATATGTTCTTCTTATGCCAAGGTTTGCTTCTAGTTTATGTATGAATTCAAACTAAACAAAATTATTTTATTTATAGGTTAACCCTCGATTTTTGCCTAAAAATTTGGTCTTTAAAACTCAATCTTTACAAGAGTATATACAGTATTTTATACATTACTCATTTATTTTTCAATATGACATCTTTCCTTCATAACATTCTCTTGGCAGCTTGGCAGAAATATTCCAATTTCAGACAATTATTCAGTTTTTCGTTAAGTATCTAATTGTAATTTTATTAGGATGAATTAAAATAACATCCGTCACAGATCAATATTTAGAATACTGATCTCCCCAGCCATTGTTCGACAATTTTTGTAGTAAGGAATATGATTAATTGGCCATCTTTTAGATGAAATATAAACTATTGAGTGAAGAAGATAATTCCGACTTCTCTTTCTCTCTGGTATCGTAGTGAAAGGAATAATCAACACTGAGTGTAATAATTTGCAAAGGAAAATAAGAAATGCAATTTATTACAAGAAAATCTATTTGTTTAAACATGTTTTTACAATATCTTGGAGATGGTTGCTTTTATGACAAGTTCTGCAAAGTCCCTCTCTTATTTTGCCCGTATACCTGATAGGTAATCGAAATTGAAATCAATATCTAGTAATAATGATAAATTTTTATTTCACCAAGTAAACAATAAAAAATTAATTACAATTTTTTTTTTTTTGAATAATACAATAATTGGTGCGGAGGGTTCAAGCCTTACAAGCAGTCCTTACCCATATATTTTCATATATAGCATAATATTTTTATTCATTCAATCTTACAAATATTTTATTAATAACAAAAAATGAATAATGAATAATATCAATAATCCTCCAATTCAATCTTTTTTTGTATTTACGATAAGATTACAATATTTTTTCGAAGAGACTTCAACTCATGGGATTATTTTTTGCTCAATTTGATAATTTTCTAATTTCAATACATATTTATAAATTATTCTTTGGGGATTTTTATTTAACTATTTCTACTTAAAAGTTTTTCAAAAAATGAATTCAATAAATTTATGATATTATTCCAAGCAAGTTTCACTTCCTGTTTGATTGAATTTCTTCAATGTTTTTTTTCTGTAAGAATATGTGATATAAATGATTATTTTTCCTTACAATATATTCTATGAAACATTTGAGAAAACATTGGATGAATGTAGGAAAAATATATACTTGAAAAATAACAAATGAAGAATTTAAAAATAGATATACACTGTGGATTACAAATGGAAGTCTTACAAGAATCAAAAGAAGAAAGTTTATCTTTGGGAAATACATAAGAGCTCAAACTGGAAACAATAAAATCTCTGCATGACTTTCTAGATAACTCTCTAGTGCTGAAGGATTAAATGATAAAACTAAAATAAACGAATTATAAATCTCCTCTCCCATCCACAAAAAATATTCTAACAAACTAAATAATTTCATTTATGGAAAATTAATTACATATTTCACGAAGATAACTAAGATAATGAATTTGAAAATGAAGAATCAACCCATCACCAACAAATATTTCTTAGATTTTAACAAAGAAAAATTTAATTCCTAAAAATCTTTTTTGATACAGTATTTAAAGCATTGTTCAAAAATACAGTGAAGAATCAAGTTAAAATTGAACAAATTAATTTCTAATTTGATAGAGGATCATCAGAATCAAAACAAACAAAAAAAAATGAACCCATTATAGATATTGACAGAGAAGGTTATAAACAAACTATTGGTACTACCTCAGATCTAACTAAAGGTGGTTTGATTTAATCTATACCAAATGAAATAAATTTCAAACCTAGTCAAGATTTAAATATCTGTGAAAAAATAAAAGGTGTTGAATCTTTTTTTATAGAAATTATAAATAAGAAATCTTATCACAATTGGTATCATGTATAGACATCCAACATCTGGCAAAAATAAATTTATAAACACTCATCTCACAAATCTGTCACATGAATTAAACAATGGAAAAAATATTTATTACAGGTGTCTTCAATTTTGACTTGATCAAACATACAAATCATCTAACAACATCTGTTTTTTATGATATGATTTTATCAAATTGTTTACTCACTACAAATCTCAAAAATAAATAAAAAAGCAGATGCCTTGATAGATATTTTTACAAATTACTACAATCCTAAAAATATTAGTGGAAATCTCACTGTCTCAATATCTGACCACAATCTTTCATTCACAATTATTCCAAAATCTCACACAAACCATATACCAAATGAACATAAAATATCTAAACGTTGTTGCCCAAACTTTGAAACTGAAAAATATTGTATTTGTATTGGAAATGAAATTAATGATATCAACTGGAATAAATTAATACAATTTGAAGAAAATGATGTAATTTTTTCTTACAATATATTCTATGAAACATTTGAGAAAATATTGGATGAATACAGGAAAAATATATACTTGAAAAAATAACAAATGAAGAATTTAAAAAAAGATATACACCGTGGATTACAAATGGAAGTCTTACAAGAATCAGAAGAAAGTTCATCTTTGGCAAATACATAAGAAAACAACAAAATCTCTGCACGTAATGAATACAAAAAACTATGTAATACTATCATAGACCTTATCAGAAGAAACAAATTTGATTATTTCAAAAATGATTTCCCCCCAAATTCAAATAATATGAAAATCTTTGGGAAAGAATCGATCAGATTGAAAATGTTAAATCCAATTCATATGACTATCCTACAATTCACGGAAGATGAATAAAGTGAACCAATAAATGGACCATTTGGAATTTCTAATGATTTTGATGATCATTTTCCTAATGTTGCAGAAAACATTATGAATGAACAAAAATATAAAGGTGATGGAAATTTGAAGAAATACTTAAAAGAACCTTTACTAAACTCTATAGCAATTATCCCACTTAAGGAAAGAGAAATTCCAAATATCTCAACATTCAAAACTAAAAAGTCTACAGGTCAATTCAATATACAAATAAACATTCCAAAATTCTTGAAAAATGATATAGCAATACCACTATCCAAAATAATTGATATTTCTTTAGATACAGGAATACATCCAATCAATTTAAAAATAACAAAAATAATACCTACATCAGAAAAAATTCAAGATTAAAGGCCTCCAACTATAAATGTATTTCTTTTCTGTCTAATATAAATAAAATATTTGAAAAAGTAATCTTCAGTCGTGTATATAATTTTTATAAATAAATATATTTGCCTTTACGACTGGCAATTTGGATTTTGAACAAAACAATCAACAGAACATGCATTAATTTTTTAAATAGAATAACAAGTATATATATTTTATTCATTTTTCTTTTCGGTGAAAATCAAAGATGTCATTAAAATAATTAATATAATGATAGAACCATTAAACAATGTGAAAACATAAAATTCAAAAACAAGGCGGTAGATATCCATTCCTGATTTTGAGGTATTTGCCAGAAAATTTTATTTATAATTACAAATAAATTTCA
This sequence comes from Thysanoteuthis rhombus, assembly GCA_963457665.1. Taxonomy (NCBI): domain Eukaryota; kingdom Metazoa; phylum Mollusca; class Cephalopoda; order Oegopsida; family Thysanoteuthidae; genus Thysanoteuthis; species Thysanoteuthis major. Next base: position 14,076,493 of record OY735236.1, on the reverse strand, counting down.
ATTTTCATTATGATTCCGTGACAGAATGATCTAGGGTGCTCTGCAAGTCATTAATAGATTTTGGAATTGAATCCAACTGGGAGGAAATTTTTTTTCCCTTGCCTTTGCAGTCTGTGGCAGATTAACCATTAGGTTGAGTAGGCCTTTTCTTTTTTTCTTTTGTCAAACTCTTAATATTGAGTTTTGACTTTATTTTTGTAAGTAACAATGTTGGGTGACAATGACCTGGAGAAAAACGAGTGATGCCACGCACAAATAACAGTGACATATGCAAAAACTGATGATGAATTCACTTCCACTCCAAAAGCCCAACTCAGGTCAACTTGTTTTGCTAAGGTTTGCAAATCCCATTTACAGGAATTACTAATAAAGGAGTTGAATTGGGGCCCGTAGTTATAGATTAATATTGTATGAAGAAAAGAATTCTGTCTTGTTTACCTTTTAGATTTTACTGAAGAAAGGAAGTTCGATTCTAGCACAGCCAAGCTTGTTTATTTCTATGATAAATAAATGTTTCCTCTGTTTTTTTAGTTTTTTGAGTATTGTGCACTCTCCTTTTTCCATTATGATTCGATTGTTGATTTTATTTGTATTATTTTCTATTTTTGCAATATTGAAGTTGATAATTCTTATAGTCTGTATGTTTTTAACTTTATCTCTTAAATGTTCAAAGAAAATCCAATTCAAGTTTTTAAAACAATTCTCTATGGTATGGGAGCAAGTTTGCATTTTATTTCAATTTTGATAAATCTTCATTAAACCGGGTTTTGACTTATCAAATATAAACATTTTTTAAATCAGTAGATTTTCCAGAATCTCAAATTATAAAACTTTAAAATGTCCTACTTTTAGAAACAAAAGTTTGCTTTAATGAACTGTTAGATTTGAAAAAAAAATATTCAATCAAATATAAACATTTAAGTAAAGGTAAAAAATAACTCACTTTTGCAATTACTGTTTGATTTTTGGAACAATAACATTCTCAGGGTCCTAATTTTTGACTCAGACACAATATTCATGTTTTGGCCAACAACGGTTGCGATGTCATTGTTATGGATTTGAGTAAATAGTATTTTTAGCCTATGTTACAAGTTATTGTTAATTAATGGTATAATTTTTTCGAACAAAAAAGAATGGTCTTAATAGATTCTACATAGACAATCACAAGTTTAAAAAGCGGAACAAAATATCACAGTCTATTTGAAAAACTAAATTGACAAACTCATTCTTGAACTTGGCCAATGATGGTTGAAGGATCTCGAATTGCAGAACTTTATCACTTTGAAAGGTTTTTGGCATAATTTCGATCATGCCACTGAACAAATTGTCCACAAAAAAATAACAAAAAGAATTACATAGATGAAGTATTTCTGTTGTTTTCAATGACATACATTTAATTGAAAGATTGCTGTTTTTTTGTTAGTTGGTTTGTTGTTTTTTGTCAGAGTTCACGCTAGAGCAACCAGATTTGCTCTTCACTTGTGAGTATGTTCGTAGCACTTACAACCATCCATTTTTCAATCTTGTGTCTGTGTGTTCGTCCCACTCACAATCATCCGTTGTTCAATTTTGTGTCCGTATGTTCGTGGCACTTACCACTGACTGTTCTACAATTTTGTGTCTGTGTGTTCGTTGTTGTTTTAAAGTTAAAAATCTATCCCCGTGTTTTGGTAATTTTTTCCAACTAATCGTTAATTTCATTTGGGATATCAAATCTATTGGATTGAAATGAAATATGACTCGCTATCACAGATAATGATTGAATAATCATAGCGTCAAAATTTGAAATCATGTAGAAAAATATCCATTAAAGAATCATCATCATCAGTCTTTTAACGTCCATCGTTGGACACAGACCTTCCCGAGGATTCGCCACAATTCTCTATCATGGGCGTCGCAGAGCTAGTATTTTCTGATTTTGTCTAGTTCATCTCTCCATCTTGTGTTCTGTCGGCCTCGTTTACTCATGTGATCCCTGGGGATCCATGTTGTGATGTCCATCGGTTGTCTTTCATTCTCGCGACATGGCCAGCCCATTGCCATTTATTTTTTAAAAATAGTTTCAGTGATTTACGGACTCCCGTTTTCTTCCTGACATCATAGAAATTATTTAAAAAAAACTCATTGGCATTTTCCATGGGAGAACATCTAAAATAGAGTAAAAACAAAAAAACAAAACGTCTAGATTCCGGAGACTCTATATGTTAAACCCATCAGAATACCACCCCCCTCAAAGTAAACCCCCTCTTTTTCAGAAAAAAAGCATTTTTAGAATGGGTCTAGTGGAGTTCTCTGGGGGCTCCTCCCACGGCCCCTGTTCTGACATTGATAACTGAATATAAGAAGGAAAAGGACTAACCTAGAAGTACAGATGGAATATTGTGTTGTTGGGTCAGAGTATACTCATTGAATGAGGTCTTTTTTCACAAAGAATGTCGTCCTCAAAAAATTCTTACTATACGTTTATACTGAAATATATATGTGTAAAATTCATCCATCTTACACGCAGAAGGTCCTGTGTTCGATTCCCGCAGAGAGTGGAAAAATCTTCCTTAGAACGAATTTCCCTGTGCACTTAGTAGCAAACTGAGTACACTCTAAGCTTTGTAATTAGGGTGGAAGTATCTCATCGATGGACTTGCATCCTACAAAGAAAGTATCCATAAAAACTAGTATGTATGAAGTCCTGATCTCGACCAGACTTGAGACTTGCAAGAATCAAAGATTTTGTTGATGAGAATATCTCCTAACCACTATTTGAAACTATGGACTCTTCCACTGAAAGTTCAACCTTCTTAAATTGAAGTTCAACTGTTTTAATTTGAAGCTAAAAAATGTAGTCTACGAATAATCCCGTCATTTGTACGGGTACTATGCTATTTTGTTGCAGAATTCAGAGCGTAACCATGACCCAGCCCTATTTGTGTAAGAGGGAGGCGCTGCTTGGGAGACGGATCATCCGGGACCAGGCATGCTTTGGAAAGGACATGATTAATCCTTGTATTTATCTGCCTTTACACGTAGGTAAATGTAAGAAAAGTTCGGTTTAATATATGACACAAGTACGTATTTGGGAAGATACAAGCTTGTCCTGTCTTACGGCCTGTGCTGCAAAGGTGATAGGGATCCCAATGACACTATAGTTTATTTGTTTATTTAGGAGGTACTGCATAAGAATTGGAACCTCCAGGGACAAGGCACATTCCGTCTGATTCTAATTACTGTTTCAGTTCCTTTCAACGAAAGCAAAATTTGACACCAAGTCGGTTTATGGTTGGATCTTACACACGTGCATGTTAGTAAAGGCAAAAAATGCTTAATCCCTGCGGCAAGTTCCACACAGCCACCAGGGCAACCCCTCCCTTTTTTGGTGCAATGGGGTGGTGCTGCACTTGTATAGGAATCCCCAGGACCAAAGATGAACCTCGACTGTTCCAAATCAAAAGGCCGGCACTTTTTTCAAGGAAGCTACATATTGAATGGAAAGTTCATTATAATTAGAAATCGTAAACCAAAACTATCTCCAAAACTATCAGCACAGGTCTCTTCAGTTTTTAAGTTCTCCCGATGGTTGGCACGCTGGTTAACTTGTCATGTATGTATCATGCATACAGGCTGCACTGATGGGGCTAGAGGGCTGTAAATTCAAACATTTACACCTTATTATGGCTAGAAAAACAATTTTTTAAAAATTCTCCCCAATACAAGTTATTGTGGGCCGTGCAATTCGCAATGTAAGTTTACGCTAAATTGGTCTCCTAGCAAAATTCACGTTTGTTTTCGCAAAATTCAGACTTTTTAGCGATCGCTGCCCATCAAAAAAGTGCGAGAAGTAACTTATTCATTGATCACCCCCTTTTCCGATTTCTTAAATTGATCACCCACAACACAACATGCTGCCAAAAGTCGTTGTTCTCATGGATGTTTCTATTGAGTGACTAAGCAAACCTGTTTATTTTTCCATTTTTCTCGATACAGGTTTCACCACTATTCAAAAGCGAAATTTTTGTAAGCCGAAATGGCGTAAGGCGAAGGAGCAACCACCATCAATTTATGTGTACACAATTTTTGAGCCTGTCAAGACTCAAAAATGGTAATAATGGTACGGTAGGCTGAATCGTCCAAGGTTGGGGTGGTGAGAGGTACAGGAGACAGGTGAAGGATGCAGAAAGGGTGCATGCTGTTTCTATAACGGCTCGTTGCAAAACAAACGCTGACACTATTTTTTACCCCTTTTTTCACATCAGTGAAAAAAGTAGTGCAAAGTGAAATTTCAAAAAGCAGGGAATTCCTGTATCAATTTGAACTGAAAACTGCTCTGACGATAACGTCTTTTTTTGTGAATTCCTTCTAAAAAAACGTCCACGAACCTTTGTTTATAAGTACCTGCTTTCACTTGGCAACACTCCAAGGTCCTTGAAGATGTTGATTCTTGGCGGAATTCCCAGGTGCAAAAGGTAATCTTTATGTACTTGACATTCAAAGATTACAACTCGACTTTTATTCTCTCAAGTTTTGTTTTTTTTTTGATAAAATTCTCTTTAGTCATGGAAACTATTTGATCTGAAACCGTCAACTAAAATTGTCACCAAGAGTGTCAACATAGGTTCCTTCATTTTTAAGTTGGCTGGCTGGCTGGCTATGTATGTATGCATCACACTTACAGGCCGCCCAGCTAAAGCTAGATGGCTGAAAATTTAAACATTTACTCCTCATTGGGTCTAGAGAGACTTCTTTTGAATCTCCGACCCAAAATAGGATTTTAGTTGGAGGGTTCAATTTATAATTTCAGTTTATGCTAAATTGGTTCCAAGTTTGTGCCCGGCTGTTCTCACGCTTGTTTTTTTTCTTTTTTTCTTTATCTATTTTTCAAATTCGGACTTTTTAGTGATCCAACAAAAGGCGAGAGAAATGATTTATTTCATTGATCACCCTACTAAACGATTTTTGTTTGTTTGTTCTGTTCCGTTTAGCGATAAAACTATTTTTCAGTAACAGAAAACACCCTTGTTATCAGAATACCTTTATGATAGTGTTCCTTAGTCAAGATTAACGACAAGTGTATCTTCTTTCATCTAATCTACGATGTTTGCTTTCCAATCAAGTTTGACATTAAGGGTATCAGTTAACGCTTGGGAAACAACTTTCATTACTTTATGATGATTCTTTGTTGTCAAGGTCCACAATAGAGGTATCGGTTTCGGTTAGGGAAATTCGAATTAGTCATAGAACTACGTTCTACATTATTCGATTTTAACTCCACGCCGTTTTGTTTATCTTTGTCTGGGTTGGTATTTCGCCCTTGTTAGAATGGCTTTTTTCAAGTACATCAGAGTCTGGTCCAGTGCCTCAAGAGCAATTTTCTGTGCTATTGAGCACTCATTCTACATATACAACTGACAACTCAACAAAAATAATTTCTTTAACCCTTAGGGACGCTTTATTGGCGAAAATAAATATAAATCTTTTTTTTCCCCAAATATTCAGTAACATTTCGACATATGGAAATATATTTCAGTAACAAACCTTAAAATATGCAAATGTATGTACTAACAATCCTTACATCGTGCAAATCTGCAGTTACAATAACATTACCTCTATGTATTAGTGGAAATAGATATTAAAATATTTTAATAAAGCGAAAACATCTTGAAACATTTATTAAAAATGGATATAATTTTTTAAAAAATCACCTGAAAATATTACAATGATACTTCAATAATATGAATATTAAAACTAAATTTATGGAACGAAAATATTAAAATATATGAAAAACTATAAGTTTGAAAAATGACTTGTTTCCAAAAAGTTAAAAGAATTCGAAAAAACCAATTGTCACCCATATTGATTTTTATGAATTGGCGAAGTTTCGATAAAATGTGAAAAAACAACAATGATTCATCCTCAGACATCGTCAGAGAAAGTCATTTAGCCCATGAGCATCACTTTGAAACCAGGTATCCCTTGGCCAAATTCTATCATCCTAGGTGCGAATGTGTGGCCTGCAACTTAGACAATACATACATACAATCATATTTGTATGATAGATTTATACCTATCGATAGTAGACGTAATTATCTGAAGTTTTCAAATATCTTGCATTGAATATTGCGATTAGTACTTTTTTACAATTTTTTTATATCATCTTATTTTTGTTGCTTTCTGTCATAAACGATCATTTTGTAAAATAAGTAGCTTCGATCAAGTAAAGAAGTGACCTGCAATGAGAATTGAAAAGCCAGGATTTCTATCGCTAATCAGACCTTTTCTAATTGGGAAACTGCTGCAGCACAATCTCTTTATACTCTATGGCGGCCGCATTCATTTATTTGTAAATTCTGTAATCCAAATAGACAACATATTAAACTAATATTTACCGACGTGGTTTTATTTGTTAGTTGTAACGCTTTACGAAATAGTAAATAAGGGCAAAAATCACAACTAAATATACCGACAAAGCACAAGTATACGTTCTGACAATTTCACTCAAAACAAAAAGTTAGAGTCAGCTAATTTGGATAGATTCAATTTCTAGCAACTATAATAAATTTCAAGAAAATATTTTGGATTTTCTCTATAAATCCAAAAAATATATTCATTATATATCACTTACGATGTTCTATGTCTAAAAATGGTTATTAAGGGAAATATTTAATGACATGGTTGTGAGTGTGCTGAAATAAAGTTTTTCTTCAAAACTACATTTAGATGTTTTTGGTTGCACCTCTATTTTCAATAACATAAGTAATATTTTAGTTTATTGCTATAGCATAAGTGATGTTTTTATTATTATTAATATTCATTTATATAACAATTTTTTATTAGTTATTTTACTATTTATTACTATTTATTCATACTGTCTATGTATATAATTTTGACTGCATGAATGGACAAGTTGTATGAATGAAACATTTTGGAGTTTCTGTTCGGGAGGCAAATTTTAGAATTTTGCTTCCTGAACCAAGGGATGGTTTTCAAGATAGTGTCTTTTTATAAAAATCTGTAATCCCAAAACGGTATAAATAAAACTGTTGGTAATTTCTGTTTGGAATACAACAGATCAACCATTGAATACCATCACTTGAAGCCTTATATCCTGTATTTAAATTAAACAGAAGCTGTTTTTCTTCTTTTTCACTAAACTGCATCTCATGAGACGGATGAGCCAATTCTTAAAATCTGTCACCCAATCAGATGCCTCAGTTGAGCAAAGAAAGGCTCAGAAAACAAGAGATAATACAAAACAATTACGCCTTATTATTCATAAATAGAACTAGGTATTTGGGTTTTCACAGTTCATAGAGACCCATACAAACGCCTAGTTGTAATCAAATTAGGCAATGAATCTAAAAACTCGTTCGTGTTCAAACGAAATATGAAGAGCCTTTAATCGTCGGGCCCGACTGCTCTTGCGATATACTTTTTCACTTAATAAACACGAAACAAAACACGCTAGAGCGGAACGACTTTTCTTTCAAATTAAGCACAACATTTCCTTATTCTGGAAAAGAATCAATACGTTTCCCATTGGCACACACGCACTCAAACATCATCATCATGGCTTGTCGTCGTGGACAAAGATTTTTCCACATCTGTTGCAGGCCCCTAGGATGGTTAGTAAGGTCTATACAGCAAATCGCTGGACAGCCCTCAGGCCTGCGTTAATGAATTTTTACAATGGAGTGTCTGAAAAGGTTGACAGATATGTTTTATAAAATTAAGTGTTACAAAAGGAAAACTCTGAAACAAACGAAATACATTTTGAGGAGGTGAAATTTGATTCGGTTTTGGCAATCTCTGGCTGGTACACATTGTGGCTTGACAGCGATTGATCTTTGATAATACTAGGCAAGAACCAATCTTTTTGCCATCAGCGGTTCACTAATGTACCATGGAAGGGTTTTTGAAATCTTTATTTCCATTCCTAACGAAGTTTTCGTCTTGATTCAACAATGGATGGCTGACCATGCATGATAAGTGCCCAACAAACCGTTCTCAAAATGTCAACATTTTCGTTATTACTAGAGCTCAGTCTTTTCTTATATTTTGAAGCTTGAACTCTCTACAATCTGGTTTGGAAGCTTAGAAATAACGAAAATATCAACTTAAAAAAAAAAAAGGTTCGTTGGGTACTTATCATGCTTACATATATTATTCTATATCAGGAATTTGTTTTATTACTCCTTTCATTTTTTGATGTTTCACCCCTTGCAACATGGATGAAGAAGTCAATTGATGCAAAGTATTTTCACTGACAAAATTTTAATTCTCCACTTCTTTTTCACCGTTTTTCTTCTCTGTATTCACTCATCCTTGCGATGTAATGAACAAAGATAAAAATAAAAGGGACAGTAAAGTCATCTTTCATTCATTACTCTTGCCTCGAAAGTAATACGTGAACAATGCCCTCATTCTTGAAGGATTATATGTTAGCAATTATATTTTTGGTGGATAAGGCGACCTTCAGTCGGTCTGAATTTATGGTTTTAGCTCATGTCGGTTGTATAAGACGACCCCCTACCAAACCATCGGTGGTGAAGTCTAGATCAATGAGCACCAAACGAACGATACCTTGATATAATCTTCTTCTTCATTATTATCATCAGCAGCCTTTTAGCATCCTCCGTTGGACAAGGACATCCTCTTTCTCATGGGCATCACAGCTAATACTTTCTGAACTTGTCTAGTTCAGCGCACAATCTTATATTCTGTCAGCCATGGTTCGCATACGATCTCTGGAGATCCAAGTGTAAGTTGTGATGTCCAGCAGTTGTCTGACATTCTTGCAGCAAACCCATTGCCAATTCAGTTTTCTAATTGATTCTATGATACATCGGCCTCTTATAGATTATGCTGTCTTCCGTTCTCTACACGATTCTTTCCTGTGTACATTGCATGGTTCTCAGTTTGAAGGTCAATCTTTTGATTAAATCTCATGTCTCAGCCCCATAAGTGACTATCGGGAGGATGTATTCTGTTTATAGCCATCTTTTTAGGACTAATGAGATTTTCTTTTTTTTGAAGGTTGGCCTTGCTTTACCGAAAGTTTGTCATCCTAGAGTGATTCTTATGATATCAAGCCCTAACAATTTAGGCTGGGCCAGAGCTGATTTTCAAAAGAAAAATCCTCCAACCCTAATGTACGTAAGTCCTTAATTTTTTTTTCATAAATCTCACTCAGCAGCTAATTGAGTACACTCAAAGCTGTGTGACTAGGGTAGAGGTATCCCCTCAGTGGACTTACATCCTGGTAAGAGGACTAGTCATAAAAACTTGTAGGCATCGACTCTTGGTCTCGATCAAACTTGACCAGACTTGAAAGGATCACTAGGCTGACACATGAAACATAAACCGAGACGGCATCCCCCGCCGTTAAACTTGATCGGGGGTTGTCACTTGAGAGACGTGACGCTTTACCATTATAAATAGAACTCTCTCTAAAACCATGGAAATCTATTTTTTTCATAAAATCTAAAAAGTACTTCGAGATATACCAAAAATACGAGTTCTGCCTGAATTTGTTGATGATCAGTCAAAAATTTCACCCTGGGGGGCCAGCGTACACAGATGCACAGATATTTACCATCTGTTATAAGGACGAACGAGAGGGAAAAAATGAGCAAAACGGGAATGGATTCAAACTTTAAAACTTCTGTTACTACTCACCATTTATTCACCAAAATCATTCACATTGATTCATTGATTTATTTACACCGACAATATTATTTATTTCCTGTTTATCTATTTCATTCTTTTCTCATTTCTTTAATTCATCTGATAAATATCACTTTTCCAATTTCATTTATCAACGTCATCATTTTCTTATGCTTCACAAGAGAAAACATCTTGATATCGATAAAAAGAAATAATACGACTTTTAGATATTTTATTTGAAAAAAAAACCCCTAAACAATTCGCCATCGCAGTCAATAGAATTGAACAGCCGTAGCGTCAAAATTTGAAGTCATGTAAGAAAAAATCAATCAAGGAATAAATGTGGTCAGAATGAATTCTATCTATGACATCACTGGCGTTTTCCACTGGAAAACATCTAAAATAGAGTAAAAAAAAAAAATCTAGAAATATCTACATTCTAGAGAATCAAGATGCTTTAAAGAACTAGTCAAAATAAGGTCCCAAAAAGGTCAAAAAATTATTTTACTTTAAATCAAAAAATGTTTCTTAGTCTAGTGGAATGCTGATGCCAATTTTCAAGCCCGTAGACAAAACAGTATGGCCAGAAGTGCTGGAACACAAACAAACGCATAAACAAAAACATAAACAAACACAAACATTTGCAAACTGTCCGGGGTCGTGGATCCCATATTTCTTGCACACTCCCCAGTATTCGTATAGTCCACAGTAGTACTGTGGTCCGTATGGTCTCAACCCTTCCTCTTATCCCCAGTTATTCCAATCTCGCTTTCAGTGTCTTTGGTACGGTTCCGAGTACACCTACTATTACAGGTACTACCCTGACTTTCATGTTCCACACCTAATTCAGGCCCCTTGCCAGGTCCTGATATTTTCCCAGTTTTTCACTCTCTTTCGTATTTACTCTGTGATCTGCAGGCACAGCCATGTCTATTATTTGGTAGGTTCTCCTTTCCTTCTCCACGATTACCACGTCCGGTCTTCTCGGTTGGATGGGATGGTCAGTTTCGATGTCAAAGTCCGAGAGTAATTTGAGACTTCCATTTTTCTGGGCTGTCTCCTGTTCGAGATGGTGTCAATTTTCCACATGATTGAATCTCATTCATTTATTCAGTTCCCTGTGTATCATTGTTGCTACTCTATCGTGTCTGTATTAATACTCCCCCTGGTCTAGTCGCTACATTTTTATTATTCGATGCACTGTCCCAGGCGCTCTTTATAATGTCTTCGCTATTTGCTCGCACATACTTTTTAATCCTGTTTTGGACACAGTCTTCTATGTTGATAAATCTCCTTTCTTTTTTACGTACAGTCTATCTGTGTCATCTCCGGAATGTAAGGCCTAGTGCATTGTCATAAGCTTTCTCATTCGCCAATTCATTGATTGAAGTTCTTCCTTTGTCCATTCAAGGAATGGTCCTGTGTATCTTATCACTGATACAGCCCATGTGTTCATTCCTTTTATCAGGTTCCTGTTATTTTGTTTGATCTTTTCCTTATCCCCTTAAGATATCCTCTTCTTATTTTCTCTTTCATTACTTCCCGCTTTATCGCGTCATATTCGAGAACTCCCAGGAAATTGTATCGGTCTTGAGTGGTCAATGTTATGATCTTTTTGCCGTCCGATAGTTAGATTCCTTCTTTGTGTATTACCATTAATGCTCATTGCTCTATTCCAAACTCCATTCCAATGTCATCACTGTATTCCTACTCTTTGTTTAACAACGTTTCGAGTTTCCCCCTTTTCTTTGCAAATAGTTTTATGTCATCAATGTACATTGGATGGTTGACTTTTCCCTTTGCTTTAGAGAATTGGTAACCTTTGCTGTTTTTCAGGATGCTGTTGAGTGGTATCTTGGTTTGAACAAATAATTGTGGGGACAGGGAGTCTCCCCAGAAGACCTCTGCTATTATTATTATTATTATTATTATTATTATTATTATTATTATTTGCAATCTCTCACCAGTTGCCTGGTGGTAACCGCTGGAGTTTGAGTGACAGCAAGTCTCCTCAAGTCTCCGGCCCTCCTCTCCTTGTACTCATAGGTCGCAGTAATTCTGCGATTTACAGTTTCACACCGGTTGCCCAGTGGTTATCACTGAAGGCTGAGTGACAATGAGTCTCCTCAGGTCTTCAGCTAACTTCTCTCTCTTTCACCTATCATGTCAGGGTTAAAATTCGTTGCAGTACTTATATCTCTTGCACCTTCCTCAGTATCCGTGCAGTTCCCAGTAGTGCTGTGGTCTGTACAGTCTCAATCATTCCCCTAATCCTGATCTCCTCCAGTCTCTCCCTCAGCGTTTTGGGGACTGTTCCTAGTGCGCCCACTATGACCGGTACTACCCTGGTTTTCATGTTCCACATCTTCCTTAACTCTCTTGCTATGTCCTGGTATTTTTCCCTTTTTTTCACCCTCCTTCTTTTTTACTCTATGGTCTGCAAGTACAGCAACGTCTACTATTTGGCAGGCCTTCCTTTTTTTTTGTCTACTATTACTAATTCCGGTCTTCTTGCCTGGATGAGGTGGTCAGTTTGGATGTCAAAGTCCCAGAGTAGTTTGTGGTTGTCATTCTCCAAAACTGCCTCTGGCTTGTGCTGATACCACTTTTCCGCATGGTTGAATCCCATTTGTTTGCTTAGTTCCCAGAGTATCATCGTTGCTACTCTATCGTGTCTATGCTTATACTCCTTCTGGGCGAGCTGGCTACATTCACTAGTTATGTGGTTTACTGTCTCATCTCTTTCACCGCACATGCGGCATTTGCTGTTTGTCTGTGTTCTGTCGATTTCTGTTTTTATGTAGTTTGTCCTTATGCTTTTGTTTTGGGCTGCCATGATGAGCGATTATTATTATCATTATTATTATTTGCATTTGCATTTTCACACCAATTACTCGGGAGACTGAGTGACAGCAAGTCTCCTCGAGTCTCCAGCCCGTCTCTTCGCATTCTCAAAGCCCACAGTAGTGTTGTGGGTTACAGTTTCACCCCAGTTGCCCGGTGGTTATCGCTGAAGGCTGAGTAACAGCAAGTCTCCTTACGTATCCAGCCTTTCTCTCCTGTCATCCTCACTAACTTGTCTATTCTGTTTCGATTGTTTATAAACATTATACAAAGTGAAAGTTTCTAAAATCGAGTAATAAAAGTTCATTTATTGTAAATAAAACATGTATTTGGGTACCTCTTGTGAGGTGTCAAGTCTGGATGTACCCAACCCTGCTTGGGGTTCAATCAATCAGCCAATCTTACGATTAACATGCTACTGTTCATTTAGCGATATAAACGATAACATTGCTTATCCATGTTTTACAGTCCTCTTATCGATTTACATTGGTCGTAGTAGTCTCTTGGGTGTAGTGAGGGTTTGAATCAGTTCTAGGTTGTTTGTAAATCGGTTAAATTTTACTGTTTAAATCAAGGCAGTCTACTTTGAATAAGTCTAAATTAAGAGTTGAGATGAAATAAATCAAAGAATTTGGGTTTCTCCTCGGGTTCCAAAGACTCCATAACTATGAAAAAGAAGAGGTAAGTGCCACCCCATCACTCTAGAGTCACCTGTAGCTCACCATGGCTACCTGTCCTAGGTTAGAAGATATTGTATTGTGAATATTCTCTATTTACCTAGGTTACTGTTAGAAATGTGCATTTACATTTTCGCACTTATTTTAAAACCCTGTGGATCCGCTCAATAACAATCTAGTTTGTGAGATATAGCTTTCAGCTACGATGTTACATAAGTTAAAGTCAAAATTTACTTGGGGATGAATATAAATGAATTCAACAGATTTAAGTACTCGTATCATTACACTACTCTTAATTTTATTGAGTAAAACCTTCACATTCATTTTGATGTTTAGCAAATGATTTTAAGATATTTCATATAACTTTGATTTGAGGTGATTTCTTATAAGCATTAGTGAAGGAAGAAAAATTTTAAAACAATTCATTTAGTGTTTTGAATGTTATTTTGTTACGAGTCTCTCCTTATTTAATTTCATTCAGCCTTTCTCCACTGGGGATCTTGACTCAATAATTTGTTTCCAGAATCAAAACCTTTCAAGAACTTATACTCAATTTTCACTCTTCAAGTTAGTTCTCCCAATACATAAATAATTAGGATAACAATATAATACAGCATGTTAATCAGTTGATCTAATTAAAATTTATTTCCAAATTATTACGGCCATTGCTTGTTAATCAGTATTCACCATTCATCAGGGGTTTATAATTAGTTTTTGTTATAATTGCAGAATACGTATTTTCAAATGGAAACGGGTTGGTTATTTTCATAATCCACAGAAAACAACGTACGGCTAGTTGTAATGGGTGTGAGAGGCACGAAATGATAACATTCACCGGATATGTCCTTGTAATTCTCATTTCTTATACATGATAATAGCTCTATCTGTTGAGCACTGTGATTACATATCTATAAAGAATGAAATCTGTTTCCATTCGTTCACAGTTTTTATTACAAATATGTATTATGTACTGTATATGTATACTTCATTATATATATTCTCAATTTGTAAATATACAAACAAAACGAACGGAAACAGATTTTATCAGTGGTAGATGTTTATCACGTTGCTCATATGACCTTGTAATTTTTACTAACACACAAGCATATATATATATATATATATATAATTGTGTCATCCAGACAGCTGTTTCATCGTATAACAACTCATCAGTGTGGCTATAGACAATCCATTATCCCATCCAGTACCATGAGGCAGGATTGGAACCTTCGCTTCAGACCCAGAGGCCGATATCCTACCGCAGGACCACGGAACTGGACGGTCAGTATGGCTGAATTTAAGCGATATATTCATTTAGCTTAAATTCCCAATCCCCCAGTGTGCTTTCTATGGAAGAGCATTGCATTACAATGAACGAGTTACCTCACTTAAAGAGTGCTCAACCCTGAGCGATAATCATTATTGTTAATTATCATTATTATATATATATATATATATATATATATATGTGTGTGTGTGTGTGTGTGTGTGTGTGTGTGTGTGTGTTTATACATATGTGTGTGTGTGTGTGTCTGTGTGAATATAGGCTAAGCCCTATTAACTTCTCTCTGAAGAATCCATTGTCATTCCACGCTCAATATTCATGGATTTTCCTATACAACCAACGCTCTACACACTTACAAAATACTTCCGCTTTAGCTTTGAGGGGGAATTATCGCCACCATTGAAATATTTTCTTCATGGTGACATCCTCAAATCATCTAGCAAAAAATGTAGTCCAAGAATTTTTCAAAAGACTAATGAGATGATGAATTTCCGGCATGTACAATTTCACTAAAGAAAGAAAGAAAGAAACAGTGCACAAAGTGGTTACGCCTTAATAGCTGTACTTTCCGTACTCAACTGATCATGACAGAAGAGTTAGCTGCACTTGGTTTAAGCAGGGATGGGACATTTTACATCTCAGTTGACGAATAATATACAAATGAATAAAACGGAATAAACGTTGATTTCAATTCATAGTTTTTTCCTGCCAAATGTTCATCTAGCTGCACCTTTTATGACATAGCGATACGTTATCAATTTCTTTAAAAAATTTCGAACTTGTATCTTTTCGTAAGTGTTTTGAACTAAGTAACCCCAACAAGATCTTGTAATGACGAGAACCGCCTACCCCCTTACGCATTCCTGTAAAAATAGCTATTGATATAGAAGTAGCTGAATCCGTGGAAATACCACGATTGTTGACAAATAAGATTATCCATTAACTCATGCCCCTGTTCATCTCTTAAACATTGGTTAAAATGGGGAGGTGGGTATGCGAATGTTCGGCGTGTACCTACTCTATTTCAGTGTAGGCTATATATCAAGATGTCTCCGAAATCTTTAAAAAAAATATCCACGTGGGGGGGGGGGGGCTACAGCTCACATTGCCCCGGACTCCTGCTTCATGTGTTCACTTCACTCATTCCTGATGGCTCCCCCTAAGATCTCCGGCCATTACACCGAGATGCAGCCTATCAATATACTTAGTTCCCCAAACCCATTTTCATTACGGCTCTCATCTTTGCTTGTATCTTATCATTTACACACTTATCCCTTCTGATCTCCGTTGCCTGTTCATTTTTTTCATCTAAATATTATACAAACATCATTTTTACATTCAGAAATATTCGTACCTGTTCAGTAAACTAACTAAGTTTCTTCTCTCCCTTCCTAACTTCTTATTATACTACCTAACTTTCTTTTCTGTCCTCTTCTCTCTTATTGAACTACCTAACCTTTATTTCAAGTCATTATTGGCAGCCAAGGATGCACCGAAGAGGGTGTCAGTATCCTAATGTTATTTCTGTAAGCCTCATTAAGCCTGCATACCCATTTTTTCGGCATATCAGAGGCAGCAATTAGAAACCTGCCCGTCCGTTTTCGCGACAAATTTGTTGAACTCAAATAAAAATCATAACGTTCGAACGTAAGTGGTATCAAAAATGGAGAGAGTGCATTTAGTTGCATCTGCATTTCAGGGATGTCACCAACAGTTTGCTTTCATAAGTGTGAAATACATCACTTTGAGAATGTGTATGTGTATGTGTGAGTATGCGTATGTATGTGTGTCAGAGACATTAAAAGCGTATATATGTGTGAATATATGAGTATGTATGTGTCATGTTCGCGGGTATTTTCCCCAACCTCAGATCTAGGGAATGAGATTTTCGAGGGGCTAATATTAAAATCATATATATATATATATATATATATATATATATATATATGTGTGTGTGTGTGTGTGTGTGAGTATATAAGTATATATGTGAGAAACATTGAAAGTGCATGCAATATATGTATATACATGCGTGAGTGTATATGTATACGCGTATATGTAGAGGTGTTTTTCTATGAACGTAGCTCACATTTTTTCTGGCCTTTTTGGTATGGATCAAGTGTCGTATTTGTTCCACAGTATAGCCCGAGGCGCCGGCACTGACGCTTGCCTACTAAATGGGACGGAGATTGTGTGGTGTTGCACATCAAAGACGAGGTGTGCAGGTGCAATGCGTTAGCCGATGAGGGGACACTGAGGCTGTGCATTGCTTAGTGCTTTGGGAACCTTTGGACTCGTCCATGGGTTCTCTTTCTATTACTCAGCCAAGCTGCGGGGAAGCAGTTCGCCCCGGGGCAGCGCTGTCCCATTGCACTAAGAGGGACAGGTCGGGCGAGACCCGACGCTTTCGCGACCTTGGTTGCTTTAGCAATCACAGTCGCGTCGGCTTGAGCTATTTTTCATGAGTTGCTCCATTTCCCCCCTCGTTAAGCTTGACCTTGTGTCGCATTTTGCTCCAGAGGGAGTGCTAAAAATAGAGCCCAATACTAATAGAATAGGGTTTTTGGAGCGGGTCAAGTGGAGAAGCGTCTCCCTAGATTATTGATAAAAATAATCAATGTTGCCAGGTTTAGGCCATTAAGTAGATGTAGCGATTTTATCTTTTATGTTTCGGACAGTTCAAAAGAAGTGTGTTTTTTGTCAGACGTAGTAATGAGTGTCGGACCCGAAAGAGAAGAAGGGATCAGCAAACTTCGACGGAAGAGGAGGAGAGAATGAATACGTAATTGGAAGAGAAGAGAAATGAAGGGAGTCGAGAATTTATCAACTATGGATAGGGGAGGAGAAGGAAGAGGAGGAGGAAGAGGAAATGTTGGAACTGTTGGAAAGCGACGCTTTCAGAAAGCAGGTGGGTTGTTTCCGGTCGTCACGGCTTGGCTCGCTCCTGAGTCCAAATCAGCTATGATCTAATGTCTCTGAGTATCCCGGGAGAAATTATCTTGTTAAACTTAAAGCATGGAGTAAGATTGATGTCGGAGAATAGAAAGGAAGAGAGGACGACAATGAGCAATCAAAATATGAGGGAGTTAAAAGTGGAACAAAGGAATTCGATTAACACATCTCTAGCGATGAAAATGCAAAGGATGCAAGGAGATACTTGAACGCTTAATAAATAGACGCCCCGTTCCTCACTCAAGTCAGTCTATCTCTGCCTGCTCTCTCTCTCTTTCTCGGGCTATCTCTCTTCTTTATTCGTGAATGAAGGATACTTTCGAAAGATAAAAAACAATGTCTCTAAAAAAAAGAAAAAGAGATTTATTTCCTATTTTCGTAATTTGCATTTTCGACATATGCCCGACAATTATATCTGTTGAAGCCATAGATATCAGCAGAGCTGGATTAAGCTAGTTTGGAGCCTGTACTTAGTTTTGACCCTTTGGAGGGGGAAAAGTCTTCCCCCACTTTTAACCCCTAAAAATTGAGAAAAATGTCTCTCTTCAATTTTCACCTCATTAAGGTCCCCTTCAATTTTGATCCTTGGAAAGGGAAAAAGTCTCCCTTAACTTTTGATTCCTTGAGGAGGAATCACTTTTGACACTCTAAAGGGAGATGAAGACTCGCTTCAATTTTGATCCTTGGGGAGTGGAAAAGTTTCCCGTCATTTTTTAACCCTAAATGGTTAGATATAAACATATGAATGAGAAAATACATGTCTGTATGTACGTATATTTCACAGGAGGTGAGGTTCCACTTTAGCATTATTGTTACATGGTAGATAGAACCCCCTCTCAAAAATCCTTGAAAAGCTTTCCAACAAATACCAGGTTTAGTAGGGCTGCGCCCATGTTTAGGTGGTTTCTACAGTGTGACTGATAAACACACACAGGGATGTTACAAATGTGATAATTTTAGTGGGAACCTAATTTTGCCCGGCATCAATGTTACTCGATAACAAATCGAGTGGCTTTGAGCGGGTAGATTACTAAATGAGGGTTGTGCAGTCATCGAACAAACAAAGTAAATAACGACGCGATTCTACGATCGTATGTTGTGCCTGATGCCGACAGGATCAGTATTGGTATATGGGCAATTTATACCCGACAGAATGTAATAATTATAAGATATTTCAGTGGGAACTTGAATTTGCCCTTAACTAATGTTACTTGGTAGCCAATAAAGCTACCTCAGTTCGTGTAGAAAAGTAAATTGATGAAAATACATTTTGTGTGTAACACTTTCAAAAAGACAGATATCAAGCTTCAGATCCTACGCTGAACACACCGATACTCTAATCCAAGGCAGAAGTGCAGATCCATACATAAATAATCCCATAATTTTTTTCACAGGTACTAAGCAATTCTCTCTCTCTCTCTCTCTCTCTCTCTCTCTTAACATATATATATATATATATATATATATATATATATATATATATATATATATATATATATATATATATATAATTCGGCAGCATATTCTTTTTAATCTACCATGAAAATGAATAATAATACTACACTCTGATTTTGAAAATGTCAGAAGGTGCAGCTGAGAACGCTTTATCCTTAAATATTTATTCACATTGAAACCTGAGATCCGTTCACTTGTACGTGAATAAGATAAGATTAATAAGAATTGAAAAGATGATAAATGATTAATGATATATATATATATATATATATATATATATATATATATATATATATATATATATATATATATATATTGTTGTTGACAAATAAGTACACCCCAAAACAGATCTTATCGGGTATCATTTATGACCAAACACAGTCATGGTTTTAGCAACGAAGTTTCAATGCTGTAGAGTAAGGTCACAAAAATAGCGTAATTCATTATGGTCAATATCTTAGTACACCCCCTACACACACATACACATACACACACACACACACACACACACACACACACACACACATATATATATATATATATATATATATATATATATATATATATATATATATATATAACGTAAGTGGGTTACTAATGAACTGCATAGGAAATTATTGATATTCATTGAAACTCAGAAAATAACGATTGTGAGTAGATAAGGATCAAGCAACACAAACAGAATAAGGTTATTACACACACACACACACACACACACACACACACATATATATATATATATATATATACGTATAAATACGCTCACATACACACTCACATTAATACATATTTGATTGAAAACCACAAGCAGGGATTTTTTTGATTATAGCATTTTTACCACTCCCCGGTGTGTCTCATGCCGTTTTAAGCTCTAGGAAAATATTTTTGACGATAGAAAGAAATGATGATTGCTGATTGAATTTAGCAATTTCCTTTATGTTAGTTTAGGTAAGTATTGCATTCAATGTGAATGTTGTGCATTTGAAAATAAAAATAAAGTGAATGCCAGTGATCAGAAAGTCAGAAAAGCTTTATCAATAGGACAGGGTTATTATTCGTGTCATTGGTAATGATTTTATAAATACATCGCAAATCAGGAAAAAACAGATTGTCAATGGTCACGAATTAGAATGAGTGTTCCAGGGAGAATAGGGCATTACATGCAGTGATGGGTCAATGGTTATGGAGGTAACTCAGGGTGTCTTCCCCCAGCTCTCTTCCCAAGATATCTAGAATTTAGGTGATACTAATTTTTTCAATTATCCGTCATGATTCTCTCATTGAATGTGATGGAATAAAACTACATTTACTAATAATTTTATCTATCTTGAGTTTTCAATTTTTCAGTTCTTAGTTCGTGAAATGATATGGAGAAAATAAGTATGGGTATCATGAAAATGTTTTTATTTAGTATCTTTGAAAGAAACTATACAATAAAACTAGAAAGCACTCGGAGAACGCATACCTTTTGTCAAAGTCATTGTCTTTGGAAATAACTGTGAATGGATCCACCCCCAATCATTTCTAAATCACGTATCAATCACTTTTTTCGTAACCCATTTTCTAGACTTCCACAAAGTTTCATTAAGAACTTTTGGGGATAACAAGTGGATAACCATGAACTTTTAACGATATTACGTGGTGTGGACTCCGATGTTGAAGGGTTAATTGTACATAGATCCACTACAAATTTCAGACACATCTCCAGTTACTTATTGTCTACAAGCATTTCTACAGCATTTCCACAAAATTTCATTGATTACTTCCGGAGAAATTTTGCGGACTGAAAGGCATTCTATTAGAAAAAAGAATTATCAAGTAACTATATGAAAGATTTTTAGGCAGTCATCTTGCTTCTGATGGTGACAACCGGCCCTCACCCTTAGTTGTTCTACCATTGGTTACAAGTATAATGTAAATTCATTTATAATGATTTTACTATAGAATGCATCGATATCAGAAAAAGGGATCGCCAGTGTTCAGGAATTTAAATGACCGTTACTGAGAGAATAGAACTATTATATGTATAACAAGAACATACCCGTAAAACTGACGGTGTTATTTATGAATGAATCGGCATTCAGGAGATCAAAGCTATTATTACCAATAATTCAAGTATCCAAATTTCAAGCTGTTTATGAGTCTCAACTCAACTCAAGGTGTATTTCAAAGATAGATCGAACATAAAGTTTCAACGACGCAATTTGTTGTTATGTCATGATAGGAAATTAAATTAACCAATCAGGTCAATGCCCAAACAAACAAAAAATGTCTTTTATATGGTAGAGATAATGATTGCTTCCCAATGGTACGCCGCGTGGAGTTTTTTTTTCTATCGTTCTATTTTCACATTCTATGGATTTTTATATTACATTTTTCAAAGTATACTTTATTGCTGCCAACGAAGTTGGAAGAGGTACATGTATTCAACCATGCTTGTCTGTCTACCCGCACAGTATCTCTAAAAGTTCTCAATGAATCTAAATGATATTTTGAGGAGGAATTATTTGAATTTTGGGATTGATCCAGATTAATGGATCTTTTTCGTATATTAAGATTAGTAGTTCGAAATATGGAAAATCGAAAACTTACAGTTATCTCCCCTGTATCGAAGTGATATATGTACTGATTTTCATTAAAGTGATTGCTTTTCCGCTGTTTTCTTGTTTCGACATATGTTGTTATTCTTCAGCAACAAAAAAACATACAACATACAAAAGAAATATCATGCTCAACATCACCCGGAGTGATCACAAGACAGCACAGTTTATTAGAGGAAAATCAGAAATCAGAGATATCATAAAATCCATTAAAAAACTCAATTGGCAATAGGCTGGTCATGTTGCAACCGCTGGACATCATAACTCACAACGTCGATCCCAAGAGATCATATACGAAACTGTGAACCGCAAAAAATAAGATGACTTGACGAAGTAGACTAAATCAGAAAGTACTGGCTCTGCAACGTCCACTATCGAGTGGACTGGCGATCCTTGAGGAAGGTGTATGTTTAATGACAGGTGTTAAAAAGCTGCTGCTGCTGATGTCGATTACCAAGAAATTTTTAAAAAATTCTTGGTAAAACTTTTTCAGAACCTACGAAATTTGAACCCTGACCTGCCGAACTAGAGGCGAATACTCTTCTCATAGTGATCGGTAGATGAAGTATTGATATAAGCTTCACCAATTCAATCAGGCCATTGCACACAGGCATGCACGAACAGGTGCGTCCGCACACATACTGACTTCGCGCACGTATTCATACATACTCGCACACAGACACTCACATATTCTGTGGTATGTACCGATAAACTCGACTGGTAACGAGGTGCGCCTCATTTGATTTAAAATTTCCATTTTAGGATTAGTCAATCCGGGAAAGATCCCCGAATTAGAACAATAGAACGAGGCACAATCCTTAAAGGTATGACAGTCCTTTGAAAGATACGTCATTTGATATTTATTCATTTGGGATATAACTCACTGCATGACTCAAATGACATCGGGTGGTAAGAACAATGATGTACTTTTAAATTTATTCCTAAGTGGTTCGTGTTAAGGGAGTGAAAATGTCTTATCAATAAGTCTGTTACGATTAATCATGGGTGAATAAACCAAATGAAAAACTCAGTAAATTTGTAAAGAATTTGTAAAGAATTTATACTAGGGTCGCAAAAATATTTGAAAAAAAATTAGTTATATTACTGAAGTTTTCGCAAAATTCTAAAAAGTTACTACATAAAAATGTTTTTTTCCTCGTGTTTATTTTATAATAGCACACTACACTTCGCTATTTCGCCTCTTTCAACTACGTTGAAGATATATATATATATTCTATTGCGTCTTTCCATCTATCCATCTTTCTGTCTGTCCCTCCACATTTTATCTCTAAAAACACTCAATGAATTTTGATAAAAATCAGTGGAAGGGTGAGAAATAGATTATGGAAGAAGACTCAGAATCTCGGTGCAGATCCAGGGATATTTTTTAAATATATCTTTTCATTGTTTTTCCATACATTTATATATACGCTCATGGCCATTCACATGATATTTCCAAAGGTTCTCCATGGATTTTAATGAAATTCTGTGGAATGATTGGTTGAAAACAGGATAAAGAAGTAGAGATTAAATTTTTGGGCGGATCCACGTAAAATCATTTCTCATACGTCGTAGTTATATATTCAGATAGAAAATCCATCAGTTCCTACACGATATCTCTAAAGGTTTTCAAAGAAGATTCGTGGAGGAGTGGGAAATGGGCTATGGAACGACTGTTAGAATTATGTGGTGGATCCATGCATAGTTATTTCCCCTGACAACGCAGTTAGCAGAGGTATGCTCTCTCTGGGTGCTCTTTAGTTTTGCAGAATAAATTTTGTTTTCGTTTTGTTATAGTATTACATTTTCATTGAATAATTAAATTTCTATCGTAATAAACTCCGTAAAAATACAAAATTATAAATACTTTAAAAAATTTTGATAGTTTTTTTAATCTATGTTTAGTTACTGTCCGAGTATTATTATTATTATTATTATTTGGAATCTCACACCAGTTGCCTGGTGGTAACCGCTGGAGTTTGAGTGACAGCAAGTCTCCTCAAGTCTCCAGCCCTCCTCTCCTAGTACTCATAGGTCGCAGTAATTCTGCGATTTACAGTTTCACACCGGTTGCCCAGTGGTTATCGCTGAAGGCTGAGTGACAATAAGTCTCCTCAGGTCTTCAGCTAACGTCTCCTCTCTCTTTCGCATATCATGACAGAGCTACGATTCGTTGCAGTACTTATATCTCTAGCACCTTCCTATTATTATTATTATTATTATTATCATTATTATTATTTCCTAATAGTGAGAAAGGGGTCGCGAAAAAAAAGTTTAGGGACTCCTGCAATGGTAAATACTAAAAAGTACTCATAGAGTGCATACCTCTGCCAACGCCTTACAATGATTCAATCAAAAAAAAATCCTGGATCCGCTCCAAAATTTGACCACTTCTTCATTACCCTCACGATCCACCCTCCAATGAAAATTCATTGAAATTCAACCAAAACTTTTGCAGATATCCAGTGGACAAACATGATGGAGTACATAAAAGTATTCAAAGAAATGGAAATATCTCTCAATCAAATTTAAGTATCTGGATCCGCCCCAAAATTTAATCATCTTCCTTACCCCATGGTCTATCCTTTCACAGAATGTCATATCGTGAGGACTGACAGACAAAAAACGGAAGTACGGAAGGACACAGGGTGATACATATACCCGCCCACCTTCATTGGCAGCGATAATAATGGCAGTTGAATGCTTTTAATTATCATTATCATTATCATGGCTCGATTTCGCAAACGAAGATTTGGGAGGGTTTTTCACGTCTATAGCAGGCCCTTGGGTGGTTCATCATCATCATCATCATCATCATCATCATCATCATCAGTCTTTTAGCGTTCGTCGTTGGACATAGACCTTCCCTCGGATCTGCCACATATCCCTATCATGGGGTTCACGGAGCCAGTACTTCCTGAACCTGTCTAGCTCGTCTCTCCATCTAATATTTTGTCGGCCTCGGTTGCGCATGTGGTTTCGAGGGATCCATGTCATGAGTCACAATGTCCATCGATTGTCTGACATTCTTGCAACATGGCCAGCCCACCGCCATTTGAGATTTTTAATAGATTCTATGATGTCCCTAACTTTTGTCTTTTCTCGGATGTACTGTGCTGCCTTGTGGTCTCTCCATGTGAGGCCCAGCATTATTCTCTCATGTGCACGTTGCATGGTTCTCAATTCGTTGGTCTTTCTCTTGGTTAGGTTCTATGTTTCAGCTCCATAAGTGACTATTGGGAGGACGCATTGGTTATAAGGCTCTATGCAGGAGATGCAGGCCTTTCCACAACTGTTACAGAAGACCTGATAGTCTGTGTTCTTCTATTCTTGTTTCGGCGAAAGAAGTAGCGTGGTCCGTGAAACAATGGTTTACAAGCTAGACTCGTTGACAAATACTGCTGGATATCTCTAATAAATCGTGAAATTTTATTTTATAATATTTCTTTATATTAGCATGCTCTGCTTAAAATGTTATCCAAGATGTAAAATACAAATTGTTTTTGAGAAATTTCCATGTTTTTTTCCTTCGCCTTTGAATAGTCAATATATATACATATATACACACACACACACACACACACACAAACACACACACACACACACACACACACACACACACACACACATATATATATATATATACATATATATATTCAAGTAGATAATTATCAATTTTCGTGTTATCGTCAACAGGTTGTTTCACACCTTAACATTAATTATTTGATTGGATTCAGATGGTAATTTTTCAAGTGTAATTTCTGATTTTTATTCATTCCTCGTTTCTTAGAATATTTATGGCATTGCGTCGTATTAGTTATCGTTCATAAGTATAAATGATAGTATGATATGACGTAATGATTTTCCGTTTATATTCTCGGAGTTTGGAATTTGTGATGTGGCGTTTGTTTGTAGATATTGAATTTTAAACTTTTGGCTGAGGCGTCGTTGTTTTCTGCGCTTTCACCGGTGCCTTTGCCTTCTTTTAATCCTCTTTTTTTTTTCTCGTCGTTGAAGTTGTTATAATTTTTCTCATGTTTTCCAGCAGATAGTTATTCTCATATCTGCATTTCGAAATTATTTCTGTTCTTTATTTGATAATTTTTCATTTTTCTCGAAAGATATTATTTCAATTTTTTCTTCTAAGCAAAGGATGCATCTTTTTTTTAGATATTCTTGTACTCAGTGTAGTCTGTTTAATCATTCCCTATGTATATATAGCTGTTTCTCCTTCTTTTCTGATTATATGCTCTATTCTTGTAATATCGAGTACACTAGGGATAACAAAATAAAAAAAATAACAACGAAGAAACAAACAAACTCAGTATAAAGATATATACATATATTGAGATTCACACAGAAGTGTGAAACAAATCTGGAATGAGTATTTCGAAAGTATATATATGTATGTATTACTGTTAAATAATAAACATTTCAGCGATTTCATGGAATCACTGGTTTCACAATCAGTGTAGTTATGGTCAACAAGATTATGATGCCGACCATTACCATTGTAATGAGTTCGATCTTCACTAGGTGCTCCACTCCTGCGGCCCTGTGTCAAACTAAGTTATATTTATATCATAGATATTAACGTAAAATGTACTCCATATATTAATTAAGTTTAGCTTATTTTGACAGACGGACACTTAGCAGCCCCATCTTTCTTTTCTTGTTCATTATGTTAACGCTGTCAAGGCCGAGGGACTCATTCTCCGTATAACAACAGGAGGTAATTTCAAATAGAGTTTTGAATAAAATAATGCATATATATATATATATATATATATATATATATATATATATATATATATATATGACCCGATTCCAGTATGCTGGTTTGTCAGCGTAACACAGCAAAAAACAACACTTCGTAGCGCAATAATGTAAAGATCCTCTATCTTGAAGAATAGATCAATTTCCTGCCCAATTTGCAACTTTATTTTTATTTCAAAGAGTGAAATGATTATCTGAATGCTTACTCATTGTCGATTTATGTACCAACTCATGTCTCCTCTATTTTTAACTTTGTGAACAATGAGTTCAACCATCATTTTGTTATCATAGACAACTTCGTACCGGGAGCGAATAGACAAAGTCCATAGTTCATGCTCATTTTTTTTTCATAATTTTCTACACATAATGATCCCGTCATTCTCGATAGGAACTTGTTAATTTTGTCTGTAATTTCCTCGATCAAAAAATTAACGAAAAGGCGGTCAACCCAGAAAGAGATATTCTGTTGACATTATTCTGGTCAAGCGCTTCACCAATTATGAGTGTTGGGAAAAAAAACAAAACATTGCCATTGTTGGAATGGCCACCAGATCTTCTGATAACTTACATTTTTCGACGCGAACACGGGACGCACGTATCTACGTTTGAAGTTCATTTCTGCTATTTCACAAATTTTATTCATATATTGGAAAAATATTGAAACTGCACTCGCAATATTTTTTAGTTTCAACATGATTTACATTACTTTTTAGTCCATTTCATTATAAAACTGTTGTTTCATTCTTCTGTGGGGTTCAACTGATATTGTGATATGCTATGTATATAGCAACCATTTACTATAACGTTCTTCATAATCATTGTTTCCCTGAGTATGAAAGACAAGCGATTAACACAGCAGAAGGCTAGAATTCACCTCATCCAAGAGATCAGGGTGTAACAGACGCTTGTCTTAAGCCATCAACTGCGAATGACGTATATTTCAGTCATACAGTTCTATGGTCAGCACAGTTATCTAGCAATGGATTACCTAACATAGACAAGGGATTTCATCATGCAACAGATAACTATTTCACTTGTCACCTCCAGCATTTCTATGACTTGCTCAATTTCTGTTTAATTGTCATAGATGGCCACTCAGTTCTGTCTATGACTCAGTTTTTTTTTTATCTTGCTACCTATAACTTGCAATGGATTATCTAACAATAGACAAGGGCTTCTATCATGCAATTGATAATCATTACACTTACCACCTCCAGCAGTTAATGGATTTCAATGAAATAGTATTCAATAAAGTTTTACATCAGTATTTTTACTTGATTGCGTAACAAAAAATCCTCTTATTCAAACATTCTCTATATATCTCATTCAAGATATACACTTGATAATACAGAATTATAACTTTGTCTTTCCCGAATAAGAATACAATTTTAGGTTTACCCTAACATTCGAAAGTAAGGCATTTCTATAAAAACTCTTATAGGTTTGAATGGCGTAAAGCAAGGAAGCGATTTCCATCAATTCACAAAGGAAAAAATTATGAGCGCTCCCAAACCAAAATGGTGGCGAAGCTGGGTCGTTCAACAATCGTAGAAGTAGAAAAGATGGAATAAATAGCAGTCAAATATTGATAATGATAAACAATGCTCCATCAAGTAATAGAATGATTATATAATTGTGATAACAAGAACGAAGAAATACTTAATTAATATAATAAATAATGATAAATAATAATTAATTTAGCCATTTTGTTACGGAAGTAAACATTTCACTTCTGGCAACGGAACGCATGCTTTTTATTCAGGCATTCAATCAGATAAAGTGCAGAGTTAATACTGCTGAGAATAAAAAATCCATGGAGGAAAAACTTGTTTTATAAGATATCATTGTATACATTATTACTCTCCGCTTATACCCTCATCGAGGGTGTCGCAGAGTTAGAGACACACAGGTAGTTGTTGGCAAGATCCACTTACGGCTTTCTCGGCTTGTTGAAGCTGACGGCACCTGGTATTTCCTAATGTCTGCCCATCTAAATACTGGCCAGGCTCAACGTTGCTCAACTTCGACGATGTATAGTGTATACAACGTGATTTTGCCGCAACCTCTCAGCCTCCGAGAGAGAGGTTCCTCAACCTTAGTTTTTGCGGAGAGGCATTCGATTTATGGTATGACCCGGCGGTGGATTGAACCTCAACTTATTTAACCGTAGGTGAGCTCACTATCACTGGGCCACGGTGATCGGTGTCACGACATAATTATTGCCAGGATATAAAACTGCATTTATGATAGCTGCACCTGATATCATTCCCAATAATGATAATAACGACACACGCAGTGCTTCCTTATACGTGTCTTTTCTCACATTTGTAATATAAACATATACGCGTAGCCAAGGGCGGTTGTCATTGAGTGATGATAAGTCCTGCAGGGTAAGGCTTTTAAATTTGATTATACTGGATGGCACAGAAGAAACTTTCCATTTTAGAACTTGAATAGCTTTTTTAATAAAAAGATAAAGACATTTTCCTTTTAGATTTATTTATTTTTGACCTTGGAAATTATTTTAGACTAATTGTTGAATATAACATGCTGCTTTCCATTTGCAGCTTCGCTGATTAATTTCTTGTAGATCAGAAATTAACAGATATATATATATATATATAAATATATTGCCCATCTGCAATGCTCTTCCATAGGAATAGAGCACTCTAGTGGATGAGGAATTCAAACTAAAATTAATGTATCGCTTAAATTCAGCCTTACTGACCGTCCAGTACCCTGGTGCAGAGGTAGGATATCGGTCTCTGGGTCTGAAGCGAAGGTTTTAATGCTGCCTCGTGGTACTGGATGGGATAACGAATAGTCTATAGCCACACTGAGTTGTTATACAACGAAACAGCTGTCTGTGGATGACACAATAATATATTTATATATATATATATATAGTGAAGTAAATCGAAGGTATCACAGGAGATATGTACTCATGGGCAATTGAAATTAATCTAAACTATTCCAAGGACATCACCTTTCCCAACCGGTCGTATACTCCTCTCGAATCAACGTTGCATGATCACTGTCTCAGCTTTATCTCAGCATAATCTGCGATTACTATTTTGCCAAGTCTTTGCCAAGATAGATATCTTAGCTTATATATGATTAGTTGTTACAGAATTTGTATCAAAACATAAGGGTTATGAGGTTTGTTTCGTAAAATTTGTCGGGGAGAAGCGAAATTTATCTAAATCAGTGTTTACCAACCTGAAGTGTTAAAATTATATTTCAGGGGGTGCTGGGAATGGTCTCAGGAAAACCGAAAAATAATTTGGGGAAGAAGTGTGCAATCAAAGAGTCAGAATGATGCGGAAAAATACCTCGCACACACACATTTCGATCTTTTTATTCCAAATAATTTTTAGTTCATAATTTTTCTACAGTTTTTCTTGTCTTAATAACACAAGGTTATTACGATTAGATTAAAAGAATTCAAGTTTCAGACGTTTTTATCGACACATGTCGCTTTCTGCCAGAGGTCCGTCGTAGATGTTGTATGAAGAAGATATTCAAATAAAACACTACGTGCTTTTCAATACCACTAAGGTATATCTAAGAGAAGTGCTGACCGATTCAACTTGTCATCAAAGGGTGCTTGACTAAGAAAAGGTTGGGAAACATTGATCTAAATTCTGAGTAAACGAGTCTTTTCCTCTTATACTCATTACTTGTAAAATCCATGACAGAGAGGCTTTCTAAATATCAACTCCCATTTTACTGTTTGATGAGAGCACGGTCCGAACAATTATCTCCCAAAATTATTGTCAAATTGCATTCGTGGAGCTGATGCGTGCTTTTACTGAGAAAGGGGAGTCCCAAGCTTTCATCAGATTTTCAAAGGGGTCCGTGACCCACCCGGCCCTAATTCTGTAAAAGGTTAAGAAACGTTGAACTAAAGAAACACAAACGAACATATTCGAATTCATTTTGCGACGTTGTGCCCAACATAACTGGCCTCCCAGGCAAAACAAAAAAGACTCATTTTTGACTGTAGTAATTGTATTTTTTTCCGTTTTTTATTACATAAAAGCAACTGAGAGAAGGTATTCCAGGTTCGTGATAGTTCGTCATGGAGAGCCATTTTTATTTAAAAAAATAACCTTTACCAAAATGACGAAGAAGCTCTTTTCTTCG
Source organism: Thysanoteuthis rhombus (assembly GCA_963457665.1). Classification (NCBI taxonomy): domain Eukaryota; kingdom Metazoa; phylum Mollusca; class Cephalopoda; order Oegopsida; family Thysanoteuthidae; genus Thysanoteuthis; species Thysanoteuthis major. The sequence continues at coordinate 14,046,107 of OY735236.1, read as the reverse complement.
AACTGAGAATATATTTTTCCAATTATTACGATTCCGAATAAAATGGATGGCGTAGAGAACAGTGCTTTCTTCTTCTTCTCTCTCCTCCTTTTTTAAATCTTTGATTTCTATTTTTTGCTTTAAAATAAAACCCGCTTGCGTTAGAATGAAAACGAATGAACGTGTATTTATTAGTTTCAAAGACAATGAGAATGAAGGGGAAAGAAAGAGAGAAAGCGCATGCGTGCTTGCATTTGTAGGTGTCAGTTGTGTGCGCACGCGCGAACGTTTATATGCACCACAAATTATGTCTATTTTTTGTTTCTTTGTTTCGTTAGGACGCGTGGGGTGGCCAAGCGGATAATTTCTCGACAAATGGATTCGGTGATCCGTGTTCGAACTCTAGGTGAGACATTTGTGTTCATGAGGAATATGAAAATCCACCTTTTTCATCGGTGAAATAATGCCACTTCAAATACTTGTCGCCACTAAGTTAAATTCACAAATCGCAATAGGCCAAGTAAGTAATTATGTGCTATGTCTAGCCCAAAAGGGTCAGCTGTAGCCGTTGCCAGCGTAAGGACACAACCTACTTTTGTTTCATTAAACGTTTGCGTATACGTGTGCTTGTGTCGTTGTTTATTTATACGGGTCTATAAGCAGATATTCGTCGTTAATGGTGAACATTTATCTATATTGACGACGTATGAATCTATTCTATGCTCTCATCATCTGCTATCATTTAGTCAAATGCTGGACAAAGACCTTCCCCAGCTCGTTCCATGTCAACGGTGATTATGCTAACCTCAGCAGTGCATTACCAGCAAATATTTCTATTTCATCTCGCCATTTCATCTCTGATCTTTTCCAACTGAGTTTGCGTTCTCAAGAGCAACAATCTATTAACTTTTTGTCTGTAATCCTTTCTTCTTGCTATGTGCTCGGCCCATCTCCATTTTTGTGGTTTAATAATTTGTATGATATCTTTTAGTTATGAACAAAATGGATGCAATTTTCATCGGAAAATTGACACCTGAGAAATTTAAAAATCTGGTGAAAATCAGCGTATTATTCGACTTTAATAAAATTTTCAATACTTATTTATCAAAGGACAACAAAGAAATATTTTCTATTCAAATTTTCGGAGAAAAAGAATTTTATTTCTTATGATTCTTATCCAACCTCTTATTATTTTAATAATTTCATTTCTATATTCATGTTTTCATTGATTTTTACACATTTAACAGATAAATCATTCGAGATATTAATTATGATTACCATTTTTTTAAAGAAAAACACACGGGAACTGCTCGAATCGGAGCTCCTACCCTGATTTGAAATATAGGAAAATTTAGTGAAATATTTATCTTCTTGGCAATTTTTTTCAGCTTTACTTGATTATTTATAATTTAAGCTTTTGATTTGGAAACATCTCTTTCAATATTCAAAAAGAAAAATGTTTTCCATCTTTTTTAACGATTATTCCGATTAATACCATATTTCTTAAATCAATATTTTTTTCTGTTGTGCTTTGACTGAAACTTGTATAAATATGTATTATAACTGGGTTGAATAATTGAATCCAGTGAAATGATGAAAAAAACATTTCCAGTGTATATTTTTCACACTTTTTTCCTCTGTTGAAAATTTCACTATATTTTGTGTGATATTCTCTCGGTCTTCTGTAATCAGCAGGATTTACATCGCCTGTTGACGTTTGATCATGAACATCGATAACTAGCCTGGAAATAGGCTGATTAATAGAATAACAAACCATTTTTTTTATTTGTGTAAATGCAAAATAAAGTAAATTTGTAACGCATATCAGTTGACCGATGATAAACTTATGTATTTACGCTAACATTTTTTGCATTTGACAATAACTTTCTTTGTATATTTTTAACTACAGAATTTTGAATTGATTTTTTTGCTGTCATCGATAAAGTTGTCATGATTGATTTTTTGATGAACATCGGAAACATTGAATATATAACAATAAAAATCTACGTTATGAATAATAAAGATATTTTTTTCTTTTCGTTTAAACAAAAGCTTGGGCTAATTCATTTCTGGAAAAAGATTAAAAAGATCAAGAACAGGATTTTCTAAATTTTAATTACGTTTCTAAAATTACCCCAGAGTCGGTTTCATGCAGAAGTGCTTTGTTCATTTTGCCCATAAATATACCTTTTACTTTTACTCACGGGTATATTTGAATTTCTATGAAGCAAAAGAAAACATAAATAGTGAATTTGCTCCAGTAGAATAATAGTCCATTGTTTGAAACGGTAAATAGAAGGTACTTTTAATGAGCAAAATATTTACCCTTGCAGGAGCCAAATGTTACGCACAGCGAAATGAAAAAAAAAAAACAACAAAAAAAACAAAACACGTTTATTAGATTAGATGTCAAAAATTCATACCCCTTAAACAACGGGTCTGATTAGTCACATAATAGAAAACGTCATGTAATCGACGAGATCAACGTCTTTTGACAGCATGTTGTGTTTTGGGGTGACCAATTAAAAAATTGGAGAAAACGAAGGCTCAATAAATAGGTTACTCTAAACAAACGTGGATGCTACCAGGCATAAATTGAGGGATCAATTTAGACATAATAAGGAATAAATGCTTAATTTTATAGTCCTCTAGTTTCATTGGTGCAGTCTGTACACATCGTACATAAATATATACATAGCCAGCTAGACCATCTTGGAAACTGAAGAAACCTATGTTGACACTTTGGTGACAATTTTGATTGACATTTTCTGAAAGTAATCTACATCATGATAAGCAAGATGTCCGCCCATCTGTCTGTGTGGCCACCTGCCACACTTCAGAGATGAAGATTTTATGTTGGAAGAAGTCTGGAGAGAGGAGAGCTTCTGAGACTGAAATTGCAATCGCAAGACAGAGTCCACGAAGACAGTTTAGAGAAGCAGAGTGGGGATATTCAAAAGGGGACAGGTGAAACATGAATATAACCGCCGAAGGAGAACGACTGAACTCGGTCACCGAGGAAAGAATAAAGGTAAGAAAGTAAAATGGGTTGGAATTGAGCTCGCTTTCAATTGTCAGTGAAGGGAAGATCTGGTCAAGTGCTGGGATAGTCGCTTCATATCAGTACTTTGGGTTTTCTGTCAGATACTACAGTGCTTAAGATTTCCACACCTAGTTATATCGATAGTAAAATAACGAGTATTATTAGTACTGTACTTCGATGGTTATACTAAATTCATATCTGATTGAAAAAGGAAACACAGAATGTTGCTTATTATAATCACAGATTGTGTTATCAAATGGTTATTGTTATCGAAATCTGTCAGTTGGTACAAAGCACTTTTCTTTAATGCTATCAGCTGGTCATTGTTATTTAAAAGACATTGTCCCAAAGGAATCCACCACATTGTCAATATGGGTGTGGGCATATTTTTTAAACTACATGTTTAGGGGAATATACGCCAGTAGATAATTCAGAAAATTTAGCGTATGAAAATATCAATTTGAAAGAGAATGAAAAATGGACGAGGAAAAATGAAGGAGCGGAGAGAATAATAAGACTGCACCCTATGCATGAAGCCGGTAACTAGCAATGAAATACACAATGGAAGGAAGGAATAATTCAGCCAATAAATGAAAAAGGAAATGAATGAAAGAATTAGAAAGAAATTGAAAGCGTGAAAGAAACAATCAGTAAGAGTGATAATACAAAAAAAAAAATGGTTGCCAGAAAAAAAAAATTGAGTGAAAATTAAAGGAAATTGTGTAGAACGAACTGATGTCACGTGTCAGCGCGAGAATTACGCTATTAAGTCACGTCCTCCGGCTATGCAAAACCTTTATCTGCGCCTGCATCGAATGAGCCGATTCATGAAAACATTAACGATTACGTGTGACGGCGACTCTGGTTTTGAGACGAGAGACAAACGCCGATTTGTATTTGAAAAATAAAGAAAGTTTATTAGCTAGTGGCAAATGGCCAAATAACCTAATTGAAACCTGCATCTTGGTCTAAAATCGAACAAAAAAAAAAACTGATTTGTAATAGTATACTTATTACTTTCATACTGACCAAAACAGATTCCCTTTAATCAACGGTAACAACACATATCTTCTCCAGCTGAGTGATTGATAAGTTCTCAACCATTTTTCGTGTCAGCCAGTTTGAATTACATAGGCCACAAAAGTAAAAACATTTCTCGTCGTAGTTGAACAAAACAATACAAAAAACGATCTCTTTGGCGATCACAGAAAAGTTTATTTGAACAAACCTTCTTCGACGAAATCTTTAGGGAAGACACTTCAATAGATAAATCAGATAGAAACATTTGATTCACCGATATTGTTTCAAAGAAAATGGTAATGTACTTTTCAAAAAATTGATAAAACTTAATCTCAAAACGAAAGCTATCCCTTCAGCAGTCAATACAGATAACCATTTTTTTTATCGATACTTATAATGAAATAATCATTCACTAAAGAAAAAGACTACACAGCCTGATAATTGAGATTAATGTATCCAAAATTCCCTTATGAAATGGTCGTCAATAAATAGAAACACAACATTCAATTCTACGTCAGTTCCTTCATTCTGTTGTTCGAATGCACGCTAGGATTGTCCAAGACTACAACTATGTGTCGGATACAGATACACGTAACAACTACAATACTTTTTTGTATACAACTTATAGCCACATTAAGGCAAAGTAAGTTTTATCATTTCTTTTCCACGTACAATTTCAATCAAGGAACTTCCTTCTTCACTACATCATTAAATTTTTACGCTGAAAGAAAATACAAAAGTTAAGATTCATTCTTCCTCTCGTGAGACATTTAACATGAAGAATTCTTCAGCCGATAGAAATCATTTACATTCATTTCACTAAACTAGTGTTCTTGTTATAGTGTAGGAAACGTCTTCGATATCTATTTATAAACATTGTACATGGGTATTTATTTCCAGCGTCTTAGAATACTAAAGGAAAAAAGAGAAGGTCAAACGTTGTTCTTGCCATACACGTTGAAACCATTATTTTCAAACACCTCTTGCTAGAAAACCTACCGGCACAATGACAGGTCCAAAACGAGGTATTTCATTTAGCGACTAAAACTATTCAAAATAATATAAGAATTATTAGTTTAGTTAGTTAACTGAGTTGGATCATGATAATTAATCTAATTATAGCCTGAATTAATTAACATAACAGAATAAAGAAAAGTTGTGAAAAAAAGTTACCATATATATATATATATATATATATATATATATATATATATATATATATATATACTGGATGGGTGTGGAATATGTGAACTCAGAACGGTGGGAAGCGTAGAGAAATTGAAATCTTCAAGAATATATCAATTCAATAGAATGAGGACACAGGAGACTTTGTGTGGACTGAACGTGGGGTACAATTTTAATGTGTGTGTGCGTGTGGGGGGTATTTGGGATTTGGGTCTGGAGAGCGAAAAGCGTTCCGCACCTAAGAACTAAGTCGTAATTTGACAATACTATTAATTCCTATTTACATAACAGTATTAATTACGAATTAATCAAATTCAATAGTAATTAATGATTATCTCATTAACTTTGTGAGGAATAAAAGCAGAAATAGATGCTCGAATGAGGCTAGCGGATCATGCATTTATGTCAACTGCTTTTGTCATTTACATGCAGAAAAAGTAGGGTTGTACCCGTTATGAAACAGCACGTATAGAGTGAGTGCAAAAGTATCCGATATATTTCAGAAAGTTCATTTTGATATCTTAATACACCTTCAAAATTGACAGAATTAGGACCAAAGATTTTTGATTTTTGTACATAACTTTTAAATGTTCATATCTTGTTTCAATACTTTTTTTGATTATTATATTTTTTAAACTTTAGTCCAAAATCGATCAATTTTGAAGGTGTATAAGGATGTTCAAATGAACTTATTGAAATGTATCGGATACTTTTAGCACTCTCTGTATATGTGAGGGTACTCAATCAATCAATAATGGAAATGTAGATCATAGTTAAAACAACACCCTTATTTATTTAATTTGTGTTTTTACACACGCAAACAACCGCACACGCTAACTCACTATTTTATCACTTTCTTTTTCTCGCCGTCTTCCCGCCAACAAACAGCCGGTAGATAAGAACGTGATCACCGCGAAAAGCTATTCAGCGGCCATGACTGTAAAAGAAAAAAAGTTAAAGTGAAAGAGGGAAGAAAGAAATAGGAACAAAAAAGGGGAAAAAAGAAAAAAGTAATGAAAAAAAGAAAAGATGGAACAAACAAACGCCCGCTGTTTTGTAAACACTCAGCGCCCTCTTGTGGCTGTTTTGTCGTGATTTGATGACGTCGCAAACGGTGTAGACAAAATGGCGCCGATTCATCAATGTCATGCGCATTGGGGTGAGGATGGCACGTCGTGTTCAGTCATTTGTTTGTTCGCGGCTAGATTGAATATCGTCTGCTTCGTCACATGTTTGTTCCCTCTAATTCTTAGCAGTCAGTGTGAACAAAAATCTTATGTTGTTCAATTTTTCCCCTGTGACCAAAGTATGTTTCAATTGAATACTTGTGCAAATGTAAACTTAATAATTTAGTCACATCCTCTTTGGTTAATTAAATTGTATTGGCATGTTTTAATACAATGCAAGTATGATTGCATTCTATGATGAAGCAACGTATCAGTTAAGCTTTCATTCTATACTTTGAACTACTTTGTTTAGTTTATTGTTCAGTCAAATAAAACTTCAATGACTATTTCTTATTTTTCTTTGAGGCAATTACTATATCATTCTTGGTAGCTAATATTTTGCGTGGACATTAATTCCCTTTGTGTGCTGGTGGCTCGACGTATTCTAGCGCGCAGACTTCAGCAGCTTAGAGAGAACCATGGTCACATGCATTCGTTCCTCATTCAGGTATGGGACAGACGGGAGCAGATAAAGAAATGTATGGAAAAACGCAAAAAATATATCTCATCCAAGAACATATTCCTGGATCTACCGAAATTCATAGAGAACTTTTGGAGATATCGTGGAAACAGAAGGGAGCGGTTGCAAAAATGTACAAAAAAAAAAAGCAAAAATATCTCTCAATCAAAAACAGATTCCTTGATCCAACCTGAAATATAATCACATCTTACGCAATACATGCCGTACACTTCCGCTAAATTTAATTGAAATGCATTGAGAACTTTTCGAAATATCCTATGGAGAAACAGGAGAGAATATGAAAAAGTATAAAATATTAAATCGGAACAATATCTTTCAATCAAAAACCCTTTCCTGGATCAGCTAAAAAATTCAGTCACTTCTTCATTGTCCCATACTTCACCGTTTCACAAAGTCTCATTGAGATGAAACTTTCCGACATTTCGTTTTGACAGACAGGAGCGAATATAGAGATGTATTTAAAAAATATCTCTCAACCAAGAAAAAAGTCCTGGATCTATCCAAAAGTTTAATCAATTCTTCCTTACAATATGGCTCATCCTTCTACAAAACCTGATCGAAGTTCGTTGAGAACTTTTGAAAATACAGTGTAGACAATCAAGAGCGAATACAAAAATGTAAAAAAATATTGGAACGCAAAAATATCCCCCAATCAAAAACCAAATTCTAGATCTGCCCCCAAAATTGATCACCTTCATCTTTCTATGTGGTTTACCCTTTCACGAAGGTTCATTGGAATTAATTGATAACTGTTGGAGATATCGTGTCCACAGACAGGTGCAAATATGAAAAACAAAAGAAAAATAAAAACAAAAAAACGCAAAAATATCATTTTCAGTTATTTCCCCAAGAAATTTCTGTATTCGCTCCTATCTATCCACACAATACCTACAAAGGTTCTTAAAAGATTTCAATAAACTTTCGTGGAAGGGTAAGCCCCATGGTAAGGAAGAAGTGATTAAATTTGGGGGCAGATTTAGAAAATCGGTTCTGATTGAGAGATGTATTTGCGTTTTTTCCTAGAAAATTTTATTTTCGCTGCTTTCTGTGTAAATGACATCTCAAAAGGTTCTCAATCAATTTCGATGAAACTTCATGGGAGGGTGGACAATAGACTACGGAATAAATATCCATGCTTAATGTCATGATTAGAAGAAATTTACACAACCGCTGGTAATATCATTTGAATGATAATAATAGAGGATTGTTGCTTCTCTTTCCGATGGTTTCTATTTGAATCAACGTTCTGTTACCTTGAATGCTTAATAAAAATTTAGATCAGGCGTGGTCAAACTTGCATAATGTTTGAAAAGAGCGAGACTGTCGTTTTGTTTGGACTAACTCTTCCAATCCTTCCGACGTGCAATGATAATGTAACCAATGAGATCATATTCCCTGTTTTTAAACCGTTGGAACCACATCTGGCTTTTATAAGCCTAAACTGCACCAGGATACAATTTACAAATGTTATTCATTGCCTGAATAGCAGTAGTATCCTTTCAAAATTGAACAACGAACAATGTTGCTATTTCATCCATTGGATTGAACTCAACTATGCACTGTAACGATATCATGCTGGATAAAAGAGATGATAAACTAAATCTAGACATCGTTTTGTACCATAAAACCCGGGTCTTGCCTTAGTTTGTTGACTTGTAATTTATAGCAGTGAAATACGTTATTACTTACCGAACACGAAAATATATAATAGTATAGTTTGCGATATAAGGCGGCTTGATCGGCTCCTAAACATTTTACGAATAACAAAGCCCACTCGTCCAGAAAAGCACGATTAAAAACAGGATTTCATCTGACACCCACTTCTTATTATTAATATATATATATATATATATATATATATATATATATATATATATATATATATATATATATATATCAATTTGCAATCAAATTGTTTTTTTTACACATAATTACGCATATCCATGTTTTGAAACTAGTTAGGTATTTTTGAATCACAATCGCTATTTTCAAACCTTTTAAACTTGAGCCGGCATTTACGAACCTTTTTAGAGCCTGCCTCGAAATGATCTTCAGAAGACTAGACTGGAAGAGTAAAGGAATTAAAATAGACGGCGATTATCTGAGCAACCTCCGATTTGCAGACGACATCGCTCTTTTCGCAGAGAACCTTCACGACCTCCAACTAATGATAGATGAACTAAATGAAGAGAGCAAGAAAGTCGGCCTACACATGAACTTCAGCAAGACGAAGATCATGTGCAACAACCACATCGGAGATGAAAACACAAAGATCAAAATCGAGAACACAGAACTGGAGAAAGTAGATCACTACATCTACCTAGGACAATGAATCTCCATGAGACCCTCAAAAGAAGAAATCAAGCGAAGAATCACACTAGGATGGCAAGCCTTTGGTAGAGCAAGCTCAACCTTCAAAAATAAGAAGATCCCATAAATCCAAAAAAGAAGGGTGTATAACCAATGCATCCTCCCAATAGTCACTTATGAAGCTGAAACATGGAACCTAACGAAGAGACAGATCTGCAAATTGAGAACCGTGCAACGTGCACATGAAAGAATTATGCAGGGCCTCACTTGGAGAGATCACAAGAGTACATCTGAGAAAAGACAAGAGTCAGGGACATCATAGAATCCATTACAAATCTCAAATGGTAGTGGGCTGGCCATGATGCAAAAATGGCGGACAACCGATGGACATCACGACTCACGACAGGGATCCCCCGAGATCACATGCGCAGTCGGCAGAATATTAGATTGAGAGACGAGCTAGACAAATTCAAAAAGTACTGTTTCTGCGATGCCCATGATAGAGAAGTGTGGCGAATCCCGGGGAAGGTCTACGACGGACGTTAAAAGACTGATGATGATGATGATGATGATGACTTAATCAGGATACACTTCCCAGATGTTTCTCATTGTCCGTGTAGCAGTATAAACCTTACCAAACAGTAAGTAATGGCGATTAAGTTGCTCTTTAAAGGCTCTATCCTCAGTGTGTGTGTGTGTGTGTGTGGGAGTTAAACTATAATTGACACTCTTTTGGATAGAAGAGATGATGAACTAAGATCAGACGTCGTTTCGTACCATTTAACCCAGGTCTTACCTTAGATGGTTGGCTTATAATTTATAGCAGTGAAATACATAATTACTTTCCTAACACGAAAACCTGTAATTACTTCCTGAACGCTCTAATACAATGATGCAATGCTGTATTTTCTTTAATTATCTCTTATCATTATTATACAATTAAACAAATTCATATATATATATATATATATATATATATATATATATATATATATATGAGAACGTCTATGCAATAAAGAGCCAGAGAAAAGTTTGAATCTACGTATCCAATACTGTTTTATCATTTTTGGAACACTGACATGTGAAATGTTTTTCATCTAACGTTACATACTTTACAGAACCGTTTTGTCTGATTACGCTAGTCCAATTGGCATCGAATGTGAGCCTAGTTTCAACCTACAAAGTTTATATAAAATCACACTTCATGAATAGCAACTTGGAAGTATTTTTGTCAGCTTTTATTGCCGTCTTACCGTATAATAACAAATAGGTGTTCTTTTTAAATTCAAAGTATAACAATGGGAAAGTATTAGGATATTATATCATTGTTACTTTTGGGATGGATGGAGTCAGAGGTTCCTCTTCTACAAACGTTTAACCTTTAACCAACTGTCTCCATAAAAGTAATTTGGGCCTTCAGCGAATCTTTCACACCCCATGGCCACTATCTTTTGCATTGTAATTTTGGCAAAGCAAAACACACACACACACACACACACACACACACACACACACACACACACACATATATATATATATATATATATATATATATATATGCATTTACCATTGTGTGATACCCATTGTTCGCGTACAGTTCAATATAGTTCGATCTGTATTGTTTATATACTGACGTGGGTGGGAAAATATATACTGTACATTTCTCTGAATGATAACACATTTTCTTATCCCTTCTCTCTGTACGCACCCTGATCTGTCTTTGTCTCTCTCTTTCGCGACATGTAAATAGACACATATACAAAACTAGTTCATAACCCGTCGTTTCGTGGACGATTATCATAATGGTACAACCATAGGTTTGGCTGATGGCTGCTGCTGATGCTATAAGTTTGACAAACACGACAGGAAGGAAGAGAGAAGGAAATGTTCGGTATTCTAGTAAGAGAGTTGCAAAAAAATCTGTGGTGGAAGAATACGAAGATTAATTAGAGGATAGGAAGGTAAAGGGAGAGAAGAGAAAGGTAGTCCAAAACAAGGATGAAAAGTAGCAGGGGAAAAAAATCAAGTTGGTTTGATAAAAAGGTGGAAAGGGTCAGAAGAGAAATGAAGTTAGGTAGTTTGATGAGAGAATAGGGTGGGAGTGGGTGAAAAGGAAGTTAGGCAGTTTAATAAGAAGTGAGAGGAGAGAGAAGAAAGAGACTCTAAAAGAGGATACTAGGGAGAGGGGCTGATTGCTTCAGCTGATACTTCAAGTGTGCAAGATACGTATAATAATAATAATAATAATAATAATAATAATAATAATAATAATAATAATGATAATAATAATGATAATAATAGTAGTAGTAGTAGTGACTGTACCTGCAGACCATAGAGTAAAGAGGAAGGAGAATGAAAAACTAGAAAAATACCAGGATCTAGCGAGAGAACTGAAGAAGATGTGGAACATGAAAGCCAGGGTAGTGCCAGTCATAGTAGGCGCACTAGGAACTGTCCCAAAGACACTGAGAGCGAGATTAGAGGAGATCAGGATAAAGGGGAAGGATCGAGACTGTACAGACCTCGGCACAGCTGGGAACTGCGCGAATACTGAGGAAAGTGCTGGAAATATAAAGACTGCAACACTGATTGTTAACAGTGACCTAACAGAGGAAGGGAAATGAAAGCGAAAATGTAAACCACAGCACTGGCATGATAGGCGAAAGCAAGAAGAGATTTTGGCTGAAGAACTGGGGAGACTTATTATCACTCAGCCTTCAACAATGACCACTGGGCAACCGGTGTGAAACTGTAAACCGCAGTATTACTGTGGCATATGAGAACTAGGAGAGAAGGGCTGGAGACTTGAGGAGACTTGCTGTCACTCAAACTCCAGTGGTAACCAGTAGGACCGAATAAAGCGATACATTTACTTGTCCTACCTAAGAGTGCTCAACCCTAAAAAGGGAGCGTTAATCATAATAATAATGATCAATGATTGTATCATCCATAGATAACTGTTTCGTTGTATTTAATATATTTTCTTTTCTAAAAAAAATCGTTTCATAAAAATTCCTACATATCCGTGAATTTTTTTCTCGGGTCTACAGTCCATAGTCTTGTAACTCAGTAAAGGTTTTTGGTCCTCTGGATCGTGTCGTATGGGAACCTATGTCTTTACGGGTGTATCTTGTACAACGAGAGGCATTGAGTACCATTTTTGAAGTCTTTGGTATGACTTGGTCATGCATTATACCCACGACCTACCGAGCAAGGATTCCACCACAAGGTTAAGGTGATCATTTTTGTTGGGGTAATAACTAGTGTTAGCACTCTATGGGACATTATGAATCACCGGCACACATATATGCTGCCTTTTACCACATAAATTAAGCAGTGCTGATGGTAAAATTAACCAACCTTAATGAAAATGGAACCATAAATCTATGTTTAGAAAAAATAATGTCTGGTTCGTCTCTCAATAGAAACTATCAGTCGACCAATGTCTTTAGGCAGCATGCCGTGTTGGGGCTGATCAATTTAAAAATTGAAAAAAGGGTTGATCAATGGGTAAGTTACTTCTTTCACCTTCTTTGGGCTGTAATCATTAAAAAGTCCAAATTTTCAAAAAAAGAAAGAACAAATGTTAATACTACCGGGCACAAATTATGGGACCAGTTTAACATAAACGCACATTATGAATTGACCCTCAACCCAATAAAACTCATTTTGGGATGTAATTTTCAAAAAACGAAAAAAAGTTTTCCTTACTCGTCGGGAGAGGAGGTGAGTACTGAATTTCAAGTTTTAACTAAGAGCGGTTTAGGTGGGGCGAAGTTCTGATTGATAGATATTTAAATGCATAGCTATTGGCGCGTATCTAGTTCTTGATCAAATGCTGATAGTTTGAAGGGTGTAGAAGGTCGATCTTTATCTGAAGAGACATGACATTCACGGGAAATTGCGAAATGAGCCAATGTCTACGTCAGAAAATTTCGACTTTGTTCATCTCACGGCACAGTGAATCAGGCACTAAAATGGTCGAGGCACACCACGACATCACAGTCATTAATTGAATCACTGTAACGTCAAAATTCGGAAAAATCATCGAAGAATATGATCAGAATAAATTCTATTTATGACATCACTGGATTGAACCATTCCCCACCTTTGGTGGCTACAGTAGTTCAATAATGTGTTCATACGTCGAACAAACCAATAATTTATCTCTTTGATTGCCAAAGGTATATCAATCAAGATTTTCAAAAGTTTTTGGATAATAACAGTAATAATGATAATGAAAAAAAGGGCTAGGCAGCCGTATGATAATTCTCATATTCATTCTCATGGTTGGCAGTGGAGATCAGCTGTTCTTCAAAACGGATTTCAGCCGAGAATCTGAAATTGCCATTGGGGTCTTTAAACAGATTTATTCATCTATTGAATCAGAAAGAGTTTAAGATAAAAGTGCCAGTAATATCAAAATTTATTCAATTGTTATTTCTGAATCCACACTTGAATCATTGTCCACTGACCCTTGTCTGAGAAATAAAAAGTGATCAGAAAAACAAATTTTGAGGGTTTTAGCGATGGGTTTTCTATTTACAATGTAAATATAAAGCCAGAGTGGGTATTTACTTTCCATCCCCATTCATATTTTCTTTAAAAAAAAAACGTTTAAACATAAATTATTCAATGTGAAGCGGAACTATCCCATCCCCTCAAAGGGTCTAAAGTGGAGGGATACTCTTTCCTCCCTGCACAGGGTCAAAAGTGACGGGAGATTTTCCACCCTTCTAATCACTTCTCTCATATATATCTTATGTATAGTCATGAATGCATTATACTCTTCGAAATTGTATTTGACCTCCCGTTATTACACGGATAGTATGTCACTTGGCCTTGACAGTATAATTAGAATAAAATATAAAAGGGAATGGGGCAAAAGCCAAAATAATTATCCCCTCGTTCTCATTTTGTTTATCCACCTTTTCATTATTGATAAAATGATATAACGCGTTCATGATTATTTTGTCGGATTATGTATCCATTTCTTAATCATATAATTGTCCACGCTGAGAAACAATAGCGCAAACATGGACATTGAATGAACAAAATGAGAAGAGTGGGGATAAAGCAGTTATTTGGGACTTCGTCCTCCCGCAGGGCTGTGTTTGAAGCGGTTTTTGAAACTTGTACCTCCTTCAAGTGGTCAAAAGTGACAGAAAACTTTTCTCTCTTAGTAGTATTTGGAAAGTCCATCATTTTAAGGGACAAAAATGTAGGGGTTTTCTCTCTTCCTTACTGGGTCAGATGAAGGGTCAAAAGTGAAGGCAGAGGCAAAACTGAAGGGATTTTTAAGGGGAAGCTCTCTTAAAACGTCTCCGAGGATCTTTGTAGAGGTGCCCCAGATGCTTTATAAATAGTAATTCACCTACTGTATCTCTTCAATACTCCACTAAATGTTTGGGTGGGACCCTATATTTCTAACTACAGTCCTAAGTGTGTGTGTGGGGGGAACTAATTTACATGTTTGAAAACTTTAGACATTTCTTTTAATCCTTAAATATTTTACCCAGTTTCTACGGGTACTTCAGCTAGTATATATATCGGTGCTTGATACTTAAAAAATAGAGCATAAATAGATCGATATTTACAATTTTGTTGTTATTTACTCGTTTCATGCCTCAATGCAACTATTGTTCGTATATATCGACGCTTGTGGTCAGTATCAACAGAATTACACACACACACACACACACACATACACACACACACACACATATATATATATTTATATATATATATATATATATATATATTCATATATATATATATATATATATATATGTATATATATATATATATATATATATATATATATATATATATATATATATATATATATATATATGCTACGCGTACTGTAATCTGGTATAAGGTCGTCCTTCTGTTTCTATCTTTGTCTCCCGATAGACAAATAAGTTATTGTGTTGTTTTCAGAAGCCCTTCCAAGTCCATTTTTCACTATGGTTTCTCCAAAAATAATGACTTGCACCAAAGTTGATTAAATCCAACAAATTTTTAGATATTGTCCAAGAAAGCAGTATCACCGTTACTTTTTATCTATAATGATATCTTGTTTGTCTCTACCTTTGTTCAAATGTTACGCTTTCAATAATAATACAAGGGGAATGCGTCAAGTAGTTTGATATGAGAGAGAGAGAGAGAGAGAGAGAGAGAGAGAGAGAGAGAGAGAGAGAGAGGGAGAGAGAGAGAGAATAGAAAAAAGTCGTAGTTTAATTATATAGATATCGCTCCTAATTGACAGTGAACTCTCCAGTGGCGGAAATAAAGTTTCTAAAAATTATTATTAGAGATAATAACTGAATAAAAGATGAAGAAAAAATGCTTAGAGTCGGAAGGGGTTAACTTTGACCCGTAGTCATTCTCCTTGATATTAACATTTAGATTTTCTTACCAACTCACAAGTAACGGTCTGTCAGACTAGCTTGCTGACCTTTAGTCTATGGCAAGGTACCTTACGTATTTGCTAAGATTACCTTAGCCTGGCATAAGGCCACGTGTGTTAGGCACCGAGTGTGGATCGAACTCACAACACAGTATTAATGGTCTTGTTAACCATTACCCTACAGCGAAGTGTCTATTTGCTCATTTGAATGGAATGACGATGAAGAGAGAGAGTGAGTGAGAGAGAGAGAGAGAGAGGTGGCAATGAAAACAAAAAATCGATATTGAGAGTAAGAAAGTAATATTTGTTATTATTTTGAATTTTTATGTTGCATTTGCCATCATCTTAATTTTTGCTGCTTTTAATCGCAAATGTACTTGGCCTGGCTACTTCTCTGCAGTGAGTAAATGAATAAACAGTGCTGCTCGGAATAAGGAATGAAGAATAAGACTTGATTGAGACTCGAACCCACGTTAATGTCCAACTGCTGTTGTCATCTTAGCTACGGGTACTCATATCGACGGGGGAATGCAAATCAAACTTTCAAATTCGTTTACCCTACCTATTCTAGGCCATGTTTGTCTTTAACTGGTAATGTCAGTATCGGTAAACCAATTCTAAATATTTTTTTATTTGATGAAGTATTGTAAATCAATATTAATTATTTTTATACTACTTGTCATATTCGTGTTTCATATTTTGTTAAAACGTGAATTCTTGTGTGAAAAAGTTTACATTTAACTTCCTGAAAATCTTCTCTCCGACAGCTTTTCGCTGTTTTATCGATGTTTATCATCATTTCTCCTTTCTTCTTATTTTCTTCTTTTTTTTTTTGAAACCTCCCTCGTTTTGACTGTCTTTTCTTATTATCACCAAAACAACTCTGACTGCCATCTTCGTGAGCATTATTTTTCTCCACTCATAACTTTGCCGTTGTTAGTCATTCTTCTTACCTTGTATTGTTCTAACATCGAGGAAATCACGATTCTTCCCAACGGAAAGAAAAAAAGCCAGCTTCATGACATTTGTAAGATTTTTCTTCCTGCCCTGAATCGGCTTGCTTACAATGATGGACATAATTCCCCAATGTGCCGAAAACGGTGGACGCTATTTACCCATGTTCCCCAAACTGTGGGCGCAACTCCCTTATTTGCCGAAAACGGTGGACGCGATTTCTCAATAAGTCGAGAACGATGTAGGCAATTCTTCCATGTGCCGAAAACGGTTGATGTAATACTCCCATTTACGTTGGACGTAAATTCCCAATGTGTATTGAAATGGGGGATGCAATTAACGCATGTCACTTGGAATAGTAGACACGACTCTACCTACAAGCCCAAGACGGTGTATACGATTTCTCTGCAACCGTGTACGCAATTCTCCCGTTTACGGAATACGTTGAACGCAAACCCGAAACATGTGTTAAATTAGTGGACACAATTTTATCCATGTGCTGAAAACAGAGGCTGCAAATGTGTGTTGAAATAGCTTACGCAATTCACCCATGAACCTCCAATCGGTGGACGAATTTCCCAGGTGCAGACTGGCCGAACGGTTAACGGCCGAGTAAATAGAATCGACGAGCTTAGTTCCAACTGGCTAGCATCAGTTTGTGTTGACTTTGCACTAATCCCCTTGGGGAAAGCATGAATCCATCTCCCCTTCCAACGCCAAGTAAATAGCAGGTCAAATTTAGCTCTCTAGTTATAGCTTTGGTCATGTATAAGTGGGGATTATCGAAATGGGTAGTAAAACATATTCTAAGGTCAACATCGAATATTGTTTCCTTCTCCGGAGAGAGAGAGAGAGAGAGAGAGAGAGAGAGAGAGAGAGAGAGAGAGAGAGAGAGAGAGAGAGAGAGAGAGAGAGAGAGAGAGAGAGTGTGTGTGTTTGCGATTTACCCCCACCCCTTGGCGTTCATGTTCAGCAATCTTATCACTTGCAGACATCTTTAGGATGTACGTGGAACCGACTCTGTGCTCTTTTGCCGGAGGCTAGTTTCACATATAGCAGGTCCTTCGGGATCCTCTGCTCCAACATTGGATGTATGTGGACCATCCAGCGGAGACTACGTTACTGTGCAGGGTGTAGAGGCTGGGTATCCGGGCGCAGGCAGTACCTCGCCGTAGGTAACCATGCTTAATCATATACTGTTAGCCAACGAGAATGGGTTTCAGAATTGTTCCTCTTTTTCAACTGTAAAATATAGCAATATCCTGCTTAGCACTGCCCATTTTGAGTTGATTCGCTATAGAGCTATTTCAAATATTCTTCGTAATAAATTGGTTAATTGCCGAAATAAATAATGATAAAGAAGATGATCAATTAAGTTTCTGAAGTAAGTGTATGCTATAAACTTTGGTATAATACAATATAAAAAGACGAACTAGACAAGTTCAAGAAGTTTTGGCTCTGCAACGCCCGTGTGGTGGACCCTGGGGAAGGTCTATGTCCAACGATGGAAGATAAAAGACTGATGATGATGATGATGATGATGATGATGATGATGTCTCAACACCCAGCGATGTACAACATCATTTATTTATAAAATGATTGCCGGTATAGTCTCTGTTTATGCTATCTCATAAAGACAGTGTTTTTTCGCTTAGCGCTGCATTTTTTTTCAGAGACGTTTCTAGAATGCTAACAAAGGTATTACTGTTTAGGTTGTTACACATGAGATGTCATTTTTTTTTCTACAGGCTGAGATAGTCAAATTTCAAGAAGGCCAATCTGAACAATCTGATTCATTGTGACTTTGTAGGTACTCATCTGAAGATTTATGTACGTGGCTCTGAAAAAATGGGATGATAATCACGTTTATCAATCCAGGCTCGGGCTGTGAAATTATCTTGATATTATCTTTAATTAGGCATTGCCACCAAACATAAAAAAGATATTGAGGCATAGCTTTCTTTTCTTATACGACATCCTTCCTCGGAAGATCCTCTTCTGATTGACTTTAAACCTTTTTTTCATTGGTTCCTGTTAACAGTTATGTAAATCAGATCGCAGATATCTCCTACGCCCGTTACGCATGAGAAATTTCTTCTTTATTTTCCTTTTTTTACAAAGGAAGGGCATTTAAAAAAGCAGCATTGCATATTTGACACAAATTGCAAACGCATTTCTCTGCCAACACCATACAATACACCAAAGGAAAACCAGAGGAGGATAAGTTCATATAATGCCACTCTGCAAGGAAATGACAGTGGAAGAATTTCTGGATCCGCACCAAATTTAAGCAATTCTGCCTTATTCCATGACACATCCCCTCCCATAAAATGTGATTGAAACCAATTTAGAACTTTTAGAAACATTGTGTGGACAACTATAAGTTAATAGATAAATCTACTAAAAAATATCTCTCAACCGAAAAGATATTATTTGATCCGCCCCCAAATTCAACCAATTCTACCTTAATACGGCCAATCTTTTCACAAAATTTCATTGA
This sequence comes from Thysanoteuthis rhombus, assembly GCA_963457665.1. Taxonomy (NCBI): domain Eukaryota; kingdom Metazoa; phylum Mollusca; class Cephalopoda; order Oegopsida; family Thysanoteuthidae; genus Thysanoteuthis; species Thysanoteuthis major. The sequence goes on along the minus strand of OY735236.1, from coordinate 14,026,997 downwards.
AATTCATTGGAAAATGTTGGAAACATTGTGTGGATATATACCTGCGATGTAGGGGATGTAACTGTGGAAATAATGGAACCACCCTAAAATTCAATCAATCTTTCCAAAGGTCATGACTCGCCTTTCTACAGAATATCATGGAAATTCGTTGAGCACAAGAACATTATGTTACAAAATTAAGTTTCAATACCAGACACAATATAGGATGGATAAATAATAAAATAGAATAGAAATGATTAAATGAGAGGATAGGAAGAAAGAGGACAGAAAAGGATTTTAGGTAATTTAATAAGAAGGAAGGAAGAGAGAATGGAGAAAAGAAAGTCAAGTAGTCTGAGAGGTTAGGAAGATTTTAGCATAAATTAATCCCTAAATTAGATTTAGATCAAAACATAGACTGATAACGATGATTGGAAGGGATAAGGGAGAGAACGAGATATAAGAAAAGCGAGAGAGATGAGCAGAGGCATGAAATATTGAGTAAATCTTAGTCGTTAACATCCATGGAATTCCCACGGGTTTAGTTGATCATTTATCATTAGTTTTCACCTAAGCATGATTTATCAAGATACATGCAACGTACACTAGAAGGGGTCATGCTTAACACCACATTGAGAGATAAGAAGGTGTCAAATCATGAAATCAATTAAAAAACCCAAATGGTTCAGGGAAGGCCACGACTCTCAACATGGATCCCCAGAGACCACATGCGAAACCGAGGCCGACAAAAAACAAGATGGAGAGATGAACTAGACAAATTCAGAAAATACTGGCTCTGCGACGCCCATGATAGAGAAATGTGGCGAATCCTGGGGAAGGTCTATGTTCAACGACGGACGTTAAAAGACTGATGATGATGATGTTGTAAGGATGTCAGACGGCCGCTGGACTCATAACAATCTCCAGAGATCTCATGAGTAACCGTCACCAGCAAAAAGAAAAAAAAAATAATTGAATGGTGATTTAGACAAGTTCAGGATGTATTGTCGAACTAGGAGCCTAGTGCATTTTTGAGAGCGTTTATGTTCAACGAGGGTCAAGGCTGCTGTTGATGATTACCAGCTGGAAATCCGCCAAGCAGGTGGGATTTCCACATTAATTAAAATAGTATACGCCATTTCCCCCGCTAATTGAATTGTTCAGGTATGCGCTCTCTGAGTGCTTCCTAGTTTTTGTGTGTTTCATGGAAGAGCTGAACGACACCCAGCCAACCATCCAGCGTATTCAACCATCAAACCATTTAACCGTTCCAATTCAATGTGACCACCTTCGCCACCAATTGAATCACGATCTCAAAAAGAGGAAGTCGAAAAGAATCGTGACGTCACGCAGCCCCAAAAAATGTCGCTCATGACTCTCGCCAGGCAGGCGCACCAAATGGTTTACTTTCTTCACCGCACTTCTTTCTCTTTCCCCCAAAAAGCTATGTTGGCAGAGAGAGGTATACACACACACACACACACACACACACACACACACACACACGCACATATATATATATGATGGTTTCCAAGTGAGAATGTGAGAGAGACGTACGTATATATACATATATATATATATATATATATATATATATATATATATATATATATATATTCTCTCTCTCTCTCTCTCTCTCTCTCTCTCTCTCTGACACATATATATATTTCTTTGGTGTACTTCGGTAAGGATGTATAAAGCGAGTATGCCAATCTATTTTTCTGAGTCTGGTATATATATATATATATATATATATATATATATATATATATATATATATATATATATATATATATATATATATATATATATATTCCTATCTTAATCTGTACGTATCTATCTATTTTCCTCTCAGTTAGTTAATATCTATTTGTCAGCTCATACGTAACTATCAAGCTACCTGTCTATCTATCTATCACTGTAATTTTTATGTTCATTACGGCCCTGATCGATCAATTTCTTCAGATCATGACTATATTTTTTTCATCTTTTATCTATCTACCTACCTACCTACCTACCTATCAACACGAAAACAAAAACGTGTGTAGACAAGGAAGAAGGTGCGCTCGTAAGTGGGGTGGATATGTCACAAAGACAGTTGTAGGCAAAAGAAAAAAGGAATTAAAAAAAAGAAAAGATTCGGTTCTCTTACAACGATCAAACGGTGGCGCGTGTACGAGCGAAAGATACACGTGGCGTTAGTGTTCCGTGTGTTAATACCTACGTGATGAAACTTGTTTGTACGATCTCTTTAGTCCGACCTAGGGGGTACGGAGACCCGAATGGTTAATGGCCGTAAAAGGAGGGGGAGGTGAGAAAAGGGACCAAGGGAATAGGCAGAAAGAGGGAAAAGAGAATGAGGAAGAAGAAAGAAAGAGTAAATATGGAAGAAAGAAAAAAAAAAATAATAAAAAAAGGAAATTACAGTGCAGCCTCGTTATTCACGGTAGTAGGTTCCAAGATCCTCGCTATCTGCGGTAGTATGTTCCAAAATCCCCACGGATACAGCAATACCTCGCACAGAGCGTGATTCGTTGTAAAGTAGTTTATGATTTGTGTCCAAAGATTCAATTAATGCGGAATAATTCACAATAGTGCGAACATCTTTTAAAAAATCTACTAGTCAATGCAATCTGTTAAATTTGAAAACAATTTTGTGAGTTATTTTAAATAGGTTTTGAAAATTGTGGTCCTCATTGCTCTGGGCGACACATTCTACAATTGGTTTTCATACAAAATATTTTATTGTTTTTACTTTTTATCAATGCCCAACGAGTTTCAATAAGTGCCATTCTGTGTTATCAAAAATTATTCAAAGAAAAGAAGAAAAATGTATGGTGCAATCAACATTGGACAAATTTATCCATAAAAAGTGAATTTTCAAATTATAGGTTTAATTGACTTCATCTAAAGTCTTGGTGCTTAATGAGTAATTAATATGTGGTAGTGCATAATACGTAAACAGGTTTATATCTATGAAAAAAATAAATTCCATTTGTGTCTGTTGAAACAATTCCCCGAGCAGTACAGATTCAATTAGAGCGGCACTTATACCAAACGTATTAACTGGACCACGCGAGTTATTGCCGCAATTACGAATCTCAAGTTCTTGTATCTGTAGAAGGAGGAGCAGAAGGTGATGGGGATGAAGCAGTTTACAGAAAAGATGAAATAGGAAAGAGAAAAAAATATGATGAAGTCAGCGAGACATATTGAACTGCTACTCACGCCAACGTAACAAGACCAACCTTATGAATTTGAACCACTCCTAACACGCCCCGATAATCCGATAAATCATTCTCAGAAGCACCCGTCGGTCAAAGTTGATGAAGAGTGAACAGTTTTTTGTTGCTATACGATCTATCTATCTATCTATAGATAGATAGATAGATAGATAGATAGTCTAGAAAGCTGTAAAGCTTTCTAGACCATCTTTATACACTAAACACTGAGTCACTTCAGTCACTCATTTTCCAATATCTGTTAACGTAATTTATGTTATATATATATATATATATATATATATATATATATATATATATATAATAGATAAAAACATTGGGAAAGTTCTCGACACTGTAATTCGATGCGGTTACATCATGTCAAGAGGAACCAAGTTAACTCTCTTTGTTTTGAAGTAGGCTTAAAAAGTGTCTTAAAGCCATTGCTTGGAACGAAGATATCTCTCGGGAGTGCACTGGATTGATGGTGGTATTTTCAATTGTTTTGTTTTTTTTCTTTTTATTGATATTTTGTAAGCCGAAATCTAATTTGAAATATCTGCTTTTATCATAAATAGTCATTGAGCTCTCCTACTAATGATCTTTTCCAAAATTATTATCACAAAAAGTATATAATTGATTATTCTGTAGACTAAATTGTTACTCATCTAACAGAGCGGGGATGAAGTAGTACGTTTGGAAATCAAATTGAAATGTCATGCTTTTCTCAATCACAAACAGACCAACCGACACAAATTGGTGATGATGATGATGATGATGATGATGATGATGATGATGATGATGATCATCATCATCATCATCATCATCATCATCATCATCATCATCATCGCTTACATAATACACAATGCCTGGGCAAACTCTCTCATGAATACGTTGCTGTCGATTCCTTCATGAAAATTCTCGAACAATAAGAAATACCTGGTGGAGCCCATCTCCTCTCCAAATAAAATGCGACAGGTTGCATTGCGTTACATGTTACCAGCAGCGGGGAGTAATTCTAGGCCTGACCTATTGAAGCAGTTCGATTTTTGTAAAGGTATTAGTGCAAAATGAACACAAACCATACCCGGCAGAATTCGAACTCCATTTGGGGATGTCGTTGTTCGGTTGTAAACCTTTATTCCTTATTATCATTTTTTGCAATTATTTACCTTCATCTTAATTGTAGTTGCTTTTTATCACAATTAAATTTAGGCTGGTTTTCCTTCAGCAGTGAACATTTAAATTGACAACCCTGATCAAAATAAAGAAAGAGTTCCCGGTCAGAATCGAATTCTCTGCACTTTTCGATCAGGCAAATAGTATCAGTAAAAAGCTATTATGTCAATTTTCAACCTTGGCAGGAGCTAGACATCAGGGGCGTAACTAGAAATTAGGTAGGGCGGGTGCTTGGCCCCCCTTCAACATTTAGTGCAGTGGTTGCCAATCTTGGTATCGCATACCTTTGAGGGTCCCCAAGAGTATTGCTGGGGGTTGGTGAACAGACCTTTTAAAAACCTGGGGTCCATGAACTTGTTGAGTAGGCAATCCTTTCAAAACCAGTGACATAACCAGATATTTAATATATCTATCTATCTATCTATCTATATATATATATATATATATGTATATATATATATATATATATATATATATATATATATATTCCATAGGAATAGAGCACTCTGGTGGATGAGGGATTTCTGTGTAAATAAATATATCGCTTAAATTCAGCCTTACTGACTGTCCAGTTCCGTAGTCCAGAGGTAGGATATCGGCCTGCGGGTCTGCCTTGCAGTACTGTATAGGATAATGGAAAGTCTATAGCCACGCTCAAGGGATGTAATACATCGAAGCTGCTGTGTGTGGATGACACAATATATATATATATACGTACGTCTCTCTCACATTTAAGGGACTAGATCCATTAAAGGCCCTCGCTAACATTTAGTGAGAGTTGTTATTGTACCTTGTTAACAGAAACGCAGCAGGCTAATCTTTCTTCATTTCTGTTCATTGGGGGCCCGGGACAACTTAAATCGCCCCATACAATCGTTTAGCTACGTCCCTGCAAATCAAGTCCATGTAATAATGAAAACGTTGTTAATTTAAAGCACACCCAACACGCCATGTCGGTAAACTATAAACTGGGATTGTCCTCTAGACAGAAGGATGAACCCATTTCTAAAACCAGAAAGAGGCTATTCTTTTCTCATGTACACCATAATCTGACAAAATTTGTTTACAACTTTTAAAATGTACCTTTTTTGAGGTCTATCTCCTGGGTTGATTCTTCATCAGCGTTAAATGATGTATGATACGGCTACTTTTAAAGATTTTGATATTTCGGCCCCTTGTCTTCACGCTGCTTTTAAGAAAATGGCATTTTTTGAGATCCGTTCAGCCAACAGCGGAAATCACCCAAGTTTTTTGGTTCCACCATCACCCAATGAGAAAAATATACAGAAATCCATAATAAAAAATGACTTTTCTACGGGACCTGGATTTTGTGACTGTTAGTATTTGAACTTTGGGTAGGGGCATGTTCTGGAAACATCCATATCTCAGTTATCAATGCATTCATGTACATGTAAAAATCTTTATTTCATCGTCTAAAGCTCTATATGTTAACACACACACACACACACACACATATATATATATATATATATATATATATATATATATATATATATATATATCCGTTTCCTAATAACGTAATTGTCGAGTTGAGAGAAACAAATAGAGCAGATGTAGACCGTGAACAAACAAGATGAGAATTCAGAGTTAAAACAGTTATTTGGGCCTTTGCATTATCGGCGGCTGTTTAGCACAAAGGTTAGCGCAAGGCAACGCTGAAGCACCTACAATATATATGTTTGTTTACAACTCCAGAAGCAATCCCTGAATTTCAATTTTGTATAGAAGTTGTGTCATGGGCTACAAAGGAATCAAATAAATTTGGGGGTGAGTCCAGGAATTTTTTTTGTTTGAAAGTAAATAACAGTCCATGCAAAGTGATGAAAAAAATCTTTGACTGCATTTTAAGCAAGGTAACTTAATATTTGAACATTTCTCTTCGATACATTCAAGTTGCTTTAATTTATTTTCAAAATTAATTCATTTTCATCAATAATTTTTTACTACTTTTTCTCCTCTAACCAACTTCATTGACAGAGGTTATTGTTTACCTATATTTGTGTGTTCGATAGTCCACCCAATATCTTCAAAGATTCTTAATGAATTTCAATGGAGTCTTGTGGAAGGGTGGACTATGGGCTAAAAACAATGAATTGAATTTGGGGGAAGATCAATGATTTCAAAAAGATCTTAAGAGACATGCCGTTGTCATGGGTAAATACTCCCCATGGGCCTTCTAGTTTTCATAAGAGCCAGTTGGATCAAATTAAAAACTGATATTTGTGGCATTATAATCAATCTATATCTGTCTAGCTCAGTCTGTTGATATCTATCTATGTATCTGAGTCTGGCCATCTCTCTCTTTCTCTCCCTCTCCCCTTCTCTTCCCCCTCTCTCTCCCCCCTCTCCCCCCCTCTCTCTCTCTCTATATATATATATAATATATATATATTCTTATCTATCTTCATATCTATCTATCTATCAATCTATCTATCAATCTATCTATCAATCTATCGATCAATCTATCTATCTATCCGTCTATTCATATCTATCAATTCATGTATATTCGTCTATCTACCCATGTCTATTCATATCTATCCACCTATCTATCTATATTTATATCTATCTATCATCTATTTATATTCATATATCTATATCTATCTATCAGTTCAAATCTCTCGGTTTGTATCTATATATTCATCTCTGATTATCTCATAACTGTGGCCTTATTCCTCAGTTTAACTTAGGAAATAAATCTCCATCCATTCATCTATCTATCTATCTATCTATCTATCTATCTATCTATTAATGTTTCTCTATTTCACTCTCCTTCCCTCCATATATATATATATATATAAGTAAACACATGCATTTAATTTCCTTTTTTCTTCCAATAATTTTTAGCACAATACATTGCTGCATATTATCCAAGTTGTTGAAATCGTGCTAATTTCTCCCCACCCATTTCCCACCATCCATTTCTCCCACAAAACACGACTCTACAATTGATCTTCTCAAAACCCGATTTGTCCAGTCTTTCATTTAAGCCAATAACTGTACTGAGAGGCTTCCGTACACGAAACCACACCAACCGTTCACTCATACCCGTCCGCACCTAGGCGGAAGGCGTCAGTCCTTCGATGGCCAGCGGCATTATGGCTTTAGAGCATGTGTTTCTTTGTAGAGACGGGACCGAACCATCACGCTTAGCTGAAACATCACGAAGCTGGCTGATGTTGTATCTGTCATTGTCACGAACTGATACGTTGAGAGATCACGAAACGACATCATTCTTTGGTGTATGTGTGAGTGTGTGTGTGTGAGTGGGTAAAACCCCGTGCGTGTGTAATTGCTGCCAATTTAGATACTTTTCATCTAGATCTAGATGTTTTTCATCCAGATTTAGATCGTTTTGGTTCTGTTTAGATACCAGAAAGATGATTTTGAAGAAAATAAGTGATATTTTAAAAAATTTTCTCCTAATGAAATAAGTAATATTTTCAAATAATGAGGAAATTTTTAGTCGGCTAAAGTTACATTTAATTCACTAATAATATACAATATATTTCCCAGATTTTAGATATGTATCTCGAGAATCTTGCGAGATGATTCTTGCTATTTTTAGATATTTTGGACTCAATCTATTTGTTATGTAAACTTTAAAATAAACCCAAGAACGCTGTGTGTGTGTGTGTGTGCGTGTATGTGCATCTCTGCAGGTGTACGCGTGTGTTCACGGGCGCGTTCGTGCGGGCGAGCGTACGTACGTGCGTGTGTTCGCGAGTGCTTCAGCGTGTGTTCGTGAGTGCGTCTGCGTGTGTTCGTTAGTGCGTCTGCGCGTGTTCGTGAGTGCGGGGTTGTGCGTGTGTTTTTATGAAGGAAAGAGTTGTCCGGTCGGCTGGTTAGTTGGGTGATTGGCAGATCAATACAGGATGTGGTGAAGGATTGAGGATTTGAAGAGAGTAAGACGAGAGAGAAGAGGAAGAAAGAGAAAGACGGAGAGAAAGAAGAAGAAGAAGAAAAGAAGAGAAAAGAGAAAAGAAAAGAGAAGAAAGGAAAGAGAGAGGACAAAATTGGAGAATCGAGACATTATTAATAAACCCATCAAAACAAGGCACCAAAAAGGTCAAAAGCGTTTTTTTAAAACGAAACAAACAAAACACAACAAACAAACAAACAAACAAAAACATTTTTAGAAAGGATCTAGTGGAGAATTTGACGCCAATTTTCAAATCTCTAGACAAAACAGTATAGCCAAGAGCGCTGTTACACACGAATACATTAATAAACATACAAATACACGCACGTACAAAAAGGACAGACTCCCTTCGCTACCTTCGGTGGTTACAGTTGTTCAATAAAGCACAGAAGAGAGAGAGAGAGAGAGAGAGAGAGAGAGAGAGGAGAGAGAGAGAGAGGGAGAGAGAGAGAAATGTAGAAAAGGGGAAGAGAGATATGACAAGTGAAAGGAAAGAGACTGAGAACAGAAGAAAAGAGAGAAAAGAATAGAAAAATACGAGAGACAAGAGAGACAAGAAAAGAGAGAAAGAGAAAATAAGAGGGGAGAGAAACGGAAAAGAAGACTGCAAAAAGAAATTAGTGAAAGAAAGAGTGAGAAAGGAGAATGCAGAAAAGAAAGAGAGAACAGGAGGAAATAGAAAGTGAGAGAAAGAGGAGATAAAAAGAAGAAGAAAGAAATAAAAGAAGGAAAGAAGCGAAGATCAATTAGAGTGAAGTGAAAAAAAAAGAAAGAAAAACGAAAAAAAAAATGATAGAGATAGTTACATAGATAGATAGATAGTGATACCATCAGAGGGTTTTAACATATTCGTTGATTTAATAAATCAAAATTGACTTGGATTTATTAACTCTCAAGTAATAAGCATTAATTTGTTTTGTTCTCCACAGACTTTTTATTGATTCGTTTTGTAGATTCTCCAAAACTTTCGCACGAAGCCATAATGGCACTTGACCCTTCTAACGGGACATTTCAATAGTGAAATGGTCAAAATTGTGGCCAAACAAAGCCCTGGTGCAAATAAGCAAAACAAAACAAAACAAAAAAAATATCCCCCCACCAAAAAAAAACAACAACACACGTCTGGGGTTGAAAGACTTTCGGTAAATTCAAACTAAGTTTGTTAATTAGCCGCAGTTTTGTTCTTGGTACTACATACTTTCGTGGTCCAGGCTTGGCGAAATTTATTTCAAGATAAAAATGTATTCTTCTTCGCACGTCAACGAAACGTAACATTATCTTCCCGTTTTTAACTTTAAACGTTATCATAGTTGTATTCTAATCGTTTCCATCATGAATTCTAAAAAGTTATGAATTTTGGGGATGAATACATCTGTGGGGTTTTTTCTGAGTAACGTATTGAAAAAACCCAAAAAACAAACAAACAAAAAACAAAAACTTCTACTATTGATAAAAGTGTGATTTCTTGTCTTTTAATAAATTCTAGATATCCTAAGAATAAGTTCTTAAAGGGGAGTGATACCCTGAGCTACCACCCATGTGACACCAACCCTCGGAACACCACTGCATGAAAAATTTGAGAAAGAAAGAATTATTTTTAGTCACAATAGAAACCATCTCCATCATCAAAGGGTGATCAAGGTACAAATTAAATCTCTTGTCTTTTGTTGGGCTATGATCACTAAAAAGTCTGAATTTGAAAAGAAAAACTAGCATAGTTATTGCTGGACTCAAACTACGCCTCTAAAACCACATATTACACACACACATACACACGCAAACACACTCACACACAACTCACGCATGCACGCATACACACTTGCACCGTATTCAAAAACTGTGTACACACATTGTCATCAGAATCTATGGTTAATTTTCTTCGAAAAAACGCACGTGCAAATAATTCCTACACGGCGTAGAATGGTGGTTCTTAACAAGAGGTCATGCATCTGATAGGGAGAGATGAGTAAGTGAATTGATTTTCATACTTGTAAGATATTGCGATGTGGAAATATTCTGCAAGTATCATTTTCAATAAAAATCGTAAATGGCCATTTTTCACTTCATTGCAGACCCTGTATATCCTATTATGGCGTCATTAGCAGCTGGCAAAAAATGATCTGAATAAATGACATCTCACGCCTTGTAATGACATCGTACCTTTTTAATGATATCACATTTTCAGGATGGGCCGACCAAAAAGCATCTTATAGAGATGTGTGAAGACATCTAAAAAAAAGATTGTCATAATTGCGGTTGCGATTTCAAACTGATCATTTCGTCGTTGACACAAGGGGGGGGGGCATGGAGAGAAAGTCCTAAAACGAGAGGGGATACGGTGATAAAAAAGGTTTAGACCTTTTCTTCTCTGACCTTTATTTCTAGACATTTGACCACTTCAAATAGTTCGTTATTTAAACACAGGTAATAACACACAGGAGTCTAAGACATCATAGAAACTATTAAAAAACTTGAATTGCAATGGGCTGGACATATTGCAAGATTGTCAGACCACTGCTGGACATTACGACTCGACATGGATCCCCTGAGATCACATGCAAATTGTGACCGATAGAAAGTAAGATGGCATGACGAGCCAGACAAATTAAAAAAGTGCTGGTTCTGCGACGCCCATGATAGAGAGGTCTAGCCAATCTTGAAGTTTTCGTGTAGTTTCTTTAATATCTGAGACTCTTGCCCACTCTCAAATAGACTGTCTCATGATCTCCCCATGTGATGTCGAGCATTCTTTCAAGTGCACTTTACATGGGTCTCAGTTTGAGGGTCAGTCTCTTGGTTTAGCGATTATCGGGTTGATGCGTCGGTTGTAGACATTTCTATCTAAGACTGGTGGGATTTTCTTGGTCTTTAAAGTCGATCTCACTCTACCGAAAGTTTGTTGAACTAGAGTGATTCTTCGCTTGATTTCTTATTATTTTGAGGATTACAGAGATTTGTTGACCTGATGTAATAGATGTAGATAGTAGATGTAGCGGTCTACTTTAGACCAAGGGACAATGGGGTCCCTCAAAATGCCAACAGTCCCAGCTGCTTACCCTCCTGTTTTATCGACTGCCCCCACAGACATTTATAAAGAACTGCTTCATCACTGGCCACTGGTCACTTCCTTCTTTTCTCATTTTCCTTCCTTTCTTCTTAGTTCAAGTTTTTTCTTGATTTTATTTCCCTCTTCCTTTTCCGTATTCTGACTTCTGGCTAATCGCGTCATTCAGCAGTCACGAACTTCTTCTTTAAAAGAAGAATAATAACATAGAAAGGATAGGCACATATCTGGGTGTTCGGAAAGAAATCACATATTTTCGTGTTCGGAAAGTAATTACGTTTTTTCTTTAATCACGTACACCCGATCTCCAATTTACGACCTTTACAGCTTGCAACCATCCATCCATACTACTGAAATACGTGGATCTAGAAAAAAAAATGTGTAAATATAAAATGAAGATTTTCTTGGTCGTACGTGTGTATGAGAGCTGTATAAATGCAAGAGTGTATAAAAATTACACTTGTACATTAAAAAAAAGCATACATACTTCGTATATACCATTAATATTGCTCTTGGTTGAAAGTGTGCATGAGATTATATAAGACATCTTATAAGGGTGTACATATGTAATAATGGGACGTTATTTCAAATGATATAATGCATTCATGAATATTCTGTCGAATTATATCCATTTCTTAATAATGTGTATACGTGAAAAAATTGTCAACTTTACTCTTTTATCACCTAGAAAACTTTTAAATTGAAATAAAAAATGATTGATTAAATTTTGAAAATGAAAGATAGCTGATTCATAATAATAAAATTGTGTTTGTCTGACTTACGACAATTTTGAGATACGAACTGCCAGTCAGAACGGTACCCGGTCGAAAGTCAGGTGGGGGTAGGTATATTTTCAGAAAGTAGATAGAAACAAATGACAATAAAGAGATACTATTTATCTACCAAATGGCAATCACCATAATCGTCGAGTAAATTCTGCATTTTTTTTCTTAAAAAATCAGCGTTTATTTTTTGCTCGTGAAAATCAAGACAATGAAAAATGTTATTTTAGACCCCAGGACAGTCCATGGTACACCGCCTTAACGTTGACTTATTAACAGTGGGACCGAATTAACATGCATATTCATGGGAACCCCAAAACTATGGATTCGAGTAGGTCGGAATCAACCAGCCTCAAGAAGTTTGTCTTACAAACTACACTGGTTTGAAAAGTTGGTTCCCCTGACTGTCTGACGTAAACAAAGATATTTCAGATTTTTTTCAGTTAATGCCCAAGTTGAGTAACAAATTGTTCCTTATTCAAAAACTTCAGTACACACTAAAAACGACACACTGACGGATAAAAGACATGATGAACTAAATCCAGGCGAGGTTCTGTGCCATTTAACCCAGGTTCTACTTTAGTTGGTTGGCTCATGATTTATGGCAATGAAATATGCAATTACTTTCCAAAAAAGCTATAAGCAATGCTCTTCCAACTCTGGAATAGAGCACTCTGGTGGATGGGGAATTGTGTGTGAGTAAATATATCGTTTAAATTCAGCCGTACTGACCGTCCAGTTATGCATAGAGCAAAGGTAAAATGCCAGCCTCTGGGTCTGAAGCGGAGGTTTCGATCCTACTTATCGGATGTGATAATGGATAGTCTAGAAGAGTTGTAATACATCGAAACAGCTGCCTGTGGATGACTCAATTATATATATGTATATATATAGTGAAATAATGGATTTGCTACTCAAAAACGCTTGTTTCGGCCCTTTAGGGGCTTCCTCAGGCAAATTATTAAATTATATATTATTATATTATCTTCTTCCTTGACGAGCGATAGATACTTTTCTGTCTCGTCTCTCCCTCTTCCCTACTGAGTTCAATGTTTCACAGGAACCAATCAGTTAGACTGCTGTTTCCCCGGCTTGTGCCCATCCCATCTCCACACACACTCATATAAATATACATGTATATATTTATATATTATATATTGGCAGTTTACTTTTCAAATGAAAACCTACTGAAATGTAAAATGCCAATATATATATATGTGTGTGTGTGTGTGTGAGTATGCATACCTATGTATATGTGCATGCGTGTGTGTGTTTGCATGCGTGAGTGAAGTTCTAAACAGAATCAGTGTCTGTGTGTAGGCAGGGAACAAAGGACAATGAAAGGAGAAGAGGAAACGGAAGAGAAAATGGAAGACCACTAATAAAAATTGGGAAAATGGCTGACAAAGATTCATGGGAAAACACCGAGAAATTCTGAATTTTATTCTGGGTCGGATGGCCCTTGAAAATTCATTATTTTATTGAGTGTTTATGTAAGGATGTGTTTTTCCCACTTAAGACAAGAGAGCGAGACAGAAAATGGCGTTAGAGTTAGTTGCTTAAATTCTCCAAATATTGCAATAAAGGAGTGCATTAATGAAAATGCGTATATGTCAATATTTTCTTCTGTTCTCATACAAAAGCGTTTATGGCCATGTCAAATCTTCCCGTTCCCGATATCTGCTTCAAACTATTTAATGAACGCCTCACTGTCATGGCCCACCCAAAATAACTAGGACGTGGGTGGAGAAATGCGGGCGTTACTGACATTGTATAGAATAACACGAATATAGCGATACCCCAATAAGCGTTCTAAATAGATAAAGCGTCGGTCTCTAAAGGGACAGCTCACATAGGAGCTTATACGGTCAATTGAATGCTTGACAAGCTCAAAGTCTGGTTGAGACCAGAACTTGAAACTTACAAGCCCTTATAACTAATGGCAGGATGTGAGAATAGCGAAGGGATACTTTCTCCAATTAGATAATAAGATTGGTAAGTAAAAAAATTACATAAGGAATCTTTTTTGATATTCAATTCCAGAATAAGTTTACTTTTGTACCCGAGATTGACTGCTTTGTAAAATGCAACATTCGACTTGACACCGTGTGACGTCATTTAGATATCACCGTCATAAAAGTGAAACAAATAACGCGTGTTTACAGAAGTTACTTATGTGTCTGTTTTCGATTAGAAAAAGGACTTTGTGTCCTTTCAATCCCAAAAAGTCGAACAAAAAAAAATTCGTTTTTTATCGAGGGTAGTTGAAAAAAAACAAAAACAAAAAAACGAATGCATTAATTTCGATAGTCACTTACCCTGAAATAAAAGTAGTTTTTGGCGTTTTCAATCTAATTGCATTGGTCAGTGTCGGTGGGCAAAAAGTAAGCTACGTCCTTAATTCCTAATAATAAATGTCAGTCTACGCGAATGTCTTGTACACGTGCGTTGGACTGAACGGATGTGTGTCTTCCAAAAACACGGGTTGGCTTATCATTTTCAATAATTAGTGCGATGGGGTTACTTTTACGAGACCGTATTTTCACAAACTATAGAATTAGAACAGTATATTTAGATACAAAAATTTGAATAATTTTTCGACTTGAATTATCTAATGAATTAGGTTACTACTTGTATACTGTTTGTTGAAATTCAATGAAAGAGTAAAGAATGTCCTCGAATTCACTCACTTTCTTCCCAGGTAATTCGCAAAGCTGTGAATGATGAGCACGCAAAGTGATTCACCAGCCAATAGAATTGAGGCCAAATTGGCGTCGGCCTAGACAGATCTGGCATAATGAATGACACTGGGGATGAATAAGTTGAATGAAATTTGACCCATTTTAATGATGTGCCTGCAAGTGTTGGAGTTTTCCTCATAGAAATGTAGTATCCTTTTCAGGGTCGGTACCAGTCGGTCTAATTTCAGATTTCGTGACCAGACTGGTTAGGTTGTTTAATTAGACATAAACAATTAGGAAATGAGAGAGAGAAAGAGAGGACCCTTCTCTCACAGATCCTTCTCATTCCTCTGAAAAAGATGGCTGGAAACCTTTGATATGCATCAGAACATGCCCTGATGAGATAAAGTATTTTTGAGATGTAACACCTATTTTTCTATTGAATTTTCTTTTCACTCTGCAATCGTCATTTTATCAACATTCTGTCGAATAAACTCTCATCCACACAACATATACATAAACACACACACACACGCACTCATATAACCAGTATTTGGTTGATTTATCGACTTTTGTGGTATGTTTCCTCTCCGAGAGTATTTTATTCTCACTTAAATCTGTTTCCCAGAGTTAGAGTTCCCTTTCACATGACCTTGGTTTTTAATTGGATTATCTTGGGTTTGGTTTGTGTCCTCATATCTAAGATGATTATGGTGATGGGGTTGTTCTTTGAGGTGGCTATGTGAATAAGATATCTATGTTAGTTATTTTTAGTATATCTATATATGGGTTAGTGAGTTATGTTTACTGATAGAAATTTGGGGGCAATGCCGGCATTTTAACGCTATCTTTTTTTTTCTGTTTAATAATTCTTTTTTTTTTCTGTTTTTCTTTGTTCTATTGGCAAAAGAGTCAATTTCAAATTTCCCATTTGGCATAGGTAACATAGAGTTTCAATATTTTGGCATATGAATGTTTGTTTTAATATTTTCCATTTTACTACAGGTTTGAGTTTGCTATCAATCAGTCTCCATTAATATTTCGACAGTGATGTACTATTTTTCATATTTTTTGTTTGTAAATAATGATGTATGGTTGGCTAATCTAAGTTTAAAGAGTGTTTTCAATATTCCTATATAATAGGACTGGGCAGAAATATAAACGTATTTGTGTATTAAATCCTTACTCAATTATATTTTGAGCTCTTCTCCAAATCAACTTAATGTTGATGTATGAGCACTTTATGAAACAACCCCA
This sequence comes from Thysanoteuthis rhombus, assembly GCA_963457665.1. Classification (NCBI taxonomy): domain Eukaryota; kingdom Metazoa; phylum Mollusca; class Cephalopoda; order Oegopsida; family Thysanoteuthidae; genus Thysanoteuthis; species Thysanoteuthis major. The sequence continues at coordinate 14,010,894 of OY735236.1, read as the reverse complement.
TCATACATCGAATATTATATTATATTGCATTCCTTATTTGTATTGTATAGTATATATATATATATATATATATATATATATATATATATGAGCACTCTTAGGTAGGGCGTTCGTCAACTAGAAGCTACTATAGCCATACTCTTCCAACTCTGGAATGGAGCACTCTGGTGGATGGGGAATCATGCTCAAATAAATATATCACTTAGTTCGGTCCTACTGACCGTCCAGTTCCGCGTGGTAGAGCATCTGCCTCTAGGTCTGAAGCGAAGGTTTCGACCCGACCTAGCGGTACTGAAAAGGATACTGGATTGTCTATAGCCACACACTGAAGAGTTGCAATACAACGAAACAGCTGTTTGTGGAGGACAAAATAATTAATTATAATATATATATATATATATATATATATATATATATATATATATATATATCTCAACACATCCTATGCCTAGAATTGGATATCTGGAAAGAAGATTTTACAATAGAGCTGTTTGAAGTAGAAATATTTTCTGTTTCTCATGATTCAAAGATGGGCTGATGACATATATGTTCAAAAAGGGAGCAGTAGTCCGAAAAAGTTCGAGATTCACTGGGTTAGTGTATTTCCATGTGTTATTGTTTACGCTTGTAGTGCCTACCGTTTCTGCTGCTTCTTCAGTAGCAGATGCTATTAGAAAAGGGAATACTTTAAAACGCACCCGAGCCGCAGAAAATTCCGGCAAACAACAGATACTTGTAGTAAAGGACAGAAATGGAAAAAATATCAAACGTAGGCACAAGCTGAATGATAACTGGAGAATGCTATGAAGATTTGTACGGTTCAAAAATAGAAGTTCCATAAACTGATAAACTGATTGTGATATTCCAGACCTGGCAGAAATGAAGACATTCCATGCTTAAAAAAAATAATTTGTCCTGATGTCATTCTAGAGTGACGGTTACTTTTCAATTGTGTATCGGGAAGAAATATATTATGGTAAGAGATAAGAGTTCATCAGGAGCCCGAACAATCGCATAGAAGCGTGGAATTGATCAGTTGCAACAAGACTGTAAATTTATATCTAACTATTTATGCACATCAAAAAAAAAAAAATTAGTTCGGTCACCATAGATGAAGCAACCCCTAACATCAACTGACACACACACACACACACACACACACATATATATATATATATATATATATATATATATATATACACGTATACACATACATGTATATGTGTGTGCGTATGTGTTCTAATAATGTATACTCATCAAGAGATAACAACTCACGTTCTTTTCTCCCACTATATTTCCTAAAGCGCTGTTTAGGTTATTTCAATATTTATGTTCTCTGGATTCTTCTTATAATCGGTATATATAAGGGAGAAATGTGACACTGTCAATTTGTCTGTGACCAAAATTTCGAAAAACGCTTTTGGCGGGGTTCTATTTACAATGTAACTATAATACTGGACGAGACCTTTATTTCCCGTCCAAAATCCTTACACACATATCTTATTTCACATGGTTACATATTCTTCTCTAAAGTATCAAAAGTGAAGGGTAACTTGTTCCCCCTTTCGGAGGCCAAAATAAAGGGAAACATTGTTTTACAAGTCTGGAAGCTTTTTATTTCACTCCCTAGGATGACGAGCCTTCGACAGAGCAAGCTCAACCTCTAAAACAAGAAGATCCCATTAGTTCTAAAAAGAAGGGTATACAACCACTGTATCCCCTCCATAGTCAGTTATAGAGCTGAAACATGGAACCTAACCAAGAGACGGACAAACTGAGAAGCAAACAACGTGCACATGAAAGAATCATGCTCGACCCCACATGGAGAGATCACAAGACAGCACAATGTATCAGGGAGAAACAAGAGTCCGAGACATCATTGAATCCATTGAAAAACTCAAATGACAATGGGCTGGTCATGTTGCAAGAACGGCAGACAACTGATTGACATCATGTATCACAATATGGATCCCCACAGATCAAATGCGTAACCGAGGTCGGTATAATACTAGAAGGAGAGACAAACTAGACAAATTCAGAAAGTATTGGCTCAGCGAAGCCTACCTTGGAGAGGTATGGCGAATCCTGGGGAAGGTCTATGTCCAACCACAGACGTTAAAAAACTGATGATGGTAAATTATTTGACCCAGTGTCGACAGGTACTTCAGCTAGTAAATCAAAATTATAAACACAATTACGTTCTCATGAGATGTGTTCATAATTTTTTTATGTCCACTCTCTTGGTTGATCCTAAAAAATAAAATTATACTTAAAACATATTTTTTTACTGACTTCATACGGGAATCTTTCATTTTAAAGTTTACATCTGATAGCTTTGGAGCAGAAAAGAACTGTTACTACACTTTGATCTTAGAGAAAAGATTTTTCGTAAGGATTTGTATGATATCGATGGAAAACAACCAGTCTCTTCCTGGCGATAATCTTTATTCATAAAAGTTTTGTCAGTGTTTTGTCTGTTGGTCTATTTTTTGTCATGAACAGAACATAAAATCAAGTGAATCTTACGGAGATACAAGCGTCCGACATAAAGGCAGAGGAATACTGTTTCAATTACGGCACACTTCGGCTATTTAAATACAAGATAAATCTAACATGTAAATACTCAGTTCAAATTTTCCATAGTGGTCCCTATCATCCGAAATAGTCACTCATACAGTTTTCCATTATCCATGGAGCATATGTTTCCTGAACCTTAACGAATGCCTAAGACCGTGGATAAAATCGAATCCTTATATATACAATATTGGTTTCCGATGCAAAAATATCTATGAAGAAATTCAATTTATAAAATAGGCACAATAACAACAATAACTAATAAGAACTTCCTATCACAGTCAATAATTGGACCGCTTCTTGGCCTTGAGCAGGTGAGGGAATTGAAGACTCTATCACTGTCAATAAATGGATATTTTTGGTCTTGAGTAGGTGAGCGAATGACTCTCCATCACAGTCAATAATTGGACACATAATTGGCCTTGACCAGGCGAAAGAATTCAAGAGAACTCTCCATCACAGTCAATAAATGGACATTTTTGGCCTTGAGCAGATGAAAGAATTAAAGAGGACTTTCCTTCACAGTCAATAAATGGACATCTTTGGCCTTGAGCAGATGAGAGAATCAAAGATGATAATCACAGTCAATAATTGGACAGAAATCTGGCCTTGAGCAGGAGAGAAAATCAAGAGGTCTCGCCATCACAGTCAATAATTAAACAGCCGCAGCGTCAAAGTCATCTAAAAAAATTAAATGAAGGATAAAAATGGCCAGAATAAATTATATTTGTAAGATCACTGGGGTCTTCCACAAGAAAACATCTAAAATATACCAAAGAAACCTCTTGATTCTGGAGAATCTCGATGTAATCGATAAACTATACCCTCGAAAGAAGGCTCTTAAAGGTTAAAAATCAAAAAGAATATTTTAAAAGGGGTTCTGTTGGAGAACTGAGGTCAATTTTCGAGTCTTTAGACGAGACTATATGAACAGAGCGCTGAAATACACACACTCATCAACTAACAAATGCAGATATTTTTTAAAAAAGGATAGAAATCTTCGCAATCTTTGATGCCTGCAACCGTTCAACAATTATAGAAATATGATGTAATAAAAGTTTTGTGACAGATGGAAGATCCGTTTTTGCTGAATAATCTTTTGCTTTCTTCACAAGTTATGAACTTCCACTTTCACTTGAAGAAAGTACTTGACGACATCTACTTGGTCATATCTGAATTGCCAGGATCACTACTCTTGCCCTTGAATATTATTTCGAAGTAACAGAAGAAAAAAAAAAAAAGAAAAAGTGTTTATTTCCGCCGTTGACTGTCGGCCTGAAGCGAAACTGCAGATAAAGAGAACCATTGTTTATCATTTTGTTTTAGTTTCGAATAATATTGATGTGTTAAACTCGTTTAAAACCACGAAAATTAAACATTTTCTTTGAATTTTCATCACATTTCAACAAGATGTGGAGGGGCAAATTGTTTTCCAAAAAAGGAACTTATAAAGTAGAAAGATATACAGATGGAAATTAGACAGCAATTTAACTGCCCATTATGCAAATATTTAGTCTAGTTATATCAATAATATGATAATATATACATAGTAATTACAGTCATATCGGGGTCATATATAAGTAGTAGTTATGTATAGTAATAATACGTTCATATATAAATAGTATTCATAGTGGTAATAAGGCGATTATAATTATAATCTTAATTATAATAATAATTCAATTGTAATTATAGTAATAACGTGATCATAAATAGAATGCACCGTTTTTTAACATTGAGTGGTTAACGTTATGAAACTACGATGGGGAATAGTTCTAAAACTATTTAAAAAGTTACTCAAACTATTTGGTGATAAGATAAAAGTAAAATTATTAACGTTTTTCGAACATACATTACAAATAATTTAAACAGTTATTTTTTTTATTCATCTATGCGCCATTTTTCATATCAATTGGAGAGGAAGTGAAACTTTACAATCAGGAAGGTCAGTTATTTCCAAAGTTATTGGCAAAAAGTGAATAAATCAAACTTGAAATGTTGATTGATTCATCACCATTCAAAAGTTGAACTTGAAAAATTCTTGAAACTGTAGATGTAACTTTTCGATAAATATTCTTATGCTGTAAACAAAATTTTAAGATAAGAAATTACACGGTGATCATTTAAATTCAATCTCCTATTTACGTTTGCTTTTTTTGAGTGAATTGAACAGTACAACATTCAAGAATTGCCCAAGACCTCATCAAAGACGAGAACTGATCAACCTTTGAACACTTTTTGTTTTTAATATTTGTTTTTCATCAAATCGCTTTACTTACAGCACAAAAATGTTTTTTCTATGTATTATAAATAAGAAAATATGCCCTGGAGAGAGAGAGAGAGAGAGAGAGAGAGAGAGAGAGAGAGAGAGAGAGAGAGAGAGAGAGAGAGAGAGAGAGAGAATAAAATATGACCTTCTCTCAAAGTGTCAAAGAATGATGCTCCTGGTTACATTTTAGGAGCTATAATCTCTGTGGTCATTTAGGACTAAAAATGCCAATCTTGCATTTTTTACCCAATTTTTACATAAAAGATCTATTTTTAAAGATATTTTTAGATTAAAGATCTATTTTTTTAAGTTCATTGTTTTGACAATATAGTCAGTTTTGTATATAATTAGTACAATGTGATTCATTTATGGGAAATACGGATATGATAAATGATTTTTTTAAACAATTCTGACTCCTGAACAGACATCACCGTCGACCTACTCCGAAAAGCGAGTAAAATCATCACTAGGAAACTGGCCGTCCTTTTCAACTTGTGTCTAAAACAGAGTAAAGTCCCAGATAATTGGAACACTGCAATCATAATGTTTTTATATTGAAAAAAAACCCCGAAAGATCTCAACACAAAAATCATCACTAACCGAATCACAAAAGCACTAGATGAAAACCAACCACGAGAGCAAGCTGGCTTTAGAAGAAACTACTCGACCATGGACCACCTGCATTCGATAAAACAGCTGAAAGAAAAAGCAGCAGAATATAAACTACCACTTGCCGTAGCATTTATCGACTTCAAAAAGGCTTTCGACTCAATGGAAATCCCTGAGGTCATGGAGGCAATCACCCGACGAGGTGTAGATCCAGTCTATGTCGAAGTGCTGAAACATATATACTATCACAGCGGCTCCTTTATCAGGCTACATAAAGATTCAGAACCCTTTCAGCTCTAAAAAAGGGGGGTATGACAGGGTGACACTAGTTCACCAAAACTCTTCACAGTCTGCTTTGAGATGATCTTCAGAAGGCTAGACTGGGAGAGTAAAGGAATCAGAATAGACTGCGAATATCTGAGCAACCTCAGATCTGCTGACCGCATCGCAGAGAATGGACTCGACCTCCAACTAATGATAGATGAACTAAATGAAGAAAGCAAGAAAGTCGGCCTACACATGAAATTCAGCAAGACAAAGATCAAGTGCAACAACCACATCGGGGATAAAAACACAAACATTAAAACTGAGGACACAGAACTGGAGAAATTAGATAACTACATCTATCTAGAAGAATGAATCTTCATGAGATTCTCAAAAGAAGAAATCAAGTGGAGAATTACCCTAGGATGGCAAGCCTTTGGCAGAGCAAGCTCAACCTTCAAAAACAAGAAGGTCCCATTAATCATAAAAATAAGAGTGTACAATCAGTGCATCCTCCCTATAGGCACTTATGGAACTGAAACATGGAACCTAACCAAGAGACAGACCAGTAAATTGAGAACCATGCAATGTGCATATGAAAGGATTATGCTAAACCTCACATGGAGAGACCTCAAGATAACACAATACACCAGGAAGAAAACAAGAGTCAGGTACATCGTAGAATCCATTAAAAGTCTCAAATGGCAATGGGCTGGCCATGTTGTAAGAATGGCAGACTATCAATGAACATCGCGACTCACGAGATGGATCCCTAGAGTTAACATGTGCAACCGAGGCCGGCAGAGTATTAGATGGAGAGACGAGGTAGACAAACTCAGAAAATACTGGCTCCGCAACGCCCATGATAGAGAAGTGTGGCGAATCTTGGGGAAGGTCTATGTTCAACGACGGAAGTTGAGAGACTGATGATGATGATGACGGTGATGATGATGATTTACTGTCATCTTGATTTTTCGTTATTTTTTCCATCACAATCTAAATCAAGCCATGTTTGTTTTTGTCTTCATAAAAATGCAAGTATTAGAAAGCATCAACCATAACTGCCACCAGAATTGTCAACATAGATTTTTGCAGTTTTTAAATTGGTCTAGCTGGCTTGCTATATATGTACATATCAAGCGTATGGGCTGCACCAAATGCCGCAATAGATTTCAATTGGGAGTTCAATTTGCAATGGAAGTTTATCCTAAATTGGTTCATTAGTTTGTGATTGGTGTGTTCACACTTGTTAAAAGCTCTCAACTAAAACTGTCACCAAACTGTCTCAAAAACAGTCATAATAGGTTTCTTCAGTTTTCAAGTTAGTCCGGCTGGCAGGCTATGTATGAAAAGTTATTAGTAAATTTTTTAACCCCCTCTGTTTAATAGGTTTTTAGTTTGGAGTTCATATCAAAATGTAAGTTTATGTTGAACTGGTCACTAGCAGTTGTTTTAAAAAAAATTAAAACTATCCAGTAAATCAACAAAAAAAAACAATTCTTTTTATTGGTGTTTAAAAGATCACCATTTCAAGCAAGCTTCGTTATGAGCTTTTTTGCACGTTGTGGATTGTCCAGTAGGTGTTGGCCTCTCGTAGAATCATGCTGTAGATTTGTTTTTAGATTTATGAGTATGTTGCTGTTGTTACCTAGTTTCTGAGAAGTGCGATTTACGTACCAATAAAACATTTACATGAAAAGATAGTTCTCAATCTTTTTTGTCCGGGCACCCTTCTACCACTATATTTCAGAATACCATTCTTCTCTTCCAAGATTGTCAGACTCCAAAAACGTATTCCAAATAATATGTATATAATATTGAAGATCTTGATTTTTTTTATATCAGCGCATATACATTTACCAGGGTTATTTTGGAGAAAAGTAATTTAACCATAAGGAGCTAAAACACAGAACCTGGCCAAAAGATTAAGGCATGCAACGTGTGCAGTGAAGGATTGCTTAACTTAACATTGAGAGATCACAAAACAACCAATTATATTAGAAAATATCCATACATAAATAATCCAGTTATTTTTGCGGGTTCAAATCTAATTACCGTATCCCAGTGGTAAAGTGCTACTTCCAGTTCGGTAGGTTGTGGGTCAATCCAACGCTGAGTCATGCCAAAGACTTTAAAATGGTACTCAATGCTTTTCTGCACAAAGACGGGGATTGAGGAATATTTCCGAGAGGCTGAGAGGTTACTGCAAAATCACATTGGATACGCCTAGTCTCGTAAGATCACCGAACGCAACGTCAAGCCTGGTCAGTATATAGTTGGATGAGCATTGGGGAACGCATGGTACTGTATGCAGAATGGAGCTCCAGTAGACCTGGTAAACCGGAAGTGGGTTTTATTAACAATTTCCTGTGTTTACCTAACCTCACGACATCTCGACGAGGGTATAAGCGGGCAACCATAAAAAATACTACTACACTAGTTGTCATGTCGTGGCAAAAAGCTAAACAATGGAAGGGTAGAGTTGGTTTTGTTCTCTTTACTAACACCAGAGACCATGGCGTATTGTATTTTGTTCATGACTCCAAGATAATTACAAGCATTCACTCGATGGAACTTAAGCCACACCACAAATGTTACACAATTCTCAATTCATTCTGTTTATCGCTCGCGGCCAGGCCAGTCAAAGAGTTCAGGGGCAAGGGTACCTATGGCTTGTGTTATTTAGCATCGTGCAAAGATCGGTTTCCCGGGAAGCTTTTTATATGATCTTCAGTTGCTTACAATACCTTGTATTCTCAAACAGTCACCCATCTAGGTACTAGCCAGTCTTGACCTGACTTAACTTCTCTTACGAGAACGGAAGTGTCCAATGAGATTTAGTCGTAATACACTATTCTTAATGATGCATTTATAGATTTGATGCAACCACTGATTATTGTCACAAATGATTAATCATGCACAAGCATGTCAGTGGGAATTGGGTTTGTTCAGTCCAGAGAAAGTAAATTAAGCTGAAATAGTTTGAATACGATTTTCATATTTTTTTTTTGAACACAAGAATTGATTGATTCACAATACACTAAGCATTTATTGTATGCTTGTATCTCTGCTTATATCTTCATCTAGGTTGTCTCAGGATTATGTACTTGAAGGAGATTGTTAGTAAGACCCACTTAGGCTTGCTAGGCCCGTCGAAACTTTGCTCTTTTTACGCTATCTGGTATTCCCTAATGATCACCCATCTCGGTACTGGCCAGGCTCGATACTACTTTACTTAGGTGATGTTACGAAAATTAGCTCGTAACCTTTCTTCAATCCTAGTCTTAGAGGCTGAAGAGATATTTATCTCTAAAAATTGCATTTTATCCGAAGAAAATGGTTCTGTGCGAAAAATAATTCACTGGATCAGGTTTCAAGCTATGTATCCAAAATTCCATAAATTTGGAAGTTAAAAAGCAATTTAGGGGACTGGCAAATAACTAACGTTACTAATTTTAAAGCGCTGAAACCTGAAAGGAAAAAAAAGATTGTTGCATTTTTCAATAGCTCTGTTGATGTCTTCTTAATGAATATGATCGTCATTCCTTGGTTAAATTTCTTATTTTTGAGAAATACTGAGTTTTAAAAGTATGTCTGAATCTTCCTCTTTCTTCTCCTCCTCTTCCTCCTCCTCATCATCATTCTTCTAACCATTCTGAGGGAGTTTCCGAAGTTTTTTCGGGTCATTGTCTTGTTGAACGATTAATCACTTACCAAATCTAAGATGGATCATCATCATCATCATCATCATCATCATCATCATCATCATCATCATCATCATCATCATCATCATCATCATCATCATTCTTTTATCGTCCGTCGTTGGATATAGCCCTTCTCCAGGATACGCCAAATCACTTTATTATGGCCGTCACGAGGCCTATAATTTCTGAACTTGTCTAGTTCGTCTCTCTATCTTGTATTCTACCGGCCTCGGTCACGTATATGATCTGTTGGGGTCCATGTTGTGAGTGGCGATTTCCATCGGTTGTCTGCCATTCTTACAACATGGCCAGCCCATTGCCATTTAAGTTTTCTACTGGATTCTATGATGTCTCGGGCTCCTGTTTTTCTCTAATATACTATTCTGTCTTGTGATCTCTCCATGTGAGGTGGAGCATGAGTCTTTCATGTGTACGTTGCAAGTTTTTCAGTTTGAGGGTCTGTCTCTTGGTTAGGTTCCATGTTTAACCTCTATCGGTGATTATCGAAAGAATGCATTGGTTGTATACTCTTCTTTTTAGGACTAATGGGACTTTCTTGAACTTGAAAGTTGAACTTTAAAAATATAAAAGAAATTTTAACCCAAACTAACCAAAATACTAATCCATAAACCACCACAATAGCGACAGATTTGAAACAGCAGAAAAATATAAAATTTAGAATTGATATAAAACCGATACTTATTCCGATGTAAAAAAACAAAAATAAAATAAAATCAGTCAATGGTAAACAGTCTGCTTTATACGTACATTCATTGTACTTTTAGAAAATATCACGACTAATACTATTGCTATGTTGCTGCTGATAACAGCTTTGTTACAACTCACAATTACATTTAACTTATTGATGTACGTAAATGATTGTGACTGAGTGGTTCGATGACTAAATTCTGATTGAAAGGTCCTGCAATGAAATTGTGGGGGTCTTCTTTTATTTTTTTTTTCAAATAAATTCATCAGTCGTACAATCGAATCATAACTGGTATACCTTACTAATCTTTTTACAATAAATACATTTATACTAACAGATATACAAATTTAATTGTTTAAGGTAATTATTTCTTATTTCTAGATTAAATATCGGTAGGCCCCATTTGGGGTTCACGGGAACTAGATGGGTGATAGATAGATAGATAGATAGATAGATAGATAGATAGATAAGAACAGTCACATAGATGAATGGTGAACTCATGTAGGTAGATCGATGTAAACAAATTGAAATCGATGGACCGATATAAACAAATTGACATAGATAAATACATTTTAAGACAGGTAGCTATGAACACACTGAGATAGATTGATAGATAGATAGATAGATAGATAAATAGATAGATAGATAGATAGATAGATATGAACAAACTGAGTTAGATAGACTTGGATATAAACTGGAATATTTAAACTGGATATAAATATAAACTTGAATATGTATCTATCTATCTATCTATCTATCTATCTATCTATCTATCTATCTATCTATCTATATATATATATATATATATATATATATATATATATATATATATATATATATAACTCCCTAGACTATATATTGTGAGATAGATAAATAGACAGATAGATAGTTCACGCACACATATCAATGAATGACTGTCTTAAAGCATAGAACAAAGAAAGGAATGTACGAGGTTCACATCAACATTTCTGTCTCCTGTGTTGCATAAACACGAAATTCATTACTGAATCAGCTTCCCTCTCGGTCGGAGGGCAAAAAAGTTCCAAGTTGGCCTAAGAATTCCGTGACTTGCTTGGAAAGAACGCAGGGTAGTAATAACTAAGACACACACGAACAAGACAAAGATGACATTATTCTCATATTCTTAGCCAAGATTTACACCACTTGGACATTTTACTGGTAATGGACAGACCACAGGGCGGAAATAGACCTTTGCATGCCTGCTTCTCTCTCATAAGTCTGACCGTAGAGGCGCCACAGATGACTTGGCAACCGACTTCCTCAATCCCAGGGCTGCCACAGAGTTTCTAGCTAATGTGCCAAGCGCTTAGGCCAAAATGTACCAAATCGTCCAAATGACAAATACTGATAAATTGAAAGAAATCAATTGAACTTGACTCAAATACCAAAAAACTGTTCATTCTCATTTGTATTTTCATTTAAATGAAATTTTTCTTTGTTTTCGTTTTCAAGTGAAAGGAAAGGTACTTTGATATAACGCCCGACTATCGCATCGGATAGAGATTTGAAAGGATATCACCAAAATCCAGGGTCTGAAGTGCCATTTGGTGTTTTTCAAGGCCGAATTTTGGCAAATGCGGTACTGGACAAAGCTATTTGTTTCCGAAAATAGATTGATTTGATACTGAATGAAAATTTACTAACGATGACAAAAGATAGGAAAATTTACAAATATGTATTTCAATCTATATTCCTTTGAGCCGTGATCGATTTTAAAGTGTATGATCATTTTGGTACTGAATTAACTTAATTTGATCACAAGGCGATACAAATTTAATCTTGTGAGTAAAAAGGCATTTGGCAACTTTGCTCAGGGCGTCTCTCAACTTCTTTCATGTTCATTTTGGGATCTTGTCTTTCCACCTCTTTCTCTGCCGCATCTTCCTCCTTGTACCGCACCTTGTAGAATTGTCTTGGCAAGCTCTGCAGATCGTGAGACATGCCCATACCACTTTGGTTTACGTCTCTTCTCTTTTGGAGGTCTTCATACCGCCCGATAACTTTTACTTTCACTTTAATGCAAAATGTTAAATCTTTGAGTGAAGTTAAGTCACCTGGAATTTATTCATGATAAGGGCACACGTTGCTCCATTATGAATTAAGTTCGAACCTTCTCAACAAAATCTATAATTTATTTTTATTGAAACTTGGGCATATTCTCTTGGATCCATAGGTTCAATGGTCTCGTAACACGGTACAGGGTTTTTGGTCAACAGGTGTTTTGGTCGACTTTCTCAATCCTATCTATATTTTATTTGAGCAAAGCAAAGATCTACTCACAGAACCAATTTGGCAATTTCTTCGAGCGAAGTTGCCTTATAGATTTGTCGAATTGAGCCTAAATTTGGTACAGAAGACTGCAAGACCAAGACGTAACTTCTGTATACATCGAACTATGAAAAGTACCCTATGCTGGCAACAGTTTCAGCTGTTCCGGCTTAGAAAACTGACCCTCCCAATATTTTTAATACAGAGAATTTAAATCAGTCTAAACCGGCTCTAAGTATACTAAAATATTTGAATATATCGATGTAAAACCTTACCTTCATTATAGGTGCTAGGAATTGAATTTGTGCAATTCAGTTGACTCCGTCTTTTTGATATAAATGGAACAAAATGGAGTATTTGGTCAATTTAGTTAAATGTTTGGCAAGACCTCAACAATGAAGGCTACTGGGGCTTGGCATTACTAAGCGCATTGGGAACCCATGGATGCGTCCTTGGGTTCTCTTATTATTACTCGGCCCATCTGCAGGGGAGCAGTTCGCCTCAGGGCGGCGTTGTCCCATTGCACTAAGAGGGAGAGGTCGGGCTCGTCCTGACGCCTTGGAGACCTCGGTTGCGTTGGCTGGAGCTATTTTTGAGGGTACTCCATCCTGCATTAAACTCGACTTTGTGTCACATCTTGCTCTCATGGGAACGCGAGTAAATAGGTGCGAGATCTCACCCTTTTTCAGCCTATTGGCTCTGATCGAAGGGTAGTATCTGCACCATTGCATTGCTCAAGTTGTAAAGACTGCTTCTAGACATCTAATGGGCCGGAGACTAGTTGACGGTGTGTGTCAGTCTGAAAGTGCAGGTGCAATGTTATAGCCAATGAGGGATACTTAGGCTCGGCATTGCTGAGCACATTGAGACCGATGGACTCGTCCTTGGTTCTCACATTACTTTACTGCTTGACTCTGTCGCGGAAAAGCAGATCAGCTCGGAGCGGTGCAACCCCATAAAGGGATGGGTCGGGTTCGAGCTCATCCTGACACTTTCGCGAATTCGGATGCGGGGATCCGATCAATTGTTAGGGGCACGAATAAATAGGATGCAAAACGAACCTGAACTAGCTTTGTGATTATGTGAACTACAATACTGCCATAACAGGGTGGAGCCGAAGTTGTGGTAGTGTGTGGTATAAATGTTCTAATAATCCTTTGGGGGTGACAATCTTTGTGAAAAAGCGTGATTCCGTGAGTTGCATCATCGCTACCATCGTCTTGATGGCTTGTTCCTGGCATACCATGATTTTATCACTCATTTCACCATCCGCCATTTTACGCATAGCTAGGGGGGGAGATAGGGATCAATGCCTTTCTCAAGGACATCAGAGCGGAGTGAACATAAACCGTCACAACTAAAATTTGAACTCGGCACGCAGAGTCCATTCTCGGCGCCATTATCCAATCGACCACCCTGCACCTCCCATTTTGCTATGTGACTGATATTGACGCCGATACCAGAGGCTGCACCGCACTTTACCGGAAACGCCGCACCACGACATTCACCCGGATTTTTCTTTTTCTTTCTTCTTTTTTTACTTCTTAGATAATGTCTTTTCCCGCAGAATTCAAGTCACTGCACGCGTGAAATTTCCAGGCTTCCGACGAAGGTGTGCTGGAGGGGTACAAAAAACGCGCGAATCACACCGGAAGTGCGTGGCTTGCTGGTTCAGCCATTTTGCTGATTTTGGAGACCACAGATGAAAATAACGGAAATTATTAGGCTTCGGAGGAAAAGAAATTTCAAAAATTTCATCCGGGGGCGGGGTGGGGCTGTCGAGAGAACTTTTGTTATAATATCATATTTGTTCGTCTTTATATATGCGTATGAGTACGAGCTTGTATGTTTATATTGATAGGCATGTTTGCGTATATATTGCTGTATTTGGGTGGATATATATATGTTTGCGTATGTCTGTATATGTGTGTGTGTGTGTGTTGTTTTCCGCGGCAGAACCAAGTTTTAGAGGGACAAATTGTAAAGGACTAACTTGTGGTAAATGACCGTAATAGGTTCGTAAAAAAAATAGAAAAAACATTTATAAAACTGTATATTTATTTATTCATTTTTTCATTTATTCATAATAAAGACGCTCAAAAATGCATACACGCCTTGAACAATCAACCAACTTTTTACGGAAATTATTTTTCAAGGTATTATAAGAAGGGTTCTACTCAAAATGTTACTATAATGCTGAAGTGGACACTTACTTTCCGTCTTTTTACGGAGGTGCAGCTTACATGACTTAACTTCTCTTCTTCCGGTTACTTTCTTTAGTGCCATCAACACCAATCCCAATCTAAACTTAATCCCTCCGAACGTAGTTTAAAGAATAAGAATTTAAAAAGTTTTTCCTATCATTAATTTTGTGCCATTTTCCGAACTAAAAGCAAATAAAAATTCATGTAAGTCATACTTCTGTAGAAATTAAAAAAAACAAAACAAAACAAAAAAACACAACAATTTTCCAGGTGGTTCGAACTGGCTACAATTGAGAGAAAAACAATGTTTTACACAAAGAAATAACAAATCTATTTTATTCATTTACCCTAACTTGAATGGACGATACCCTATATAGAATAAAACACTTTAAATTATTCCATAACATAACATGATAGATCTTAGGGGTACGATGCAGGGTCCTCCACAGTATTTTTTCGGGGTAATGCTAGTATATGGCGCCCATCTCCTCTCCAATATTAGAGCTGATGTACAAAGTTTGTCCAGAAAGTATCCAGCCAATTGATATTAACGGAAAAATAACTTACCTACTTCATCATCTTCAGTCTGTTAGCGTCCGTCATCGGACGTAGACCTCCCCCAAGATTTGACATGCGACGCTTTGCTTGGGGGACCACCGTTTGTAGTATTTTCTGTTCAGTCAACTCAAACCACAATCCTGGAGACTTCCAGTCTATTTAGTACTGAAAGAAGTGTTAGGTAAACAAACTTATAAAAATACCTCTTATTTGGTTACACATGAATTTATTAGTAAATCTCAAAGTAATATTTATCATATATAATCATAAATTCTGTCCAGGACAAACGAATTGATTTAAGTTAACAAATTAAAGTAATTTTTCTAGTTGGTCCAAAGGAATACTCTTTTCAGAATAGGCTGGTTTTCATAGTTCCCTCTTAGCTATAGACGTGTGTGAGACGACACACGTTCTGTAATATACGCATAAAGGAAATTAATCTGCACACAGAAAGTTGATAGTCTAGTACTAAATGAGTTGAACGAGTTTCAATTTAAGCATTTCTAGCCACTTCAACAGCAATAATTTGTGAATCGATGGGTGCTTTTATTATTATTTCATTTCGACATTGCATCATATGAAAAAATAAGAAACACTCATTAAGGTTTTATCATGTGTTATTATTCTTGGAACAGCTAACTAAACAAAGAAGTTCCAAGTATAGAATTAATTCACAACTAAATGTGTTTGGAAGAATACTTATGTCATCGGGAGAAAATTGAGCGACCTGAGATTTTTACACGCAATGACAACTAAAAATTGTAAGGAACGTTGCCCCCTCGCCCCCTGGTGTGCACACTGGCTATTGAAAATCAATGGGAACTTTGCTTGTCTTGAACTTGACTGGCTAGCGTTCGGGGTAACTGACTACCAACCAAGCTACAATCCTCAACCCTAACAAGTGCAATACTGCTTATAATGACAAGAACAAACATAAATTTTGAGAGTTGGAAACAAGAACTTCACTGAAGGAGAACTTAATACGATCACGATCAGTACAAGGCATGTATTTAGTCTTACTTTACGGTTATGAATGTTAAGTTTCTGGAGAATGTTTAAAAAATGGAATAGAATTGTTTGATGAATCAAACCCAGTAATTTTTTTGCATCCTACTTGAATCAGAATCGACAAACTAATTGACAAACTAGTTAGTTAATGAGCCTTGAACTTAACCAATACACTCATGAAATACAATCATAGGCAAGAACCGGACCCGCCATGAAAAACAGGACGTGAAATAAGATCGATTTAACGTGGAAACCTCACACGCGAACACGAGGGAGAGAAACTCTTTGTCACGAGGACATGAGCACTTGACTTTGTCGGTGGGCGAACCATGATCCTACTGGTCTACACGACACAGAGCAATGCCAAGGGCCTAACGTCTGTGTCTGTCTGGTCAGAAATAATTTTCCAATTACAAATTTGGATGATTAAAGTTTGTGCTTGTTCAAATACTAATAAGCAGAACTGTAAAGCTTGATGCAAGTAGGAAAGAAGGTATAAGAAAGATCGATAGTTCGTATCGGGTATTGATTGAGCTGTTAAAGAACAAGAATTTAAAAAGCTTGTTCTCACGAAACATAGTTTAAGGGTGGATTTTTTTTCAAAGGGGTGGTGAGATCGTGAATATGTGCTTCAGAACATTTTATGCTAAGGTTTTGTATATGCACGGGCAAGCGTGCATTGAGTCAAACCTGTAAATCCATGCGTGTATTAATATAATGTACATCATATAATATCATTTCATAAATGCAAATATATGTGTTACATGTGTATCATATATATACATGATTTATATTTTAACTTATGTATATTATATATATCTATATATAAAAAGGGGATTAATATAAATATATATATATACATATTGAAATATATATATATATATATATATATATATATATATACACAATAGCTGCATATATATTTATATATATGTATATGTATATATATATATATATGTGTATATATATATATATATATATATATATATGCACACATGTATAAGTATAATTATACGCAAAGGTGTTTTATTTCTATATTATTTTCCTTATTTTTTCCGATCAATCATTCTTTGATTTGATGACATTTATCTATTCAACTAACGTGAGTGAAAGTTCACTAAGTGAATTGATAATGAATTAGAGACACTACACATCATATTTTTTTTAATTTCCATAAATATCAATACTTTATTATAATGACTTTTGCGTAACTATTCGAGCCTCCCGTCCCAACAAACACTCAGTTGAGGCTCCTTTGACACCGATCACTGCTATCAGGCGTTCTCTGTCGCCTTCGATAATGCTTCTGCATCTCTGGACTAGTATTTTCGATCATTCCTCTGAGCAGAATCGTCTTAAATCGTTCAGATTCGATGACTTCAGTTTATGAACTGTAATTTCCAAGTAATTCCACAAATATTCGATTGGATTCAAGTCAGGCATTTGAGGAAGTCATTCCATTACATTACATTTTTGAAACCATTCTGAGATGGTTTTCGAAGTATTTTGGGGGTCATTGTCATTGCCTTTTTTCAACATGATCAGCCCATTACCATTTGAGTTTTTTAATGGATTCTATATGTCGCACTTCTATTTTTCCCTGATATATTGTGCTGTCTTCTGATCTATTCTTTTGAGGTTGAACATGAGTCTTTCTTGTGCACGTTGCATGGTTGTCAGTTTGAATCCATTAGAAAAATCAAATGGCAATGGGCTGATCATGTCGAAAAAATAGCAGACAATCGATGTATATCACGACTCATGACATGGATTCCCAGAGATCACATATGTAACCGAGACTGGCTGAATACAAGATGAACTAGACAAGTTCAGAAAGTATTAACTTCATAGGTGACTATTGGGAGAATGCATTGGTTGTATATTCATCTTTTTAGGACGAATGGGTAAAAGAATGGACTGACGTTTTAACAAATCTATTATCCCCTCAATCCTGCTGAGTTTTCTGGTACATACCACGCTAAAGAAATCCCATAAACCGATGTTTCAACCACCGAGCTTCAATGTTTGGATGGTCTTACTTGTGCACTGTGTCCTCTTTCTCCCAAACGTAACGTTGTCAGTTACGTTCCCAAAGTTAATCTTTGTTTTGTCAGACCAAATTATTGTATTTCTGTAATCATTCCACACACCCCGAAACCTTTTAGTGAATGTTACACGAGCCTTTTTATATCTTCTTCTGTATCGGCCTTTTTACGTACAACTTGACCATTAAATCCTTGTCGGTTCAATGCTCTACCAATCGTTGATACGAGAATATCTATTTCAGCGTCCTTAACACGTGTGTGGATATCCTTTAGGCTCGATTTCGTGTTGACTGAAACTTCTCTTGTACTTACAGTCACCCCTCGGGTTGAAGTCTTCCTCGGACACGTTCCAACGATTTGATCTTCCTTGGGCCCTTCTCAACAATCCAATCTTTCTTGGACACGTCTCAACAATTCGATTTTGCAAACGTTGATACGTTGCCAATTTATTTCCAATTATGAACGTGGGACAAGACAGTGGAACAAGGTATGTCAAACAACCCGGACATTCCCCAGATCGGTAAGCCTAGATTAATTTGGATTTCGTCATGAATCAAAAAATGAATGAATGTTGAATTGTTAAGTAAATTAAAATAAGCCTCCAGAAGTGCTGTTAAGCATTAAAACATGCAAAAATTTGAAGATTGGCTTATGTTTAGCTGTTGTTATATCGTTATTTACTACCATATTTATCTTTCCCTGGGGGTCGAAATTTATTATGACTAATTGTGGAAATCATGTGATAAATTTTATTAATTCTCTCTTATCTTTTATCAATTCACGTAGTCAGCCGTTTTCATAACGTCAAGTGGATGAATGTTATCAAATCAAATTCGGAATGATCGATTAGAAAAATGAATATCAGAAAATAATCTTGGGGTCGAATACTTTTCGAACAACTGTACAGTAAGATTGTGAAACTAATGATTTCGTGAAGACCCTAGGAATTTTACTAATTCCCTGAATATTTCATGATATCCGTAGTGGCTAAATCAAAGTAGTAATTGTTAATAAGTTTGTTATGCTGACTATTGCCACTGTAGTGAGTTCGATCCTCACCGGAAGTCTAATTGATGTGGCCTTGTGTAAAACCAAGCTGTATAGTATGTCCACTGTTAATACTGAAGTAGATTTACTAGGCTCAGCTTTGTTTGACCTTATTTTGAACATAATCTCCTTCTTCATCAATACATTCGACCAATCTTAAGTGAATCTTAATCGCATTGATCGAACATTATACAATGAACATTTCAGATCAAAACTCAACTAAGAACGATGTTTCAGACTAAAGACCTATCGACGCACTCTTATATATATAAGGAAATTTGTCAAATACATGTACAAACTTGGTGTCCCAAAACTTATGAAAAGGTTTGAACACATAGGTGCACTGATAAATCCAAAGCCAAATGATGAAAAAAGCATTTATTTTACACAGCAAACATTCTGATGAAAATTCTGTTAAGTGTGAGGCTGTGGACTTATTGATGCACCCTCGTACACACATAGATACATAATGTATTCGTAGAAACATCATCGAGTCCCCTAATGATTAAATGAGAACCATAATATCAAGGATAAGTCCATCGTCCGTGGTTATAGTGACAGGAAGAGAGGGAGGAGAAGGAGAAGAAAGAGCAAGTAGTCGTTTTTTATCTATTTTCAAATTCAACTGATGCTCACACTTGTAAAATTATATGCGATAAAAATATCATTTTCTTCCAAAATCGTAAACCGCCATTTTGGTTTTTTTTTCGGTCAATTTTTGGCTTCTTTCTATTACTGTTATGACATCATCATCAGCTGATAAAAAATTAACCAGAATAAATTTATTTTTAATGCATCACACCCTTAATGACGTCTAGCCTTTCAATGACATCATACCTACTGATGACATAGCATCTCTTCTTTCCTTCTATTTATGTTGTCTAACGTAAATGGGACCGACCGACTGACCAACCGAATGGAGACACATCTGAAGAGCATTCATTTTATACAACAAATATTCATTTTTCAACGTGATCTCCTTTCTTTTCTATGCGTCTAATATCGAACATTAATCGCATTCAGATGAAAATCAAGCTAATACTGACGTGTTAGGCTAAGGACTTATTGATCCATTCTCGTAAGTGCGCCCTTTTTGTGATATCTAGTTTTCTAGTGTAGTAATGGTCAAGAAACTTGTGATGCTGGCCATTATTAGTGTAATGAATTTGAGCCTTACTGAGTGTCATACCGCTGTGGCCTTATGTCAAACCAAACTATATATACTGAACCAGAATACACTTGATATTTACTAGATATAGCTTAGTTTGATATAAGGCCACAACAGTGGGGCACCCAGTACGGATCAAAGTCATCACAGAAGTAATGGTCAGCATCACAAACTTCTTGACCATTACTACACCAATAGTGGAATTTTAAAAATCTCTCAGGGATTTCACTAAATCACTAGTTTTACAACCTTACTATAAAAACAAGCTTGTTAACCATTACTCATTTCAACTTCTTATTGTAACATCCTCGTGAATTAATGTATGTGTATATATGTGTGTGTGTGTGTGTGTGTGTGTGTGTGTGTGAACAAATGTATTTTTATGTGCAGTAAACTATGTGTGTATGCGTAAGCCGGCACGCTAAATTGAAGTCTACGTGAAACGCATTCCAGTCAGCGTTGTCAAATATGCTTTGTTATTATTAGCTGAACTGGGCTGGAAAATGGCTAATATGCCCGAAAATTTCCATTCCATCTATGGCTAAAATGTTATATACACTCATTTAAAGCCCAGTTATCGAATAAATAACAATACATTAAGGCCGTAGTAAAAGATATGGATAAAATAGTACATTTACTTTCATTACCGTTTAAAATTATATTTTAAATAGCTAGTTTTATCAGCTAAATTAGTATAAGGGCAGCCACATCCAGCCGAAAAACGTCTAATTTGGCAACATCATTGTACAGTTTGTGTTTTTTCTATGATGTAAACGAATGCGAATGTCGCAACTGTTTCCCCACCCTTCTGTGTCTAAACGATAGTTCCCTCACCACCCTCACCATGGATTTCTTCAGCCCAGCTCCACCACCAACTTACCTTCCTCTTATTCCCCACCCCCGTTGCCTCCTCTGAAAGAGAACCACACACAATATCCACCCACCGTCAACCATCACATTTCCCGTACCATCACGGTCTTCCTTCAGCATTCTTTCACTCCGCGCCATAATTGACTGGCCTCGGCGTCGTATGTCCAACATTCACAAACACACTTATACGCATGAACACACACACATCCAGAGACACACACACACACACTTACATACACTTAAACAGAAACACACACGCACATACACTCAAAGCCAACACATACATACACTCAGGCGTGCATAAAAACGCACACAGGCACATATTCATGAATGAACAAAGGCACGCATGCGCACGCAGTTCGTTTTTTCCCGCGGGTCATAATCACGTGACCTCGGGCAAGTCGTGATAGCTCTTAAGACAACGCCGTGTATGGCATTTAATTACTTGATGCTTTTGTTCTTAGGCGAAAACTAACCAACAACTTACTGTCGTTGCCAGCGGACATTTTCCTTCACCTAAGGAGGACCGGTGGGACTAGAAAAGTTAGATCTGAAGTGATCACAAAATTTCCTCACTGACTCTGCCTACAGGACCGAAGCAACGGGCGTTTCCGATGAGTGTGACTGATAGGAGGGAAGGTCATGGTTACTATTTTTTTTCACCTCTGCCAACGAAGTTTGAGATGTATATGTATTAACCGTGTCTGTCTGTCCGTCCACGCGATATTTCCAAAGGTTCTCAATGAATTTCAATGAAATTGAGTGAAAAAATGGACAATAGACTGAAAGAAGTGATAAACGTTTGGAGCTGGGTCCATAACCTTCAATATCTTCGAAGATTCTCTGCCCACAAGAAAGAATTAGAAAGAATTTCGGGGCAGATATTTCGATTTAGAGATATTTTCCAGCTTTTCATTCATTTATATTTTTTACTCATATCTGCCCATGCAATATTTCAGAAAGTTCCCCATAAATTTTGATTAAATTGGAATTCGAGGCAATAGTCTGGGGTAGATTGAATTTGGCGATGGATCGACGATTTTGTTATCGATTGAGAGATGTTTAGATTATTCTGCATGGAAAGTGATTAAAGACGATCAGTGAATAAAACTAGAAAAGGATCACAACACAACACAGTATATCAAAGAAAAAACAAGAATCAGAGATTATTATTGATTTTGATTATTTTTACCTTCATTCTAACTTTCAGTTGCTTTTTATTACAACTATGATTTGGACCGTAATTGAACGGTAACGATTAAACAGCTTAATCGGAAAATAAAGAGTAAGTCCACGGTGAGAATCAAACTCACTACTTCTAGCCAAAAAGACTACTAGGGGTTAGTGATATCAATAGAATTTTTTTTTAAAATTCGAAATAGGCAGGCCATGTTGCAAGAACGTCAGATAATCGCTACACATCACAACTCACAACGTGGATCCCCAGAGATCATACACGAAATTGTGGTCGGCAAATTATATATTGATGTGGTGATTCAGACAAGTTCAGATGGTACTGGCTCGTATCACCCAAGATCATTAATTTCAAATGAAATAAAATTTGAGAAGTCCATTTTTTCTAGTAAATAATGTCACATAATATCATACTGCGTGAGAACAACCGCTATTTTAAATCATATACATAGTCTGGAAAGATATACAGCTTTAAACACTAAAGATGTAAAAGAATTTTGAAAATTTATGTCATTTCAGTCAATTATCTCCAAACATCTGTCAACGCATTTAATGTGAGATTTCATTTTTTATTTGATTTTGTGTTTTTCACAGAATTAGATATTATATTACTGAATAAAATGCTTTTCTCGTAGGGATCATCGGTCATTTACAATGTAATTTCGGGGATTTAAAATATATGTGTAGGTGTGTATATATGTATGTATGTATACTTGTGTATACATAAATGAATTAGTGTGAATAATTAGGAAACCTTTTTACATGTGGTGTTTCACTAAGTTGCTTATCAGAAAAGGCACGTTTTCTCACCCTTCTGACCAGTGCTACGTTGCAAAAGTAGCACACACTACGGGCCCTGCAATTTTTAGAGCCCCGCACTAAATGCTTGCAAGTTATCAATTCAGATTCAGGGATTCTACACTACATATATATATATATATATATATATATATATATATATATATATAGAGAGAGAGAGAGAGAGAGAGAGAGAGGGAGAGAGAGAGAGAGTTTGTTTTTCTGTGTCATAGGAAATATATAGAGCTCCGTATTTTAGAGAAAAATCATTAAAGTATTTCAATATTTTGATTAGTACTCCAATAGTCCCGAAACAGGGCTAACGAACTTTAAAATAAGCAATAAAATCACAGATCAAAATACACATATAACTAAATTACATGAACTAAGATCCTAAAATTAGATAATAGTTATGAGATAACACGTTGAAATAATCCTGATCGGATTAAAATTGTCCAGCGTGGCACATGGTCGTGGATATTTGGGACTATACAAAATTTGACTGACAGCAAATTCTTTTTCAGCATCATCATCATCATCATCATCAGTCTTTTAGCGTCCGTCGTTGGACATAGACCTTCCCCAGGATTTGCCACACTTCTCTATCATGGGCGTCACGGAGCCAGTACTTCCTGAACTTATCTAGCTCGTCTCTCCATCTAACATTTTGCCGGCCTCGGTTGCGCATGTGGTCTCGGGGAATCCATGTTGTGAGTCGTGATGTCCATCGATTGTCAGCCATTCTTGCAACATGGCCAGCCCACCGCCATTTGAGATTTTTTATGGATTCTATGATGTCTCTAACTCTTATCTTTTCCCGGATGTGTTGTGCTGTTTTGTGGTCTCTCCATGTGAGGCCCAGCATTATTCTTTCATGTGCACGTTGCATGGTTCTCAGCTTACGGGTCTGTTTCTTGGTTAAGTTCCATGTTTCAGCTCCAAATTCATAAATTGCATTTTATCTCATTGAAAATTATTTGGAATTATCTCCTGTCCATTACACGGTTAATGTATCACTCACCATACGGTTACTTGAGCCTTTACGTACTGGTGGCAGTTTGTCTCAATGGTGAGAGCATCGGTACGTTGAAGCGTAGGTCCGATTCCTGCTGCAGCCCCCTTTCTTTAATTGTTTATTCTATTTACATTGTCTAGGGCAAGTGATACATAAACTGTGTAATGACTGGAGATCATTTCAAATAAGTTTCGATATAATATAACGCAATTTGTAAGCTCTCTCTCTCTCTCTCCCTCTGCATATTGTTAATCAACCATCAGTCTAACTAACTCCCCATGTAAATATATACACACACATATATGAGCACTCTGGTGCATGAGGGAATTTCTCTGTAATTTAAATATAACGCTTAAATTCAGCCTTACTGTCTGTCCAGTTCTGTAGTCCAGAGGTAGGATATCGGCCTACGGGTCTGAAGTGAAGGTTTCAATTCTGCGTGGAGGGGATAATGGAATGCCTATAGCCACACTGAAGAGATTTAATACATTGAAACAGCTGTCTGTGGATGACTATATATATATATATACTGAAGAGATTTAATACATTGAAACAGCTGTCTGTGGATGACTATATATATATATATATATATATAAACAGAGATAGCTAGATGGATAGACTATCTCTCTCTCTCTCTCTATATATATATATATATAGATAGATAGATAGATAGATAGACAGACTGTGGGTTGATAAATTCATCATTATTACTATAATTATTCCTGCTGACGATGTAGACGAGGTATATGTCTTAACCCCAAATCTTTCATCCGTCCTTCAGCCTTTCTGTCTGTCTGTTTATCCACACAATACTCCGTGAATTCCAATGAAATTTTGTGGGCCAGAGGCTAATGAAGAAGTGATTAAATTTCAGCGTACATCCAGCATTTTTCATCTGATTGAGTTTAGTGTATGGTGTCGGTATGTCTTTAAAAAGCTTTCAAGATATATCCTTAGTTTCATTCTATTTTTCATAATTGTCGCGTTATCACAGTGTGCCCAGACTCTTTTTGACAGCTAAAGTAAAGTACGCAATTTGAAAATAAGATTATTACTTGGTATCAAAATAAAGAAGGTGTGAAGGATCAGAAAAGAAAGGAGATGGAATAATTATTTAATCAAAGTGACCGAAGCGGTTAGGGTGACGTCCATGAAAGACAGGTTCAGTAAGTGTGGGATGGAAGTTCAAGTTTGGTTGGAAATTCTATTTATTCCGATTTTGTAACAAGAAGTAACTTATTTCTATTATTTGTTTTTCATACAACGTTTCGGCCGTTGTACTTTACAGCCTTCATCAGGTATCATCTGGTAGGCGTGGTCAAGTATGAAAAACAACCAAGATTAGGATGATCCGAATAATGATAGAAATAATAATAATACCTCATCTCAAAAATTCGGAGATATACTAACTAAGAAGTAACTTCTAATGAAACTTGAACTTCCATACCATACATTGGGACCCTGTCTTTCATGGACGTTGCCTTTAAGACTTCGGATAGAGAAACCAAGCAAAGCAAGTGAAGCATGTCTACTCGAGTCCAGTGACTTGTGACGGCTTAAAACAGACTGGGATACAGTGAATAACAAGGACTCTGTGCGTTTCATGTCGCATCTGCCACGCCCCACAACACATTGTGCCCCAAAGAGGGTCCCACTCCCTGTTTGGGAATCAGAATTGTCCGTCTCCTAGACTAGTCACCAACTAAAGCTAGAGAGTTCAGTTTGTATTGTTATTTACCCATATCTTAGCGGAGACAGGTTGGTTTATGCCTTTCCCAAGAGCATCAACATGAAGTAAATGTCAGATGTCTCATCCGGAGTTTGAATCCAGCTAATCGATCCCACTCTATGTGTTGCTAAACGTTTAGCCACCGAACCTCTCAAGATAAACCACGAACATTTTCTGCTAAATAATTGTTGCGTAACTACCAAAAGATGGCATAGAGGACCAGAAAAGAGACAAAATCAGTTGGTCTGGCTGGCTGGCTATGTATGTATGTATCATGCATAAAGGCTCCACTGATGGAACGAGAAGTTTGAAAAATTGAACGTTAACTCCTTATAGTGCCCGGAGAAAAAATACCATTTTCGATGGCTTTTTGAAAATGCCCCCTCTATGGGGGTACGGTTCGCAATGTTAGTTTGATCTCCCATTTTGTCGTGCATGTTTTGTTTTGTTTTTTATTTAAAAAAAAATTCGGACTGGGGATAACTGCACAATAAAAAGTGAGAGAAACAACTTGTTCATTGATCATCCCTTCTTCCATTTTTTTTATTAATCACCCCCAACTCGATATCCAGCTAAAAGATGTTGGTCGCATGACAGTTCTTATTGAGTGACGAACCAGGTCTGTCTATTCATCGATTCATCTTACTGAATTATCAACGTGCGCACAAACGTCAGTGCATGAGTACAGATGAGACCAACACTTGTGAAAAAAGCTGACAATTTAACTTTATCAAATATCTTTCAACATTCTTCACTGATCGATTCAATGTACTTGCCGACTTGGAAAAATGCTTCGCATATTACATGATATTCATTATAAATCGGAAATTCCTTTTCCATAGAGTCATTTTTAGATGTGTCGAAACATGCATATTAGACGTTTTTCGGCCAGTCTGTCGGTTCCAATTATGTTAAACAACGGAAGTAGGAAGGTAGAGTTGTGATGTCATTAAAAGATGTGACGTCATGAAGGCGTGGCATTATTAAAAGAACACTGTCCAGTCCTTTTCTACTCGCTGTTAATTATGTCACGATAGAATGTCTGTGTTAAAGAGGCCAAAAAAAAAAAAAAGCACAAAATGATCAGGAACGATTTTTGTTGAAAATAATACTTGCTGAAAATTTCCATACGGCAATATTTTCAAAGTATGAGAATCAATTGAAGGACTACTTGTTCTTCTTCTCCTCCTCATTCTGCTTTTACTAATATATATATATATATATATATATATATATATATATATATATATATATATATATATATATATATATATATATATGTATGTATGTATATATATATATATATATATATATATATATATATATATATATATATATATATATATACTAGCTTTGAGGAAAAAGAGATCAATTCTGAAAGGTCATGTAGTGAATTCTAATACAGAGCACCTCAATCTAAGGATTACAACCAAAATGCTGAAATTAATCGTTCTCAACGATATCGAAATTGACCTGACTTGGAATTGACCGTTAAAAGTCACCCGAGGTCAGTGCCGCCTACCATGTGTTCATCCTGGGGTCAAGTTGCCCATGTACGCAATTTTGCTGCTCGTAGGGTGCAGCCACCTGCCTCAGGTTAAAATGACTAAATCTAAATTGACCTGGCCCTGAATAAACCTTTGTAGGTCACCAGAGGTCATCATGGGGTTAATTCACCTTTGTACAAAGATTTGCAGCCATTTGTTGTCATAGTTGATTTTGAAAACACCTACATTAACCTGTCCCTAAATTGACCTGACCCAAAATTGACCTTTAGAGGTCACCAGAGATCAATGCCACCTATTCTTTGTTCCCCATGGAGTCAAGTTACTTGTATACAAAAATTGTCTGCTTGTAGGGTGTAACCGTTTAGGAGTCTATAAAAAATAAAACTTAAAGAAAAAAAGAAACAAAGAAACAAGCATTCGTCGTTTTTATAGCATAAAGCCCAACGTTACTTAACTTCGCTGATCTTACAAGCCCCGCTGTCTTTAAAGTGATTTAGCCGTAATCTCTTAGCCCCGAGAAAAAGTTAATCCCAGTCCTTGTGCTGAGCGCTAAGCGGTGACTCTTTGTACCCTATTAAAGTCTTTGGTAAGAGTCGGTAGTGGATTGAACCACGGCCTACCGTGTCATTTTCTTTTTATTCGTTATGTTTTCTTTCAATTTTCTGCATCTTTTTTTATTTTTTTAAATAAAGAGTCTGAAGTGACTGACATGTTTTCTTTCAAGAACTATTCGACGCGTCCATTCCTTCTCAACATGGCTCCGACGGTAGGCCGTTTGTGCATGACTGTAAAACACGCCGAACTCTTTTATTGGATCAAAATCCAAAAGGAAAATTGTGCAAGAACAGTTGAATATAGCCAGAGAAGCTCACGAATATGGTTGAACGACTCACGAATATCGTTACTGATATAACAGAGTCGTGCAAATAGATGCAAATAGACAATATATATATATGTGTGTGTGTATGTGTGTGCATATACATATATATATGTGTGAGAGCATGAATATATATATACATAAATGCTTCATATATATATATATATATATATATATATATATATATATATATATATATATATATATATATATGTTAATGCATTTGAATGAGTGCAAAAGTATGTTTAAATGAACACGGATATTTTTGTTTTTGAAATAATTCTTTCTTATATGTATATATAAGAAGAGAGAGGTTATGAGGAAGAAAGGGATAAGAGAAAGAGAGGTAGTGGTTCGTTGTGACAGAGAATTATATATATATATATATATATATATATATATATATATATATATATTTATATATATAGTCTATTTGCATTTATTATATGTGTGTGTATGGCGCAAGATCTTCTTTAGAATTTAGAATATTGCTTAACGCCCATGTATGCATGTTTACTTGTAACTCCGTGACTGTAATGAATATATATATATATATATATATATATATATATATATATATATATATATATATATATATATATATATATATGAATATATACATATATATGTATATATAAATGAATATGTACAATGAAATAAAGAATGAGAGAAATGTGTGTATATGTTCGTATGTGTATGTGTGTTTGTGTGTGCATTTAGAAACGTAGTATATTTTTAAGAATTTATCTTAAGGCTCATTATATTTATATATGTCAGCAACGTGACTTGGCGTTGCCTGGGACGAAAGAGACCGAATAATTTTCTGAGGCAAATGTATGCTCAGGAATAAATTATCTCGTGTCAATAAAAAAAAAATACTGGTATATCTATAGCTATAAGTGCCCTCTGAAACGTCTCTTCGGAGTTCTGGTTACATAGGTAATTTCCTTTAAATTATTAAACACGCACGTACTTGGCTGGCTATCTATCTATCTATCTATCTATCTATCTATTCGAGGGTACATGATAATACTCCTGGGAAATTGAGAAAGATCTCTCATAAAGGAATATCAGAAAAACTGAATCATTTTTTTACGTACAAACTATCTACAGCTTTCCATTCTATAGACAAAGTTCCCAGCCTTCCAATTGGTTTTGGCGAAACATTTAAATGACATTTTTCGAGAATATATATAGATATAGATATAGATATATAAGATGACAAATTGTGCTATATTATATTGAAACTCTTATTTGAAATGATCTTCCGTCATTACACAGTTAATACATCACTTGGCCGAGACAACATAAATTGAATAAACAATTAAAGAAAATGGGGCTGATGCTGGAGTAGAACCTGCAACCGATGGGGTAGCCGCTTCAACCTAGTTCCAAATAAGTGTTTCAATTCGGAATTCTTATTTTTTGCTCATCTCTAGTCTGCATATTATCTATTCGTTTCCTTGAACGCAACAGCTATATATTAAGAAATGGATATACATTATCCGACAGAATGATTATCATTACGATTATTATCTAAACGGCTACCCTACCGATCGCATTGAAAGAAACCAATTGAGCTGATATAGATAGCGAAAAAACAAAAAATGAGAAATTTTGAGTTGAAATAGTAATTTGGACATTTGCATGACCAGTGGCTGTCTAGCTCAATGGTAAGAGCAATGCTACGTTGAAGCGGATACCCCTATCGGTTGCATGTTCGATTCCTCATTTTCTCTAATTGTTTATTCTATTCACGTTGTCTAGGCCAAATTATACATTAACTGTGAAATGACGGGAGATCATTTCAAATAAGAGTTTCAATATAATGTAAAGTAATTTATAATCATTCTGTCGGATCATACATCCATTTATTAATATATACATATATCTATATATATATTTGAAATTAATAGAATGAAAGGCAAAGATATTTGCTCCGACGACATGTATCCCAAAAATTCATTTTTTTATATAAATAGACGTTGAGGATTTTTCTAACAAAATTATTAATACTAAAAACTATACAACTGATTATTTTCGGACATACACACCTATCGGTTTAAACTATTAATCATTTCATATATATAATTATAGTAATTTTATTCGAAACGACTCCCCGTTATTATACGATGGATTAGTCAGTTGGCCTAGACAGCGTAAATGAGATAAGCTATGCTGCAAGAATGGAATCTCTGAACCAACCGTCTGAACGTGACGATACTCCTATCATCGGACTTATCTGCCCGTTGATACATCAATGGCCTAAATAACTGCTTTATGTCGAAATCTTGTCTCATTTATTCATTGTCCATATCTGCTCTACTGTCCTTATCAGCTCCATAGATTCCTGCAGCTGCCCATTTCTTCAATCTATTTTGGAAAGGCCAACTGTATGATTACGGGAAGTCATTTCAAATGGTTTCAAATGCATAGATAGATAGATACTAACTAATGGTTCCCATTTCTAATTATACATATATAAATTAAGAATCTTTCAGTCATAAACCGACGTAGGACAAGCCTAAATCATGAAAAGATCTGAGATTAAGCTGGCAGGAAACGAGGGCGAGTTTTTTTCCGTATTAACTGAGTGGAGGTTGTATCAAGGACCCGCTTAATAAGTCAAACTGCCGGCGCACCGAATTCGGCCTTGCAATAGAAGTCGTCATTACTAAGTGGCAATCCTGAAAGTTTTATTACTTCAAAATCCCAGTGTACTACTATTTTGTCCAGCCAGCCATCTCTCCTGTCTCGCTTTATCTCCATTCTTACAGTTCCCTCCTATCTCACCTCTCTCTCTCTCTCTGTTCATCTCTATTCTATCAACATGTCTTCTTTTTTGTTAAGGTATGTCTCTTCCTCTTCTCTCTTTCGACATCTCTTGATATTCATCACTCTTCATCTCCATTTCCTGTTTCCTATTATGGCAAGTTTCATCTTCGTTGGGTCGAGACCGAGTGATGATCCCAAAAGGATTTCAATACTTTTTGGAGATCCCTGCATACATCTTTTCTGGCCAATCAGTGCTCAGCTCGAAAAAGCTAAGCAATCAGAATTCGCTACAACAAGTCTCTTTTGGGATCCAATTGACCTTTATCAAAATGTTGCCATATCGCCTCCTTGTCGAGATGCAAATCATAACTACTTAGTAATGTGTTCGACCCCCACTGGACGCCGCCAACAAAAAGGGGGAAATTTTGTTAACTGTTGAAAAGATCCAAAAGTCAATTACAAAGAACGATGCCTACGTCAGACTTCGTCCATTGCAATTCATTTCATCACTAACTTCCCACCAGCTCATATCTTAAAGCATTGCACTGACCCCAGATAAAGGTCTCAACTACTCATACGAGCTGACTTGACCGACCTACGAGTAAACTGTCACTAACATCGTGAACGAAGTGCAACCTCTTATTGCCTTATGACGGCACCTTATAACAGCAATAAACATATTCATTCGTTATTCACACTCACACCCACTCACACACACATATGTATATATATATAAATGTAATTATATCAGAGAAGTGCATTATAGCCCTGTAAATTGTACATGAGCACAAAGGAACAGTCGTTGATTTACAAAGTGACAATAAAAAGGATTGGCTATTCTTTTTTCAATTTAAAAGAACACACTGTAAATATTCTTGATCCGTTAATCCATGTAAAAAAAATCACCAATATATTTGAATTTTTATGAGAAGATTTTCTCTTTTGCAAAGGAACTACTGATATTCTTCAAGTGGAAGAATCCATTGTTACAAATAGTGGGTGAGAGATATTCTATAAGCGAAATTGTAACCTCCAAGTTGAAGAGTCCATTGTTACTGACAGACCCCCCCTCCAAGAAGAATCATTTCGTTCGTTGTTACTGTAGATATATGCATTCATTATTCTATCTTATTTTCCGTTCTCTGACATTAAATGCGTGTATACGTGTACAATAGATAATTATATAATATCCTAATACGAACGAATACAGATACAATACAGAACACACAATCACACACACTTGCATACACATACAACAAACACATATGCAATAATTAAAAATTACGTCTACATATGTATAATAGATAATTATATAATAACCTCGTATAAACGAACACATATTCAATAAAGAACTCGCACACGGACGCACATGTGCACGCATGCATACGCACCAACAAACACACACACACACACACTCACACTCACATACATAGACACCCACACTCACTATTCGAATGAATGGTCGTCTGTCTTTACGGCCGAGGGGAAGAAAGCGCTACTCCCAAAAATCGTGTGCCATTCATAACATGAACTGATGGCTAAGAAAGATGGCTTCGTGTTACGCTGACTCCATTGTCAAGTAGTATTTGTCACCAGTCACGCATCTCAATGGCGACTACAATCATAATTGTTTCACTGGTCGAACCAGTCACTCAACATGGTGGCAAGGCCGGTTGTCATTTTCTTCGAAGCACAAATCGTGTGGAGGCGCAGTACATGTTGGGATGGTTGTCAAGACCGGAAGTCATCTCTTGGCCTTTACTCACAATTCTAAAATTTCTTTGTTTTCCCTTCCTCTTTGTTTTTCTCCTTTCTTAGAGCCCTTTTAATTTTTCCTTTCCTTTCATCTATTATTACATAATTATTTTTTTCTTTCTATCTTTCTTTCTATCTTTCTTCCTTTCTTTCTTTCTCTCTTTCGATTCTAATTTCTCTTTTTTCTTATCCTCTCTCTTTTCCCTTTTTCCTCTCATTCTTTTTCTTACTCTTTTTTATATTCTTTCTATATGGATAATTATCCAATTGTTTTTTAAACTCTTTCTCCAAACTCCTTTTTCTTTCTCTCTATCTAGTTATCTTTCTTCTTTTTCTCTTTCTTTCCTGCCCTTCTTTCCTTCTATCTATCTTTCTCTTTCCCTCTTCCTGTTTTCGTTTCTCTCTTCCTTTTTTCTTTCTCTCTTTTTCATTTCACAAGATGAAAGTCTGAATCATATCGCCTATTGGCATGAAATGAAAGAAATATTAAACCGCTATTTCATTTCAATATCACGAAAGATATTATATACACATTATTAATAAAGTTCATTTGCTGTTTTTGTTTTATCAAAATGGCTTTATCAGTTAAATTCGTGATGGTGAATTAGTCACCACTGAGATATTAATATTAGTCAGCAGCACAATCGTGCCGCTTGTGTGACTTATAAGCTGGTATCGCAAAAGAAGTTAAACCCAAAGTGTGCTTCCCTTTTGATGAATTCGATATTTCCACAAGAAAAGGGGAAAAAAGTGACCGAGAATTATGTACCAAGCCGGAAGGGCCATCAAGGTGTATCTTTTCAGACAGAAGTCTCAATTTTTTTAAAGTGGGATAATCTTAATTCCAATATTTAATAATAATTTAGTAACGAGAAGAATCACGATTTTGATATTTTGTAAGGAATATTGTTTCTTTTCCTGACCACGCATGCGCAATATTTTTCTCCCAGACAATGGGAACCGACCGGAAGAACGCAGGCTTTTTTGTTCCTTTCTTGTTTTATTCATTTTCTTGATTTTCTTTTCTAGAAGAAAGCCGTTTATTATGATCACGAATAATGTTATCAAACGGCTATCAAGATGTCTCATGATGTAAAGTTGTTTATGATAATGAATTCAATCTACTTATGAAATGAACTGAGTGATTTTGTTGCTTTTCTGTCTGTAGCCATGGACTATTCCACAGGTAACAATTTCGCTGATGGAAATATCTTTTACCCACCATCCTAAACAATGGGATTATCGACTGAAACGAGTTTTGTAATTTCTTTTCTAAAAACAATCATCAAATAGAATTCAAGAATAGGTAGTCCTCGCTTTCCAAAAGTTTGCTTTTCGCCGCTAAGCAGAAATTCAACTTTTGTATTGTTTTGCAGCAAGCAGTTATGGAGACAGCGCATCCCTCTCTCTCTTCCACATCCCAATATCCTGTACCTTTCACTACCACAACCAACAATGACTCAGTCTTACATACCAACTCTCCATCTTTTGAGTCTGGGAACACTCAATTTTTTTCCTAATGAAAATTAATGGTGATTGTGTCTTAGCTTTGTACCATTTCGGCTAACAAAACGCTTTTTCAGGAACGGTATAGTTTTGAGTCGCGGAGGAAACTTGTATATCCATGATCTATCTTACGTTTAACTAAGTGGCACATATAATGATCAATGTCATTAGTTTCTGTTCTGGAAGTTAAGATAAATCCGAGAAATTTTCTCGGGGAATAAGTATTGAATTCATAGAAATGATTGTGAATTTGTAACGATGAATGCAAATTGTTCCAATTTTTATGTCCTTTGCATAATGTTACAGCCATTGATTGCAATCAAAAAGACCCTGACCCGAAGTGATCACAATAAGAGGTGGCTTCCTCTCTGTATTTTCTTTCTGTCTGTCTCCTCTCTCACTCTGTCTCTTTCAGTTGCTTTTCATCACAATTTTAAATCGGAACGTAATCCTACGGTGAATATTGAACGGCGAAATCGGAAAAAACCCATATATTTTAATCGTTTCCGTAGGATTATGGTCCGATTTAAAGTTGTGATAAAAAGAAACTGAAAGTTAGGATGAAGGTAAAAGCAAGTCAAAATTAATGATAATGATACAATACTTCGCCCAAGAATAAATTTGGAAAAATAAAACTACGTCGTTGAATTAAAAGAGACTACTAAGTCTCAATTGTAAACCTCAACAAGCATTGAATATCGGTTCTAAAGAGTAAGGTTCAAGGTGTAATATCAGCATCAATCTAGCGTAGCTGAATGGTTAAAAGCTGCAGGGCGTATACAGTCTCCCTGGTTAGAGGGGTGAGTTCGAATCTGACCGTTGGTTTGCTCTTCATTTCCGATTGTGCTCTTAAATCGTTGCCATAGAATTACGGTCCGATTCCAAGTTGTTATAAAAAGCAATTGAAAGTTAAGTTGAAGTTAAAAGCTAGTCAAAATTAATATATAAATGAATTTGAAAAAAATCCTAAATATCTTGTATCCTTTCAAGCATTTAAACTGTTGTGATGCCTACGTGCAGAGTAACTCACTTCCTGTCTGGCACACTAATTACTGTGCAAACATGAATAATACTATTTTCTTTAACGAAAGATGGGATGATATTCTCTGTTTAGTTCATAAGTAAGAGCATATCAGGCATGGGTGTGTTAAGGACGAATTAAAGAAGAGAGTGAAAAGAGCGGCTGCGCCCATTTTTCTAGGGCAGAAGAATATCATTCCAAAGGTGGGGAGAGGGAACATTCGGAATATATTTTAGCAGCAACCCTGTTATTAGCGAAGAATATCACTATCCTTTAATACAGGTACATTGATGGGGTTACACAAAACAAACACCATTATTCGTTATTGATTATAAGGTTCCAACTTCTAAACTTCATCACCCCAGGTGAGATGATCTGATCCAAATGAAGAGATACGCTGTTCGTCCCACCCCTGGCGGACATGTCAATGCGCATATACACGTATTGGTCTGTTCAGGAAGTATCTAAACAATTAATATTAACCCCTTGGTCTCCCACTCACTCATCCCAACGTCTATTCAAGTCCTACTTTCAGGATTGTGATCAGCTGCCTCGTGCATTTCCCTTAATCTCTTTTAAGGTCTGGAACCTCTTTGGGAAAAGCTAAAAGTCACTGGAGGCTCGAGGGTGGCTGGCAGACCTGGCTGATGTACTTTGTCAACTAAACCTACATAGGACGCGAAGAATGACTCGCTCGGTCATTTTGAATGCAATAATCACATAGTATACAGGCTTACCCCAAGGCTTATCAACACATACTGAGCAACCCAATAGAAGAGTGTCTGTTCATGCATGTGCGATAAGGTACCAACTGATTGGTTGCCTAGTTACATAAAGGCCATGCAACCAGTTCACGAGATATTCAAAATAGCAACGTGTTGCTTTGTCGATGGTTTGGTCACTCACGGAACACAAAGGTTGCAGGACTATTTATCTCTCATGGTATCTTCAAGTGGAATTAGAGTTTCTTAGTGACAATCATCTTTCTATCCAAACAGCACGCAGCAAAGAGCAGGTAGGACTTATGTGCCCATTTATGATCGAATCTGACAAATCTGGTCTTTTTAAAAGCATTTGGTTATGGATGTTTTTTTTGGTCATATTCATTTTTATTTTCATTTTTTTAATAAAACAAATGAAGCATACTGCACTGAAACAAAATCATGTTTAAAACTGGACTTCTATTATTATTATTATTATTATTATTATTATTATTATTATTATTATTATTATCATTTGCAATCTCTCATCAGTTGCCTGGTGGTAATCGCTGGAGTTCAAGTGACAGCAAGTCTCCTCAAGTCTCCAGCCTTTCTCTCCTAGTACTCATAGGTCGCAATAATACTGCGATTTACGGATTCACACCGGTTGTCCAGTGGTCATTGCTGAAGGCTGAGTGACAATAAGTCACCCCAGGTCTTCAGCCCACTTCTCTTCTCTCCCTTGCCTATCACACCAATGCTGTGGTTCACATCTCTGCTTCCATTTCCCTTCCTCTGTTTGACCACTGCAAACATTTTGTGTCGGAGACCTTATATTTCTAGTACTTTCCTCAGTATCCATGCAGTTCCTAGCAGTGCTGTAGTCTATACAGTCTCAATCCTTCCTTTTATTCTGAGCTCCTCTAGTCTTGCCCTCAGTGTCTTTAGGACAGTTCCTAGTGTGTTTATCATTACTGGTACTACTCCGACTTTCATGTTCCACACCTTCTTCAATTCTCTTACCAGATCTTAGTATTTTTCCCGTTTTTCACTCTCTATCTTTACACTATGGTCTGCAGGCACAGCCACGTCTTTTATTTGGCAAGTTTTCCTCTTATTGTCTACGATTATAAGGTCAGGTCTTGCCTGGATGAAGTGGTCGGTTTGGATGTCAGAGTCCAAGAGTAATTTGAGGTTCCGATTCTCCAGGACTGTCTCTGGTTTGTGCTGGTACCACTTTTCTGTATGGTTAAATCCCATTCGTTTACTCAGTTCCCAGTGTATCACCGTTGGTACTCTATCGTGTCTGTGTTTATACTCCTTCTGGGCTAGTTGACTACATTCACTAGTTTACTGTTTACAGTTTCATCTCTTTCACTGCACAGGCAGCACTTGCTGTTTTCTGAGTTCTGTCGATTTTTGTTTTTATATAGTTTGTCCTTATGCATTTGTTTTGAGCTGCCATGATGAGCGATTCCGTTTCTCTCTTCAGGTTTCCTTTTCGTCTTTTTCGTCTGCCAGATCTTTTATTTGTCTTTTAAATTATCTGCGTAACTTTTCCTCTTCCCATTTTTCTTTCCTTGTTGGCTGTGCCGTTCCATTGTTTTCTACTTTTTTGCTGTTCGTTGCGCTGCTTCGTGCACGCTTTATGGTGTCTTCACTGTTTGTTTGCACGTACTTTTCTAGATCTGCTTTAGCTCTCTGGACACAGTCCTCTATGCTGATAAGCCCCCTCTTCCTGCCACCTTTTCTCTTAACGTAAAGTCTATGTGTGTTATCTCTGGGGTGTAAGGCTTTATGCATTGTCATAAGTTTCCTTGTTCGTCTATCCATTGATTGGAGTTCTTCCTTTATCCATCCCAGGAATAGCCCTGTGTATCTTACTACCAATACAGCCAATGTGTTAATTCCTTTTATTAGATTCCTGCTGTTTAATTTGGTCTCTAATATTTTCCTCATCCTCCTAAGGTATTTTCTCTTTATTTTCTCCTTCATTTCTTCCCGTTTTATCGTGACACATTCAAGAACACCCATGTATTTGTATCGGTCTTGTACGGTCAGTGCTCTAATCTTCCTCTTGTCTAGGAGTTCGATTCCTTCTGCCATTGCGAGCCTTCCTTTATGCATTACTATAATTGCATATTTTTCTATTCCAAATTCCATCCCAATATCATCACTGTATTCTTTTACTTAGTTGAACAGCATCTTGAGCTCTCCGCTGTTTTTTGCAAATAATTTTATATCATCCTTGTACATTAGGTGGTGGAATTCTCCTTTTGTTTTGGAGAAATGGTATCTTTTATTGTTCAGGAGTCTATTGAGTGGTATCGTAGTTAGAACAAATAATGATGGAGACTCCGAGCCTTCCCGGAAGATTCCCTTTTTTATTCTTACCTCTGCTAATTATTCTCCTGTAGCTGTCAAGTCTACTGTCCAGTTTTTCATTGAGTTTTCGATGAGTCTCACCACCGGTTCGCTGATCTTGAACATTCTGAGGCATTTGGATATCCAGCTATGTGGAATCATGTCGTACGCTTTTTTGTAGTCTATCCATCCCATTGCAATGTTCTTTTTCCTTTTTCTTACTTCTTTTAAGATCATCTGGTCGATGTAAAGGGAGTCATTCGCTCCCTTGGTTCCTTTCCTGCAACCTTTCTGTTCTCCCGGTAATAGTCCCCTTCTTTCTATTGATATATACGTTCTTTCTGCTATTCGTCCGGTCAGGATTTTCCACATGAGTGGTAAGCACGTGATTGGTCTATAATTGCTTGCCATGCTCCCCTTTTCAGGGTCTTTTTGGATGAGGGCGGTCCTGTCTCTGGTCATCCATTCTGGTACCTCGCCTTCATTAATGCAACTTTGAGTAGGTGGGTGAGTCGGTCGTGTAGTGTGGTGAATTTTTTAAACCAATATCTGTGGATCCCGTCAGGTCCTGGCGCTCTCTAGTTGGCTATTTTCCTGTATTATTATTATTATTATTATTATTATTATCGTCATCATTATCATTATTGTTGTTATCATTACTATTGTT
This sequence comes from Thysanoteuthis rhombus, assembly GCA_963457665.1. Lineage (NCBI taxonomy): Eukaryota > Metazoa > Mollusca > Cephalopoda > Oegopsida > Thysanoteuthidae > Thysanoteuthis > Thysanoteuthis major. Next base: position 13,971,669 of record OY735236.1, on the reverse strand, counting down.
ATTGTTGTTATTATTACTATTGTTATTGTTGCTGTTGTTATTACAATTGTTATCATTATTAATGATATTGTTGGAAGTATTGTAGGTATTATGATTATTATTGTTGCTATTGTTAATATCAATAATTTTGTTATTGCTGTTTTTATTATTGCTATTGTTGTTGTTATTATTACTGTTGTTACTGCTACCGTTGTCATCATTATTGTTATTGTTGTTGTCATTGTTATCTATTTCAATTGCTATTGTTTTTATTATCATTGTTATTGTTGCTGTCGCTGCTGTTTTTATTATTTTTATCGTAAGTATCATTAATGTCCGTTTTCCACTGCTGTTCTTTTTGACTTGCTATTGTTATCAGATTGATTCAAGTAAATTGGCATTATTACAGTATTATTTTCAATAAATTCTTCTTCCTGGTGTGTACTGCTTTATTGCAATGTTGTTTTGGACCAGAAACGCCTCTAAGTGTATGGCAAGTAGTTCTTGGTTAACATGGTACCAACAATAGTAAAGATTCTGTGACCTTTATCTTCGGCAGCTAACGTGCAATTATGAAAAGTACAGGAAAGGGTGGTTTATTAAGGACATAAGTGGGACGTGGTTACAAACACGTTCAACCAGAATTCGCCCATTTCTTAGTCGGTGTGGAAAAAACTGTCACGTTATCCTTCCTGCATTGTGTTCCTGAACTTGCGGTATACATCCTATAAGGGGGTGGGGATTTTGAAATATTTTGTAGGGTCAATGTGGAATTTAGGTGTGAAGAGCGAGAAGTGTTTCGTGGTTAAAAACTGAGTCATTTAAAGGCTTAACTGATTAATTTCTAAGTATCAATTTACATGAAAGCAACGAGGGAATTGCATTGCTGTAACTGAATCTAACGCAATAAATAGATTGAAAAAAGGTCCTTCATCTGCAATTTTTAACTGCGACGTAAGTCGAACAGGAAAGGATTCTTGTTAAGAGTAGATTCAAATAACCCAACGTCGTTTGTAAGGAATTGATTGGCCCGAAGAGAGAGTGGTTCAAGAGAGATAAATAGTGCTCGTAACAAAGAAAGAAAGCTGGTATCTAAATAAGAGAGGGTATGATAAGGGAGAGGGGGCATTGATAAATTAATAAAGATACTACATAGAGAGAGTGGGCAAAGAGAGACGAATGTTTTTGTGTTGTTTACGCCATACTACGTAACATTATTCCTCAAAAACCATGAAAAAAATAATTTCAAGAAATGAAGAAAGAAGACCATACAATGTCATATATATATATATATATATATATATATATATATATATATATATATATATATATATAATATATATATATATATATATATATATATACACGCATACATATATATATATATATACACACACACATATATATATATATATATATATATATATGTATATATATATATATATATACATGCACATATATACATATATATGTGTGTGCGTGTGCGTGCATATAGAGCTATTTCATAATTATGAACTATGTTGCATATTGAATGATATTTTTCCTTTTATTTTTTATGCAATGGTCCTTCATTTTAACGGGGATTAAACTTGAAAACTCAATTGGAAAGAAATAGTTTCATTACAGAAACAAAAGTTGACTCATGTGGTCAAATGTTGACAGAGATTGTTTATACAAAGTTACAGTTTTATTTATCTATTTATTCTTATTCTATTTTATTTTATTTATTCATTTATTTCACAAATTATCCGTTTCTTTACAGATATTTATGCACTTGAGATGAATAGTGTTAATAAACGTAAAAAGATCGTCAGGGATAAGTGAAGTACCTTGGCATTGTACTTTAAAAATACGTATAATTTGATTCTTTTTGAGATATATGAGTAGATTATTCTTTTTAAGTAAGTGAGACATAAATCTTTTTGAACTGTCAAAGTGGTGTATGGAGTGAAAAACCCAAGAAATGTAGGTACACACCGTGAGCGCAAAGAATATCCGATAGATTAAAAAAAAAATGTTTAATATTCTTTCAGCAAACTAGTTTAGCGAGAAGTTTATGGCGAAAGGCGTCACCAGTTGATAGAATGGAGTCACCAGTTTTCGTGTGTAGTGTCTATTGTCGAATCTAAGAGGCCGGGGCTAGAAGCGTAACCAGCGAGTGGTGCTGGAGCTAGTGAGCATTGGACCATGTGCGTCCAGGGGTTTTATAAGGGTCGCCAGAGGAAGTGACGTTTTGGATATTAAGCTAAAAGAAGAGTTTCGTATTAAATTCCTGACTAAAAATATAGGGGGCACTACACTAGCTAGTGCTCTTAGAGCATCAACTGTCCATGCCCAGGCTTTCCCTTATCAGAAGTTTCTCTAGTCTCGGTTTATGATTTGTGAAGTAGACTTAGAGATAACAAACACCTGAGATGGCGTCACTAACTCCACCTGTCTAACATCCTTATTCAATTTTGAAATGGAAATAATTTGGTCAAAAGACTAGCAACGCAAAAATCCCCCCCAAAATATTGAAACACGATCTCATGTTGAAACAAAAATCAAAATTCTTTGGTTCAAATCCAGTCAAATTTGAAGGTGAAGAAGGATATCAAAATGAACTTTGTTCAAAAGTATCGGATACATCAGTACCTACGGTAGGTACCAAGAAAACTGTCTATTATAATCATGGATAATGTTATCAAACAGTTATTGTTACCTCAAGTCAGTCGCACCCACTTTATTTAAAACGAATAAAAAATTTCATAATTTCATATTATTTTTTTGCAACATAAAGTTTTTTTTAATTACAATGGATTTATTATCATAACAATGAATACAAATTGTTTAGATTTTTATATCCACAGCTTAATATTTTCAGCTAATTGGTGATATCTAAAAAAACTTGTAAAAATATGCGGCTTCCTGTGCACACACACACACACACACACACACACACACACACACACACACATATATATATATATATATATATATATATATATATATATATATATATATATATATATATATATCGAAGTATTTGCCTTCGTTGGCATATGTGAGCGTTTGAAGGATATATGTACATCAGCTAATTCAACAGCTGCTGTCAAAAAAGTAGTTGTACCTATATCAGATGGTGACATTGCATTCAAAATGGTTTTTGAGCTTGAGCATCAGCAACACAATCCCAGGTCGTTTCAGCAATACCTCACTCTATCACTTGGCTATGCTGATTCACCAAACATTCAAACTATCACTTATTTTGATACATGCAAAACCCTTGGTTTGATCAACGGTCCAAACAATGTGAACGCATGAAGAAAATTCATTGAAGAATAAATTGACTCAAAGACGGAATAGTTTATTTTTCCATGGGATACACGATTTAGATGAAAGATGGCGTGAGATGATTGGGGAAATAATTAGATGACTGAATAATGAAACTAAATCTTATGAATAAAAAATTTTGCAAAACAAGAACTGAAAGTTCAATGAGGCGTCCATTGTAAAGCTCAAACGCCATTATTTCCAGATCACGTGATCCTGAGTAGAAGATAATTTTAGGTAAGTAGTATCTTCTCGAGGAACATCTTTCCATTGAGTACCAAGTGAATTTGACTCAAAACAGCAAAGAAAATTTTGAAACATTAAGTTTAAACGCCGTTAGTGCCAAATCACATGACCCTGAGTGAGAGATTTTTCTTTGGTAAGAAGCATCTTATCAAGGGACACCTTTCTACCACGTTTGAAGTAAATCTGAATTAAAACCACTGAGAAACAATATGGGGACTTACATATTGTCTTTTTCAATCTCACTCCCTCATTTTGTAAATATCTTTATGAAAATGATAACCGCGGGTGAACTATGTCCGTTGGAAGTGTATTCGATCCTCTCGGCCGGTTTTTCTTTTTAATCGACTCTGAATCCGAAAAAAACTAATGCCGAAAATATTTCTTCTTTAAAATACTGTTCATTGTTTTTTCTTATTTTTATGATCATTTTGTTTTAATTTTAAAAGTATAAGGTATTATCAGGTGGAGAATGTTACAAAAAGGGATGTAGACGAACCTCCGATTATACGAAAGATAAATTATACATTTGTAACATTAGACCAAATGATATTGGTGAGTCTACCTAGATACGAGAACAATCTACCTCCGTGTAATGGATAAAGGGTTCGGTCCGAAATTACCCGAGAGTTGCCAGCCACAGGAAAAAAAAACAAAAAACAGAGGGTACAAGCACTAAAACGTTGAGGCTATAACAACCAAGATGAGGACACTGTGATCAAAAGAAAATTACTATTAGTCACCCTAAAGCAACGCTTTTCGGCCACTCTTCGCACCAAGAGATTAGTAAAAATGGAGTTATTTTTGCCACAGAATTAAAATCAGTAAATATATGTTAGAATAGTTTGTTGATGTTGAAATTGTAAATGTTAGAAACAATAAAATATGAGAAAATGTAGACTAAAAAAGACGGAAAAAGCAATAACAGAGTCAAAATAACTAGGAAACTAGGAGTAGGAAACACTAAAAGAAAAGTAACAAAATACTTAAAAATACGAACATTGGGTACGGCATTTGTTCACTCACGATTAAAAAAAAAACCCAAGATTGTATTCGTCTAGAAAAACATCTGTATATGATGAGTAACCTGCCTTTATTCTTTCTATAATCAGGTTTTGGCTTTTTTTGACGGAAAATATAGACCAAGTCCAAATTCCAAAGGAGTAAGTTTTTTTTCTTTCTTTCATTGTATGCTTTTAAACTATTTGACCTTCAAATCTCCCGGAAATTTGTCAGTTTTGATAAAAATAAAAACCTTATTTCAGAGGAGTTTCTATTCACAATAATCATAACTACTGGAGCACTTTCCATTCGTCATAGGAAAACTGCGGATGTGGATTTCTCTCTCTGTCTCTCTTTCTATTTCTTTTCTTGGGAATTGAAAGTTTTGCTAGATTTAGCACCATGTTAGGCAATAAACTAGAGCAAAATTATGCGACAGAATTTCATGATTTCCTGGGGAAGTTATTTCAACAAAAAACGAATTTATCATTAAGTGTTATTCGTTTTTTGTTTTTTTTGTTTAGATTCCGACTTGAGGATCCGAAAGAAATTTTGAAAACGAATTCCACCAACTCTGACACAGATATTTTTTCAAAAATTCGGATGTCGTAGAAAACATCCGGAAAAAGTATTCCCATTCCTGAATACTAGAAGATTGATCAGTTGCCAGTAAATGCATAGATAAAACGCCTTGTCTTTCTTTTCAGGCTTAGAAAATAAGTTACCGCACGATAAGAAAACTGAGGTGTTTTTTGTATTCGATCAATTTACAGGGAACGCCAAAGTATCCTTGCTTATCAGGGGCTTTGAAAACAACCATCAATATAATAAATAGCTACATTTGTTTATCTTTTAAGATTGTGGTCATGATTACACATTGTTTTATGTTACTGGCAGCTAGGGTTACGAGTATTTTTTGTTTTTTTTTGTTTTTACAAAAGATTCAGTTTTAAAGGAGCAGTACAAAAACAATCGTCGCATAACTAAAAGACAATTTTATTTTCAGTCAAAAAAGAAACATTGTAACTTAATCTTAATTATATAATTTATTTCAAAGTAATTTATTTAAGGAAAGAATTCGATGTTATTTTATCATTATGTAAGAAAAACCAAGAATATAAAAATACATTGATAACGACAGCTTCGTCATGTACAACAACCATGTTGAGGACAGAGACAAAAATCATAATTGAAAACACAGATCTTAAAAAAAGTAGACCTTTACTTCTACCAAAGACAATAAATCTTTATGAAACCCTCAAAAGAAGAAGAAATCAGTCTTGGATGTTAAGCTTTTGGTAGAGCAAGCTCAACCAACAAGAACAAGAAAATCCCAATAGTTTTCAAAAGAAAGGTCTTCAACCAATGCATCCTCCCCATAGTCATCTATGGAACTAACTGGAAGATTGACCCTCAAACCATGCAACATGCACATGAAAGAATCATGCTCAACCTCACATGGAGAGATCACAAACCACCGCAGTGCAATAAAGAGAAAAAACAGGAGTCAGGGATATCATAGAATCCATTAGAAAACTCAAATGGCGATGGGTTTGACATATTGCAAAGACGTCAGACAACTAACAGACATCACGACTCATAAGATGGATCCCTGAAGATCATATGCGAAACTGTGGCAGGTAAGATATAAAATGACCTGACAACATACACGAATTCAAAAAGTTCACAAGTTCAAAACCCATGGTAGAGAGATCTGATATGCTAAAAGGCTGCTGCTGATGATCATGATATTGCCCAAGTTGACCTTTTTATCGCTGACATTTGTAAAGCCGAAGATAAGCAAAGATATTCCAAAAACTTCATTTCAACAACCTAATACAGCTTCAAAATTGACAGAATTTGGACCAAAGATCACAAATTATCAAAACTATATAAAAACTATTGACATAGGATTGAATATTGAAAAGTTACTTATAAAAGTCAGAAATCTTTGGCCCGAATTCTGTCAGTTTTGATGATTTTTAAGGATTTTGAGACAAGCTTTTTGAAAACTATCGGATACTTTTCGCTGTCACTGTACGACCATGGAACAGTCTCATAAAACTTCACAAAATTTGAACAAATAGGCAAGATATCTTAGTTTAAAGAAGGAATCCAGAAGAACTACTAAGCGTAGCTTAGCATTACTGCTACTATTTCGTAGTATTTATAAAAACAATAACAAATATGGTGCCCAACGATAGAGGAAAGGTGAAAGATTAGTTCAATGATTAGATTTATTTACTTCCAGTCGTAGGAACTCTGTCGGTAAAACAGTGCCGTAGATCGGAAACTTCCTGGGGGAAAACGCGAGTTCGAGTCCTGCCAAGAGCTTAATCTTTATTCTTCATTTTCGATTTATATTCACTACTGCACACAGACGATCTCGGTAAATCGAAAGAAAACTAAAAAAAAAAAAAACCCAAAACAACAACAAATAGGATGAAAGAAATTACTAGTCACGAATTAACAATGGTCAAGAATAGCTTAGTCTGACACAAGAAAATAATAGCAGGGCATCAAGCTAGGATCGAACCGACTATACTAGCGATTCGATTCGTGAGACTAGCTGATCTTGAAGAAAACAATAATCTTGGCCTCCACCTAAACTTCAACCAAACGAATGTTATATACAACAAACATGCTGAGGACAAGGACTCAACAATCGACAAGGACAAAACAGAGCAGAAGAAACTTGACCATTATATTTACCAAGGACAATGAATGAAATACCCAAAAGAAGAAGAAATCAAGCGAAGAATCCGACTAGGTCGGCAAGCTTTTGCTCAGACAAGAAAAAACCCCATTAGTCCTAAAAAGAAGTGTCTACAACCAATGTATCCCCTCGATAGTCACCCATGGATTTGAAAAGATGGAATCAAAAAAAAAAAAAAATTGACCCACAAACTGTGAACTGTGCAACGTGCACATGAGAGAACATCATGACTCAAAACATGGATCCCCAGAGATCATATGCGATATTGTGACCGACAGAAATTAAAATGGCGTGACGAGTAAGACAAATTTTGAAAGTACGGGCTACGCGATGGCTATGATAGAGAAGTTTGGCTTTTTTGGGGAATGTTTATGTCCAACAACGGACGCTAAAAGGTTGATGATGATGATGATGATGATGATGATGATGATGATGATGATGATGATGATGATGATGATGATATTAACTGAAGGATTTCACAGAGATTATAGCGAAAAAAAAAAAGGAGTTCATTGATCAAAATAGACGTTTTGTTTGGATATTCACGTTTTATTTCATTGTTTATATCATCAAGATTATATTTAAGGGTCTCCAGCCTAATTAGCTCGGCGTACCGGTTTAATATTGACAATAATCTTGCGCGCCGGTCTACGGGGCTGAGATGTGTTAATCACGACTGGAATAAGACGATAGGTCAACTATGTCACGTATTAGGGGTTAATCATTCAATTTCATTTCTGATAGGGTTTATCTAACGAATTTGATTTTAAGATCCAAGGAAATTAATTTTTTTATTTCACAAAGAAACGTCGCCAAATCATGTTGTTTCCTCGCAGCCGGATAGCATATGTTTTGCGGCCCGGTACCTCTGGTTGGGGACTACTGGTTAATATCAGCCTAACGTTTCAGGAAAATGACATTTTATATGCAACATCTGAATACTTAACATAACTACTATCGAAGTGAGATGATGGTTTTTATCATGAGATTGATAGCCAAATGTTGTGTTGTATTTTATAATTTATTGTAATATTATAGAACGCCTACAAGATGGCTTGTTGCGTGATGTAGTCTGTCCTCGTTTACCAAGGATTATCCAACGGGCATGCACAGCTCTAGGCAACATCCGGCCAGATGACGTCATACCACTGTATGCACATAATGAAAACAAATACTGAACTTTCAGGGTTTTGTTTCGGGCAGTTTTGATAGAATTAAGTGCAACCCTCTCTTGGTTCAATCACTTTCCTGAAAAACATCACTCTATATCAGCCTATTTAAAAATTAAACAAATACAAAAATGAAAAATATATTGAAACAAGACTGAACATCGAAAAGCTATGAATAAAAATCAGAAATCTTTGGTCCAAATTCTGTCAATTCTTAAACGGTATAAGAATGTTAAAATGAACCTTTTTAAGTATGTCGGATACTTTATGCACTCACCATATATACACACATATGCATACACACACACACACACACACACACACACACATATATATATATATATATAGATATAGATATATAGAGATAGATAGAGAAAGAGAGAGATAGAGAGATATGGATATATATATATATATATATGCGTGTGTGTGTGTGCGCGTATGCGTGCACACGTACGTTTATGTGTGTGCATATTGATATACACACACACACACACACATATATATATATATCCATATCTCTCTCTCTCTCTCTCTCTCTCTCTCTCTATATATATATATATATATATATATATATATATGTTTGTCTACGTCAGAAAAATACCTTTTCAATATTCAGTAAGTCTTTTTTGTATACGCATAAGAGAATGCACATCTAGATGGTATTTAAATTTGTGCAAAACTGTATGTCGTCAGTTTTTCACGATCTGAATGTACAGTCGAAAGCACTCAGTAAAGTACATCGTTTCGACCACATACATTGGATCCAGTTATGCGTGAACAGAAAGACTAGCTATGAAATTGAAAAGGTATTCCTTGTCTTCGTATTCAACCAGACTATACATCAAGAGTCTGCAATGATGCGCTCAAAGCTCTGATCTCAATCCTATAGAGCACGGATAGGAGTATTTTGATAAAAGTTTGCGTGTAAGATTGACAAAATGCTACGCCAATTACAGTCCTTAGATGAATATTGTTAGAAGAATGAGAAAAGGGGGACCTACAAAATATTGAGATAAAATTTCACTCGATTAGCTCAATTATTTTTGGAATGATTCTAAGTTTATTCTCAGATGGATTTTGCTACCCAAGCTAAAAACGTATTTTTTTCAAATTCATGAAAGAATACCGGCCCACGTTTAACAAGAGGGTACTATATGGCGACTGTTAATGTTGTTATCGATCTCAGAGCAATCAACTGTTTTGCCAAACCTACTTTCAAGCATTTCAGGTGTGATCTTTCAAACTGTTTCAGTAATACGATCACATACGAAGTCTGAAAATCAAGAGGAACATTCAGAAATTCAAAAATCATAATAAATAGGTTCTAAGCAATCTAAATGTAAAAAAAAAAACATGCACTTCATATGAAATCATCCACACAATAATTTTGGTATCATCATCAGTCTTTTAACGTCTGTCGTTGGACATAGACCTTCCCCAGGATTCGCCACAATTCTCTATCATGGCATCGTGGAGCCAGCATTTCCTGAATTTGTCAAGTTCATCTCTAACCGACACGACCTCCAACTAATGCTAGACGATCTAAACAAAGAAAGCAAAAAAGCTGGCCTACACATGAACTTCAGTAAAACGAAAATCACGTGCAATAATCATGTTGAGAATAAGAACATAACTGTCAAGATTTCGGTATAAGAGATGTTTGAAATCCACCTTTTTCATTTTAGGACAATGACCCCAACCATCTGTACGCAGCCCGTACGACGGAGCCCAGTGAATTTGCCATCGGTGAATCCCCCACCCTGCAGAAATCCCCCCCAATGCAAATTCCACCTAAGTAAATTCCTAAAGAGTGAATTCCACCACAGTAATTCCCCTATAGAATTTTACATGGATTTCACATCAGTAAATTCCCTACAAAATTTTACATAAATTTAACCACAGTAAATTCCTCTACAATGTTTGGCATAAATATCATCACAGTGAATTTCCTCGAAATTTTTTTTACACATATTTCACTACAGCGAGTTCCCCACACAAAATCTTGCATAAATTTCTTTACCGTGAATTTCCCATACAAGATTTTACATCATGACGATCAGATAAAAATAGCGTCAGAGAATTAGAAAAATTATATTTGAAGAATTTGTTCTCATTTCCCACCATTGTAAATTCAACTACAGTAAATCAGTAAATACTGTTTATGATATAATCAAGTCTGGTTGATAACTCCACAGAAACCATCACCAAACTTTTTTGTCTGCATGTCGATTAGATTATTGGAAAAAGAGAAGATCAATAAGTTATTTTTTGCCTTTTTTAGGCAGTGGTCACTAAAAATCCTAATGTTCAAAAAAGAGCGTGAATGCTGCCAGACACTGAAGGATTGATTTAGCATAAACTTACATTTCAAATTAAACCTCCCCACTAAAATCCTGTTGAAGCAGAAAATTTTCAAAAAATGAAAAAAAAAAAAAACGTAATATTTTCAATGGTGTAATTTTTCATGAAAAATTCCCCCCCCCCATCCCACGATGAAAATATCAATAATTCAGTTAGCGTTCTTTCTCTTTTTCAGTCTTATTTTAATATGAAATTTTGTTAGGGGAATTTACAGTGGTTGGGTTTACCTTTGCTGAAATTTCCATAGGGGAATCTTCTGCGGGGGAATTTATCGTGTGGTCTTTACTTAGAACCTTATCTGCTCATGAGTGGCTCACATTTGACTCATCACCTATATTTCAGTCAAGATTTAACCCCGTTCACCGTCGACTGGTCCACAAGAATATAGTCAAAAAGTTGGGCATTTTTGCCATAAGGACTCTGTATATCCATGTCTTGAAGTTATTTTTTCCCATTCCAATTATTTCTGAAAATAGATCATTACTTTTGGGACAGCCTGTAGTTAACTCTCTTCTTGTTCTGAACACTCTTTTGCGTGCGATTGAATATTTTTGTCATTAATGTTTTTTTATCTTCTGATGTAAGCGTGCAATCATTTACATGTGACGCTTTCGGCTATGCGTGTTAGTGTTTATATTCCTCGTGTCTGAGTCTGTTTCTTTTTAGCAATGTATTTCCCAACATACTTTACAGCGTGTCAGTATATTTTCGGACGAAGCGTGCAAAAGTCTTTCATGCAACGGCGTAGCTGAGAGGCTGGAGGAGGGGGATACTTGAATACAACCCCAGGCCCCCAATCGAGAGGGGCCCTCAAAAGCTTTATGGATTATTGTTCATCTACTCATTTCTACAGACACTGAACAATAACAACTTATTTGCACATACATGAATTGTATAAATAATAAATTCAACCATGGTGCGCAATTATATATTTCAATTTTTTTCCCATATATGTATATATAAATGTGTTTATTCTTATATAATGAAAATTATTAAATTCAAAATTTCAACTGATCTTCTTTTTTATTATGACTTATTTTTAAAGAAAGTAATATATATCATATATACATATTGTTGCCCATAAATGAGTAATCACCAAGTAATTTATATATATATATATGTGTGTGTGTGTTTGCGAGTACATATATCTGTGTATATCTAAGACGTGTGTATATGTGTCAGTCTGAGTGTTTTGCCTCTTGGATGACCATACGTATGAATGTATGTGTATATATATATATATATATATATATATATATATATATATGGTCATCCACAGACAGCTGTTTCGATGTATTACATCTCCTCAGTGTGACTATAGACTCTCCATTATCCCATCCAGTACCGCGAGGCAGGATTGAACCCTACGCTCCAGACCCGGAAGCCGATATCCTGCCTCTAGGCTACGGAACTGGATGGTCAGTAAGGCTGATATGTGTATGCATGCATGTATATGTGTGTGTGTGTGTGTATGTGTGTGTCCACTTAAAAAGGTTTTTTGTTGCGTTCTTTCCGTCTTTCATGATATGAATACACGATATCTCAAGAAGTTCTCATTAGTGAAATGTTGTGGAAGAGTTGGTCACGAGGCAAGGAAGAAATGAATTAATTTTAGTATGGATCCAGGAATTTGTTTTTCGATTCGGAGATATCTTTCCATTTTTTTTGTCATACGTTCATGCATTTGCTAGTGTCTGTCCACATGATATCTCCAAAAGTTCTTGGTGAATTTAAATGAAATTCGATGGAAGGTTGGACAACGAGCTATGAGAGAATCGGTGCTTCCATGTATAGTTATTTACCCAATATATTCAGTTTCTTATAAGTGACAATGGCGTTGGCAGAGATTTTCAATTGATACCTTTTTAGTTTGAATGTATCTAATGCATTTGAATGATACCCATGTTTAAAGCTGTCAACTAAAAGAATATTGACTATTCTGGCGACCAAAAACTGCTGAAAAGTGCTAAATAAAGAATAGCCAAAGAACGCCCCAAATGGCTAAACACACAAAAAAGATGTTCAAATGGTGAAAAATGGCCAACATTTTTATGTACACAGTACTAATTTAGCACTTTTTGGCCCTGCCAAAACAAGAATCGCCCTAAATTGGCAACACTAGGCTTTATGTTTATTATTGTGTACACATCGACGGATATAAGTGTGTATGAGTTATGTTGCGTGTGCGTTTGAATCGGAATATTTCTAGGATTACGGTTCGTGAACTCTTGAAATGCCAGAGGTAATTACTCTGAGTAGGATTTAGGCATGACGATGCAGGTTCGAACCCGGAGGAAGACAAAGAAAATAACTTTCCTGAAAACAACTTGAAGAACAAATAATAAAAAAAGAAACGCAAAAGCGATCTTGTACAAAAAGATAGGGAGAGAATGCAAAAGAGAATGAAGACAATAAGAAAGACAGAGGAAGAGAATAAAAGTGAGAAAGAAAGAAAATGATGCAGAATGAAAGGGGAGAATGATATAGAATGGAAGGACATGAATGAGAGAAGAAACAGGATGAAAGAGAAAAGGAATAAAAATAGAAAATGAAAGAGATAACAAATGCGAGAGAAAACGTAACATGAAGATGAGAAAAAGAGAGAGAGAGGAAGGAATGAAAAGGGAAAATTATATAGAGAGAGAATGAAAAGGAGGGAGGAAATAGAAAAGAAAGAGAAATGAACAGTGTGTAAAAGAGGAAAGAGAGAATGAAAGATGAAGGAAGGGAGAGAATGAAAAATGGAAGAGTGAGAGAAGGAAGAAAGGAAAGAAAACGAAATATATTCATAAAAAAATTGAAAGAGAATGAAAAAGAGAGAGAAATGAAAGAGACAAACGAGAGATATAATAAAAAGAGAAAGAGTAAAAGGGAAGGAAAAAAGGAGATGAAAAAGGGTGAATGAAAATAGTGAGAACTATGAAGCACTCAGAGAGCGCATATCTCTGCCAACATCATTGTCAAGGGAAGTAATCATACATTGATCCACTCCAAAATTTCATCACTTTTTTCATGGCTACCCTTCCACAAAATGTTATTGAAATTCATCTTGTCGATATTGTGTGGATGGACATGAACTTCTGGCAACATAGATCCGCCCCAAAGTCAATCACTTCTCCCGTAGCATTGTCCACCACTCCACGAAATTACATTGAAATTCATTTAGAACCTTTGCAGATATTGTGTGGACAGATATGAGCGTATACATAAATGTATGAAAAAAGGACGGAAAATATCTTCCATTCAAAATTAAATTCCTGGATCCACCCCTACATTTAGCAATATATTCTTTAACCCATCACCCACCCTCCCACGAACTTGCATTGAAATTCATAGAGTATTTTGAGGGGATATATTTGACGGGACAAACAGAAAGACGAGACCGAATACGAAACCTCTCTCGATCTCTATCAGCAGAGGTAAAAAAGAAAAAAAAAGGAATGATGATGAATTAAGAGAAGGAATTGTGACATTTATTTAAATGAAAATTATATCCGTGACTGTTGGACAAACATGCAGTTTTAGTCGTCGTTATGGGATTATTTCAACTGAACTGATTACGACACTTCACCGTTTCTCTTAATACTGAAATGCACTGTTTTTCTTTCATTGATTCTCTAATCTCTTTTTATTTATGTGCCATTTTTTACATTAGGTGTGAGCAAAACTTTTACATACACTCGCATACCTGATGGTAAAATGGTGCATGAGTTAAAAGAAATGAAAGAATTCATGGAAGAAACGTCAAGGCGGCCAGGTGTCAGAATCAGTTCCATTCAAATGATACGATAACAATGGTTAAAAACTTGATGTTTGCCCATTATGGGGAATGCGGATATGGTCTATTGTGCATAATTTACTTGAAAGCTCTCCTGTTGCCCAAATACACGATAGTTTCTTTTTACCACAAGAATTCAATCTTTACTTCCATTGCTAACCAAAACAATCAGGAAAATTCAGACAATTTCCCCCAATAGTAATTGATATACACAGGGTATCTCAGGGAAAAAAATTGACTGATGATTCGCCTCAAAACAGGATCTAAAGTCTTATTATGTAGGAACTATACAAAGTTCTTTGTTGTATTAGTTCACGAACTTAACAGACAAATCTTATTAGTCATGCTGAACTAAACATGATCAATTGGAAAAATGCTTCCTTAATTCACTTTTCATTTACACTAGCTTGGGTACCCGGTATTGCCTGGGGAGAAACTCCAAATCTGATAACACTGGAAAGCAAATGATATCTTATAGAGATTTCATGGAATCAATAAAGGGTTCCTAAAATCATAAAAATTAATTTTTCTCAAACTTGAGAGTTCATTTGATCATTTTGCACGTTAGTAGTTCACACGTCAAAGCGGACTATCGGATTCAAATTGTGCCTATGTTTTATTGTTGTGTTCGGGTTTGGATTGAGGTTAGAGTTAGGGTTAGGGCTTTAGCTCTAAAACACTTTGGTACTCTACATGATATAGATACGGCCAAAACTACATTAGCTCTGAGAGAAATGACGCATAGAAAGTAAGGACCCAGATTAGCATTCTAGCTTTATAACTACATAATAAATAGAACTACCCTCTGAAACCAGAGTTTTTTTTTCAAACCACTCGGGTATGATTTACATGATTTCAGATTTTGACGCTATGGTCTAATTATTGACTGCGGTGGCGAATCCTCTTATTTCTCTCAATTGCTTATGATCAAAAATCCGTTTAAAAGCCAAAACTCTGTTTACCGTTTCGTAGAATATGTAATGTTGATTTTTTCCAAAACGAATATACTGCTGAGAGAGAAGGACAGGGAAGGAGGATTTTCACCAATCAAGACTCCGTTCTGGATCGAGGCATGAAATATTGGTGTTTAAGAATACAAATCAGTGTTCTAAGTTCTTCCTGTGTGGCTCGAATCATTTTGAAAAAGAGGCCGGTGGGATGAAATTTGTCCATCTCCCCCAACTACGACAGAATGTGACAGACAGGTCAGTTCAACGTGGAGGCCAACATGCGTACGTACAGGCAATGATTTCAAGTTTGTCACTCAGTCTAACTGACTGACCATGTACGTTTCAGGGCTGAAAATTTGAACATTTTCTTCTTATTATGTCTACAAAAAACATTTTTTTCAACTCCACCACAATAGGTTTTTAGTTGGTGTGTGTGGGGGTGGGTGGGGATCAATTTACAATTTAAGTTTGTGCTATATTGGTCCCTTATTATGTGTCCGGTGAAGTTAACGCTTTTTTATGTTTCAAATTCAGAGGTATTTTTTTTTATCACAACACAGTAAAATGCAAAAGAAATAATTCATTCATTGATTAACCCTTCTCCCAATTTATTTAATTGATCAGCTCAAACACTACATACAGCCAAAAGACGTCGGTCATGTGACGGTTTGCATTGAGTGACTAATCAGACATGTTTTATTATGATTAAGTCAGTGTGGAGGTGATTGGAGGCTGGTAGAACTAGAAATCCTGGGGGACATCGGGACTATCCAAAAAAACAGCACTCCTGAAAACAGCTATAATACTAAGGGGAGAGCTGGACTATCGGAGAGACTTGTTATCACTCAATCTCCAGTGTAAACCATCAGTCACTCACTAATGGATCCGAGCCCCGATGAGTCCTAAAACAATGATAAACAGTACGAGTGAAAATACAATGGTAAACGAAATGATTTGATTTGGATATTTTGAAAAGAAAACAAGGTTTACAACACCATCACATAGCAAAAGGAATCCCTCCAAAGTACACAAATAGAAAATAGTACAGTTTGTCATTTTCAGTTGTGACTCGGATCATCGTTATCCTTACAACCGGGCGGAAGGCATAAATTGGGCCTTACATCATTAACAAGCTTCCATACTTTTAATTCTTTACTAATGTGAATAGCATATTTGTCAGCTGATTATAATCAGCACTAGCAGAACTTATGGAGTAAATAAACCCACTGCACCCGACAGTGAGGCATTTTCACTGCCGAAAGTATATATCAAATGGCAGCCTTATTAGTCTTCCGTTCTCTAAAATTATGAACGTTATTTTTTGCGAACCCATAAAAATCTGTTTTTTGCTTCCAGATTCACGGAGCTTCTCAGAGAAATTGTATAAAACCTGCCCCAGAGAAAAATCTTAAGCATAGAACCTTTTTTTGAGACATTACAAAATTTTCAGGGAGAAAAATTGTCTCACTCACAAACACAGCAACGATGAATGGAAAATAATCGATTCAATGAATCTCTTGTAAGAAATCGTTCCAGTCACGTGAATCGCAATACTAGGAATAGGTTGGATATATGCACTCCTTTGTGAGGTTTTGGCAAGAAGATGATCAGTTAAAAGTATCAATGAGCTCACTAGCATTTTCTAGATTCTTTTAAATCTTGCAAATATCAAGAACGTTTTCAGGCACTGCACCAAATAAGTCAGAGACTTCATTTAACTCGAAATAAAGTAATTCCGTTTCACGATCTCAGTACAAAACTTAAAAATGTACTTGCTTTCGACTAATTCTCGACTGACAGCCATATTCAGTTACAGTTAATTAAAAACCTGAAGGTTAGACCACGAATGCATATCCCGTGCCCTTCCTGGCATACATAGAAGGAGTGAGAGGAAATGAAAGATGGTGGACGTTTTTTGATATGCTAGCTTATCAGTGAGTCACTTGTCAGTCAGTGACGAGTTTATTTACGTATGATTAATACAAAAGATAAAAAATAAATAAAAATGGGTGAATGTAAACATTTGAGTTTGGTTTGTTTAAAATGTCAAATTTGTTGACACTGGGAAGTCGTTGAAAATCACAAATTACGCTTTTTCTTTCATTTTTTTTTTCTTTTTGCCAAGTTTCGTTGGATTCATCGTGATTTCGTTCTTTCTTTCTCCAATTATATATTTTTTTCCTTTTTATTTCGTTCTCACTCCAGTAATACATCTTACTTTGCCTTCCTCACTTTCTTTCTTTCACCCTTTCTTTCTTACTTTAGTTACACATTTTTCTCTATTTCTCTCTTCCTTCCTTCCTTCCTTTCTTTCTTCCCCCCTCTCTCTCTCTCTCTTTCAAACTCCAATCGAGGCTGTTTAAGTTCACTTAACACAATGCCCTTGACAAAGGCATACACCCATCACTTTAACCACTCGCAAGCCATAGGTAAAATAGTTGGGCAGGCTGGGCTGTGTGGCCTTGGGAGGCAACCAGTCTAGGAGAAAGAATACTCTAAATGAAAAAATCAAACGGAGCTGGATCGTGACTATCGTCCTAATTGTCAAGTGCATCCATGCATAACTCGACCAATCGACTTTTTGTGAATCTTTGAGAGAGTCGGTTGCGCGTGCAATGGCTGTACAACCGGAAAGCATAGATGACGATCATGGCACGACGTCATTATATTCGTTGATCTCATTCTCTTCAAACACTGTCAACCATTGTTTTGCTTTCACTGGTTTCGTTTTGCTCTCTGAATTCCAAGTTTCGAAATCAATTACATTTTTGTTGGAAACCGTCAACCAAAACTGTCATCCAAACGGTCAACATAGGTTTTTTTTCAGTTTTTCAGTTGGTCTGGCTGACTTGTCATGTATGTATGTATGTATGTATGTATCACACTTACATACATGTATGTATGTATGTATCACACTTTTAGTAGAGGGTTTGATCAGCAATGTAAGTTTCTGTTATATTGGTCCCTTAGTGCCCGCTGTCATTCAGGCTCGTTTTTTTTCAATTCAGACGTTTTTAGTGATCAATGCCCAACAAAAGGTGAGATATGTAACGTATTCATTGGCCACCATTTTCCATTTATTAAATTGCTCCCCCCACCATGCAGTATGCTGTCAAAAGATATTATTTGCATAACGGTTTTTATTGAGTGAGTAACCTGACTTGTATTACTTTTTTCTTTTCGCTACTAATTATATCTTTCTTTCTTTTGTCCATTATGAATACTTCTGAAATATCTATGACATTGTTTTCGTTTCTTTCTTCGTTCTTAACTACGCACGTTATGCTTTCATTGTTTCTTCTAATGTCTATTCTCCTAAATGGTAGACGGGATATTATATTATTCCGAGCATTATTTTGTATTTAAATGCGGATCAGTAATAAATGCTGGCCTCTCATAATCAGGACTTAAAATCTGGACAATTACAGTTTTTGTAAAATCATCAAAAAATTAAAAACCTTCATAATTTGGAAATAATTAGGTGGAATAAAATGAGTTTTGATAGAGGCCTCTCTTTTCAGTTTGTCAGACCTAAAATGAAAGGCAAATGATAATTGGCCAACTGATACCTGTAAAGCAATACGTAAAAAAATGAGCTTTGTTTTCACCAGTTTAAACGGTATGTAAACAGCATAGAGAGGCTCAAGAAGTCATACAAATGTTCTAAACAGTATGTTTTTTTTAATTAAAAAGTATTATCAAGCAACATATTCATCAGAAATCAACGCAATAATGAAATTGAATGCATGTCTTAATCAGTTTGTGCACAACGAATTCATCAGTTTGGTATGACACTGTTTCCATCACACCTTGACGAGTACACGGTGTGTGATATTTGATTTAATCATTCTTTCTAATAAAGATATACTTTTAGGGCCTTTGTATAACTTGTATAACCTTTCGAGCTTTTCTATGCTAATTAAACATTACCATGAGTCAGATCAAAAATTCCTTGTAAAACTTACGAACAAAAAGCAATAATTTATTTACCTTAACTTTTACCGTAATTCTGCTTCGAGTCTGTTTTTTTAAATCTGTTTTTAGATGCTCATTAAAATAGTTTTGAACAATAACGAGAAGTTTATATCACGAGCATCTTTTACAAAGTTTGTTTTTTCTTTAAGTGTCGATTTCTCGCCGAAAATATTTGTTCATACCTACAAGACCACCAGATTCAAATCACTGCCCTGGAGTTGCCGAACAAGTAAATTCACGTGAGCTCGAACATAAATTTTTGTCAATTTGAAGTCCAATCCCTTGTCTAGGTACGAGAATTTCAAAACTAATTTTCTATATTACAATACTACTGATTACTACCCAAACATTTGGTGAATTTGAACAGTGTATGATAGTCAAATGGAATACGGACTTTTCCATGGAATCCTAGAAAAACTTTTAGAACGTTCATTTTAGTGTGCAAATGAAGGTCCACATATTGTATATACAGATACATGTAAAAGTTATATTTTCACTCTTTTTAGTGACTTAAACATTTAATAAATATCGTAATTCTTTTAAAAATCATTTGCATCTGTTGATAGCACAATACATACTGTAACCTATTCCGTTGAATTGTTCCACCATTCTGTTGCTTAAAAAGGATTTTTAGATATTGGGCAATCATGGCCATCAAAGAAAGATTCTATCCTTGACATACAGACATACAAACACACACACACACACACACACACGCGCGCGCGCGCGCGCGTGTGTGTGTTTGTGCCTTTGTTTACTTACTTGCTTGTTTGTTCCAGCAGCCCTGGACACACTGTTTTGTCAACAGATTTGAAAATTGGCATCAGCATTCCACTAAACCCATTTTGAAAATTGTTTTTTTTGATTTTGGAAAAAAAACAAACTTCTTTTGGCCTTTTGGGGGCTTATTCTGACGTAATGGGCGTAATGTGACGCAAGATCAAGGTAAATGTGGGTACCCTCACGTTTACATGTGGGTAGTATTAGAAATGGTCTAGTTTCCTTGGGAAACAATGGGGAGGTGCAGCCTGGGGAACGACTGCCTAAAAGTAGACATTTTCATTTTTTTGAAGTAGTTTCATTTTTTTCATGTCAAACAGACAATAGAAACGAAGTATAATCGTTCATTATTTATTCAAACTTTTTTTTAATGGTCGAATTCCTTAAATATTTGGATAGCACCTTATATACTCCCTGTGTCAATGAGAAGGGTTCCGTTAAAGACCCCTGAATGTTAGAAAATGCATGTTCTGAATTCTAACGAAGGTCAAAAAGTGCGCTGGTCGAAGTGATCCTATAGAAAAAGCATAGATGGTGCTTGTCCGAAAAAATCGTTCAGTCATGATGAGGCCTCACGATTATAGACACAGAATTTTTCGACTTAAGCTGTTTCAAATGAATCAGTTGTGTGATATATAAAAAGCGATCGAATTAGTAGTATGACTTTTTTTTTCAATGGAAAAACGCCCAACTGGTGATCGTGAGTCCACCAGAGTTAAGCACACGAAGAACGGTTGCAAAAAAAATAAAATAAAAATTTCAAATGCAATAAAAAAAATCTTATAAAACAAAGTAATAAAATGGAATAAAAAATGAGACAGAAAGTAGAAATGCATATAAAATAGACTTAAATTAAATTAAAGAATAAAATGTCGATACAAATGAAATAAATAGAAATTGACAGTTAGCAACACGGAAAATGGAATCAGAATACCGGGTTCAAGCTCTGTTCACATTACATTCATGCCCTTGGGAAAGACATGGATCTTTTTCATTTCCATGCCTCAGCCAACTATGGATAAATAGCAAAAGAGACTGGAATCTTCAGCGTTGGAGGGTAACCAATTTAAGAGACGGACAACACAGAATTAAAACTAGGAAATTCCACCCCCTTGTCCAGCGGCGTGAAAGCCAGGCAGCGGACAGAGTAAAGAAGGTGTTCCAACAATGTTCGTTTGATGGGGCTCGGGTGAAGCTGTGACTGGTCTAGCATGCCGGAAGTGCATTATAATCAACTGCTTATATAAAATAAAAGAGAATCAAAATGGATGGATGAAATAACACGGTTGTTATTTCCGGTGATTCCTCGAGTACAGGTTGGATCTCTTTAATCCGGTAAGTTTGGGACCTGGCCAGTGTTGGATTACAGAAAATGTGAGACTACAGAAATTGACCTTTAAGACCCACTCCCAATAACTCCTTTCGGTTCTATAAATCATACCAAGTAGACAACTCAACTCCACGCCAAAACTCTTTACAGAAGTCTTATTATTTCATTCACTCCACCTTTTCAAGCATAGATAGAGTCTTATGCTTACGTTTTCCAGCACTAGAATCATCTTTTGCACGCCTTGGTTTCTTGGATGAAATCCTCAAATGATAGAATACAGCTGAATGTATGAAATTAACTGGGCTGTGTCATCAAAATACTTGGCTGCAGAGTAAGTCCGGTGCTTTAGCGCTGATGACAGCAGATTCAAAATGTACCGGACTATTAGTGTTGCCGGATCACAGAATGTCAGATTAAAGAGATTCAACATCCACAGATGGAAGATTTTTTTAATGATAAAATTGAGGTTCAATAAGAAACTCAAAAGTGCCTTGAGAGTGCTTAACTATCGTTACAAATGAATGGAAATCACTTTATATTTAACTACAATGCGAGGAAGGTAAGTGTAAACAAATTCCCGAATACACAATAACATTTAATCAATCCTTCCCCAGCTCTTCTACAAAGTATCATTGAAATTCATTGAGAACTTTTGGAGATATGCGAAAAACATGAGTGAATATATAACTGAAAAAATATCACAATGGAGAAAAAATCCGAATCCACCCCAAAATTTCAATTATTTCTCACCCTTCCGGAAAATTCCATCGATATTCATGCAGAACCTTTGGATATATTGAGTAGGCAAACAAACAAAAGAACAGATAGACACGAATGAATACATCTGTTCTGACTTTGTTGGCAGAAGTAAAAAAAAAAATCAAAGCCTTTTGCTACACTGCCCTATTTTGAATGACCAAGATTAGCTTTTCCCGTAAACTACAGGAAAAAAATATTGAAAAACACTGATCATGATTTTCATTACGTTCTCCCTCATGGCTTCGTTTTTGTTTTCCCTTCCCTGGTATCAGGTAGAATTACCAAGCTTCACCAACCAAGCACCAAACGTTTAATCTTGAAATTTAATTCCCGAGCCTGAGTAACGAGACAATACTGACGCTCCCATGAAAGAAATAGAAGATAGTGTTCAAACCCTAAACTTGTATACACCAATGTGCTTGTAAAATCTGTAACGTCAGCACTCTCATTACACTTAATTAAGATTAGAGAGTAACATGATTTAGGTATTCCCAGAATATCAGAATTTAGAGTGAGAAAGAAATTTAAAATTCGTTTGATTGGAATTATTTATTTATCAATAACCCCTTTCTGACCACCTCCAATAACCCTCTTAACACACTTCTAATTTCATAATTCCGTTTTTGTAAAAGTCTTTAGGTATGGATTAGAATAATTTAGAAAAGGTGGTTTCTATCTCTTCAAGTGGTTTGAAAATTAAACCACGAATAAGTCTCAGCCAATTCCGGATAGGTGGCAGTCAGATGGAGCAACATTTATCTAACTGAGCATCTCTTTATTCAAAGCAGTTTTTACATGCTTTAACTTCTGCTGCAATCATAAAATTGACTGATAGTAGCTTAGAGTGGACCACAACAATGCAATCCTACCTCACACTTACCAAAATTTTCCTTGAATAGAGGTCATTTTGGGCTGCGCTTTAGTGTGTTCGCCTCCACAAAGCCAGTGTGCTGTTTTGTATTCTCAAAAGACATAATTTTCATCACCTGCCACTAATCCGAGCAGAAATAGTTGATGCACTCACGAGAGTGCAAGGAAGTTTAGATGTCCGCTCTTAACCTCTATGACATTTCAAGGAACCAGTTTTCCAAGATCAGGGGCCTTTCCAAGTCGTTACAGATGACGTTGAACCGTTGGAAGGCTTGAATTCGATTTTGGGACCACTTTTTCAAATGTAACAACTCTATTTTTAACGAAGTCAAATAGAAGCAGGTCATCGTTGAACTCAACTAGACAACTTGGGCCATTTTTGCGTAAAGGATCTATTCCATAGATACCATGAATTATCACCTTTTCTAATCTCATAGAGCATCATATGTTACATGCAATCCGCTGACATGCCCCTCTTTAGGAGAGTAAAATTAGTAACTAAGTTGAATTGTACTATGGCTGGGTAACTTACAGTGGATAGTGGCAGATTAACCATTAGGCTGAGAAGGCTTTAACCTCGGATCCTGGGGGTGGGGTGAGAGTAGAAGAATGGTTCAATTGAGTAAACACGTGAATATCTTGGGTGGTTTTTCAGTACTTTTGCATAATTATCATGCATGTTTTATATTATACTTTGTACAACGATATTGGTTATTTATCGTGACATGGTCACTAAGTCTATTCAACGAAGAGAGGGGGAGGAGGGCAAGGTCAAAAGCCTTAATAATGCTCAACCTAAGGGTCCAGGTCGTAGATGATCGGTCATGGAGTGTAGGTTTTGTAACCACTATTCCAATATTCTAGCCATAATGACCGGCAAAGCTGTTGCTTAACTTTCAGAATTATATCAGAAATGTTTTTTCTTATAGTGACGTAGCCGTTGGTAAAGGAGTTGTGTAAACAAAAATAGGATACATTTGTTGAACGAGAAGGCAGAATACGAGAAAATAACGGAAACAATTAAAATTGGCAGTGTATGAATAATGTGGAAAAATAGAAAGGAAGAAGCAAACAAGAAACAGAAAGGAAGAAAGAAGAAGAGAAAAGGAGAGGAAAAATGAGAAAAGAAAGAAAGGGAGAGAGAAAGAATGAAAGGAGGGACATATGGAAAGCAGAGAAAAGGAAAGAAAGAAAGAGGCAAGATAGAAAGAAATCAAGAAAGATAGGAAATGAGATAGAAAGAAATAAAGGCAAAAATGAAGAAATACAGAAAAAAGAAAGAAAGAAGGAATCAAAAACAAAGAATGGACGAAAGAAAGAAAAAAATAGAAAAATGAAAATGGATCAGAAACAGAAAGAAAGGAGAAAGAAAGACAGAAAGAAAGAACGTTAAAAAAAAATAGAGGAAGAAAGAATGAGAGACTGACTCAGAGAGAGAAATGAGGGAAGAAAGAAATCTGGTGGTTACAAGCCGCTATAAGTGACAGAAAAGGAGACACCCGGTCATGATTCATGAAGTTAACAATTGTCTTCGTGTCAAGAAGGGGAGTTAAGTCGTGTTCGGCTAAGCACGAATCTTGTGGCTCTGAGGTAAGGATGGTGTTGGTTGTGAAGGCGTCGGTAAACGGCTAAATGTTTGGCTGTAGGGTTGCTAATTCGAAACCAGATCTTAGAGTTAGATTTGCAGAAAGAAGGGGCTAAAAAGGAGCTAAGTATTAATCACAGTACTTTCTTTATTGAGAAATTAATAGCAACAACAGACCACCGTCGTGTCACACTTAACGACTAAAAGAAACACCTAATGAGATTATGAGAAATCCTCATTACTCACAAAACACTGAACATGTTTTCTTTCTTCAGTCAAGTTCAAAACGTGCGTGAAAATGAACGTGTCATTTGTAGCCAGATGTTTTTTGAATAGAATAAACGAGAGCACGATCAGAAAGTTGCGAAAATTGAACAAAATATACCAGGCACTAATCTAATGAACATTAATTATTTCGTAAATCAGATGATATACTTAGAAGAGGTTCTATACATTGAAAGGAAGCTAAATCAAGAGTTAGGAGAAAGATGGAAATTAAGAGCTGAGCACACCAAAATGGAGCTTGATCTAGCTCCAAAAGAGCGAAATTGGCAACCCCCATTGGCTGGATCGGGAGGAGGAAGAAATGGACGAAGGTGGGGAGGGAGGCGTGGAAAGAGGCGTGGAAAAGGACTTCGATATATACACCGTTATCGAAAGATAAAAACAGCGAAGCTCATGTCTTCTTATTTAACGCGTGTCAAAAAGCGTGCGCACGATGCATATCTATGAATGAATGAATGTCGTAATCACACATATCTTACACCATGAACTGAATAATCAATCGTATTGCTCAATAAATAACCCCCTTACTCTCTCTATCTAATGGCATCGGAGTGGATATCGAGTCTATAGCCACACTGAAGAGTCGTAATACAGCTGCCTGTGGATGACGCTATGTATATATATTATATATATATATATATATATATATATATATATATATATATGTGTGTGTGTGTGTGTGTGTGTGTGTGTGTAAAATAACATCCATATACAAAAAATTATGATAATACCATATATAAAATAACAAACTAGATGAAGTATGACATGAGCTATATGTTAAAATCATAGCTGAAAGGGAGGTAGTGTTTGATTAACACTGTTGGTGTGCCAATTTGGTATAATCTTTGTTTTTAAATTCACTGAAACGATTACGTCGTAAACAAATGATCCCAACAAGAGAAAATTTGCTCATAGTACCATAATAACGAAGAGTACGTAAAACAGTAAAAAAATACTGAAGAAAATTACATAGATTACACTAACAGACATTGGGAAATAAGTGACTGACGAGACAAAAATGTTTGGAACAGTTTTTTTTTAAGTTTAAAGCTGTAAAGCTTATATATATATATATATATATATATATATATATATATATATATATATATATATATATATTGTGAATCACTGGACTGAGACATCATTTGTTCATAGGTAATGGCTGAAATAGTTGCGATTTGCCTTTGGTGCTTGTGGTTGGTGTTAGTGATGGAAATGGGTTTTGGGAACAAGGTATATCCAGTAAATCCAGTTTGGGTGAACTAGGTATATGGTAAGGCTGTATCTAAGATTATTCTCGGGGTCACAGAGGGTTCCATTAGGGATGGGTAAAGTGAACTCATAAGATCACCGGAGTTGAGCAGCGTCGATGAGTAACCATTGGGGAATACCAGATGCCGTAGGCAAAACAAAACTTCGATAGACTGGACAAGCTGTGTGTCTCACTAACAATTGCCCGTGTTCACCTGACCCAGTGACACCTTTGATGAGGGTATAAGCAGAAAACGATGACGATCATCAGTATTTTATCGTCTATCGTTGGATAAACACCTTCCCCAGGTAACGGTAGATCTCACGGGCGTCGTGGAGCCAATACTCTCTGAAACTGTGATATCTGGGGATCCATGTCATGAGTCGTGATGTCCATCAGTTTTCTTCTATTCTTGCAACATATCAGTGAACGATTATACAAATGATGAAATCACACAACACGAATACAATCTCATCTATTACAAGATTACAATGATTTAAATTTTCTTAGTAGTTCAAGGCGTTTGACTCATCAGAAATCCCTAAGGTCAGAGGCCATCACTTGACAAGGTGTAGATCCAGTATATGTTGAAGTGCTGAAACATATATACAATCACAGCTGCTCCTTTATCAGGTTACATAAAGACTCGGACCCCTTTCAGCTCCAGAAAGGAGTAAGACATGGTGATATCAGCTCAGCTAAACTCTTCACAGCCTGCCTCGAAATGATCTTCAGAAGACTAGACTGGGAGAGTAAACGAATTAAAATAGACGGTGAGTATCTGAGCAACCTCAGATTTGCAGACGACATCGCCATTTTTCAGAGAACCTACACGACCTCCAACAATGATAGATGAAATAAATGAAGAAAGTAAGAAAGTCGGCCTACACATGAACTTCAGCAAGACGGAGATCATGTGCAACAACCACGTCGGAGATAAAAATACTAAGATCAAAATCACAGAACTGGAGAAAGTAGACCACTACATCTACCTAGGACAACGAATCTCCATGACACCCTCAAAAGAAGAAGAAATCAAGCGAAGAATCACACTAAGATGACAAGCCTTTGGCAGAGCTAGCTCAACCTTCAAAAATAATAAGATCCCATTAATCCTAAAGAGAAGGGTGTATAACCAATGCATCCTCCCAATAGTCACTTATGAAGCTGAAACATGGAATCTAACCAAGAGACAAATCCGCAAATTGAGAACCATGCAACGTGCACATGAAAGAATTATGCTGGGCCCTACTTGGGGAGACCACAAGACAGCACGGTACACCCGAGAAAAGACAAGAGTCAGGGACATCATAGAATCCATTACAAATCTCAAATGGCGGAGGGCTGGCCATGTTGCAAGAATGGCAGACAACCAATGGACATCACGACTCACGACATGGATCCCTCGAGATCACATGCGCAACCGAGGCCGGCAGAATATTAGATGGAGAGACGAGCTAGACAAATTCAGAAATTACTGGCACCGCGACGCCCATGATAGAAAAGTGTGGGGAATCCTGGGGAGGGTCTATGTCCAACGATGGGTGTTAAAAGACTGATGATGATGATGATATGAAGTTAAAATTGAATGAAATAATCTCTAAGGTACCATTAGTTGGTAGAGAGAGAGAGAGAGAGAGAGAGCAAAGAGAAAGAGGGGACAGAGAGAGAGAGAGAGGGGTAGAGACAGAGAGAGGGGGGTAAGAGTAAGTAATGATTTCATACTGACAACGACTTTGGTCGCCTCATTACTACACGCAAGGCCCGTCGGTGATATGTGAATTAGACTAAAGGGTGAAAAGTACCCGAAGTGGCGTCACTCACTTTACCCTCAGCCCTTTTATCCATAGCTGGGAGGGAGATGGATTCATGTTTTTCTTCCAATGGCATTAGTGCAGAGTGAATACAAACTGTCTTAGCCAGAGTTCGAATTCGGAACAAAAGATAAATAGAGAGAGGAGAAAGAAATAGAGAGAATGGAAAAGGAAAAAAGAACAGAGAGGAAAAACAGCTCAGGTTAGTCACTCAATAGAAACCGTTACGTGACCTACGCCTTTCGGTAGTATGCTGTGTTAGGGGTGATCAATTAACAATTGACAAAAGGGGTGATCAATGGATAAGTTATTTCTTTTACCTTTTTGTTGGGTAATTATCACTAAAAAGGTCTGTCGTGCAGAAACTGGGGATCAATTTATCATAAGGATGCATTGTAAATTGAATCTCCCACTAAAAAACTATCTGGGACAGGATTTTTTCTAGACACGATAAGGAATGAATGTTGAAATTTCCAGCCCTTGGGCTGTAAGGGTGTGGCCTGAACTGAAAAAGAAGCGAAATTGAAGTAAACAATCGAAAGGCAAACAAAGGAATCAACTTAATGTAATCAACTTGAGACAAGGCCTTTTAGATAGAGGCAGTTCAAAATATGGGTCGGAACTCCTCCGTAGGTCGTGTCAAGATTATTGGTGCTCGTAAAAATATACCTGCACGTGTTCATGTGTTAGTTTTTCCCAGCGCCCCTGTCTACAGATAAGAAAATTAGAATCAGTACTCCACCAGACCCTTTCAAAAATGTTTTTTTTAAGAAGCTTTTTGAGGACTCATTTTGACATATTTATCAATAACACCTGGACAGAATCTAGATATATTTTTAAAACTCTATTTCAGATGTTTCGCATTGGAAACGCCTATGATGTCATAATGAGAATCTATTCTGATCATATTCTATATATTTTTTTTTTACAACTTCAAATTTTGATGCTACGGTAGTTCAATTATGGCAATCATTTTTACTTTTTTTCCTATATTAAGTTGATGTTAGATTACGATTGAAGATTAATCTATAGTCTTACTATCTGTTGCTTTTATAACAATGTGTGCAGGGTTGCGAAATAAAGGAATCACAAATGGAAAAAGTTCGAGAAGCAATGTTCAAGATAGCAATAACCGGCTCTTGAAATTGAGCAAAGGATTCAGAGGAAACCACTTCTCGATAACAATAAATTTGATAACATTATCCATGATTATAATAAGTGCCCCCCTTTGTATTATTCATACCCAAACAGACATCCAATACCCACCACCACCTTTTCTATGAAGCCACTTAACGTTCTTTCACAGCTCTTTATCCCCGTTCATTTATGTTCTCTTTATTGCAGGAATGTCGCGCTGCCTGCGGCTACTTTGTGTCGCTTCCAATATTCTGCGATTTCGTTTGATCTTCCTGTGAATTTAGCGGCCAATCCCCATCAGCGCGATCAGAAACTCACGAATCCCACCAAAAGCCACTCTGCAACATTTTTTTTAACCTTTTTAGGCTTCCATATATTTATTTTTTGCTTTGATTCTTGGATCCAGATTCTTTAATGATTTACGTTTTGACTTTTCTTTTTCCTGTGTCATTGTCTTATTGCAATATTTCTTTCTAGACTTTTTCACTTTCTTTCTTTGCTATCTTTGCTTACTCTTCATTTCTTCATTTTCAATTGTCACGTTCTTTCTTTCTCTTTCTTCCTGTTTTCTTTCTTTAATTCTTAACAGAAAGATAGATAGATATGAATGATGACATCTGAAGGTTTTTCTCACAACTACTGACAGCACAGTATATTAGAGAAAAATAGGAATCAGAGATATCATAAAATCCATTAGAAAACTCAAATGGTAATGGACAATCGCTGAAAATCGTGACTCAAAACGTGGATCCCCAGAGATCATATGCGAAATTCTGGCCGCTAAAATAAGATAGAGAGGTCTGGTTTAGGGGAAGTCCAATGCTGCTTGAAGGATAATGATGATGAGGAGGATTACACGTAGTCAGTTCCAGTAAAAAGCAAAAGGTCTGCTGACGAAATTCGTTGCTATTGTTTCAGGCCTGGCCATATTTTATGTATGAGACATTTGATAGTCAGCGTCAACATCATCATCATCATCATCATCATCATCATCATCATCATCATCATCATCATCATCATCATCATCATCATCATCATCATCATCATCATCATCATCATCCTTTTAGCGTTCGTCAGTGAACATAAATCTTCCCTAAGATTCGCTACACCTCTCTATCATCAACATTGCGGAGCCAATACTTTCTAAAGTTGTTTAGTTTGTCACTAATTAATATTTTGGTGGCCACAGTTTCACATATGATCAAGGGATCAATGTTGTGATTCGTGATGTCAAGCGATGTCTGACATATTTACAACATGACCTTTGCCATTCAAGTTTTATAATGGTTTCTATGATACCTCTGACTCCTATTTTCACTCTAATATATTGTGCTGTCTTGTGATTTCTCCATGTGAGGTTGAGCAAAATTCTCCCCTGTGCACGTAGCATGGTTCTCAGTCGATATGATTATGAACATTCAAAAGCTGTGAAATGTCAGTTGTTGCACTCTCTGAAATAAAAGAGTGAAACATCAGATGTAAAACAAAAATGAAAAATGGAAAGAAAAGGTGGGGAAAGGAGTCAGAAATCTTGGAAGAATATATATATATATATATATATATATATATATATATATATATATATATATATATATATGTATGTAT